>CM059428.1:124617833-125817833 GCA_030390025.1 Squalus acanthias
GTGTGTGGTGAGTGTGTGTGTGTGCGAGAGTGTGTGTGTGTGGTGAGTGTGTGAGTGTGAGTGTGTGTGTGTGTGAGTGTGTGTGGGAGAGTGTGTGTGAGAGTATGTGTGAGAGAGAGTGTGTGTGTGGTGAGTGCGTGAGTGTGAGTGTTAGCGTGTGTGGTGAGTGTGTGTGTGTGTGGTGAGTGTGAGTGTGTGTGTGTGTGGTGAGTGTGTGCATGAGTGTGAGTGTGTGCATGAGTGTGAGTGTGTGGTGAGTGTGTGTGTGTGGTGAGTGTGAGTGTGTGGTGAGTGTGAGTGTGAGTGTGTGGTGTGAGTGTGTGCGTGAGTGTAAGTGTGTGTATGTGGTATGTGTGGTGAGTGTGAGTGTGAGTGTGTGTGGTGTGAGAGTGTGTGGTGTGAGTCTGTGTGTGGTGAGTGTGTGTGTGAGTGTGAGTGTGGTGAGTGTGTGAGAGTGTGTGTGAGTGTGTGTGCGAGAGAGAGTGTGTGTGTGTGTGGTGAGTGTGTGAGTGTGAGTGTATGGTGTGAGTGTGTGTGTGTGGTGAATGTGAGTGTGTGAGTGTGTGTGTGAGTGTGTGGTGTGAGTGTGTGTGTGAGTGTGTGTATGTGGTATGTGTGGTGAGTGTGAGTGTGTGTATGTGTGGTGAGTGTGAGTGTGTGTGTGTGTGGTGAGTGTGTGCATGAGTGTGTGGTGAGTGTGTGAGTGTGAGTGTGTGGTGTGAGTGTGTGTATGTGGTATGTGTGGTGAGTGTGAGTGTGAGTGT
Source organism: Squalus acanthias (assembly GCA_030390025.1). Lineage (NCBI taxonomy): Eukaryota > Metazoa > Chordata > Chondrichthyes > Squaliformes > Squalidae > Squalus > Squalus acanthias. The sequence goes on from CM059428.1 coordinate 124,618,598, forward strand.
GTGGTGTGAGTGTGTGTATGTGGTATGTGTGGTGAGTGTGAGTGTGTGTGTGTGTGTGTGGTGTGAGAGTGTGTGGTGTGAGTCTGTGTGTGGTGAGTGTGTGAGTGAGTGTGAGTGTGGTGAGTGTGTGAGAGTGTGTGTGTGTGTGCGAGAGAGAGAGTGTGTGTGTGTGGTGAGTGTGTGAGTGTGAGTGTGTGAGTGTATGGTGTGAGTGTGTGTGTGTGGTGAATGTGAGTGTGTGAGTGTGTGTGTGAGTGTGTGGTGTGAGTGTGTGTGTGTGGTGAATGTGAGTGTGTGAGTGTGTGTGTGAGTGTGAGTGTGAGTGTGTGGTATGTGTGGTGAGTGTGAGTGTGTGTGTGGTGAGTGTGTGCATGAGTGTGAGTGTGTGGTGAGTGTGTGTGTGTGGTGAGTGTGTGAGTGTGAGTGTGTGGTGAGTGTGTGTGTGAGTGTGTGGTGTGAGTGTGTGTATGTGGTATGTGTGGTGAGTGTGAGTGTGTGTGGTGAGTGTGTGTGTGGTGTGAGTGGTGAGTGTGTGGTGTGAGTCTGTGTGTGGTGAGTGTGAGTGTGTGAGTGTGTTTGTGTGTGTGGTGAGTGTGTGAGTGGTGTGTGAGAGAGTGTGTGTGGTGTGTGTTTGTGTGTGTGGTGAGTGTGTGAGTATGTGTGTGGTGTGTGTGAGTGTGTGTGTGTGGTGTGAGTGTGTGGTGTGTGTGAGTGTGCATGTGGTGTGTGTGTGTGTGAGTGTGTGTGAGAGTGAGTGTGTGCGTGTGGTGTGAGTGTGTTTGTTGTGTGTGTGTGTGCGGGTGTGTTGTGTGTATTTATTTGAATGTTTGCTCTTCAAGGTGAGAGAGCGATGGTGAAACGTAGGCTTAGCTCCTCATTTAGGTTAGTACCTTGACAAAGTAACAAACAAACCTGAGTTTTAGTAGTCAAATATTAGCACAGAGCCTGATATCTTTCATAAAGTAAATCTAATCAGTACTTAGGGGGAAAAATTCGGTTGGTTTGCGCCTCCCGTTAGCGCCTTAAGAGGGCGCTAATGAGGCGCAAAGCAACCAGCGCCCGTGCGCGGCGATGTTTGCGCCGCTCACGAAATTAACTAGACATTTTGCGGCGGCGCTAAACATTACCGTCACGATCTCCTGCGCCGGCAGATCGTGACGTCAGTCGAGCGTGCAACGCCCCGGACCGGATATTGAGTGGCGCCCCCTGTCTTACCACCTGCCGCTAGCAACAACAGGTTCAGGGGAGCGTTTTGCAGTCGGGAAGGGACTGAGGGAGCGTTATTTAAAGGTGACCGCTTCCTGCCTTTTTTTGTTGGCGAAATTTTTGCACCACGCATTCCTCGTGAGAGAGACTGCAGGAGATATTCAAAGCTGTGTTGAGGAGTTTTGGGTACTGAGCAGCACTTTGCAGGTTCTTTCTGACTTGATCTTCCTTGCATCAATTTAGAAGAGAATATGGGGGTTGCACTCTGAGCTCTTTCCCTGGGCCTCTCCATTGTTCTTTCCAACAGATTTGATGTACAGGTCTCTCCATGCCGAGATTTAAGGCTGCAATGAGCATGATGTGGATGGAGAGCAAGATTGACCCTCCCCTTTAAGAACTGGCCGGCGCCAGTGTGTGTGTGTTCCATTGCTGACTGACATCACATGAGCTTCTCCAGCGCTCTGAGTTAGCGCCTCACTCCTCGGCCTTTGCGCCTTAAGACAGGTGTGTAGCACCTGATTTAGCGCTCCAATCACCTTCAAGGGCGATAAAAGCCAAGTTTGCAGTCGGAGGCGATAATTAGCGCCAGGCGCTAATCTTTGCGCCCGGCCGATAATTGCGCCCCAAATGGGGCGATACTGAATTTCTCCCCCTTAATCCACTAGGTAAAAAAACTGTCACATGATGTGTATCAATTGTATTTTAATAAGCACTTAAAGCCATGTCTATAATTAAGCAGTACAATGAAATCGGTACTGATGTATTCTTATTAAGGAATAATATATTTGCATTACATAATTCTAAATTGATTTGTTGCTTGGTGACATACAATAGAGGTTGAAGATTTAAGTGTACACCTTTATTCAAAAGTGCAATGCATCGTCGAGTACTGTAGAATATTTCTGCATCAAAACACAATTTCAGTTACAGTGCTGACTCTATCCAGCTCAGGCGCAGGAGATGGTGGTGGGCGGAGGGTGGAAGATCAGGTGCAGGGGATGGTGGTGGGGGGGCGGGCGGGGGGGGGTGGGAGATCAGGTGCAGGGGATGGTGGTGGGGGGGGGGGGGCGGGGGGGGGGGATCAGGCGGGATGGTGGTGGGCGGGGGGCTGGGAGATCAGGTGCAGGAGATGGTGCCCAGAAATTGTCCATCCCAACGTGCATTTTGCATCTAAAGCACAGATACAACATGGACCAATTTCTCCCTCAAAGTTACGTATTCTTCAAACATCCAATTCAGTGAATACTTTAGACATATTTCAGGAAGGAAGAATATATACTGTGAGCATTTAAATTAATTTTTGAGAGAAACAAACTGAAATATTTTTGAATACTAATTCATTAACGAAGGATCCTTTCTGTACAATGGAAATTGTATAATGAATAAACATTACTTATTTCAGATTAACCGACTGCAAGAAATATAATCAGCAGCATAAAGTTAGGATGATCTCCATCGGGGGAGAAATTGGTCCAGTTCGCATCTGTTTATTTGATGTGAAATGCACATTGGGGCAGCCAGTTTCTGGGCGCTATCTCCTGCGCCTGATCTCTCCCTCCCCACCCACCTCAGCATCACAAAGTATGGTACAAATATTCTTCTATACCCTTGTATCCTAAGCATGCATCTAGCCAATTCAAAAATGAGGGCACTAGATTGGAATAGGGCAGATTTTAGAAAGATGAAGAGTGAGCTAGGTAAGATGAGGTGGAAAAAGAAATTGGGACCCAGGATGGTAGATCAGCAAGGGTATGTTTTTCAAAAGAAATTGCAAAGGTGCAGAATAAAATTAAAGGCAGCGACTACATCAATCTTCAGGATGCTGTGAATAAATAAAGAGGTTAGAAACAAAGTAAAAATGAAGAGGGAAATTATGAAAATAAGAGAGAAGACGAGATAATAAGAAAAGAGTTTGAGAGAGGAATAAAGCATGCAAGGAAGGGAGTATGAGGAGATAATCTCCAAAAATATTAAAAAGAACAGTAAAGTATTCCACAAATATATCAATAAAAGGAGAATTCTTATGTGAGCTGGGGCCCCTGAGAGGAGAGGATAGTGAGGTGGCAGAGGATAAATGGAGATTGGTGGGGATACTTTACATAGAAGTTACAGCATGGAAACAGGGCATTTGGCCCAACCAGTCCGTGTTGGCGCTTACTTTTCACGTGAGCAAATAGCTCTAGTCACATTTACCCACCCTATTTCCAGCCATTCAAACCCTTTTCCTTCATGCACCTATCCAATCTAAACTTGAACCCCCTGACCTCTTTTGTAAATCTCTTACAATTTATCTTGTATCTATGGCCCCTTGTTCTTGACCCCTCAACTATTGAAACAGTCTGCTTCTGTCTACCCTGCCCCATCCTTTTTTAATTTAAATACTTCCTTCCTATCGCCCTGCAATCTGCATTGGTCTAATGAAAAAGCACCCAATTTCTCTTCGTATTTTGCTTCAGTGTTTAAAAATGACAAGGATATTGGGGAAGAGGTCAATTCTGTATTGCTTAAAAAGCAAGATAAGGATATTATAATAAATATAACTATAGTATTATAGAAGTTAGTTGCAAACATATGAAAATACTCTCCACCCACCAGCAGCCATGTAATCTCCTTTGTGAAGCTAAAAGAAGACAAAGTACCGTAGCTGCAACAGGATGCATCCAACGATCCTGAGGGAAATTGGGAAATAAATAGCGTCGGCCCTAGAAATCGTATATCAGGGTTCTATTGAGAGTGGATGCGTGCCGGAGGACTAGAAAGTGGTCAATTTAATATCAATTTGCAAAAAGGGAAAGAGGGGCCTCCTTCCTATTCCTTACTTGTTCCAAAAAGATCTTCACGGCTGCATCGGAGAATTGGGGTGCTCTGGCCAAAGTCATACTGCCTGCTGCCTCAGTGACGACCACCCCTTTAAGAGCTGCAGGCTGCCTTTAGGTGGTGGCAGGCCCCCCTGGATCTGTTGCCCTCCCAAGTGGCAAGCTGCCTATAAGCAGTGCAATTAGCTCTGGCAGCTCGCTTGTTCTACTTTAACGAGGCCTTCCATCCATGTCATCGGGCGGGCCGAGCAGACACCTGGCCCACCATTCACCTATCCACACTAAAATCGACTCCATGGTCCACCTTCCCCCGATACGGGATATGCTTGCCTCGTTTTGTTTTTACTGCTGAATGCAACATTTCTTAACTTTTCTTTGTCCTACGCAGACTCTACAATTTCTGAAAAGTAATTAAGTCATGCCATCAAGTTTCTTAAAAATTACATTTACACCTGGCTCCAACTATAAACTACGTACAACCCCCCCAAAATAGTATTTATTATTAACCGGCTTTAGCCAGTTTCATTCCGGCTAGTCAGTTTGCTAATAAACAGCTGCACTTTTCTCAGCAGTGCAGTTTCAGCATGTTGGATATCTTGGAGTATTGCTGTCCTCTGGGAGCTATCTTCAGGTCTGCAGAACTTGGTGGTATGGCTTAATTAGTTTTCAGAAATAGCAGAGGCTGAGTGGAACGAGGAAAAGTGAGAGAAATACTCTCACTCAGTAGAAAAAAATGAGGTACCCAAATCCAATATCCAAATAGCATTACTCATATACATATTCCTTACTTTTTTTTTCTTATTTTGTTTCCTGAACATTGTGACTCCTGCTGTCAGTGTCAGCTAGTGTTAGGCAGACAGTTTAATAGGGGACAGGGTCAGTTTGGGGATGGAATGTACGTACACAAGGGAGCATTAAACCTCCAAAGGCTGAAAGTTCCTATTGTGGAAACCTTTGGTTGTCTGGAACAGTCAAACATTTGGCTAAGCACTAAAATGCACAAAAGTAGAATGCAAATTTACAATTATTTGAGGCACACTAAATGTACAATGAGTTCATTCCCCAGCCCCGATATCGACAGGGGCAGGTTCGGTAAGCAGGGGGCAGAGTTTCGGTCGGGAAACCTGTCCGGGATTCCCCGCATACTGCGGAGTTTTCACTCCACAGCATTCGACCTACATTTTAAAAAATAGGATCCCTGCCCAAAAAGGCAGCCTGATTGACAGGCTTGGCTTCCAGTCGGGATTGGAGTACTCCATTGGAGCAGGCCGCAGCCGCAGGGAAGAAGCCTGCAGCTGCTAGTGGGAGCGTGGGGGGTCCGATCCCCAACCCCGGCGGGGGGTTCCAATCCCAGTGGGGGGGGAGTTGAGGTCTTTGGATGGGGGGGTGGTCCAATCCCACGGATGGAGGTAAGCTTGGGGGGCCGGGGGGAAGCACTCCTGCTCTTCCTGGCCCACAAGCAGTGCTGTAAGGGCACTTACCTTTTCCTCCAAGCTATCCTCGCCTCCCTTGAGCTGCTGGGTTTCCCAAGGCCTGGAATACCTGGCCAGCCAGGGTTAAACCTGTACAGCAGGTTAAATGTGAGGCTCCCAGCCTCATTATAATATTTAAATGACAACCCGCCTCCTGGGAGTGGATTGGCTGCTGACCCCTGTCCCGCCTCCATTAAACCTGGAAGTAGGTCAGTTGGGGTCTCGTTTGAGATTTTTTAAATTTTAATATATCACCCGAACCCAACCCACCCATTTTTGTGGTTAAAATTACTCCTGTTGCAGAAATTAATCGGGTGCAAAATAGCCATTTCTTAAGATCCCACCACTAGTGCATGAACAGAGGAGCAACAACCAATTAGCTTGCAGGATTAAAAAGAAAATGGCTACCCCATGCTGGCGTTTGAGCCCTATAGGAATGCCTGTCGTACAACACAGAACTAGCATCAAAATTGAAAGCCCAGAGAAAGTGTTTGAGGTGCTGGAGGTTGTGTGTAAGCTACTGAGCTGCAAATAAACTAGTTGAGGTCGACGGTTTTCAAAATTATTGAGCTGTGGCGAAAGTGAGGCAGAAATTTGCTGAACTGTTGAGAAATTGTTTAAAGCATAGGGCTGATGAAGTGATGTGCGACACTGATTGCGTGGGCTCTTAACCATGGAAAAGGAGATGTAAAGAAAAGTCTGTCAAAAATGAATAATTTAGACTTTTATTCATGACTTCGGTTATTAGTTATTTAAGTAAAGAATGTCCTTTAACAACCCATTTTCTATGCTTGCCATTGCAAAATTTAGTGGGGTAAATTAATGTGGAATGATAACTTCTTTCAGTTGCATTTTTAGGTAATAAAGCTTGACATTTGTACCTTATGCAGTTCAGCTGAACGTAAAATGATGAGGATATTTATAGTAATGGGGAGTGCATGAAGTATTTCTGAATACTGGAAAGAAAGGTTTTCAGCCCATTTGCTCTCATCAATCCAGATCACCAACATTTCTGTCTTAGATTACAGAATCAAGTTGTTTCTGAAATAAGTCCATTGTCTTGATCGCAACTACTCTTCCTAGAAACTTGTTGCAATTGTTGATCCCCCTCTATGTGAATTAATACTTCTTGATGCTGGGCCTATGCTTGTCCTTCACAACCCTGAACCTCTCTGAGGCCTTCTTGTGTTCCTGCCCTGGAGTATTTGAAAATATTCTTTCAGGTTTAAGAACATAAGAACATAAGAAATAGGAGCAGGAGTAGGCCATTCGGCCCCTCGAGCCTGCTCCACCATTCAATAAGATCATGGCTGATCTTTTACCTCAACTCCACTTTCCTGCACTATCCCCATATCCCCTTGATTCCCTTAATATCCAAAAATCTATTGATCTCTGTCTTGAATATACTCAACGACTGAGCCTCCACAGCCCTCTGGGGTAGAGAATTCCAAAGGTTCACCACACTCTGAGTGAAGAAATTTCTCCTCATCTCAGTCCTAAATGGCCGACCCCTTATTCTAAGACTGTGACCCCTGGTTCTAGACTCCTCAGCCAGGGAAAACATCCTCCCTGCATCTACCCTGTCAAGCCCTGTAAGAATTTTGTATGTTTCAATGAGATCACCTCTCATTCTTCTAAACTCCAGAGAATATAGGCCTATTCTACTCAATCTCTCCTCATAGGACAATCCCCCTATTCCAGGAACCAGTCTGGTGAACCTTTGTTGTACTCCCTCTATGGCAAGCATATCCTTCCTTAGATAAGGAGACCAAAACTGTACACGATACTCAAGGTGGTGTAGTAAGACATCTTTACTCTTATACTCAAATCCTCTTGTAATAAAGGCCAACATACCATTTGCTTTTTTAATTGCTTGCTGTACCTGCATGTTAACTTTCAGTGATTCGTGTACAAGGACACCCAGGTTCCTCTGAACACCAACATTTCCCAATCGCTCAGCATTTAAAAAATATTCTGATTTTCTATTTTTCCTACCAAAGTGGATAACTTCACATTTCTCCACATTATATTCCATTTGCCATGTTCTTGCCCACTCACTTAGCCTGTCAATATCCCCTTGAAGCCTCTTTGCATCCTCCTCGCAACTTACATTCCCACCTAGCTTTGTATCATCAGCAAGCTTGGATATATTACATTTGGTCCCCTCATCCAAATCATTGATATAGGTTGTGAATAGCTGAGGCTCAAGCACTGATCCTTGCGGTACCCCACTAGTTACAGCCAGCCAACCCGAAAATGACCCATTTATTCCTACTCTCTGTTTTCTGTCCGTTAACCAATCCTCAATCCATGCTAGTATATTACCCCAAATCCCATGAGCCCTAATTTTGTTTAATAACCTCTTAATAACCTTATCAAATGCCTTCTGAAAATCCAAATACGCCTTATCCACTGATTCCCCCTTATCTATTCTGCTAGTTACAACCTCAAAAAACTCTAACAGATTCATAAAATATGATTTCCCTTTCATAAATCCGTGTTGGCTCTGCCCAATCCTATTATTATTTTCTAAGTGCCCTGTTACCACGTCCTTATTAATAGATTCTAGCATTTTCCCTACTACTGATGTCAGGCTAACTGGACTGTAGTTCCCCATTTTCTCTCTCCCTCCTTTTTTAAATAGTGGGGTTATATTCTTTATCACATTAATTATCTTATTTACCTTGGTGAAGTCCCCTCTGAAAAGTCTTTTTGAGGCTAAAGAGCCCCAGCTTTGCAAGTCATAACTCATCCCTTTAATATTGAGAGCCAGCCTCATTGGTCTTCTTTGCACTGCTTCTCGGGCCTGCACAGCCTCCTCATCCTCCTCATAACATCCAGACTCTACTAATACCCCAGCTGCAATCTGACCAGGGCACCTGAACAACTAAAGCATGACCCTGAGGATTTGAATTGAACTGATTCAACAAAATGGATTAGCATCCTGTTCTATTGCTTATTGCTGCATCAAACTGTTTAGACTTAAAGGGGTAGAAATTGGACTTCATTTCGCCCATTTTATGCCCGTATAGCAGTGTCAGAAGAGAGAAGACAGGATAGTGCTTTAGGCAGCAAACTTTCACCACAGCTCGGAAAACTCAGCCTTATCAGTGGAGAGAAGGGGAGTTAGAGTTAGTATGAGAAAAGCCAAGTTCTGGGATAGAGGAAAGAAAGAGAAATTACGAATAAAAGGAGACGGACTACATGAAGATTCCAGTGGAATTGTTATTGAAAAGAAGAAAACAGAGTACAGTATAAAGCAAAGTCGAAGACATGAGGAAAAAGAAATTCACTTACAAAGGACAAGTTAAGAAACTGTGAGCCAGATTTCCTGATCAACCTACAATTGAGGCATTAATTGGATAGTGCATTATTAACACTCACCTGATCGCTAATATGCTGAGCCCACCTAAGTTAGTGGGGTCAGCTTCATTTACATATAGTGGTCAAGCTCTTGGCCTACATTGAGCCAGGCATTGAGAGCTTGACAGAGGGGGACGCGGAATATAGTGCTATCAGTTCTAAATGGCTTCTTATGAGGAGCGATGGGTAAATGTAAATGTAAATGTATGGGGACAAAAATGTTGGCAGCCTTTACAAAGTCCACCATTATTTTTAATGTATTTTTCAGCATTTGCAAATGTGGTCTGGATAAAAATAAATGGTTAGTAAAGCCAGTGCTGGCACAATAATTGTGGAGATGGGAACGAATTAGGAGATGCTGCAATGTTGCACAATAATTTCAGCACTGGTGTGTGAGGTACATAGATTTAGAAATTACTGTTGATGCCAGCAGTAATTCAGGGCATTGGGAGAGTGAAATTGAGAGTATGACATAGCTTATTTATTCCGATTGGTCTCCAGTGATCTGAATTGCTGTAATAGCAAAGAATGAAGGTTTCTGCACTAAAGGGCACAATGGCCCAGATTTTCACGCAATGGCGAGATTGGCGATGTACACCATAAATCTCACCGTCTAGAGTGCCGATTGCGCCGTTGCTAACTGAGGAAAAGGAACATAGGAACAGGAGTAGGCCATTCAGCCCCTTGAACCTGTTCTGCAATTCAATTAGATCGTGGCTGATCTGTATCTTAACACCATTTACCAGCCTTTGTTCCATAACCCTTAATACCCTTGCCTAACAAAAATCTATCAGTCTTAGTTTTGTCATTTTCAATTGACCCCTAGCCTCAATAGCTTTTTGGAGGAGAGAATTCCAGATTTCCACTGCCCTTTGTGTGAAGAAGTGCTTCCTGACATCACCCCTGAAGAGCCAAGCTCTAATTTAAAGGATTTGCCCCCTTGATCTGGACTCCCCCACCAGAGGAAATAGTGGCCCAAAAATTCGTGAGGGAGCCTTCGTGCGAGGGTAAGGCTTCCCCGCGATCTCTCACTGCGCGCTGGCTTTTTCAGTCCGAGCTCGCACGAACTTGATGTTCTGGACAGCAGCTGTGCAGGGCTTCCGTATCCCACAGGCGTAGTTAATTCGTGCGAGCTGTGGGATCACGTGACTCAGTTAGAGCCAATGGCAGCACACCATCTTTCATTCATAGCTTTCACAGCAAGGGCTGTGAAAGCTATGAATCTATACCCCCCCAAAAGAACAGCTAAACCTCAATTAAATTTAAAAAACCCATCACATTAATAAAATAAGTATAGTTAAATAAATTAACCATTTTAAACAAAAAATTAAATTTTTGAAAAAATTTAAAATCTTTTAAAAAGTTATAAAAATAAACTTACCTGTCTTTAAAGTCTCTAAAAAAGATATACCTGTTAAAACAAATTCAAAATAATACTTAATTAACTACTTACCTTGTTAAAAGAGGGTCTTACGCCTCCTTTCTTTATGTCTAAAATGTTCCATGCTTACCTGCGCGTTCAAAGCACTAAGTGCACTGCGTGCGCGCACGCAGTTCACCTAGGAACCGCCCCCTTTTGAATTCACCAAGTGCCGGTTTTCAGCGCATGCGCAGTGCATGCAGAAAACCGGCAATTGGAGACAGAATACGCGAGAGTACACAGTGCGTACTCTCGCGTAGCGGCACTAATTTTTGGGCCAGTATCTTTCTATTTACCCTACCCCTACGGGCTAATTGCCCCATAAATTATGTGACTGAATAAATCAATGTTCCCCATTTTATCTCAAATTCAAACAGTGCTTATTATCGGGACTGTAAATTGAATAAAAGCTCAGTTAAATTGAACAGATAAATGCTTAGCTGCAACAATCCAGAAAGGCATAAAAATAGCATCGGCTACCCTATTAGTGTTTTATCCTTGAACATTATAGAAGGTTTTTTCACTAAAACAACATGGAGCCAGATGATGAAATTACCTCAGGTCACTGATCCAGGAAAACTTTTGCTAAGCCTCTCTGAAAGCTGCATTCAGGGCCAGGACAATTACATTTGTTCCTTCAGGATCCTGGCAGCACTCGGATTGGGCTTGCTTTTTATGTGCTGGCTAAGTGTTGTCCAATACATTAGCCATGTGGCTAAATGCATTTTTGATTAGTAAATAAAATTGAGTAATAGACATGGTCCTTGGGCATGTGATTTCAATACACATAGTCGCACAGCGCATATATGTACACTTTAACCTTTTAGTGCATTTGTTAGTAAAATGGTAACACAAAAAGCAGAGTGGCAAGTGTTTTTTGATCGTTGTGAGTGCTTTACTCCCTTGGTTTTAAAATTCTCATCCTGGTGTTCAAATCTCTCCATGGTCTCGTCCCTCCCTATCTCTGTAACCTCCTCCAGCCCTACAACCCTCTGAGAACTCTGCGCTCCTCCAATTCTGGCCTCTTGCGCATCCTCGATTTTCATCGCTCCACCTTTGGTAGCCGTGCCTTCAACAGCCTAGGCCCGAAGCTCTGGAATTCCTTCCATAAGCCTCTCCGCCACTCTACCTCTCCTCCTTTCAGACGCTCCTTAAAACCTGCCTCTTTGACCAAGCTTTTGGTCACCTGTCCTAATATCACTTTATGTGGCTCGATGTCAAATTTTGTTTGATAACGCTGCTGCGATGTGCCTTGGGATGTTTTTACTACAGTAACTTGCTCCAAATTTTGCTGGTTTTCTAATTAGGGTACACCACCTTGGCCATAGCGGTGAATCAGGCACTCAGCTCCGATCTAAGAACTGAAGTGAGGGCACATTCACCATCCAGAGCCGTGGAGGGTTTCAGTGAATGGAAGTGTAACTGCTTAAATAAACTTTAATCTACAATTATTTTAACTGTAGTGCCCCTTTCAAGGTTCAAGTTTCAAGATTGTTGTCAGTTGTCAGTTGTGTGATCTATGAATTCATAATTTAGGAATAAAATAATTACTGACTTTTATTTTCATGGATTATGAGGGCGTAAAATGAGCTAAGCAGGCTAACCTTGAATTATTAGCCTATTGAACAGTTCTGGGTTTGAATGAGACTGTAAAATCACAAATCTTTGTCGACAGTAAAACATTTACATAATGACCTGCTAACTTTCCTTTGAGTAGATGGGCTTGAAATATTTTTGAGGTATATGTACATCAATTTACTCATAACTGATTGAAACAATAATGATTAATAAACAAAATAGAGTTATTAAAAAAGGTGTGTTGTGTTCTGGCTTTAGTGAGGTTGCGCACTTTGGGAAAACAATATTTAAATTTTGAAAAACATCTCATAAATTGATTGGACACGGAAATGTGGCGTAACAATATTAAAATTGAAAATCCCAGGTGCAGGAAGTGGATACTCAAAGATCCTAGTTGTTTAATCTTTGTGACAGTAATACATTTTTAATAATGGGATTTGAAGCCCAATCTTGGAGCAATAAATCACATTGCTGCCAAGCCAATTAGATCATTATTTTTGAGTCTAAGTGGCAGAGGTGTGAAAACTGCTTTAAAGGTAGGAAACTCACAATCACCTTGTCTTAAATGGGGGGCTGAGCCATAATAATGACCTTTTAACTGTTTTCGGCAAAAGGCCCAGGAAAATATGGTGGCATAATTAATGACGTAAGTCACTTACTCCATAATTTCCTCTTTCTTTTACGCTGTTCAAGGGTAGAGTAGATGTGCCATTGCACTGGCGCAAGTCTCCAAGAAAACCTGGGCCAATGTGTGTGTTAGCGCAATTACGGGCAATATTGATGCTATAATGGGATGAACCAGACCCCAGAGCTTCTGTGTTGTATATGCAATGCGTTCCTTCTGCCTACATAACCCTGGCATTGCAGTTGAGCCCGAATCTCTGTAGTAGGGATTGAGCAACAATTTGCTGTTTTTCTGAGTTTCCAGACACCACTGCTCTGTATATATAGCCAAATGGGGATTACGTTCAATGCTTCTCTGGCACTCAACTTAGCTGAGGAACATCAGCGGGAGCAGGAATGATTGACAGAGATGTAAGTGGATACCAAAGTAATACTGTTTGGCCCTGCTGCTACACTATTCATTCGTCTTTCTTAACCTGTCTGCAGCCTTTGACACGGTTGACCACTCCATCCTTCTCTAATGCCTCTCCACCGTCATCCAGCTGGGTAGGACTGCACTCGCCTGGTTCCATTCTTATCGATTTAATCATAGCCAGAGAATCACCTGCAATGGCTTCTCCTCCCGCTCCCGCATCGTTACCTCTGGTGTCCCCCAAGGATCTATCCTTGGCCCCCTCCTATTTCTCATCTACATGTTGCCCCTTGACGACATCATCCGAAAACACAGCGTCAGTTTCCACATGTATGCTGACGACACCCAGCTCTACCTCACCACCACTTCTCTTGACCCCTCCACGGTCTCTATATTGTCGGACTGCTTTTCCGACATCCAGTTCTGGATGAGCAGAAATTTTCTCCAATTAAATATTGGGAAGACCGAAGCCATTATTTTCGGTCCCCGCCACAATCTCCGTTCCCTCGCCACTGACTCCATCCCTCTCCCTAACATCTGCCTGAGGCTGAACTACACTGTTCGCAACCTTGATGTCATATTTGACCCTGAAATGAGCTTCTGACCACATATCCGCAGCATAACTAAGACCGCCTACTTCCACCTCCGTAACAACGCCCGTCTCTGCCCTTGCCTCAGCTCATCCGCTACTGAAACCCTCATCCATGCCTTTGTTACCTCTAGACTTGACTATTCCAACGGGCTCCTGGCTGGCCTCCCACATTCTACCCTACGTAAACTTGAGGTCATCCAAAAGTTAGCTGCCCGTGTCCTAACTCACCAAGTCCCGTTCACCCATCACCCCTGTGCTCGCTGACCTACATTGGCTTCCCGTTAAGCAACGCCTCGATTTCAAAATTCTCATCCTTGTTTTCAAATCCCTCCATGGCCTCACACCTCCCTATCTCTGTAATCTCCTTCAGCCCCACAACCCCCCGAGATATCTGCGCTCCTCTAATTCTGCCCTCTTGAGCATCCCTGATTATAATCGCTCAACCATTGGTGGCCGTGCCTTCTGTTGCCTAGGCCCTAAGCTCTGGAATTCCCTGCCCAAACCTCTGCACCTCGCTACCTCTCTTTCCTCCTTTTTGGTCATCTGCCCTAATATCTCCCTATGTGGTTCGGTGTCAAATTTTGTTTTATAACACTCCTGTGAAGCGCCTTGGGACGTTTTACTACGTTAAACAAGTTGTTGTTGGATATCCAGCTCCAGGCACAGCTACCTTGGATTGATTGAAGAGCAGTGTCTCAGGAGCCTAAAGTTCAGCAGGAAGTCCATGACAGAGCTGTGCCATCTCCTATAAAAAGACATCCAGACAACATCTGAATTATGGACGGTACTGCCAGCTCTTTTCAAGGTCACCACGGTCCGCAATTATTATTCTTCCAGTCGCTTCCAGGCTGACACTGAGAGCGTTTGCAATGTTACCCGATTCAATGCACAAAGATGCTTCAAGGAAGTGACTGATATTTTAATCAGGAGGTCAACACCTTCAGAACATTTGTCACTGCATGAAAGGGCTGCACAATTCTATCACACAGCTGGCTCTACCTGAGTACAAAGGGTAATCGATTGTATCCATGTAGCCATTCAAGTTCCCATCTGCTATGGTGTGGCCTACTTGAACAGAAATTTATTACTCTCTCCGTGTCCAGCTGGTTTGTCACCTCCAGAATGGAAGCATGTAGGCCAATGCCAGCTCCCTAGCAGTTCCCATCACGCACCAATCATCTGTGCCAGCTTTATTTGAAGTGGAAGCAAGAATGGAATGGTGAATCCTTGGAGATTAAGACCACCCTTTTCAACCCTGGTTCATGATACTGTTGTGTGAGCTATGATCAGAACCTGCGTGCCAATACAACAGGGCCACTGTGTGCTTTCTTTCCCTGACTCCTTGCAGTACAGTTTACAGTGCCTGAGCTGCAAAACTAGCTTTCTTCACTCTGCAATGCTCAATTGTTCAGCTATATTGCTGAGCAAACACTTGGCTTTGCCTTCACAATGTTACTTCAGGTGCTTAACTGCCTCCTAATTGGAGTCCAACACCAAAAACAACACCGTACATTTTTATAGCGCCTTTAACATAGTTAAACGTCCCAAGGCACTTTACAGGAGTGTTATCAAACAAAATTTGTCACCAAGCCACATAAGGAGTAATTAGGGCAGATGACCAAAAAGCTTGGTCAAAGAGGTAGGTTTTAAGGAGCGTCTTAAAGGAGGAAAGAGAGGTAGCGAGGCGGAGAGGTTTAGGGAGGGAATTCCAGAGCTTAGGGCCTCAGCAGCTGATGGTATGGATGCCAATGGTGAAGCAATTAAATTCGGGGATGTGCAAGAGGCCAGAATTGGAGAAGCACAGATATCTCGGAGGGTCGTAGGGCTGGAGGAGATAGGGAGGGGTGAGGCCAGGGAGGGATTTGAAAACAAGGACGAGAATTATAAAATCGAGGCATTGCTTAACCGGGAGCCAATGTAGGTCAGCGAGCACAGGGGTGATGGGTGGACAGGACTTGGTGCGAGTAAGGACATGGGCAGCAGAGTTTTGGATGAACTTAAGTTTATGGAGGGTGGAAGTTGGGAGACCGGCTGTCCACAGCTGATTAAGAGGATTAGTGCTTTTCCCTTTACCTTGGTTGACCTGCATAACTTCCTCATGACAACCAGAACTGTACTAATACCCCAGAGGCAGAGAAGAAAAGCACTACATTTCAATGAGACCGACCTTCAGACCCTCCTGGATGAAATGCAGCAAAGGAGAGATAGATTGCTGGGTGCAACCTCTTCACCCCCAGAACAGCAGAATAGTGCTAGAAAATGTTCATTGACCTGTGGAGAATGCCACCCTTGCTTTGGGAGTCAGACCTAATTGGGACTCAAGATGTTCAAGGGACATCACACCTACATGCAGACTCTGAGGTCAATCTCTGAGGATGTGTGGGAGCTGGGAGGAGTGAGGCAGGAGTGTTCATCCTTCATTTGCAGGAACACAATGGAAGGTTTTTCTTCATTGTAGGCATCAATGCAGCATGTAGCAACACCATTGGAATCTGCAGTAGTGCCCCACCTCAGAAACAGCCAGGAACCAGTTGGTACCTCCTCTCCCACAGAAGCACAGACAGCAGTCCTGGTGGAAGTAGGGAACGAATTAGACAGAATCCTGCATACTGGAATTTTTTGGATGACAAGGTTGTGTAGGGAACAGCAAGCAAAAGTAATTAAATGCAGTGCAAATCCATTTAAAATAAACAGGTTAAGACCTTCATTAAAATAATGGCCAGAGGAATGTCAAATGAACTCATTGGGGGTAATTCTAACCCCCAGGGCAGGTGGGGATTAAACATTTTAAAATGGGCAACCCGACCCCCAACTCACCCACTTTCGGTTTTAACGGAGGCAGGTTAGAGGGCGGATGACCACCCCGCTTTCAGGGAGCGGGTCGGTCATTAAAATATTTTAAGGTCTCTGCGTGCCTCCAATTTAATTTAACTTTTAGTTTTAACACCTGCAGGCCGGGTTTCCCGGGCCTGGGGAAAGCCAACAACTGAAGGGAGGCGTGAAGGGCCGGATCCATCAAGCAAGTGCCTTTACAGCACTGCTTCTGGGCCAGGAGGAGCAGGAGTGCTTCCCCCTCTCCACCGGTGCATCAAGCTTACCTCCACGTGATCGAATGACCCCCCCACCACCCCACCCACTCTGCGCTGCTCCCCAGCTGCCTTCCCGCCTGACAACCAGCCAGACTGTCAATCCGGGTGGCTGCAGCTGGGAAACTTGTTGAAAAAGTTTCCGGGTTTCCAGGTTTCCCAAATCCTTGCCCCCCTGTTCCCTTCCCACTTCACAGTTATTATCGGGGCCATTAAGGCTTTGTCCATTCATAGCACCAACAGTAATTTCTGGGCTACAAATGTCCTTTCTTACTTGATACAAAGTTCACCTTTTCTCTTATTAGATATTTCTCTTTTTCTGAACTAATACTCCTCTGTCTTGTAACTATGCTTCTGATTTGGCAAGTTTTGCCCTTGGCTCATTGCCACATTTCTGCGGTTTCATCTCAGCTCTTTGGTCCTTCATCATAATTTCCCTTACTCAAGTGCTCGCAGTGTGAAAAATGGACCGCCTTCCCACAGGATCAACTTGATTTATCTTCTGCAGGGCACTTGCCCTCATGCAGATACGAACCACCACAGAAATAATGCTGCTATCTTGAGCTTTTGTGTTCTTTCATTCTGATTTTCATTACTTAATAATTAACTTCTTCATGCTGACTTATGATTCATTTTCCAAATATTCTGCCTTTGCTTTCTGATAGTTCAATTGACTGCCCTACTTCTAACACTTCATTCAGATTATGTTCTTTCTTTAATACAGGGCCGATAAAACTTTTCTGAAGTTCAACCTTTGATAATCTGCATCTGCAACAGAAACACCTGCAACAGGGTTAAAATTGTAAAAGAAAAAGCTCATTATGCTTCAATAATTTTTTTTAATTCACTTATTTATGGCCCATCTCCCAATCGTAATGATTATTTATTTGTAAATACCTTGCTGTATTAATGCCTCCTGAGCAGAAAGTAAGCAGTTGACTAGGTCTCGCCTCATCAAGCCTCAGCACCTCAGCCTCTGTTCATTTGGAAAAGTGGATCCGACTTAACCCAGTTTCTAAACGTTGCTGCCCGTGTCCTAGCTCGCACCAAGTCCCGTTCACCCATCACCCCTGTGCTCGTTGACCTACATTGGCTGTCGGTCCGGCAACGACTCATTTTTAAAATTCTCATTCTTGTTTTCAAATCCCTCCATGGCCTCGCCCCATCCTATCTCTGGAACCTCCTCCAGCCCCACAACCCTCCGAGATCTCTGCACTCCTCCAATTCTGGCCTCTTGCGCATCCCTGATTTTCATCCCTCCACCATTGACCAAGCTTTTGTTCACCTGTCCCACTATCTCCTCATGTGGCTCGGTGTCAAATTTTGTTTGATAACGCTACGTTAAAGGTGCCATTTAAATGCAAGTTGTTGTTGTTGTTGTTCGTAGTAGGTGTGGGCACATAAGACAAACCTGTCTGTCATTGGGCATAAAGTGGCAGTAAACTGGCAGTCTCCCTCAGAAAGGTCACTAGGATGGAAAAATTCACACCAGTACAGTAGGTGGTGTTTTTTCTCAGGTTGTAGTTAAGACACATTGCTGAGGAGATAGCAGTGGGGAGCTTTGCTCTGCATTTGGCTGTGCAATACCTGAGCAGGAAAGGCTTGATGCTGACACTGGGAGGAGGGAAAATGCTCCATTCCCCAGCATTGACAACCCTCATCCACAAAACAAATCACCAGGTGAAAGAACGTCACGATGAAAGTGGAAATCCCCACCATGGGAGTCCTTTCAAATGTGTTTTGTTCATCTTCGCCTCTGGACTGGAAACACAGCTGTGCTGTCAGTAGCTGAGAAATACCCTTTAAAATGCTGAGCAGTAAGGTCACTGGGAAACACATGACTGGGTGCTGCAGCAACACAGCCTCTGTATAATCAGAAATACAATGGCTGCCTGCCACGGAGTAGTGACATGTTTGTTAGTTTTAAATGTATGAAGATTATTTATCTTTTCTAGTGGAGCTATAGTTTCAAGAAGTAGTTTTGGAAAGACACGTATTTTATTACAGAGTTCTTGAAATATTTATATGCTTTATCATGTCATGTTATTATACAGAACACATGTTGCCTTGCAGAATACATGTTACTTGCATATAAATACATTAAAGGTTTTATACAGCTATGCTGTTCTTCACACTTGGGCTTAACACAAATTTTGCTTTTTAAGGGACAACGTCAAGTTGATATCTGGAGACTGCAGTCAGTACATTGTAGTGTCTGATATGACAGGACTTCAAAAGTCCTTCTTTACAGTAGGGCACGGAAAATAAAATGAGTTGGGCCTGTTTCAACTTGGTATTGGCGCACAACACAAGGCTACCCCCAATTGGTCAAAAATAGGGAATCTCAATCAGTGTGCCACAGAATGTTTCCCTGGTGCCTCAGTGAGCAGCCTGGATATAGTACTCACGGTGTGGTCTGAACAGAGCATGACCTCTTCCAACTTATACTCGACACCATTGACAATATAAGGCATCATTCTGAGTGTTTTGTTGCTCCAGAGTGATTGTACACTCTTAGCACGAACTCTTCTAATACTCTTAGGTCTCCTTCAACTTCACCCTTAACTATTAATAACTGTTCATGAAGGACTTATATCATCAATTTTTTCTCCCTTTATGCTGTGATTTAGACTTGTTTTCATTTTGTGTAGCACATTTTTATGTAGCTCTTGAGCTGCCACCTCAGATTTACTGCCCTTCCTTATCATCTGTGAATTTAGCTACTCGCACTTATTTTTTATTTGTTCATGGGATTTTGGCATCGTTAGCAAGGCCAGCATTTATTGCTAATCTCTAACTGCCTGTGAGAAGGTGGTGGTGAGCTGCCATCTTGAACCATTGCAGTCTGTGTGGCGAAGGTACTCCCATAATGTTGTTCGGGAGGAAGTTCCAGGATTTTGACCCAGTAACTATGAAGGAATGGCGATATATTTCCAAGTCAGGATGGTGTGTGACTTGGAGGGGAACTTGGAGGTGGTGGTGTTCCCCTGCACCTGTTGCCCTTGTCCTTCTAGGTGGTAATGGTCACGGGTTTGGCAGGTGTTGTCGAAGAATCCTTGATGAGTTGCTGCAGTGCATCTTGTAGATGGTACACACTGCAGCCACGGTATGCTGGTGGTGGAGGGAGTGAATGTTTAAGGTGGTGGATGGGGTGCCAATCAAGCAGGCTGCTTTGACCTGGATGGTGTCGAGCTTCATGAATGTTGTTTAGAGCTGCACTCATCCAGGCAAGTGGAGAGTATTCCATCACACTCCTTATTTGTGCCTTGTAGATGGGGGAAAGGCTTTGGGGCGTCAGGAGGTGAGTCATTCACCGCAGAATACCTAGCCTCTGACCTGCTCTTGTTGCCACAGTATTTATGTGGCTGGTCCAGGTAAGTTTCTGGTCAATGGTGACCTCCAGGAATGTTGATGGTGGGGGATTCGGCGATGGTAATGCCGTTGAATGTCAAGGGACAGTGGTTAGACTCGCGCTTGTTGGAGATAGTCATTGCCTGGTACTTCTGTGGCGCGAATGTTACCTGCCACTTATCAGACCAAGCCTGAATGTTGTCCAGGTCTTGTTGTTTGCGGGCATGGACTGCTTCATTATCTGAGGAGATACGAATGGAACTGAACTCTGTGCAATCATCAGCGAACATCCCCATTTCTGACCTTATGTTGGAGGGAAGGTCATTGATGAAGCAGCTGAAGATGGTTGGGCCTAGGACACTGCCCCGAGGAACTCCTGCAGCGATCTCCTGGGGCTGAAATGATGCCTCCAACAACCACAACCATCTTCCTTTGTGCTAGGTATGACTCCAGCCAGTGAAGAGTTTTCCCCCGATTCCCATTGACTTCAAGTTTACGAGGGCTCTTTGATGCCACACTCAGTCAAATGCTGCCTTGATGTCAAGGGCATTCACACTCACCTTACCTCTGGAATTCAGCTCTTTTGTCCATGTTTGGACCAAGGCTGTAATGAGGTCTGGAGCCGAATAGTCCTGGTGGAACCCAAACTGGGCATCGGTGAGCAGGTTATTGGTGAGTAGGTGCTGCTTGATAGCACTGTCGACGACACCTTCCATCACTTTGCTGATGAGTGAGAGTAGACTGATGGGGCGGTAATTGCCCGGTTTGGAATTATTCTGCTTTTTGTGGACAGGACATAACCTGGGCAATTTTCCACATTGTCGGGTCGATGCCAGTGTTGTAGCTATACTGGAACAGCTTGGCTAGAGGCACGGCTAGTTCTGAAGCACAAGTCTTCAGCACTACAGCCGGGATGTTGTCGGGGCCCATAGCCTTTGCTGTATCCAGTGCGATCAGCCGTTTCTTGATATCACATGGAATGAATCGAATTGGCTGAAGATTGGCTTCTGTGATGGTGGGGGCCTCAGGAGGAGACCGATATGGATCATCCACTCGGCACTTCTGGCTGAAGATGGTTGCGAATGCTTCAGTCTTGGCTTTTGCACTCACGTGCTGGGTTCCGCCATCATTGACGATGGAGATGTTCATGGAGCCTCCTCCTCCCATTAGTTGTTCAATTGTCCACCTCCATTCACAACTGGATGTGGCAGGACTGCAGAGCTTTGATCTGATCTGTTGGTTTTGGGATCGCTTAGCTCTGTTTATAGCATGCTGCTTCTATTGTTTAGCATGTATGTAGTGCTGTGTTATAGCTTCACCAGGTTGGCACTTCATTTTCAGGTATGCCTGGTGTTGCTCATGGCATGCTCTTCTACACTCCTTATTGAACCAGAGTTGGTCCCCTGGCTTGTTGGTAATGGTAGAGTGAGGGATATGCCGGGCCATGAGGTTACAGATTGGGGTGGAATACAATTCTGCTGCTATTGATGGCCCACAGCCCCTCACGGATGCCCAGTTTTGAGCTGCTAGATCTGTTCTGAATCTATCCCATTTAGCACGGTGGTAGTGCCACACAACATGATGAAGAGTGTCCTCAGTGTGAAGACAGGACTTTGTCTCCACAAGGACAGATGTATCTGCGACAGGTAGATTGGTGAGGATGAGGTCAAGTAGGTTTTCCCCTCGTGTTGGTTCTCTCACCACCTGCCACAGACCCAGTCTGGCAGCTATGTCCTTCAGGACTCGGCCAGCTCGGTCAGTAGTGGCGCTACTGCGCCACTCTTGGTGATGGACATTGAAGTCCCCCACCCAGAGTACATTTGGTGCCCTTGTTGCCTTCAGTGCTTCTTCCAAGTGGTGTTCATTCCATTGAATCCACTAAATCCACTGGGAATTAGGAACAGTAGGGGGGTCCCAATACCAATTCCAGCGACAGTCCACTCCATACTTCCCCCAACATTATTCCCCTAACAAGTACACGCTGCATCCTTCCCTTCAATTAGTGTGAAGGCCCGACTAACCATTATGCTGGATGATTATTTGGAAGTATCACAATCACAGCTTGTCATAAGAACATAAGAAATAGGAGCAGGAGTAGGCCATATGGCCTCTCGAGCCTGCTCCGCCATTCAATAAAATCATGACTGATCTTCGACCTCAACTCCACTTTCCCGCCTGATCTCCATATCCCTTGATTCCCCCTAGAGTCCAAAAATCTATCTATCTCAGCCTTGAACATACTCAAAAATTCAGCATACACAGCCCTTTGGGGTAGAGAATTCCAAAGTTTCACAACCCTCTGTATGAAGAAATTCCTCCTCATCTCAGTCTTAAATGGCCTACCCCTTATCCTGAGACTATGCCCCCTAGTTCTAGACTCTCCAGCCAGGGGAAACAACCTCTCAGCATCTACCCTGTCAATCCCCTTCAGAATCTTGTATGCTTCAATGAGATCACCTCTCATTCTTCTAAACTTCAGAGAGTATAGGCCCATTCTACACAATCTCTCCTCATAGGACAGCCCTCTCATCCCAGGAATAGATCTACGCGGCATGCCAGGCTGATCAAGATCCAGGATTTCTCAGATGAATTTTTTTTCTAACTCAGTCTCACCCTGTCCCGGACCCTATAACAGCCCGAGGCAAACTGGAGATTATTTGGATTGATGATAGGTGATTTAACAATTTTAAGTAAATATTTTTTACTTTTAAGTTGCTTTAGAAGAGTTAAGGGTGAGTCAGTATCATCAAAACAAATTCTTAGCCCCGAGTTCTGATAAAGGGTCACACTGAAATGTTAACCTGTCTTTTTCCTCTTTTAGATGCTGATCAGCCTGCTGTGCATTTCAAACATTTTCTGTTTTTGAAACATTAGACCACACGAGGTTAGACAGTACTGTTGGTAATAATAGCTTACCGTGTTATATGACATTCCTGTGCCCACTATTTAGATGAAGTATTAGCATATTTAAAATAAGTGGGCTAACGCTTCAATTAAAATAGGTGCTTTAACTGCTGACTGTCAGCTTAAAACACAGACAAACCTGCACCAGCATATTTGTCTTTGAAAACTGCCCTCAATTAATATCCAGTGTACAAGTTACACCATCAGTGCTACACCCAGTAGGCATTCTATATATAATGGATTCTGACCTTCGCAGCCTCTTTCCCTTTCTCTGAATCACAATTTTCACAGCCCTCATCTTCACTAAATAAGGATTTGAAGAAAAATTCACTTTATTTAAAACTTGTAATTCTTCAGGATTTTCTTACACATAGGGTGGGCTCCATGAAATAAGTAAAGAAAGAAGGAACTTACATTTATGGTAGCGCCTTTCATGACCACAGGACGTCCCAAAGGGCTTTACAGTCAATGGGGTATTTTTGAAGTTTAGTTACTATTGTAATGTAGGAAACACGGCAGTCAATTTGCGCACAGCAAGGTCCCACAAACAGCAATTTAACCTTATGGGTGCAGTGAATGGGATGTAGCATGCCTAAGGGATAACAATCATCCTTTTACCACTGGCCCACACTGCATTGCCCATAGGATCCTGACTACTCTCAAAAGTGGGAAAACACCATACTGACCAACCGTAACCTCGAATTTCCAAGGGATTTGTCTTGGTGGTGGATCTTGGGCAGGGGCTGAGCTTTCACCCGCACTCTGCTTGTTCCCAGACGCTGTTTCCTATCCCAGCAGCAGGAATATTTAAATATTTTGGGTGGTGCCGGTGCCCTTTATGGGTGACCTGCCTCAGCTGCAGGCAAGGAACTTCACTGTAGTGCCGTACTGCATCACAATTGGACCTATGGTCTTGGCCCAATAAGTCTGATAAATGTATTAATTGCTCTAAGGCTCCATGTGCTTGTTTCCTGCAATCGACTGCTTTTGGGAAACTGGCCTTTTAAAATTGAAGTCCACCCTCCAGCCGGTATCTATGCGAGATACCAAGGACATATAAGTGTCCATAAGGTCCAGTGTTGCTAAGGCACAAATAACATGAAATACACTGCATGACATAGCTCCCTTGTTTGCATATCATTGTAATGCACTCACTCAAGTGCCGTCGGGGCTGGCCGATTTTCTGACCCCTGCCCACCCAACTTAGCTGGTCTCCCGGTGTAACTGGCCAGGATTTTGGGGCTCACATGTTGCAGGTTAAACTACAAATCGCTTCTCATGAGGAAGAAACATTTGATTAGGTGATTCCGTGATCCAGCACAGAAAGCTGCAAGTCTGCAATTTCCCAAGATGTGCTTGCTGTTGAGAGTGCTGGATTGTGAAATCACCTCTAAACACAGTAGCATGTTAAACTGGTGGAGTTAAATAGGGATGCAATATTTACTTTCACAGTACATTAAGTGGTTTTCTAAGAACATAACATACAGTTTCGGTAGCCTTCTGGTCCTTCCTCAGATTCCCTTGAATGAGTTTGCAGCTTAAGTATACACCTTTACTGACTTGGAGTTCTATCTTGCCTATGACTTAGCAATAAAATTGGTCTGAATAATCTAGAGAACTGGATATCAGCTACAAATATTTATCACTTAAAGAGGCTCCCGAACTCTCAATCAAGCCGGCTTCAAAGACACGATCAGCTTGAAAATGGCACAATTTGAATGACCCATGGTTCACATTTTGTTCACGGCTTGAATACCCAATTACTGCCTTGATAAGGCATAATTGAACTAGTCCTAGGAAGACCGTCTTGCGCCTACCTTACCTCCAAATCAAAATATTTGCTCTGTGTTGTGCAGAGGAGGTGCAGAGGGTGCGAGTATGAGTAGAGGAGTTGAAGTGAATTGTGATGTCCTGATTGTATGAGGGAAGGGAAGTGGGGAAGGGGAGTGCGAGTAGTGGGGCTGCATGTGGTGCAGGTGTGAGGAGAGAGTAATTGAGGGGATAGTTAAGATTCTTCCCTTGACAACCCTGCTAAAGTCATTAACCTTCTTTTGGTATTGTAGCCAGGTCCTGGGAGCTAAGCTTGTGGCATTGACCTCCTGAGCCACCTCTTCCCACTATCTGGGCTTTCTGCCCCCCGAGGGAGAACAGGGTATCCCTCCTCCTGCCGAGCTCCTGGACAAGGCCCTCCAAATCTGCATCAGAAGATCTTGGCAACCCATCTGCAGTTCTTCGAGCAACATTGCCCAGTTTCAAACGTCCTCCTGCTGCTGACAGCCACAGTGTGCCTCCCCTTAAAGAGGTGCAAGGTGCTTTTAAGTGGCATCAGACGCCCCCTGGTATCGGACCCCCCAAGATCCGGTCCCCCCTCTCCCCCCCCGACACTCCCACTAACGCAGCTGCAGGTCTCCTTCTCACCCGACAGGGAGCCAGGCCTGTCAATGAGGCTGGCTTCGGGGCGGGGAACCTTCTTGAAAAAAAAGATGCCTGCTGTGGAGTCAAAACTTCACAGGATTCGGGGAAACCTGGACTTCCAAGAAACCTGGACCTCTGGGTTCCCTAAACAAAACTCCTCCCCCGCTCATAAGACTCGCCCCAGTCAAGATCGGGGCCAATGACGCTGCTAATTGTTGGTCAATGTAAAGCCCAGATCATTTTATACCAATGCAAAATGTGCAGTGTAACCTCCCTATTGGGAGTTGCACATGCATCATCCACTTAAAGAACCACAGAAAATTCTCTGAATGTTTGCACCTACGTTTAGCCTCACCTGCCAGGTGTCCGTATTTGGAAATTGAAGCAGTTTCCTGACACAAGGCTCAATACCAGGAGTGATTGCAGAGATTTCAAATGAATACCATAGCATGACTGTACTTCAATATAACAAACACATTTGTTAATAACTCAAAATGATTTAGTAGAAGAATACTGTTATCTTCTGTATGCTGCACTATTCTGTGTTTCTTATCTGTGCTAGCAAATTTGCAGAAAGTGTATGCTCATTAAATTTCTCTGCTGAATCTACAGAGATATATAAGATCTTACAATATGTATCATAGTGCTGTTCCGAGCCTTTTACTTTTTGGCTTACTACATCAAATCACAGTCTGTACCTGTCCTTCAGCTCCAACAAGGTCAGTACTTGAGTTGAGCTGTTAATAAATGCAATTACTGGATCCTTCAACAATAGTCTTACCCTGAAAGCAAAAGCTAGCATAGAACTATTAGTCAAGTGAAAATCATCCTACCCTCTAACTGGTTCTAGGATAGCATAGGATTTTGACTTATTATTCCTCAATCCTGAGTAAACTTAATATTTTGTCAAATATTTTGTTAGGGATATTATCTTTCCTTCAATTATCAATTTCCAACAGTTTTAGAAGAAGAAAGCACCGATCATTTCTGTTGGTGTACACCATAAAGCAATTCTTTATTTGTTCTTGGTATGTGGGCGACGCTGGCAAGGCCACATTTGTTACTCATCCTTATTTGTCCTGAGAAAGCGGTTCTTTTGCAGCAATTGTTTACAATTGAGCTGCTTGCTGGGCCACTTCAGAGGGTGTTAAATGTCAACCACGTTGCATGAGACTGGAGTCACGTGTGGGCCGCACTGGGTAAGGATGACAGGTTCCCGTCCTTGAATCCAACGGTTTTCACAGTCGATTTTTCTGGTGGCAGCCCAAAAGTGAGCAGATTTTAGTCACTTAATTTTCAGAACTTCTTATGGTGGGATTTAAATTCATGGCTTTTGAGTTTCTAGTCCTGTGTCATAATCAGTGCGGCATCATATGTTTGCTGATTGTTTAAGGCACCATGGGCTAAAAATTCAGTTGGTTGTGCCTCCCGTTAGCGCCTTAAGAGGGCGCTAATGGGGCGCAAAGCAGCTAGCGCCCGGGCGCAGCGATGTTTGCGCCGCTCGGGAACTTCACTAGACATTTTGCGGCGGCGCTAAACTTTATCGCCGCGGTCCCCTGCGCCCGCGGATTGTGACGTCATACGAGAGTGCAACGCCCTTGTGGCGCCCCGGAGCAGAAATTCAGTGGCGCCCCCATCCTTACCGCCTGGCGCACCCAACGACCGGTAGAGTGGAACGCTAACAATCGCTGTGGGGCTCGGGGGGGCGCTATTTAAAGGGGGCCTCTTCCTGTCTTTCTCTGTGGTTGACATTTTTGTACCACTCGTTCTGAGAGAGAAAGAGAGATTCGGAGAGAGAGAGAGAGAGACTTGTGCATTGAGTCAACGCTGTGTGAGGTAGTTTTGGCTACTGATCATAACTTCGCTGGTACTTTGGTTTCTGGCCTTCATAACTTTGCTTGCTAAGAGACTATGGGGGGCGTCGTCCTGCGCCAGCTGAATCGGAGGAGACGGAGACGCAGAGAGAGAGTGGCAATGATGGCCAGACGGAGGAGGGCCAACAGGCGTCTGTACAGGAGAGCTTACCCTCCCAGGGTATATCGTCAACAGCTCTCCTACATTCATATGTCTGATGAGCAGTGTCTGCGAAGGCTGCGCTTCAGCAAGGAGGTGGTCACTGAGCTCTGCCACCTGCTGCAGCCAGATCTGCAGCCTCAACTGAGGTCCAGGACGTCTCTGTCGGTGGCAGTGAAGGTCACAGTGGCTCTGAACTTTTATGCTACTGGCTTATTTCAATCTGCTGTTGGGGACATCGCCAATCTCTCCCAGTTGGCGGCGCATTGCTGCATCAGGAAGGTCACAAATGCCCTCTTTAAAAGGAGACGAGAGTTCATCTCTTTCCCCATGACCCCAGACAAGCAGCAAGAACGCGCTCTGGGCTTTGCCAGGATAGCGGGCTTCCCCATGGTGCAGGGCGCCATTGACTGCACGCATGTGGCTTTGCGTGCTCCGCATGAGAATGCCGAGGATTTCCGGAACAGAAAGGGGTTCCATTCCTTGAATGTTCAGTTGGTCTGTGACCACAGACAGCTGATACTCGCTGTCAATGCCCACTATCCTGGCAGCTGCCACGATGCTTTCATCCTGCGCCAGACTACTGTGGCAGAACTTTTCGAGACACCGCATCAGCCAGTTGGTTGGCTTCTCGGGGACAAGGGGTATCCACTGAGCACCTGGCTGATGACACCGCTCCGTACGCCCAACACCCCTGCTGAGCTGCGGTACAACGAGAGCCATCAAGCTACCAGGAACATCGTGGAGCACACAATCGGCGTGCTCAAGCAACGGTTCCGCTGTCTCGACCATTCTGGAGGAGCCCTGCAGTACTCGCCTGAGCGAGTTTCCAACCTCGTAGTTGTGTGCTGCATGCTGCATAACATGGCAATCCTCAGGACCCAGCCAATGCCACCAGGCCTTGGAGCACCACCAGAGGAGGAGGAGGAAGAGGAGGAAGAGGAGGAGGAGGATGATCAGCAGCAGCACCAAGGCGTGAGGGCGGCCCACAATGGTGAAACTGCAAGGGCCGTCCGTCAACGGCTGATAGCAAGCCGCTTCTAGGCCCCTGCTGTGGAAATGGCTTCTGCCATTGAGAACAGCATGAATGAACCCAACATGCAACCCCTAAGCCGGCCAAGGCACCAATGATTCCAAACACCAAACATGTATATTTTGAGTACCAAAACTTATTTATTTTACAAACTCTGTGTGTGTCATTTACTCATGACAAACTCATACAAATAAACACAAAAAAACAGTCATTACCATAACTGGTTCTCACAACCTGGAGATCATGTGCAAAACACTCAACAAAAGTTTGACCTCGAACCTCGGCCTTTAATAAAAAAATAACCAGCATTTTGTCACACCTCCTACATCGAGGGTGAACTCCTTCCCGTGCGCCCTTCCCCCCTTCTTACCCTACTGCTCCTCCGCAATGGGACCTCAGTGGCTGCAGCAAGGCTGGTGGAAGGCTGCTGACTGTCAGGCCCTGACAATGCAGATGCCCTTGAGGGACGGCCTCGACCAGTTCTGGCTGGAGGGCCCGGCTGCAGACTGCACCAACTCTGCATGGGCGGCAGCAGTCTGTCCTACAGGCGGTGGCAACTGCAGTGGAGAAGTGACAGTGGTGGCAGCAGGAATGCTGTCATCTTGAGCGAGGACAGCAACTCCCTGCTCGACCGGCACACTGGCACTCCCACGGGGCAGCACCTCAGCATCCGGAGCAATCTGCTGGAGCACAGATCGCTGGCCTGCTGCGGCGCGGTGAGAGCCCCGGGGAAATGTGTCCGAACCAGTGAGGATGGCAGCAGACAGTGCTCGCGTGGCCTCAATCTGAGTCTGCATGAGAGCAGTCTGAGATTGAATTGCAGCACTGAGCTTCAGTGTCGCATCCGCCTGCGCTGCAGCGAAGTGCTCCACACTCCTTGCCAGTGCTTCAATGCATTCGGGCACCCTACCCACTGCAGCCATGAGCTCAGTGTGCATGGCCACCGCCTGGGTGTTCATTTCCGCGATCAGCCGCTCCTCCTCTGCGTCCAGTGCAGCAGGACTCGCTGGCCTACTCTCCCTCCGGGGAGAAGGCCCCCGTGCTTCCCTACCCCCATGGCGTTGCTGCAGCCCGCTGGGTCCTGGAGCTTCACCCTCATCAGACCCTTCCCCCCTGCTCCCCTCCAGGGAAGGCGTGTCCTCAGTGTCGGCATGGGCTTCCTCGGGAGAGGGTGGCTCTGATGCTTCGGCTTCCTCTTCCTCCTCGGCTGCAGCCTCACTCCCACTGGCAGCTTCAGGGCCCGTCTCCTCAGCTGGTGAATCACCATCTGAAAGCAGGGAGGTACAAGAGTGGCTTTAGCGTGAGGACAGGGTGGCAGTAAGGGAGGAATAAGTGCAGCGAGTTAGTAAGTTGGATTGAAAGTGTCAAAGGCTGGTGTTGTGAGGGACAAGTGGAAGGACAGAGGACAAAAAGGTGATGACCTTACCATTGCTGTCCAGAACGGGGTCGGCGTCTCCAGTGGCGACGGGACCGATCACCCGGCTTGCCACAATCCTGTGGACGTGCTCCTCAAGATCGCTGAGGGGTTGCAGCTGAGGCGGCCCTCCACCCGTCCGTTGCTGCTGTCTCCTATTATGCGCCAGCTTGGCCTGCAAGAAAAAGGACGGCGTCTGAGTAAATATACAGCCATGGTCTTGCCTGATGTGCCTCCCATAGGTGAATAGCCCTTACTGTACTACAGCCATGGTCTTGCCTGATGTGCCTCCCATAGGTGAATAGCCCTTACTGTATGCAAAGTGTGGAATGTGTGTGTGTGCTTCATGAAAGGGCCATAGGTGTTGGATGAGTGCTGTTAATTGTGGTTTTAAGACCCTCTGGCCATAGAGTGAGGCTGAGATGGAGGGATGGAGAGGTATTGCAAAAAAGCCACTCACCCTGACGACCCGAGTGAGGTCGTTGAACTTTTTCCGGCATTGGACATGGGTCCTGGGCACCATGCTCCTGGAGGAGACGTGCTGAGCCACCTCCCTCCACACCCTTCTGTAGTCGCGCGGCAAAGGCCTCCTGCCACTCTCAGGGTACAGTGTTGATCCTCGGCGCTCCACCGCGCCAACCAGAGCATCCAAGGCCCGCTCGCTGAAGCGCTGAGCTCGTTCTCTCGCCCTCTCCATCCTTGGCTGGAAAATTGAAGCTCAGGTCTCTCCAGGTCGAGATTCAAGGCTGCAATGAGCAGGGTGTGGCTGGGGAGCAAGATCGCCCCCCCCCCTTTAAGAACTGGCCGGCGCCAGTGTGTCTGTGTTCCCTCGCTAACTGGCAGCACCTGCACTGCGCTCGCGCTCTGAGTTAGCGCCTCACTCCTCGGCCTTTGCGCCTTAAGACAGGTGTGCAGCGCCTGATTTAGCGCTCCAGTCACCTCCCGGGGCGTTAAAAGTGAAGTTTCCAGTCAGTGGCGATAATTAGCGCCAGGCGCTAATTTTTGCGCCCGGCCGATAATTGCGCCCCAAATGGGGCGATACTGAATTTTTCCCCCCATAAGTACACACTGGCAGTGGGGAACTTGGTCCTTTGGCTGTGCATATCAGAAAAATCACTGGCAATTTCCCAGCAGGCAATATGTACTCAGAAAAGCACTGAACTCCTCCCTCCCATGTACTGTTTGTACTTTTCAAGCAGCCTGTTGCCTCAAGGTATTGAAGAATAATGCATACATGGATGAATTTCTTTCTTGGATACTATAACTGTTATCTGTACCTTCAGATTTTTTCCCTTTATTAAATATTCTGTTACATACGAACGTACAAAATTGATGGGCTGGAAAAGACCAGCTGGTAAATCAAGTCGGCCCCACACCATGATGACCAAACACTTCTCCATGCCACAACAACAGAAAATGCTGGAAATACTCCACAGGTCAGGCAGCATCGTGGAGAGAGAAACAGAGTCAACGTTTCAGGTCAATGACCCTTCGTCAGAACTGGAAAAAGCTGGAGAAGTAACAGATATTTAAGCAAGAGTGGGGCAGGGAGAGGGGGGAGAGGAGGAAAGAACAAAAGGAAAGGTCTGTGATAGGGTGGAAGGCAGGAGAGATTAAAAGACAAAAGGGGTGATGGTGCAAGGCAAACGGAGATGGTAATGGGACAAGTTAAGAAACAAAAGATGACTCTAGATGAGGTGTAAATGACAATGGCAGAATGATTGACAGCTGCCATGTGAGAGAGAGAGAAAACATGGGGGCCAAGATTATAATCTGAAATTGTTGAACTCGATGTTGAGGCCAGAGGCTGTAAAGTGCCTGATCGAAAGATGAGGTGCTGTTCCTCGAGCTTACGTTGAGCTTCGTTGGAACAGTGTAAGAGGTCGAGGACAGAGGGGTCAGAGTGGGAGTGGAGCGGAAAATTAAAGTGACAGGCGACCGGAAGCTCGGGGTCACCCTTACGGACTGAACGGAGGTGTTCCGCAAAGCGGTCACCCAATCTGCATTTGGTCTCCCCAATGTAGAGGAGACCACATCGTGAGCAGTGAATACAGTATACTAAATTGCAAAAAGTACAAGTAAATCGCTGTTTCACCTGGAAGGAGTGTTTGGGGCCCTGGACAGTGGGAAGGGAGGAGGTGAAAGGGCAGGTGTTGCATCTCCTGCACTTGCACGAGAAGGTGCCGTGGGAAAGGGAAGGGGTGTTAGGGGTGATAGAGGAGTGGACCAGGGTGTCGCGGAGGGAGCGGTCCCTTCGGAATTCTGAAAGGGAAGAGAAGGGAAAGATGTGTTTGGTGGTGGGATCACACTAGAGTTGGCGGAAATGGCGGAGGATGATCCGCTGAATGTGGAAGCTGGTGGGGTGAAAGGTGAGGACAAGGGGAACCTTATCATGGTTCTGGGAGGGAGGGGAAGAGGTGAGAGCAGAAGTGCGGGAAATGGAACGGACACGGTCGAGGGCCATATCAACCACAGTAGAGGGGAATCCTCGGTTGAGGAAAAAAGAAGAAATATCGGAGGCACTAGTATGGAAGGTAGCATCGTCAGAATAGATGCGGTGGAGATGGGGAAACTGGGAGAATGGAATAGAGTCCTTACAGGGAGCGAGGTGGGAGGAAGTGTAGTCCAGGTAGCTGTAGGAGTCAGTGGGCTTAAAGTGGATGTTTGTCGATAGCCTATCTCCAGAAATGGAAACAGTGAAGTCAAGGAAGGGAAGAGAAGAGTCGGAGATGGACCATGTGAAGGTGAGGGAAGGGTGGAAATTGGAAGCAAAGTGTATGAAATTATCTAGTTCAGGGCGAGAGCAGGAAATGGCACCAATACAGTCATCAATGTAGCGGAAAAAGAGGTGAGGCAGGGGACCTGAGTAGGACTGGAACAAAGAATGTTCCACATATCCCATGAAAAGGCAGGCATAGCTAGGACCCATGCAGATCCCCATAGCAACACCTTTAATTTAGAGGAGGTGAGTGGAGTCAAAAGAGAAGTTGTTTAATGTGAGAACAAGTTCAGCTAGGTGAAGGAGGGTGGCGGTGGTGGATTGGGACTTCTCCACGCCCCCTCCCCACTCCCACAGTTATGTAATCTCCTGGGAAAGGCAAAAAATCACAGAAAAATCCCAGGGCCAATAAGGGAAGAAAAATTCTGGAAAATTCCTCTCTGACCCCTTCAGGCGATCGAAAACAGTCCAGAAGATCACATGGACCAAGTGTTATTGATAAAGACACTTACCGTCTACTTGATTTATTTCTTTTCCCCTCCCTCACCAACTTTCTCCCGTCCCCTCCTGAAGGTATTCACTCATGTAGGACTGAAAGTCCATGGCTGCCAATTGCCCTCTAGTTCCTCACCCAAGTGGGCATTCTTCCATGTATGAGCCTTGACAATGAGTATTGAAGGACTATAGCACAGTTAAACCCTCATCCAGCACTTCCAACATTGATTACTGCGCAGAATTCAGAAGTGGGAACTCTGGCTGGGAATCCCTAATTCAGAGGCCAATGATAGCATCTATACTGAGATGGTGGTCGCCTCTCAGTAATGCAGCACAGACTGAGGTTGTAACCCAGGACATTTCTAGTCTGTATGGTTCATTTTCTCATTGGATAAGCTCACTGAGCCATGCGGGCATTCATAAGATGGTTATAGGTTTCTGTGCAGGTGAGGTGTAGACTGCAAACTCACTCTGTGTTGTTGATTAATGACGGTATTAAAACTGAACCATTAAAAATTGTGATGTCAAGATTTTGAAATTTTACTTGCTGGTGACTGCCTAGAAATTCCGTGAGAGTTCCAATTTTTTTCTTCTTCTGAGAACTCAGCAGAATTATGGCTAACTATCTTAAAAATAAAGAATATCATTCATCAAATTAATGTAACAAAATTTCCAATTCTTTCACAACTTACTGAGGCTGCAATCTAGAACCATAAAAAAGTACATTTTTCATATCTTTCTGGCTCAAGTATTGCAAAAGGTTTTCTGTAGTTGCTGAGAGTATTTAGCCAGAGTGCAAGAAATGGAAATCAATTTACGTGGCATTATTCATCTGCTTTAATTAAATATGTTGTACTTATAATAGTAGGAATATTACAAAACTGGGATTAATAAACATTTGATTGTTGTTACCTTGTACAGTTTAAGAAAGTGGCTTTTTGTAAATCAAGCTTATCCCAAGACATTTGCCACAAGGCAGCAGGAATTTTGCTTGACTTTCCCTTTTTGAAATTGCTCCCACAGAGGCATAACCGTTATCTTGACCTTGGCAGAGTGCTGTAAGAATTCAGCAGGGAAGGTATTGGAGGGAAAATTAATGGTTGCGGAAGTCAGATGTCTCAGAAATGTGTCACAAAGCAGTAGGAGTCCACACAAAGCTCTGTCTTTGTTTTTATAGGCTCCTGTTTCCAAAATGAAAAACAAGAATTATGCTATCATTATGGTAGCAATATTTTTACCCAGAAAAATTGATAATTGCTAGTAAATTGCAATACATTCGCACACATATGGTAAATGGGATCTAATTATCTAATCAAATTAGATGGATTTCTTTCAGAAAATAACATTTTGGGATACAGTATATGAGTAAGTTGGGACATGACATGTGGTAAGTGTGGCATGCTTGGGAGGGACAGGTGACTTTGGACCTATGGTTCCCAAAGCTCTCCACCACTGGGGTTTTCTTTGCCTCATGTCTGGGTCTGTTGTAGACTAATTGATAGAGATTATTTGCTATGATTAGTCAACAACTCCATTATCATTGTATCATGCAACTACCAGGATGGTACAAGGCAAACTAGATGAACCGTGGTCTTTTTTCGTCTAGCAATTCCTATGTTCCTAATTTTTTTGTGCTAGTGTTTGAATTCACAACTGTGAAGCAGTTAAATAAGCAGAAGCTAAATCAACCAAAGACCTACCATTTCTAATCAATTTTCTTTTCTCTGTTCTTTTATAGATAGTAATTTTATCCTTGCAAATGCGCAGGTGGCAAAGGGATTTCCTATAGTTTACTGCTCAGATGGCTTCTGTGAACTCACTGGGTTTGCCCGCACTGAGGTCATGCAGAAGAGTTGTAGCTGTAAGTTTTTATATGGGGCTGAAACAAATGAACAGATAACTCTTCAAATCGAGAAAGGTTTGGATGAAAAGACAGAATTCAAAGGAGATATCATGTTTTACAAGAAGAATGGTAAGCAAGTCTGATTCCTGTTAAAAAAAGCATTTTCCATAAAACCTGCACTGTACTGAAAATCCTTGATTACTCTTTGTGTATGCTGTTGAGAAGAATTGGAAGCAAATAAAATGTAGTGCTCGCAATGCAATTGTGTTTCAAGTTAAATTTCTCTCACTTACCCATATCACCCAAGTGAAATGTTCTGCTGCTGGTGAATGTCCTGTTTTATAGAAATATGTTTGTATGCCTCAATACCATTACTGTGCATTTTGTAAATCTCTCAATTTAACACTGCTTGTCATTTATTGGGCCGTTTACAATTTTTACTTGTTATTAAATCCACTAAGTTCCTCCCCTTTACTTATTTTAGGTTCCTTTGTACATATATATGCACACTAACACTCCACTGTCCAATCAGAATGAACATTGTGCAAAATAACCACTCCTGTCATGGCATTCATAACTCATTTGTGAATTAGGCATTTTATTTTGCATAAACCAAGTTTCAAAGTTTCAAAATTGTATTTTAAATGTGATTATGAATAGAACACGTTTTGGTGAGTTATGGTAAGAACCTGGACTCCAAAACTTCTGGGGCAGGAGAGCGCAGAAAGCCTGACTTTTACCAGAATAGGAGCAGGGATTTAGAACCTGGTTAAACTGGGTTCTGTTCCAATTCCTCTGACCCTTTGGGGGAATTTTAACTTCCCCCCCGCCCCACCACAGGACGGGTGGAACAGTGGCCGTGTGGTAGGGTTAAGTTGTAAAAAAATGGGAAACCAACCCTAGTCCTCCGTGAACGCGCCTGCCTCTGGTTTAACCAGGGCGTGTTGGGGGTCTGGTGAGAAACCTGCTCTTGAGAGGCGGGTCAGGAATTATAACATGCTATTGAGGTTGCGTGTCTCAGATTTTAGCGGCCATTTGGATATAACGGCAGTGTGCTGGGATACCCAGGGCTCGGGAAACATAGAAACATAGAAACATAGAATCTAGGAGCAGGAGTAGGCCATTCGGCCCGTCGAGCCTGCTCCGCCATTCAATACGATCATGGCTGATCATCCAAATCCAGTACCCTGTCCCTGCTTTAATCCCCACAGTACACATATCCCACCCTACCCCCGTAACCCCACGTATTTAATTCCCCCTAACATATCCCATCCTATCCCCATAACCCCACATATTTAATCCCCCCTAACACTAAGGGTCAATTTATCATAGCCAAATCAACCTAACCCACACATTTTTGGACTGTGGGAGGAAACCGGAGCACCCGGAGGAAACCCACGCAGACACGGGGAGAATGTGCAAACTCCACACAGACAGTCACCCGAGGTCAGATTCGAACCCGGGTCTCTGGCGCTGTGAGGCACCAGTGCTAACCACTATGCCACCGTGTTGCCCTGTCCCTGCTTTAATCCCCACAGTACAGCAGTTAAAGGGAAACGAGAACTGCCGGACCCAGCAGGTAAGTGCTTTTCCAGCCAGGAGGAGCAGGAGGGCTTCCCCCAACCACCCCAGCTAACATGGTGGGGCTGGGGGCAAGTACTCTGTCTCCCTTCCCGCGATCTCCGGACACCCGCATGATCCAATCTCCAGACCCCCCAGCGACCCAATCTCTAGACCCCCACCCCGTGCAATTTCTCCCCCAGCGATATCTAACCTCGTGATCTCTCCCTCCGTGCGACCTCTCCCCCCACGTGATCTCTCCCCGCAATCTCCCCCATGATCACACCCCCCATGAGATCACTCCCCCCACGATCACTCCCCACCACAATCTCTCTCCCCGCGAGATCACTCCCCCAACGCGATCACTCCCCCCGATCTCTCCCTCACGATCTCTCCCCGTGTGATCTCTCCCCGTGATCTCTCCCGCGCGATCTCTCCCTCACGATCTCTCCCCGCGTGATCTCTCCCCGTGATCTCTCCCCCGCGATCTTCTCCCCCCCGCGATCTCTCTCCCCCTGCGATCTCTCCCCCCGCATGATCTCTCCCCCCTGGCAATCTCTTCCCCCGTGATCTCATGTGATCAAATGTCATGCGGTTAAGCATCACATGAGAGGTGGCACACGTTTGATGCCATGTGATCAAGTGTCACATGATCAAATCTCCAGGAATAAATCAAACCAGAGTTGGCAACCCTACTCCCTCCCTGCTCTCCGTTCCCCGGCTGCGGCCTTGTACAGCAGGCTTTCTTGCCCGGCAGAGGCCAACCTCTCAATCTCGCTGGCTGCCGTGCCGGACACTGAGTACAAAAATTCTAATGAGGTCCTGCCGTTAAACTCGGCAAGGCCTCTGCCTTTCCTGTATTTCTGTGTTTTTCAGCCGTTGACAGTCACCCCCGCTCCTTTCCTGCCGCTCAGTAAATATCGGGACCTTTAAAATCCGGTGAGTGGCTGTGGACAGATCTTCCTCACAGCCTTCCCATGCCTGAATTCAGGCAAGTAAAAATGGTGCGAGGGCGGGAACGCCTCAGGAACGCGGTACAAACTCCCCACCATCTAGACCCTCCATCCATGAGGTTCCTGCCGGGAAAGTGGCGGGGGTGGTTAAAATCAGCCCTATTGTTTTTGAAATATGAAATTTTGTAGATTGTGAATGTGAAATGTCTGATTTCCAAAGTTGTCTAATGGCTGTAAATCCAAGACATCATTACCCTCACAGTCTCATAGCTGTACACCATTTCCCTTCTGAATTATCACCATCTGTTTTCCTTGATGATGATCAATGGGGAGAAGGAGCAGGGATGGTATTTTTATGATACTTTGATACTTCACTTTGCATTATGAAAATATCTCAGATATCTATATTTTTATTAGATTAAGAAGGATCTCTTTTCTTAAATTCACTAATTCTTCAGAGATCGCATTCAAATTTGGACTTGGACCATCGATTTTTGGATATTTGAATCTGAAGTCTGAACATATTGGGATGATGCATATGTTGACTCTTCCAGGCAAATATATTAGCCAGAAATTGCTGTACCTGCACCATGCAGAGTTAATGGTTCCTTACTGAAGGTTTTCGGGAGAATGCTTGCCTGGATGGTAACACCTGAATGCTTAACATGTCGAGGGTAAAAACCAAAAAAATTAAAAAAATTAACAATTGGCAGAACGAACTTAAGTGCCATCAGGGGAAAAAAATAAAAATAATTAGCAGGGTTCCTACTTCTGAAGTGCACACGTGTGGACATTGTGGAGAAAGGATTAGGCTCTGCAGTGATATGCTCTGGGGTCGAACAGCCTGCCAACACATACTGTCAAGACTCAATATAAAGAATGGTCACTTTGGTGAGGGAGAGGAGAGAGTCTCAGTGTCGGGCAAGGAGGGAAGAATTTGAAGAAAAACACAATCACTTCATCATAATATTGTGGCTTTAATGGCTACATACATTTGTGAAATTATAATCCCTTATTTGAAAACCTGAGAAAGTACATTTGATAGAATATTATATTATCTTGGAATAATTGAGATAATGTTTATTTCTGAACCGTGCCTCTGATCCCCAGTGCTGAAGGGATAATTTGAATGATGTATAACTCCCCATGGAGATACACTTACTCATCTCCCATCTGCTTCAGTACTGAACATCTCTTCCACATTCAGAAAGTACACTTCAACTCCAGCAACCTAGCTACACGCACAAATCAAATGTCGAGGGCTGATGATTCAGTGGTGGGTGCTCGATGCGCTGACGCGCAATAGGACGGTAATTTTAACTTTGGTCGATAGCGTCAAATTGCCGATATCGGATTGGCTGCCCATAATACGCTCAGTCCGATTTTCCCTTTCATTGACTGCACAGTTAAAATAACCCCCTAGCTGCTAGCACCCCCTATTACCAGTAGCCCAAGGTCTACAATAAGCCTGAGGTGCCCATCGTGCCCCTGTGCAGCGGTCCAGCCTGCGTTGATCCTGCTCACACATTGTGCACAAGGCTCTCTGAGGCCCACCCCCCCCCCACAATTATGTAAATTCTCATAATTCAACAAGAGTGCCTGGGCAGCAGTCCAGTTGCTGAGCAGCAGTGAAATATTTCAATGAACTGCCTCGCATTATTATGCGTGGTCAATTCATATCAGTGCAGGGACATGCAGCACCTCGTGAGCTGCAGTCATGGCAGCATTGGGTCAGGACTGCATTATCAGCCCCAGAAACTACTTGGAAATGGAACATCCTCACTCTCAGCCAGATACATAGACCACCATCCATCCCTAAGTCTGCTCAAACGTCGGTGCCAACTCCGTCCTTATTTATTGAGTTTAGTCAGATACTCAGACCACTGCCAATAAAAGTTCTGCCCACCACACGGACTAAGTTTTATACCCACAGTGCCCATCCAAATACACAAACCTCGCCATGTTCAAACAGCACAAAAATGTATCTTACTGTCCTACCAGACACTGCCTGCAGTAGCTTTCAACTGAAAGCACAAACCATGAATACCACCCCCCCCTCTTAAACTGAACAAAAGCTACCAGCAGCCAAACAAGTGAAGTGAAGAGATGCATATAGGCACAGCATATATAGTCAGAGAACACTGCCAGATGATTACAGTTAATCTTTCTAACTGCCCTTTATCACACCTCGGCAGAGAGATGATCACGGCAATCAAAGGTGTGGATGGTGTCCAAACAGGTCAGTCAGGAAAACATTACATCAAAGACAATGAGGTGGGGTCACAAGGGGTCAAATGTGGCAGATGCTGGGGTCTGTATGGAAAACATTTGACCCCTTGTGACCCCACCTCATTGTCTTTGATGTAATGTTTTCCTGACCGACCTGTTTGGACACCATCCACACCTTTGATTGCTGTGATTATCTCTCTGCCGAGGTGTGATAAAGGGCAGTTAGAAAGATTAACTGTAATCATCTGGCAGTGTTCTCTGAATATATACGCTGTGCCTATATGCATCTCTTCACTTCACCTGATGAAGGAGCAGCGCTCCGAAAGCTTGTGATTTCAAATAAAGCTGTTGGACTATAACCTGGTGTTGTGCGACTTCTCACATTTGTCCACCCCAGTCCAACACCGGCATCTCCACATCATGGCAGCCAAACAAGTCAACTTAATGTCCAGATTATATTCCTCTTTAATATATTTAAGATAACATGCAATATCTTCTCCCACTGCCCCCACAACGTCACCTCCGCCCCCCCCGCCACACCCCCTCACCCGTTCAGCCTGCTACACAATGCATCTTAGCCATATTTTTGAAGAAAGCAGTTGGTACAGCAGCAACAAAACTTGGAGCAGCAGTAGTGAGGCACGGGTCAGCAGGCTAGGGGCAGCACCAAAAGCAGTCTTGTATGTGGAATTGCAGGGAAGTCATTTTCTACCACAGCATCTCCACACCACCAAATGTGATCTATCTATTCGATTTTAAATCTAGCAGGGGCACTGCAGCCCTTTATACTATTCCACCCTGCAAAAGGCCAAACTGATTATTTTATCAATCGGCTGTTACATTGCAATTCCACAATATTCTTGACAGTTTGAAGCTGAGCTGGCAGATTGATGATGGAAAGGCTTACTAAGCCATTTCCTGGACTGTTATGGATTGAATCTTCTAACTTGCAGCATTTTTGTTGCACCAGTTTCAAGCTGTTAAAAAAATAATTGGAGGTGGTGAAAAATTCTCTTTTCTTTTTATTGGAATCTTTTTAAGAATGGCCACTCCACAATCCCGAGTGGTTCAGGGGTTGTTTCCAGGTTCTTTTGATTGTTTCAGTGATTTCAACATACAGTATTATCGAAAACGTGGTGTGGCAGAAGAAAATATATTTTGATTTTACTGGAACATATTTTTTTTCCGAATTACCATACTGCACTACCCAGTGGGTGGCTCCAGGATAGGGAGTTTTGTTTCAGTAATTATATACCTTTGTTATGGAGCCTGAATTGCTTCTTATTTTATTTCTCCCAAGTAGGAGTGGGAGTGATGTATGTGGAAAGGAAGCACTCACGCACCATTCCTATCATTAACCCTTTATTCACACACAGACTTGGGTCATTTTCAGTGGAGCTAACAATAAAGATTTCTAGAAGAACTGTACAGTGCAAATACAACAGCATCCGAGAAATGTTTCTCACAATCAGGCTGATTTGACCTGTTTGATATATTTAAATATTTTGAATTCCTTTCTTTTTAAGACATGTTATAATTGTTTTTTCTTTTCTTGCTTTTCTGAGTTACTTTCTTTTGTTCTCCTCTTTATTTCTCCATTTTCCTTCCTTGCTTTTATCTGAGTTATCGTTGTAGTTACTTTTCCTTCTGTTTATACGAGCGACCCTTTAGGGTAGAAATTGGTCTGCGTTGTGCCCGTTTTTCGGGCAAAAGCGCGTGCAACACATACCAATTTAGCAGCGGAATGGCCTGCGCCCAATCTGTGCAGGTGCTGGTCCCACTGCTAAATCTGTGGGGGCCCATTTTTTATGTGTCCCGGGCAGCCACCTCAACTAGGTGCTAGGCACCTAGACTCTGTTAATGAGGAGCCATAGTGCCTGTTGAAGGACCCCTTTACAAAATTAGTCACCGACGCTTGCCACCCCCCCCGCTCCCGCTCCCTCAGCAGCCCATGCGGCCACCAACTAAAGGCGCATTTGTTTATTTTTGACAAGCCTTTCTGCGGAGCCAGGAGGAACAGCCTTGCTCCTCCCACTCCACAGTCCCAGCAATCGCCAGAACCTTTCCGTCGCCTGCTCCAACACCCCTCCCAGAATTTACCTGAGGTAGGCAGCCTGAAATTCAATGCTGCAGGAGGGCGAGCTGGCTGCGGAGGCGCGCCAGGCACCGGCAGCTCGCCCGTAATATTTAGATGAGGCCTGAGGCCCAATTTTCGGGCTGGCTGTGGGCCTCTCTGTTCAGAAGCGAGTCTGGACCTGAAAATGGACCCAGACTAATTTCTACCCAATTGAATGTAAGGCGATAATCCAGAAATTGGTCGAATGATTACAGATTAAACCGACAGGTGCATGGAACGGACTGGAATATCTGGGTGGGGAGGGTGGGTGGGCGGTGCTTACAGCACTGTACGTGGGTAAAGGAGGATGCACCTGCAATGTGCAAACCAGTAAAGCCCACAAGAAAAAACTCACCACAGTTCCTGAGTGCTTACGTTGGGTGACTTGATATGAGATCAGTACCGTATAAAGTCCCCACAGCTGTTTTAAATTCTGTAAGATATAGATAGGCCCATCAAAAAGGAACAGTTTGAAAGCAAACTATCTGGGGATGAAGGAACCAGGATTCACTTGTCTAACATTTCATATTATAATAATACTCATAGGAACATAGGAATGTACAGGACCAGAAAAGATCATTACAGTATATCTGGCCAGTCCCAGCATTCAGAAACAGAACGCACAGCTCACTACCTATATCCCTCCCTTGATTTTTCTCAACAAATGCCTGTCCAACTGCCTCTTAAAGTGATCGGTCTCGAATGCCTCCCTGGGCATGTAGATATGAAATTACATAGTGGGGCTGATTTTCATCCTCCTGATGACCAGGAACCAGGATTATAGAGTGATCAAAATGGCAGAGCTGCACTTATAACCCCATTCTCGCCGATATCCATATCTACAGCATTTTGGTGAGGGTCTTGAAATGGGCAGCTCTGGTGCCGGCCAGAAGCAGGCTAGACCCTCATTAGTCCATGTAAATTGGGGTCCTATTACGTCAGTAGGACCTCGATGCAATTTTCAGGTACCAGAACGCAGAGCGTGCGCTACACACACTCCACCCATTGGTAATTGGGGCTGAGAGGCCTAACCTACGGTCCTTAAAAAGACCACTTCCAGCCTCTCAAAAAACAGTGTAGAGAAAGGTTTATAACTGGGTTTTTTGGGGGGTCAGGAGGAGCATTAAAGCTCCCTTCAGCACCGCAATAATCAACCTCCAACCCCCCGGAAGCTCAGCTCCCTGTGGCCCTCCCAGGGATTGTCTCCCTCCCCTTAACTTACTTATACCGGCTGGGCTCCACAGAGGAGCCACTGGATTTGATCAGTTCAACATTTTATGTGGAACTGCTAGTGGAGCACAGGGCCAAGTTTTAATGAGCCATAGAATCCTCTAAAAGATCTGTGTCCAAAGATTAACTAGGTTACAGCATGAAAAGTGGACACTGCCATTAAGCCATGCACATGTATTATGGGATCTATATATCATTTGCCTAGGGGATAAATGGCATTATACGGATGCTGTATCTATTTTAGATGTGATACTACTAACTACTCCATTGCTCCATCAGCAATACAATCTGTCCTACTATACTGGATTTCAGTGCACAGATAACTTTAATGCAATGTTTGTGGAAGGTGGGTAGCATATATCTTTCAATCGATTTAAAGTAGCATCCACTCCATTACCAGAAGCTTAATGACTTTCTTAAAAGAACCTGGCCACAAAATTCCTCACATGCGGTGAAGTGGGTGCCGGTAACTCTGCTCCTGACCCCACGGGAGTATCTGAGATCAACTAATTACCATAATACATTGGAAACACCAGTATGGACACATCATGTGCGCCTGCTGGGAGCAGAGTAGGAAGATGCATCAGATGGCTGCGTGGGGGCCATTGGTA
The DNA here is from genome assembly GCA_030390025.1 of Squalus acanthias. Classification (NCBI taxonomy): domain Eukaryota; kingdom Metazoa; phylum Chordata; class Chondrichthyes; order Squaliformes; family Squalidae; genus Squalus; species Squalus acanthias. Next base: position 124,662,053 of record CM059428.1, read on the forward strand.
GACCCTACCCCAGTAGGTTTGCCAGGCAGATCATCAGCCCTTGATGAAATAAAATTGTTATAGGCAATTCCAGGGTCTTACAGGCCATAACCTTGGCCTGGAGACCGATTGTTCCCATTTCTATCCCTGCAGTGAGCTGGTTTCCAGGTTTTTCTGGCAACCAGAGTGGTGGGCAGATAGGAGGAGGAAGCTGCAGGAAATTTTGGCAGGGAAAGCCTCTCCACCAGACGTGTGTCTTCTGATGTCATACACCACCTTTGGGGTGGATGGAAGTTCTGCCCCTCACAGGTCCCATCAGAGACTCGCAGTGGCTCCTAATCTGGGTGGTCACCTGATAGCCCCAATTCTAACCTAATGTGCCTGACAAGAAGAGGGCATTACTCCTTTCAGGGCTTCTTGGACCTGAAACCTTGCTGTTTCTGTCAATTCTTTGCAAATTGGACAAGAGCACATTAATCCTAAGCAAGCCTTAGACCACTTCTGGTGCTGATAATTAATTCACACTGCTTGTCAATTTGTGTTAAAGATCTGGGAGCGACTGTTAACGAGCAAGAATGGTGGGTTGGGGTCGGGTGTGTACTTAAAGTCGGAAAAAAATGAAACTTCAGATTGCCCGATCTCAATAAAGGCTCAGTTCTTACAGTTGTTTTGTCAGTTCCCTCTGGTAAACATTTTACAGAGAGTTGTTGCCAGCATAGAGGTTTTGGAGAAGTTTAGTGGCTATCAAACAGACACCAACAGGATGGGAGGCTCAATGGAGGTTTTTGACATTACGTCAGAAGAGGAAGAGAATCACTATCCACAGCAGAGACGACGTGCTGTGGTAGGATCAGCAGGTGCACAGGCGAGAGGTGCATAGGAGAGTGGAAACCAACAGAGGGGCCAAGTTCGTAGGAGGCACTACCCACATCACAGGGTGTACAGACAGAGGCTCAGCTTCCTTGACCTCTCGGAAGAGTGTGCTTCCGCAGGCTGGGATTGTCACATCAGGCGGTGGCAGACAATAGCTGACTGCTAGAAGAAGAACTGTTGCCTGTTGGACCTGGTGGTCACGCATTACCAGTGGCTGTGTAAGTCACTACCGCCCTCAATTCTTTTGCCTCTGGTTCCTTTCAGAGCGCTACCAGAGACATCTCGAGGGTCTCATATTCCGCTGCAAATAAATGCATAAGGCAGGTGATGGATGGATTGTTTGCCTGGGATGGGAGTTTCGTAAACTGCCCCTGTGATGACAATAGCAGAATGAGCGGGCACTCGCATTCGCCTCTCTGGCTGGCTTTCCACAGGTACAACGTTCATGCAGATGTGCACCAGATTCCCTAGAAGCTGTCATGATGCTTTAATACTGTGGCTGTCCAACACTGCAGATCTTTTCGTTCCAGGATGCAGACATAAGGGCTGGGTCATAGGAGACAAGGGATACCCCATTCTAACTTGGCTCATGACACCTGTGAGGAACCCCACCAAATAGGCACCGGGGCATTACAACGAGAGCTGCATGACCACCAGGTAGGTCAGAGAGCAAGCCATCGGCATGTTGAAGATGCACTTCTGGTGCCTAGATAGGCGCACTTCAGTACTCACCAGTGAGGGTGTCCAGAATAATTGTGGTGTACTGCGTCCTGCACAACATTGCGCAGCAAAGAGGATTACAGGTGGAGGAGGATGAAGGGGCTCATCACTCATCGGTGGATGAGGTGAACATAGAGGAGGAGCAGGAGGAGGAGGAAGAGGATGAAGATGGGGCACCCATCGCCAGAGGAGTGGTTACATGCTGCGCGGAATGCCAAGGATACCCTAATATTGTGAAGGTTCACCTAGTACAAAACATCAGAAATGAAAACCTGCGGTCCGTTCCCAGCACCAGGATCATCCCCACCCCACCCCCCGCACTTCCTTTGCACGATACATTCCTTCAATCACTCATCCACCCATTGCACATCCACCAAATGGGTCACGTCATGTATTGACATTCATCATGAAACAAGTGAAAGGTCAAGTTGGCACTCAGGACACAATAATAGGCAAGATGTGGAAGTGGTGCTAATCAATAAATTTTATGTGACATTACAAAAAATGGAAACTTAACAACTTAACATTTTGTCAAATATACCCTTGGTGATTTAAAAATGCTTTAACTTATGCTTGCTACCTGCTACAGCTTCTACATGGTGCAGCCTGTGTGGCTTCAGCAGAGGTAGAGGCAAGCTACTCAGATCCCTGCCCTGACTGCTGAGATGCTTTTGGCCTATGAACTCTGGGTTTCGGAACCTCTGTGAGTCCTGCCAAAGACTGCTCCACCTGCATCTGTGCAGGGACAGACTTGGCCATTGGGAGATGAGGCAGCATGTTGGGTACTGGCTGAGAGGTAGGAAATGGGTGAGAAATGGGAGCGCTTTGAGTGGAGTTCCCCTTTCGCCATTATCCCTCTCCTGGGCCAGCACCACATCATTCCTACCACTCTGCTGCAGACCAACTTGGTGCAGATCAGTGACATGATGTAAGGCCACGTATAAGGTATTTGTCATCCTGTTTTAAAGCGACAGACATGTTGGCATTCAAAGTCTGCATGGCCGTGCATGAAGCTCCATGGAGGCGACCACTCTCTCCATGGCAGACATTCTCACAATTCCCTGCACCACCAATCCACTAGTGTTCGAGTTGGACTCCTCCATCTTCTCCGCTATTGTGACACCCTCAGAAGGAATGAGGTCCCCTGAGGAATCATCCTTATGCATCTCCAGCATCACTTGCTAAACATGTGAATGCCCTGGAAGACAAAAGAAAGGGATATGATTCAGTCGTGACAAAGTCACAATCTTGACAATCACCATACTCAGTCTTCTCATAGTTCAGTCATTGATGAAATAAAGTCAGCATATGTGTCAGAGATACTTTTAATTCTGTCATCAGCCACCTGCGAGTTCCCTGTCTCTCCATCTCCGATTGAGAGGGACACAGATGAGCCACTTATCTCCATGGCATCCTCCTTTGCATCTGTGAGCTGGACTATTTATGGCGGCCCACCTCCTGTCCCTTCTCCTACAAGGGGTGAAAAAACAGACCTGTGAGTGAATGAAGGTCATGTATTCACACAATTGATGCAGTGCATTTGGTGATAGTGACTGTGAGACAGATGCATCACATTGCATAAGGATTGGGGTGAGTGGCAGCGGTGGGTGGATGCATGAGGAGTTGCAGAAGTGTATAGAAAGTGAAGGATGGGTGCTGCTGAAACGTAAGTGGGTGTGAGGAGTGATGTAATGGAGTATGCTTGGCAAGACAGAGTGAAAGGGGTGGGGAGGGGTGTGGTGTTTTACACCATAGAATGTAGGTGAATCATCAAATGTACTCACTTTCCTGACCTGGTTTCTACATTGCATCCAAGACTGGGGCACAATCCTCCTGCTGCTCACCGCCTCAGCTACCTCCAACCACACCTTCTTGGTGATAGCTGCAGGTTTCTTCCTCCCATTGCTGGGAAAAAGTATGTGTGTCTTCATCCTGACTGCACCCAGCAGTAATTCCAGGAAAACATCATTAAATCTGTGTACTGCCTTTGCTCTTTGTGCATCCATCCTAAACAACTCCTTGCTCCTCCAAATCCCATTTCTGCATTGACCCTGTAAATAGTGGACTTTCAGGACCATAACCTTTGTTTAGCAGTCAATACGCTGTTAAAACCTCAGTTACCCCTAATCAAAAAGGGTCTAACTTTTGATGGGATATTTAACAGAGCAATTACTGCGGAAGAGCCGAAGTTTTCGTCACTTTCCATGATTCGAGAGATTTCACTGATTGCTGGCTCTGTGGTGGAGGTGGTGGGGGAGTAGGGGGCACAGCGCTAAATCCTGAGGTTGCGGTCAGTTTCAAAAGCGAATGCTGCCAGTTCCTTGTCATCAGGACCGCAAATTCCGAGCCATTGTTGTGTTCTCGTCCGGCATGATCAAAGCCCAAGGGATCTTTGCTGGAAATATATTAGTTGTTAAAGGTAACGTAAGAACATAAAGTGCTTTTTATCTATTGCAGTTTTTATGTTTGAGGGAAAAGACCTTCATTTGCTGATCATTAGAAATTAGCTTAAATCTCACAGTTTGGCAGTTAAAATGTTTGAGTCATAATTTATTTGGTTTGACATTTTGTGCTTGCTTTAATTCAAGCACAGTATTTAGACTTAAAATTATGGATTACCTGATATATTGCAGATGATTTTCCCCTAGAGTTTCCACCACGGTTTTGCTCGATATATTGCCAGCAGCCTTAATGCTTTGGAACAGATTGAGAAGATGCAATCTGTTCTGTATTACAAAGATATGAGCATTTTATCTTTACAGACTGTAGTGTTAGCATACATGCTGCTGTAGCTGTCCTAAGATCAGAGTTTGGATTTTGGGATGGTGCAATAACTGGTTTAGAAGCTATTTTAAACCAAGAATTTAAGAACATAGGCATTGCAATTCTGCTGTGGGAATATTAATATATAAATGTATTTAACATTCAAATGCCAGTATTCTCCAGCAAAACAGCAAGGCCATAAAAACAAGAAAATTGTAATGATCCTGTTTAATGACCACATCTGACCATTATTTATATTTCTCCTACGCAGACTTGGTATTCCTTGAGGGCAACACGGTGGCATAGTGGTTAGCACTGCTGCCTCACAGCGCCAGAGACCCGGGTTCGAATTTGACCTCGGGTGACTGTCTGTGTGGAGTTTGCACATTCTCCCCGTGTCTGCGTGGGTTTCCTCCGGGTGCTCCGGTTTCCTCCCACAGTCCAAAAATGTGCGGGTTAGGTTGATTTGGCTATGATAAATTGACCCTTAGTGTTAAGGGGGGATTAAATATGTGGGGTTATGGGGATAGGATGGGATATGTTAGGGGGAATTAAATACGTGGGGTTATGGGGGTAGGGTGGGATATGTGTACTGTGGGGATTAAAGCAGGGACAGGGTATTGGATTCGGATGATCAGCCATGATCGTATTGAATGGTGGAGCAGGCTCGACGGGCCGAATGGCCTACTCCTGCTTCTAGATTCTATGTTTCTATGTTTACTTCTTTGTGAATCAGGAATTAATCCAATTCCTTTTCAATTATCATTAAGTACTAGGCTCACAAGATTGCAAATTAGGTTTGGAAGAAGAAAGCCCTTCTATACCGGGTTACGAACAAAAAGCAGGGGTGTGGGACTAAGCACGACTGCACTTTCAAAGAGCCAGCACAGGCACGATGGTCCGAAAGGCCTCCTTCTGTGCTGCACAGGATGTACTCCAGGTGGGGGACTTCAATGTCCATCACCAAGAGTGGCTCGGTAGCACCACTACTGACTGAGCTGGCCGAGTCCTGAAGTACTTAGTTGCCAGACTGGGTCTGCGGCAGGTAGTGAGAGAACCAACACGAGGGGAAAACCTACATGACCTTGTCCTCACCAATCTACCTGTCGAAGATGCATCTGTCCATGAGAGTATTGGTAGCAGTGACCACCGCACAGTCCTTGTGGAGACAAAGTCCCGTCTTCCGATCAAGCAGCTCACAACTGGGCATCCATGAGGCGCTGTGGACCATCAGTAGCAGCAGAATTGTATTCCACCACAATTTGTAACCTCATGGCCTGGAATATCCCTCATTCTAATATTACCATCAAGCCAGGGGACCAACCCTGGTTCAATGAGGAGTGTAAAAGAGCATGCCAGGAGCAGCACCAGGCATACCTAAAAATGAGGTGCCAACCTGGGGAAGCTGCAACACAGGACTACATGCATGCTAAACAGCAGAAGCAGCATGCTATGGACAGAGCTAAACGATCCCACAATCAAATCAAAGCTCTGCAGTCCTGCCACATCCAGTCGTGAATGGTGGTGGACCATTAAACAACTAACGGGAGGAGGAGGTTCCATGAATATCCCCATCCTCAATGATGGCGGAGTCCGGCACGCAAGTGCAAAAGACAAGGCTGACATGTTTGCAACATTCTTCAGCCAGAAGTGCCGAGTGGATGATCCATATCAGCCTTCTCCTGAGGTCCCCACCATCACAGGAGCCAGTCTTCAGCCAATTTGATTTACTCCATGTGATATCAAGAAACTGCTGAGCGCACTGGATACAGCAAAGGCTGTGGGCCCCAACAACATCCCGGCTATCATACTGAAGACTTGTACTCCAGAACTAGCCGCGCCTCCAGCCAAGCTGTTCCAGTACAGCTACAACACTGGCATCTATCCGACAATGTGGAGTACTGCCCAGGTATGTCCTGTCCACAAAAAGCAGGACAAATCCAATCTGGCCAATTACCGCCCCATCAGTCTACTCTCAATCATCAGCAAAGTGATGGAAGGTGTCATCGACAGTGCTGTCAAGCGGCACTTACTCACCAATAACCTGCTCGCTGATGCCCAGTTTGGGTTCCACCAGGACCACTCAGCTCCAGACCTCATTACAGCCTTGGTCCAAACATGGACAAAAGAGCTGAATACCAGAGGTGAGGTGAGGTGAGAGTGATTGCCCTTGACATCAAGGTAGCATTTGACCGAGTGTGGTATCAAAGAGCCCTAGTAAAACTGAAGTCAATGGGAATCGGGGGGTAAACTCTCCACTGGCTGGAGTCATACCTAACACAAAGGAAGATGGCAGTGTTTGTTGGAGGTCAATCATCTCAGCCCCAGGACATTGCTGCAGGAGTTCCTCAGGGCCTAGGTCCTAGGCCCAACCATCTTCAGCTGCTTCATCAACGATCTTCCCTCCATCATAAGATCAGAAGTGGGGATGTTCGCTGCTGACTGCACAGTGTTCAGTTCCATTCGCAACTCCTCAGAAAATGAAGCCGTCCATGCCCGCATGCAGCAAGATCTGGACGACATTCAGGCTTGGGCTGATAAGTGGCAAGTAACATTTGCACCACACAAGTGTCAGGCAATGACTATCTCCAACAAGTAGGAGTCTAGCCAATGCCCCTTGACATCCAATGGCATTACCATCGCTGAATTCCCCACATTCAGCATCCTTGGGGGTCAACATTGACCAGAAACTTAACTGGACCAGCCACATAAGTACTGTGGCTACAAGAGCAGGTCAGAGGCTAGGTATTCTGCGGCGAGTGTCTCACCTCCTGACTCCCCAAAGCCTTTCCACCATCTACAAGGCACAAGTCAGGAGTGTGAATCAATACTCTCCACTTGCCTGGATGAGTGCAGCTCCAACAACACTCAAGAAGCTCGACACCATCCAGGACAAAGCAACCCGTTTGATTGGCACCTCATCCACCACCTTAAAAATTCACTCCCCCCACCACCGGCGCACCATGGCTGCAGTGTGTACCATCTACAATATGCACTGCAGCAACTCGCCAAGGCTTCTTCGACAGCACCTCCCAAACCTGTGACCTCTACCACCTAGAAGGACAAGGGCAGGAGGCGTATGGGACCACCATCACCTCCAAGTTCCCCTCCAAGTCACACACCATCCTGACTTGGAAATATATCGTCGTTCCTTCATCGTCGCTGGACCAAAATCCTGGAACTCCCTCCCTAACAGCACTGTGGGAGTACCTTCACCACGCGGACTGCAGCGGTTCAAGAAGGTGGCTCACCACCACCTTCTCAAGGGCAACTAGGGATGGGCAATAAATGCTGGCCTTGCCAGCGACGCCCACATCACAGGAACAAATTTTAAAAAAGTTTCTATGACTCTAACCCATTTAACCTCGTCCCTACAGAATGCCAGCCCTGCCACCTTCCCATCTCTAGCATCTATTTGTCTCTTAAATGAGTCTGGTATCCGAGCCTCTACTACTCTTGAGGTGAAGATGGAAAATATTTTGTAGATAAAAAAAGACTGCTCTGGCTGATGGATTGGATGTCGGAGAGGGAAATGGCCTGGGAGTCAAGCAGTACATCCAAGTTCTGCACTTTGGAGGTGACAGTGGGGAAATTGAGTCTGTGCCCAAATCTGAATGACATGGGTAAGTCAATGAAGGTTTTTCCAGCTTGAAGTCTAAAATGAGCGATGCAGCACATGCTGTTGCTGCTTCTGTGAATGAGAACACAATCAGAATTATGTGCATCTCACATGGATGCTCACACTGCAGCTGTCAGAGCCTTGGGTGCCAAAAAAGCAAGAAGCTGCGAGGACAGCTTTGACTTATTAGGAACAGGGCTTCATACCACCTTGCAAGAGGACTTGCAACAGGTCATGCAGGTGAACTGTTGTGTACTGCAGCAGCCCACTGTCCCTTGTGAGGACATGCCCCCTCGTATGCAAGTTGACCAACTTCCTGTCAGGTTGGTGCCAGTACTGTACGAATATGAAGTCCAGCAAAATATCAGTGGAACACCCTTTGAAGGTAGAAATAGCAACAGTTCAGGAAGATCCTGAGACTGTGTCATATACAATACGTTGAAGAGTTATATACAATACGTTAAAGGCAGTACATTTTAATCCAAAAAATAATTTTAGGGATAACTTTCTGATTTTGTGCTCCTGATGGGGAGTCTTGCCTATTGGGAGCACGTACCAGAAACTCAGGTTGGCACTGTGCATAATTTTCTGATGTGGATTCGATGGGCCGAATGGCCTCTTTCTGTGCTGTATCACTCTATGATTCTATTATGATTGCGTATGCTTCCCGGCCATTTCATTTTTAACTCCTCCCCCACCCCCCCACTGTGCTGACCATAGCAAAGCGTTGCTAATCCAGAAAAGGCAGCCAATATCTCACATGATATTTATCCATCATTTGCAACTAATTATAATATGCCTGCTCATATTTGGCCAGACGTATTGTACACTTGATGTCACGTCAAGTGGAAAATGCTATAAGGGGCGGTGTTAGTGGGCAGCTGGCAGAGTTGCCACCCAAGGAAATTCCCAATGCATTACACTCGCGTTACGCCAGCTGCCTAGCATAACTCAAGCAGAAAATCGAAACATTATACTACAAAATTAAAGGATGACTTATTGCAAATCTGCCTGCACAATAAATTTGTGCAAAAATGTTGGTGGCTGTGATTGTGTTTACCAGGAATGTCTTGGCAGAAGAATTGCACTGCTTCCTAGGGTAACTCACCTGAAGTGCATTCATGAATATTTCCTCTGGTTGGTATTTCTAGCAAATTCATATAAATATTCTTTTTGAACTCACTAAATGTTCACTCAGTATGAATTTGGTTTGGAAAGTATTCTTAAGTTAATGTGTATTTGAGGTAGTAAAGATTAAAAAGAATTTCAATCCCACATGTCACTGTGCATTAACTTCCTCACAGAGAATCTTGTTTTTGTACGCTGTTCAAAATGTCTTATACTGCAGGTTACATTTATTTGCTATAGCATCACGCGTTATTATTACAAATTCAATCCAGCCCACCACTGTCCAACCATAATGGCAGTGACCAATAGGATTGCTGTAAATAAAAAAACATAAACCAGTGGTCAGGGAGATTGAAAAATGTTGGTCCGGAAATTGCCAACTCAAGTTGCAATGACAGATTTCCGGCCCCATTTGTGTACATACGGACTGATAATATGATGTTCAGTACCCATAATGAAGCTGTGCATCGGCCGCTGGCATCAGCATTATAGAATGCCAAGGCTTGCTTAGCTCCGGGGTGCATGGTGCATCATAATGTGTTCTGGAAGCACATGTAGCAGCATCTGTTTTGCACTAGGCTCATTAAGCACCTAAAAAGCATGCAAATTTTGACTTGGCTCAGTGTTAACAGTCTTGCCTCTGTGTCAGAGGGTTATAGGTTCAAGCCCAATGCCAGTATTTGAACATAAAATCTAGGATGACACTTCAGTGAGCTACTGAGGGAGTGATGCATTGTAGGAGGTTTTTCAGGATCCTGTCTGACTGTTCAATTGAATTTAAAAGATCCTACGGTACATTTTTCAGGAATTACATAGAATTTGCAGCATAGAAACAGGCCATTTGTCCCAACTGATCCATGACAGTGTTAATGCCCCACACGAGCCTCCTCCCACCCCTCTTCATCTAATTCTATTCCCTTCTCCCTCGTGTATTTATCTAGCTTTCCCTTGAATGCATCTATGCTATTCACCTCAACTACTCCTTGTGGAAGCGAGTTCCACATTCAAACCGCTCTCTGGGAATAGAAGTTCCTCCTGAATTCCCTATTGGTTTTATTGGTGATTATCATATTTATGGCCCCTTGTTTTGGACACCCCGACAAGTGGAAACATTTTCTCTACGTCTACCCTATCAAACCCTTCTTAAAGACCTCTATCAGGTCACCCATCAGCCTTCTCTTTTCTAGAGAAAAGAGCCCCAGCCTGTTCAGTCTTTCCTGATAGATATAACCTCTAAGTTCTGGTATTATCCTTGTGAATCCTTTTCACACCTTCTCCAATACCTCTATATCCCTTTTATAACATGGAGCCCAGAGCTGTGCACAGTACTCTAAGTGTGGTCTAACCAAGGTTCTATATAAGTTTATATAACTTCACTGCTTTTCGATTCTATCCCTCTAGAAATAAACCCCAGTGCGTTGTTTGCTTCTTTTATGGCCTTGTTAACCTGTGTCGCTACTTTTAGTGATTTGTGTATCTGTACCCCAAGATCCTTTTGCTCCTCTACCCCAATTAGACTCTTAGGGGGAAAAATTGGGTTGCTTTGCGCCTCCCGTTAGCGCTCCTGGAGGGCGTTAACAGGGCGCAAAGCCCCTAGCCCCCGGGCGCGGCGCCGTTAATGCCTCCCGTGAAATTCAGTGGGAGGTTAGAGGCGGTGGTAGCCGGTAGCGCCCCGCAGTGCTGCGCCTCCGGCAATGACATCATCGCCGTGCGCAGCAGCCCGCTCATGCCCCAGCCGCAAACTTCGGCTCACCCCCTGACCTATCGTCGGACAATATGTCTGACAGGGTCAGGGTGGCGTTTTTGCAGCCGCGGCAACGGTATTTAAAGGGGCAGGTGTAGGGCGGCCATTTTTTTCCTGGCCGCCTGCCAGCAACTGCCCCCTTCCCCTCTTTTATTCGGGGTGCCAGCCACAATCGCTCAGCCCGGCACATATATTAATGATCTAGACGAGGAAATTGGATGTAATATCTCCAAGTTTGCAGACGACACAAAGCTGGGTGGGAGTGTGTGCCGTGAGGAGGATGCCGAGAAACTCCAGTATGATTTGGACAGGTTGGGTGAGTGGGCAGAAGCTTGGCAGATGCAGTACAATGTGGATAAATGCGAGGTTATCTACTTTGGTGTCAAAAACAGGAAGGCAGATTATTATCTGAATGGCAATAGATTGGGAGAAGGGGAAGTACAACGAGACCTGGGTGTTCTTGTGCACCAGTCGCTGAAGGTAAGCATGCAGGTGCAGCAGGCGGTTAAGAAGGCAAATGGTATGTTGGCCTTCATAGCGAGAGGGTTTGAGTATAGGAACAAGGATGTCTTGCTGCAGTTGTACAGGGCCTTGGTGAGACCACATCTTGAGTATTGTGTGCAGTTTTGGTCGTCTTATCTGAGGAAGGATGTTCTTGCCATGGAGGGAGTGCAGCGAAGATTCACCAGGCTGATACCTGGGATGGCAGGAATGATGTATGAGGAGAGATTGGGTCGATTGGGCTTATACTCGCTGGAGTTTAGAAGAATGAGAGGGGATCTCATTGAACCTTATAAAATTCTAACAGGACTAGACAGACTAGATGCAGGAAGGATGTTCCCGATGGCCGGGGAGTCCAGAACCAGGGGTCACAGTCTAAGGATAAGGGGTAAGCCATTTAGGACTGAGATGAGGAGGAATTTCTTCACCCAGAGAGTGGTGAACCTGTGGAATTCTCTACCACAGAAGGCAGTAGAGGCCAATTCATTAAATATATTCAAGAAGGAGTTAGATATATTTCTTAAAGCTAAAGGGATCAAGGGATATGGAGAGAAGGCAGGGACAGGGTACTGAATTTGGATGATCAGCCATGATCTCATTGAATGGCGGAGCAGGCTCGAGGGGCTGAATGGCCTACTCCTGCTCCTATCTTCTATGTTTCTATGTTTCACTCCTCTCGAGTGCCGGGCTGTTTTCCCAGCACCTCGCTCCCCGGTGGTCCAGCAGGGCCCCGGTGCGCGCAGCACTAGGCCCCTCCCCTTTAATCAGGGGAGGGAGGCCTGCAATACTGCGGTGCTACGTGCCAACGCGTGTGGCGCTGTTGCACGTAGTGCCGCGTTATTCACTGGTAGCACCCCAGGAAGGAGGGGGAGCGCTTCCAGTAGCACCCCACCTCCTGCTTGGGGTGCTACCACCGAATTTACGGCGCACGGGCGCTAACTTTTTTGGGGCGCTCAAAGTAGCACCCCGGTGAAGCTAGCGCCCCAAAGGGGGCGCCACTGAATTTCTCCCCTTTATTTTCCAAGGAGTATGTGGACTCCTTATTCTTCCTATCAAAATGTACAACCTCATACTTATCTATATTGTAGTTCATTTGGCAATTACACACCCATTCTGCAAGTTTATTAATGTCTTTTTGTAATTTGTCAGTATTGACTATACCATCCAAGAAGAGCAGGGAGTTCTCCCGAGCCAGCATTTATCCCTCAACCAATGTCACCAAAACAAATCAACTAGTCATTCATCTCATTGCAGTTTGTGAGCTCTTTCTGTGTGCAAATTGGCTGTCGTGTTTGCTTACAAATCATCAGTGACTACATTTCAAAAGTAATTCATTGACTATGATGTGCCTTAGAACATTCTGAGATTGTGAAAGTTGCTATATAAATGCAAATTCTTTCTTCTTTGGGCCCCATACTATGTTGCTTCTCCGAACTTAGGGAGTGTTCTGGCAAGTACAAAACTCACTCATTAATTTTGAAAGGCTTCAAAGTACAACACTTGCTAAAAATCACTCACTCACTTAATGTGCAGTTGGTGTGCGACCACAGACAGCGAATCCTCAATGTCAATGCTCGCTATCCTGGCAGCAGCCACAATGCCTTCATCCTGCTCCAGAACGGTGTGCCAGCACTCTTCCAGCCACCGCATCAAGCTTGAGAGTGGCTGCTCGGAGACAAGGGCTATCCACTCTTCACTTGACTCATGACTCCCCTCCTACACTCGTGCCCAGCACTCATATAATGAGAGCCATGCTGCCACCAGGAACATCATCAAGCAGACCATCGGCTTATTGAAGCAACGATTCCGCTGCCTTGACCTCTCGGGAGGAGCCCTCTATTACTCACCAGAGCGAGTGTCCCTTTTCGTGGTGACTGCTGCATGTTCCACAACTTGGCCATCATGAGGGCGCTGCCCTTGCCAGCAGGGATTGCGGGACCACCTCAGGAGGAGGACGAGGCAGAGGAGGATGAGGACGAGGAGGAGGAGGAGGAGGAACAAGAGGGAGGGAGGTGGCAGTGAGACAATCGGCCTTCCAGACAGGCTGTCCGTGACCGGCTGATCAGACTGCAATTTGAATGAATGAAACCCCAGATCCCCATTGCTCACCACATCCCCATCATACCATCCCTGTCTCATGGCGTATCACAGCATCCTCCTGGGCAGAAAGGTGAAATGAGAGAGACCACAAAATATTCCAAACACCATTAATAAATTTATCTATATCACACGAATTCTAATAATTAATGACCCTTGTGCCTGCCATAGTTGATTAGCTGTCATTGTGTGCAAGGTGTGAGATGTGGGTGTGAGTGTTGCTAGGTAGAGATTGTTGGTGGGTAAGTGCTGGGGGTGTGGTGCATTGAGCAGTGTGTGAAGCTTGTGGTACAGATGGTGGGATGTTGCATTTGTTGAAGCCTTCACACACCCTGACCATCCGTGTGAGAACATAAGAACAGAAGAAATAGTAGCAGGAATAGGCCACTGGGCCCCTCGAGCCTGCTCCGCCATTCAGTAAGATCATGGCTGATCTTGGGCTCAAAGCCACTTCCCCGCCCGCTCCCCATAACCCTTCACTCCCTTATCTTGCAAGAATCTGTCTATCTCTACCTTAAATGTATTTAATGACCCAGCCTCCACAGCTCTCTGGGGCAGAGAATTCCACAGATTTACGACCCTCTGAGAGAAGAAATTCCTCCTCATCTCAGTTCTAAAAGGGCGACCCTTTATTCTAAAACTGTGCCCCCGCATTCTAGATTTCCCCACGAGGGGAAACATCCTCTCTGCATCTACGTTGTCGTGCCCCCTCAGTATCTTATATGTTTCAATAAGATCACCTCTCATTCTTCTAAATTCCAATGAGTATAGACCCAGCCTGCTCAACCTTTCCTCATAAGTCAACCCCTTGTTAAACTTGTTAAACTTCCTCCTGCACTGGGTGTGGGTCCTGGGGACCACAGTGCTGCCCATGATGTGGTGTGCCACCTCCCTCCACATAGTCCGGCAGACTTGTGGCGAGGGTCTCCTGCCAGTTGGTACAGGACCGCCCGCCTTCTCTCCACTGCTAAAACCAATGCCTCCAAAGCTTCCTCGAAAAACCTCTGGGCGCTCTCCCTGGGGTGGCGATCTGCCATCAGCATTTGTAAATAAGTGCTACTTCTCTTTGTCCTTCTTCTTGTTGTTGAGGCAGCTGCACACCCGACAATGCTGAGAATGATGTGCTGCAGCATCAACGACCCTTCCCTTTAAGTAGTGAAAAAAGCCTGCGGCAATCATTGCTTGCATTTAGATGACACCCGATATTGTCATAGAGTCATAGCAGCACAGAAGGAGGCCATTTGGCCCATCGAGTCCGTGCCGGCTCTCTGCAGAGCAATCGAGTTAGTCCCATTCCCCTGCTCTATTCCCGTAGCCCTGCAAGTTTATTTCCCTCAAGTGCCTATCCAGTCTCCCCTTGAAAACATTGAGGGGGAAAAATTCAGCTGCTTGCGCCTCCCGTTAGCGCCTTAAGAGGGCGCTAATGGGGCGTAAAGCAGCTAACGCCCGGGCGCAGCGCCGCCCACGCCTCCCGCAAAATTCAGCGGGAGGTTAGCGGCGGCGCCAGCCGGTAGCGCCCTGTGGCGCTGCGCCGCCGGCGATGACGTCATCGCCGTGCGCAGCACCCCGCTCGCGCTCCAGCCGCGATCTTCAGTCGCGCCCCCTGATTTACCGCCAGACGCTATGTCCGACGGGTTCAGGGAGGCGTACGTGCGGCCGGGGCGGCGATATTTAAAGGGGAGGTGGCAGGCGGCCATTTTTGCTGCTGGCCGCCTGCCAGCACCTGCCCCCGTTGCTGTCCCCAGCCCCCGTGAAGCCCCCCCACCGTGAAGTGCCGGCTGCGCTCCAAGAGCCCGGCACTTCTCTTGAGTGCCGGGCTCTTTTGCCGGCACTCCCGATCCCTGGGGGCCCAGCTGGGCCCCGGTTCGCGCTGCGCAGGGTCCCTCCCCTTTAAGAAGGGGAGGAAGGCCTGCAATACCGCGGCACGTAGCGCCAGGATATTCCTTCACAGCGCCCCAAGAGGGATGCGGGGTGCTTCCAGTGGCGCCCCGCTTCCCTCTTGGGGCGCAACCACTGAAGTTCCGGCGCGGGGCCGCTAATTTTTTCGGGGCGCTAAAAGTAGCGCCCCGGCGAGGTTAGCGCCCCAAATGGGGCGCGACTCAATTTTTAGCCCTGAGTGTCTCCGCTTCCACCACTTCCGTCAGCAACAAGTTCCAGGTCCTCACCACTCGCTGCGTAAAAAAGCTTTTCCTCACAACCCCCCGGTATCTCTTGCCCAAAACCTTAAATCTGTGTCTCCTAGTCCTTGCACCATCAACTAGTGGGAACAGCCTTTCCCCGTCTAGCCTATCCAAACCCGTCATAATCTTGTACACCTCTATCAAATCACCCCTTAACCTCCTTTGCTCTAATGAAAACAAATCCAGCTTCTCCAACCTGTCCTTGTAGCTAAGATCCCCCATCCCCGGAACCATTCTGGTAAATCTCCTCTGCACCCTCTCAAGGACCTTCACATCCTTCCTAAAGTGTGGTGACCAGAACTGGACGCAATACTCCAGTTGTGGCCTAACCAGCGTTTTATAAAGGTTCAGCATAACTTCTCTACTTTTGTACTCAATACCTCTATTTATGAAACCCAAGATCCCATATGCTTTGCTAACCACTCTCTCAATATGTCCTGCCACCTTCAGGGACCTATGCACATTAACTCTCAGGTCCCTCTGTCCCTGCACACTCTTTAAAACTGTGCCATTAAGTGTATATTGCCTCTCCCTGTTCCTTCTGCCAAAATGCATCACCTCGCACTTCTCTGTATTAAATCCCATCTGCCACTTGTCTGCCCATTCTGCTAGCCTTTCTATGTCCTGTTGCAGTAGAGTGGTATCATCCTCACTGTTTGCCACACCCCCAAGTTTGGTGTCATCAGCAAATTTTGTAATTCTGCTTTTTATTCCAATATCCATGTCATATAGATCAAAAATCAGTGGCCCCAGCACTGACCCTTGGGGAACACCACTGTCTACCATCCTCCAGTCTGAAAAACAGCCATTTACCACAACTCGCTGTTTTCTGTCCTTAAGCCAATTCCTTATCCAAGCTGCCACTGACCCACCTATTCCATGAGCCTCAATTTTGTTAACCAGCCTTCTATGTGGTACTTTGTCAAATGCCTTCCTAAAATCCATGTGGACAACATCCATTGCATTCCCTTCATCGATACTCCCTGTTACTTCATCAAAACATTCAATTAGATTAGTCAAACATGATCTGTCTTTTACAAATCCATGTTAGCTTTCCTTAATTAGCTTAAACCTCTCCAAGTGCCCGTTAAATTTTTCCTTGATTATTGTTTCTAAAACTTTAACCAACACTGATGTTAAACTGATCGGCCTGTAGTTACTTGGATTGTCCTTACACCCTTTCTTGAACAATGGTGTCACATTTGCCACTTTCCAATCCTCAGGCACCTCCCCCTCATCTAGGGAATATTAGAAAATTATGGCAAGCCCTTCCACTCTCTCCTCCCCCAATTCCCTTAGCAATCTGGGATGCAAGCCATCTGGACCAGGCGACTTATCCACTCTAAGCCTACCCAGTCTTTCTAGTACATTCTGTCTATCAATTTCCACCCATTCCATTGCTTCTAACTTTTCCACTGCTACCGATATTTTGTCAGCATCCACCTCCTTAGTAAACACTAATACAAAGTATTCATTGAGTATTCTAGCCTTGCCCTGTGCCTCTAAGCATATAACACCATTGTCATTAATAGGCCCCACCCCCTACCCGCTTACTGTTTACATGCCGGTAGAAGATTTTGGGGTTCCCTTTTATGTTCACCGCCATTCTACTCTCATTCTCTCTTTGCCAATCTTATTTTCATCTTCACTTCCCCTCTCAACTTATTGTATTTGGTCTGGTTCTCCCTTGAAGAATTCACCTGACATTCATCATACACCCTCTTTTTTTGTTTCATCATCTTCTCTATCTCCCTCGTCATCCAAGGAGCCCTTGCTTTGGTTCCCTTACCCTTCCCTCTTGTTGGAATGTACCTAGCCTGTACTTGGAACATCTCCTCCTTAAAGATCAGCCATTGTTCCATTACAGTTTTTCCTGTCAGTCTTTGGTTCCATTTTACTCTGGCTAGATCCTTTCGCATCCCATTGAAGTTAACCCTATTCCAGTTTAGAAGTTCCACTCTAGATTGTTCCTTGCTCCTCTCCATTGCTAATCTAACTCTTATGATACGATGATCACTCGTACCCAAGTGTTTTCCCACAGACACTTGGTCGACCTGACCCACCTCATTCCCCAGCACCAGATCCAGCAATGCCTCCTTCCTAGTTGGGCCAAGAACATACTGGTCAAGGAAATTCTCCTGAACACATTTCAGAAATTCCTCCCCATCCTTTCCCTTTACCCTAGCATTATCCCAATCGATATTTGGGTAATTAAAGTCCCCCAATATCACCACTATATAGCTCTTGCATATCTCTGCGATTTCCCTGCAGATTTGCTCCTCTACCTCCCTCTCACTATTTGGAGGCCTATAGAATACCCCCAATAGCGTGATCATACCCTTTTTGCTCCTCAACTCTAACCAAATGGATTCTGTCCTTGTCCCCTCAAGAACATCCTCCCTTTCCAACACTACAATGTCTTCCTTAATCAGCACTGCCACCCCACCTCCCTTTTTTCCTTCCCTATCTTTTCTGAACACCTTGTACACTTGAATATTAAGTGCCCAGTCCTCACCGTTTTTAAGCCACGTTTCCGTTATTGCCACAACATCATATTGCCACACGGCTAATTCTGCTTGTAGCTCACCAACCTTATTCACCACACTTTGTGCGTTTATGTACATGCATTCTAAACCCATTTTTGAATTTTTCGTAGTCTGCTCCTATCTAATATGGTACTACTTCCAACTCTAGTACTAATTTCTTCTCGAGTACTATCCAACACACTCACTCTTTCATGCACCTTATTCCTCTTTTCTACTCCTATATGCTGGTGCCCATCCCCCTGCCAAGCTAGTTTAAACCCTCCCCAATAGCACTAGCAAACCTCCCCGCTCTGTTGAGGTGTAACCCATCCGACTTGTACAGGTTTCACCTTCCCCAGAAACGGTCCCAATTCCTCAGGAATCTAAAGCCCTCCCTCCTGCACCAGCTCTCCAGCCACGCATTCATCTGTTCTATCCTCCTATTCCTGTACTCAGTAGCATGTGGCACTGGGAGTAATCATATTGCCACACGGCTAATTGTGCTTGTAGCTCACCAACCTTATTCACCACACTTTGTGATTACTACCTTTGAGGTCCTGCTTTTTAATCTCTCTCCTAGCTCCCTAAACTCTGTCTGCAAGACCTCATCCCTCTTTCTGCCTATGTCGTTGGTACCGATATGGACAATGACCTCTGGCTGTTCACCCTCCCCCCTCAGAGTGTCCTGCAGCCGCTCAGTGACATCCTTAACCCTGTCACCAGGGAGGCAACATACCATCCTGGAGTCACGTCTGCGGCCGCAGAAATGCTCCCCTAACTATCGAATCCCCTACCACTATTGCTCTTCCACTCTTTCTCCTCCCCCCCCCCCACCGTGCAGCTGAGCCACCCATGGTGCCGCAGACTTGGCTCTGGCTGCGCTCCCCAGAGGAACCATCGCCCCCACCAGTACTCAGAACAGAATACTGGTTGGAGAGCGAGATGCACCCTGGGGCCTCCTGCACTACCTGCCTGGTCCTCCTCTTCTGTCTGGCGGTCACCCATTCCCTCTCTGCCTGCATACTCTTAAGCTGTGGGGTGACCACCTCCAGAAATGTGCTATCCACGTAACTCTCAGCCTCGCGGATGCACCGCAGTGACTCCAGCTGCCGCTCAAGCTCTGAAACATGGATCTCGAGCTGCTGCAGCTGGTGACATTTCCTGCACATGTGGTCGTCCAGGCTACACGAAGCGTCCAGGACATCCCACATGGCACAGGATGTGCACTCCACGGGACTGAGCTGCCCTGCCATGCCTCTATTTAATAGACTAAGAACTAACTAAGCAGAAATAAACTTAAAACTTAAAAAAAAACACTCACCAGCTACTCACCAATCAGCTCCTTCCCTTGTGCCAACGTCACTTTTTCTACTCTGACGTCACTCTTTTGGATTCTGCCTCTGTTGAGCTGCTGCCTCTTTCGCACTGGTCTCGCCGAGGTCCGCTGCCTCCACTTCCTCTCACGCTCTTTATAGCGCCGCTGCTCCCACTCCTCTCACGCTCTTTATAGCGCCGCTGCTCCCACTCCTCTCGCTGCTCCTCTCACGCTCTTTACAGCGCCGCTGCTCCCACTCCTCTCACGCTCTTTATAGCGCTGCTAATCCCGCTCCATCTTTTCAGTGTAATACCAATGAGCTTGGGTTTTTAGATGAGAATTGCGACTTCAATCATTTTAATGAGGAGTGAGGATGAATTTTGTGTGCAGCCTAGACGATTTTCAACTGGCGCTACTTAACCATTTTTAATCTAAACACTGCCCATTCCTTGGCTATAACGAATTTCTAGCCCAATATGCCTGGTATTTGTTCCCTGCCACATACAAAGGGCAAACATGACAATAATATACAGTGGAATGTGCAACTCAGAAGTACATGAACAGTAGCCAGAGTGCTGTGTATTTTTCCTCTCTCAAGCTGTCCCAAAGTTAAACTGAAGTGCTGTTAAAATGCCCTGTAAGGCATCATGATAAAATTAAGCACAATTTGAGGAGCATTTACATTGGTGACCATCCTCAAACAGCAAATATCATCCTCACCTACTCCCTGGTACGATTCACAGGTAAGACAACATTGACTTTCTCCACCACTTCCATTCAGGCTGCTCTGGTGTTGTTCTTCGGCGGAGGGTGGTGTTCAGCTCCAAAAATGACTTGCCTTCTTTGCAGGATCTCCTCTGGTAGATCAGATAAGAGAAGTAAAAGTAGGGGAACATCTAGGCAATAGTGACCATAATATAAGACACTTTAAGATAATAATTCAGAAGGACAAAGGTATGACAAAGACCAGGTTAATAGATTGGAGAAAAGCTGATTTTGAGGGGCTGAGAATAGCACTTGGGAAAATAAAATGGACAACAGTATTGGCAAACAATGATGTAGAACAGCAATGGGAAACATTTAAAACGGTGTTCAACAGAGTCCAGGAAAAATATATTCCGCTAATAAACAAGAACAAGCTAAACACTAATGAGACACTGTGGATGAATAAAGCCATAAGGGAAAATTGAGGGTAAGGAAAGAGACATACATTAAGTACATGGACAGCAGGGGAAAGCATGTTAGAGAGAATATGAAGAGATTAGGAGAGAAGTCAAAAAAACAACGAGGAAGGCAAAGAGGAACTATGAAATTAAATTATCAAGGAACATAAAACAAAATAGTAAAGTATTTTACAGGCACATCAATAAAAAAAGGAAGGTCGGGATGGGAATAGGGCCACTAAGGGATGGAAAGGATAATACCACAGGCAGCAATAGAGAGATGGCAGAGATATGAAATAATTACTTTGCTTCAGTATTTACCAGAGAGATAGAACAGGTGGAGATGACATTGGATGATGAGACTAGTAATCAGTTAACTGCATTTAAAATAAAATGAGGAGATATACTAAATAAACTAATGAAACTCAAAGAGGATAAAATCCCTGGTCCGGATGGATTACATCCGCACATTTTAAAAGAATCTAGGGAAGAAATAGCAGAGGCATTACTACAAATATTTAGTAATTCATTAGAAAAAGGTGCAGTGCCAGAGGACTGGCAGATAGCTAACGTAATACCGATATTTAAGAAGGGAGATAGAACATGTCCAGGGAATTATAGGCCAGTCAGCTTAACATCGGTGGTAGGAAAAATAATGGAATCCCTACTAAAGGAGAAAATAGAAGAACATCTAGAAACCAAAAATATAATAATAAATAGTCAGCATGGATTTCAAAAGGGAAAGTCTTGCTTGACCAACCTCATTGAATTTTTTGAAGAGGTAACAGAGAGAGTAGATAAGGGTAATCTATTAGATGTAATTTATCTAGATTTTCAAAAGGCCTTCGATAAGGTACCACATAATATACTAATGAATAAGGTCAGCGAATGCAGAGTCAGGGGACAAGTAGCAGAATGGATAGCTAGCTGGCTTCAAGACAGAAAGCAGAGAGTGAGGTAAAGGGTAGCTATTCAGAGTGGCAGAAGGTGGGAAGTGGTGTTCCTCAAGGATCAGTGCTGCTCACAATTTATATTAATGATTTAGACTTTGAAATCAAAAACACAATTTCTAAATTTGCAGATGACACAAAATTGGGGGGGATAGTCAATACTGAGGAGGACTGCAACAAGTTACAAGAGGACATTAATAAACTTGCAGAATGGGCATATAATTGGTGAATGAAATTCAACACAGATAAATGTGAGGTATTACATTTTGGTAAGATAAATAGAGAGGTCACATATTACTTGGAAAATAAGAATCTAAATGGAGTAGAGGAGCAAAGGGATCTAGGATTACAAATACACAAATCACAAAGTATCGACACAGGTTAACAAGGCCATAAAAAAAGCAAACCAAGCACTAGGGTTTAGTTCTAGAGGGATAGAATTGAAAAATAGTGAAGTTATGCTAAACTTGTATCGAAGCTTGGTTAGACCACACTTGGAGTGTAAAGTTTCGCAATTATCGCGATTCGAAATAACGAGATAGAAGCAGATTCGTTTGATCAGTTTATTTAAACGAAATGCTGTCATGATTAAACAGGACACAGAAGCCTGTAAAATGGCCGTCGCGCATCGTGGCAGAAGTTTCCAGAAGTACAGTGGGCAGACAAGATGGCACTCGAATAAACATTTTCGATAAGCACTGATAAAGACAGGATGCAACCTGTTTGCATTTGTGACAATAGCAAAAGATATGAGTGCTGGAATCGTTTTCCATGCACAAGTAAGGACCATTGTACTGGGCAATCGAAGGCCCATCCAGACACATCAATACGCAAATACCCCCACGGCTCTACAATGAGAGAGCCATTCTCGGGTGATTAAACAAGTATTCGGGGGCCCCCAAAACCCAGCCAGGGAGGCTCCGAGCCGGTTCAACAATGGGGAAAACATTAACGGGTAGTTGGCCAGTCTCAGGTGCTACCGAAACCCGTTAAAGACAAGAATCACCCCATGCTGGGAGTTTTGAGCGCCAATATTTCACAAAGGACAAACATTAAGATTTGAGCGGGAGATAAGGGAACACAGCACTATAACTATAGACAACAAATGTCCATCGCGTCTCTTATTCTCTTATCTCGGCTGATGCTCTTGATTCGACTCTTATTCGCTTGATTCGTGCTCTTGTTTCTCTGGACTGTTGACTCTGGACTTTTAGCCGCACTGGACGGTTATTCGAATGTTGGGTGGAGCTCAAACGGAACGAGCCGCCTCGACGAAGGCCGGTGACCGGGTGCACCATCCCGAGGGTCGGTAAACGGTGTCTGGACCCAAAGGCCCGAAGAAAAGAGACGAGACGAGACGAGAAGAAGAGGAGAAGAATCCACGTGCCGCCGCGGTCAGTAAACCCCGACCGCGCCCGAAAATATACGACCCATTTCTTGAACTCTACAGGTTACTGCATGAACTGGTCAAAGACTCTTCTTTGAATTCTACCGGCAACCGGTGTCGGTACAGGAAGACTCTTCTTCGAACCGGGCCCGAGTGCTGTCGAGTTCTTCATGACAACGGGGAGCCCAGCCTGCTTGCAGCAGCAGCGAAAATAAACAAGTGGGGTACAGAGACCCCTCCAAACACGTGACAGTCAGGCGCTGCAGCGAAACGAGCCGAGTGCCTCACTTTAAAATTCTCCGAAGTATCACGAGTGGTGAGCATGTTTCCCGATCCTACAAATCTGGCTCTTCGGGGGGGTTTAAACTAATTTGTCAGGGGGATGGGAAAAAGGGCTGTAGTCCACGAGCCAGTGGTGAGTGTAGGGAGGTACTGAGGAGGGTATCAAGGTCGCAGGAATGTACCGGCAGACAGGAAGATGGCTTGAAGTGTGTCTACTTCAATGCAAGGAGCATCCGGAATAAGGTAGGAGAACTTGGAGCGTGGATTGGTACTTGGGACTACGATGTGGTGGCCATTACGGAGACATGGTTAGAACAGGGACAGGAATGGTTGTTGGAAGTTCCGGGGTATAGATGTTTCAGTAAGAGTAGGGAAGTTGGTAAGAAAGGTGGAGGAGTAGCATTGTTAATCAAGGATAGTTTAACAGCGGCAGAAAGGCAGTTCGAGGGGGATCTGCCGTCTGAGGTAATATGGGCTGAAGTTAGAAATAGGAAAGGAGCGGTCACGTTGTTAGGAGTTTTCTACAGGCCCCCAAATAGTAATAAAGATGTGGAGGAAGAAATTGCAAAGCAGATTATGAATAGGTGTGGAGGTCACAGAGTAGTTGTCATGGGTGACTTCAACTTTCCAAATATTGATTGGAACCTTTATAGGTCAAACAGTTCGGATGGGATAGTTTTTGCACAGTGTGTGCAGGAGGGTTTCCTGACACAATATGTGGATAGGCCGACAAGAGGTGGGGCCATGTTGGATTTGGTACTGGGTAATGAACCGGGCCAAGTGTTTGATTTGTATGTGGGAGAGCACTTTGGAGATAGTGACCACAATTCGATAACTTTCACTATTGCAATGGAGAGGGATAGGGCCATACGGCAGGGCAGGGTTTATAATTGGGGGAGGGGTAATTTTGATGCGATTAGGCAAGAATTAGGGAGTATAAGATGGGAACAGAAACTATCAGGGAAAGGCACAAACGAAAAGTGGAGCTTTTTCATGGAGCAATTACTGCGTGTCCTTGATAGGTATGTCCCTGTCAGGCAGGGAGGAAATGGCCGAGTGAGAGAACCATGGTTCACAAAAGAGGTTGAATGTCTAGTCAAGAGGAAAAAGGAAGCGTATGTAAGGATGAGAAAACAAGGTTCAGTTGGGTCGATTGAGGGGTACAAGGTAGCAAGGAATGAGCTAAAAAAAGAGCTTAGGAGAGCTAGGAGGGGGCATGAGAAGTCCTTGGCGGGTCGGATCAAGAAAAACCCCAAGGCCTTTTACTCTTATGTGAGAAATAAAAGAATGACCAGGGTGAGGGTAGGGCCGGTCAAGGACAGTAGTGGGAACTTGTGCATGGAGTCAGAAGAGATAGGAGAGGTGATGAATGAATACTTTTCGTCAGTGTTCACCGAGGAGAGGGGCCATGTTCTTGAGGATGAGAGTGTGATAAAGGTGGATAGGCTGGAGGTGGTAGATGTTCTGAGGGAAGATGTTTTAGCAATTTTGAAGAACCTGAGGGTCGATAAGTCCCCTGGGCCAGATGGGATATATCCTAGGATTCTTTGGGAGGCAAGGGAGGAGATTGCAGAGCCTCTGGCTTTGATCTTTGGGTCCTCACTGTCCACGGGGATGGTGCCAGAGGACTGGAGAGTGGCGAATGTTGTTCCTCTCTTCAAGAAAGGAAATAGGAATGACCCTGGTAACTATAGGCCGGTTAGTCTTACTTCGGTGGTTGGTAAGATAATGGAAAAGGTCCTGAGGGATAGGATTTATGACCATTTGGAAAGGGGCAACTTAATCAGGGATAGTCAACACGGATTCGTGAAGGGTAAGTCTTGCCTAACAAATTTGATTGAATTCTTTGAGGAGGTAACTAAGTGTGTAGATGAAGGTAGAGCAGTTGATGTCGTATACATGGATTTTAGTAAGGCGTTTGATAAGGTTCCCCACGGTCGTCTCATGAAGAAAGTAAGGAGTTGTGGGATAGAGGGAAATTTGGCCGATTGGATAAGTAACTGGCTATCTCATAGAAGGCAGAGGGTGGTGGTGGATGGAACATTTTCGGACTGGAGACCAGTTACCAGCGGTGTGCCACAGGGGTCGGTGCTGGGTCCTCTGCTGTTTGTGATTTTTATCAATGACTTGGAGGAGGGGACTGAAGGGTGGATCAGTAAATTTGCTGATGACACCAAGATTGGTGGAGTAGTGGATGAGGTGGAGGGCAGTTGTAGGCTGCAAAGAGACATTGATAGGATGCAGAGCTGGGCCGAAAAATGGCAGATGGAATTTAACCCTGATAAGTGCGAGGTGATTCATTTTGGTAGGGCAAATTTGAATAAGGATTACAGGGTCAACGGCAGGGTTCTGAGGAACGTGGAGGAGCAGAGGGATCTGGGGGTTCATATCCACAGATCTCTGAAGGTTGCCACTCAAGTGGATAGAGCAGTAAAGAAGGCCTATGGTGTGTTGGCGTTTATTAACAGAGGGTTTGAGTTTAAGAACCGTGAGGTTATGCTGCAACTGTACAGGACCTTGGTGAGACCACATTTGGAATATTGTGTGCAGTTCTGGTCACCTCACTATAGGAAGGACGTAGAAGCATTGGAAAGAGTGCAAAGGAGATTTACCAGGATGCTGCCTGGTTTGGGGGGGAGGTCTTATGAGGAAAGATTGAGGGAGTTGGGGCTTTTCTCTTTAGAGCGGAGGAGGATGAGAGGCGACTTAATAGAGGTTTATAAGATGATGAGGGGGATAGATAGAGTGGATGTTCAGAGACTATTTCCTCGGGTAGAGGCAGCTGTTACAAGGGGGCATAACTATAAGGTGCATGGGGGGAGATATAGAAGGGATGTCCGAGGTAGATTCTTTACTCAGAGAGTGGTTGGGGTGTGGAATGGACTGCCTGCTGTGATAGTGGAGTCGGACACTTTAGGAACTTTCAAGTGGTTATTGGATAAGCACATGGAGCACACCAGAGTGATAGGGAGTGTGATAGCTTGATCTTGGTCTCGGAAAATGCTCGGCACAACATCGAGGGCCGAAGGGCCTGTACTGTGCTGTACTGTTCTATGTTCTATGTTCTATAAATCTAGATGTAGTGTAGGTATTGATAAGGGAGGGTGGTTTTTATTAAGGATAAAGTATAATGTGTTCCCCTTTTTACGATGTGCCGTGCGTTCTTCATTACCATAGACCAAGCTTTATGAATGTATGTATACTTGTACTCTCGTTAATTTGCGCCTATGACATGTACTTCATGATTTTGGACGCTATGCAATAAAGATTTCCATTTCGTACTATTCAACCGGGTCTATTTTGAGTTTTTCTCTGCATTACTGCTCTCGCACCTAAGTCCAGTGTTAGAACCGTAAGGGCGAGTGGGTCGAACCACTCACAGGTGCTTATTGCAACAAGGCTGGCCGGAGACCAGAGCAAGCAATAGTATTAGGCAACGAAGGCCTAACCCCGCACCAGCACCGTCTGCGATACAAGCACGACACAAAACCCCTTACAGGAGTACTGCGTGCAATTCTGGTCGCCAGATTATAAAAAGGATATAGAGGCACTGGAGAGGGTGCAGAGAAGATTGACAAGGATGATACCAGAAATGCGAGATTATACCTATCAGGAAAGGATTAACAGGCTGGGTCTCTTTTCGCTTGAAAAGAGAAAGCTGAGGGGTGACCTAATAGAGGTCTTTAAAATCATGAAAGGTTTTGATAGAGTGGATACAGAGAGAATGTTTCCACTTGTGGGGAAGAGCAAAACTAGAGGCCATCAATATAAGATAACCAACAAGAAATCAAATAGGAAATTCAGAAGAAACTTCTTTACCCAGAGAGTGGTGAGAATGTGGAACTCACTACCACAGGGAGTAGTTGAAGCGAATAATATAGATGCATTTAAGGGGAAGTTAGATAAGCATATGAGGGAAAAGGGAATAGAGGGGTACGCTGATAGAATTAGGTGAGGAAAGACGGGAGGAGGCTCGAGTGGAGCATAAACAGCGGCATGGACTGGTTGGGCCGAATGGCCTGTTTCTGTGCTGTATATCCTATGTAATCCTATATGTATCATTAAATGTGTCATTCTGCTGTGCGCATTTGCTGCAGCCATTTCTCTCCCTCTTCAGAAGCAGGACAGCTTAAAGTGCGACTAGCAGCCCTTTAAGAGGTGCTGCTGCCAGATCACCTGCACCTTGACCCCCGATGCATACCCAGAACCTAATTCACTATGCGCCAGCAGAAGCAGGGCAATATCAGGAAGGTAGTGCAGGAGTCCCCTGTGGTCATCTCCCTCCAAAACAGGTATGCCGCTTTGGATACTGTTGGGGGAGATGGCCTACCAGGGGAAGGCACTAGCAGCCAGGTTCATGGCACCATGGCTGGCTCTGCTGCACAGCAGGGCGGGAAAAAGAGTGGTAGGGCTATAGTGATAGGGGACTCAATTGTAAGGGGAATAGACAGGAGTTTCTGTGGCCGCAACCGAGATTCCAGGATGGTATGTTGCCTCCCTGGTGCAAGGGTCAAGGATGTCTTGGAGCGGCTGCAGAACATTCTGAAGAGGGAGGGTGAACAGCCAGCTGTCGTGGTGCATGTAGGTACCAACGATATAGGAAAAAAGCGGGAAGAGGTCCTACAAGCAGAATTTAGGGAGCTAGGAGCTAAATTAAAAAGTAGGACCTCTAAGGTAGTAATCTCTGGATTGCTACCAGGGCCACGTGCTAATCAGAATAGAGAGAACAGGATAGTGAGATTGAATACGTGGCTTGAGCAGTGGTGCAGGAGGGAGGGATTCAAATTCCTGAGGCATTGGAACCAGTTATGGGGGAAGTGGGACCTGTACAAAAGGGACGGTCTGCACTTGGGCAGGACTGGAACCGATGTCCTCGGGGTAATATTTGCTAAAGCAGTTCGGGAGGATTTAAACTAATATGGCAGGGGAATGGGAACCTATGTAGCGAAACAGGGGGAAGTAATATGCAGTCAGAAACAAATGTTAGAAGGGTGAGAAACAATAGGGGAAGGCCGAGTAAACAAAGGCAAGAAACACAAAGGGCCATACTAAATCATAAGTCTAAAAGGACAAAGGATGTTAATAAAACAAGCCTAAAGGCTCTGTGTCTTAATGCAAGGAGTATCCGTAATAAGGTGGATGAATTGACTGTGCAAATAGATGTTAACGGATACGATGTGATTGGGATTACAGAGACGTGGCTCCAGAACAATCAAGGCTGGGAACTGAACATCCAGGGGTATTCAACATTCAGAAAGGATAGAATAAAAGGAAAAGGGGGTGGGGTAGCATTGCTGGTTAAAGAGGAGATTAATGCAATAGCTAGGACGGACATCAGCTTGGAGTATGTGGAATCAATATGGGTTGAGCTGCAGAACACCAAAGGGCAGAAAACGTTAGTGGGAGTTGTGTACAGACCTCCAAACAGCAGTAGTGAGGTGGGGGAGGGTATGAAACAGGAAATCAGAGGTGCCTGCAAAAAAGGCACGGCAGTTATCATGGGTGACTTTAATATGCATATAGATTGGGCTACTCAAACTGGAAGCAATATGGTGGAGGAGGATTTCCTGGAGTGTTTAAGGGATGGTTTCCTAAACCAATATGTTGAGGAACCAACTCGAGGGGAGGCCATCCTGGACTGGGTGTTGTGTAATGAGGAGGGACTAATCAGCAATCTTGTGGTACGAGGCCCCCTGGGGAAGAGTGACCATAGTATGGTGGAGTTCTACATTAGGATGGAGAAGGAAACAGTTAAGTCAGAGACCATGGTCCAGAACTTAAATAAGGGCAACTTTGAGGGTATGAGGCGTGAATTGGCGAGGTTAAATTGGCAAGCGATATTTAAGGGGCTATCAGTGGAAGGGCAATGGCAGACATTTAGAGATCGCATGGATGAACTACAACAATTGTACATCCCGGTCTGGCGTAAAAATAAAAAAGGGAAGGTGGCTCAACCATGGCTAACAAGGGAAATCAGGGATAGTATTAAAACCAAGGAAGTTGCATACAAATTGGCCAGAAGTAGCAGCAAACCCGGGGACTGGGAGAACTTCAAAACTCAGCAGAGGAGGACGAAGGGTTTGATTAGGGCAGGGAAAATAAAATATGAAAGGAAGCTTGCAGAGAACATTAAAATGGACTGCAAAAGCTTCTATAAATATGTAAAAAGAAAGAGGTTAGTAAAAACAAACGTAGGTCCCCTGCAGTCGGAAACAGGGGAAGTCGTAATGGGGAACAAGGAAATGGCAGATCAATTGAACAAGTACTTTGGTTCGGTGTTTACTGTGGAGGACACACACAACCTGCCGGAAATAAAAGGGGTCAGAGGATCTGGTAAGAGGGAGGAGCTGAGGGAAATCCTTATTAGTCGGGAAAAGGTATTGGGGAAATTGATGGGACTGAAGGCTGAAAAATCCCCGGGGCCTGATGGTCTGCATCCCAGAGTACTTAAGGAGGTGGCCTTGGAAATAGTGGATGCATTGACGATCATTTTCCAACATTCCTTAGACTCTGGATCAGTTCCGATGGAGTGGAGGGTGGCCAATGTAACCCCTCTTTTTAAAAAAGGAGGGAGGGAGAAAGCAGGGAATTATAGACCGGTCAGCCTGACATCGGTCGTGGGTAAAATGATGGAAGCAATTATTAAAGATGTCATAACAGACCATTTGGAAAGTGGCGACATGATAGGTCCAAGTCAGCATGGATTTGTGAAAGGGAAATCATGCTTGACAAATCTTCTGGAATTTTTTGAGGATGTTTCCAATAGGGTGGACAGGGGGGAACCAGTAGATGTGGTGTATTTGGACTTTCAGAAGGCCTTCGACAAGGTCCCACACAAGAGATTGGTGAGCAAAGTTAAAGCACATGGGATTGGGGGTAATGTGTTGACGTGGATTGAGAACTGGTTGGCACACAGGAAACAAAGAGTAGGAGTAAATGGGTACTTTTCAGAATGGCAGGCAGTGACCAGCGGGGTACCGCAGGGTTCGGTGCTGGGACCCCAGCTGTTTACATTATATATTAATGATTTGGACGAAGGGATTAAATGTAATATCTCCAAATTTGCGGATGACACTAAATTGGGAGGCAGTGTGAACAATGAGGAGGATGCTAGGAGGCTACAGAGTGACTTGGACAGGTTGGGTGAATGGGCAAATGTATGGCAGATGAAGTACAATGTGGATAAATGTGAGGTTATCCACTTTGGTGGTAAAAATAGAGAGGCGGACTATTACCTGAATGGTGGCAGATTAGGGAAAGGGGACGTGCAACGAGACCTGGGCGTCATGGTACATCAGTCACTGAAGGTGGGAATGCAAGTGCAGCAGGCAGTCAAGAAAGCAAACGGAATGATGGCCTTCATAGCAAGGGGATTTGAGTACAGGAGTAGGGAGGTGATGCTACAGTTGTACAGGGCCTTGGTGAGGCCACACCTGGAGTATTGTGCGCAGTTTTGGTCTCCTAACTTAAGGAAGGACATTCTTGCTATTGAGGGAGTGCAGCGAAGGTTCACTAGATTGATTCCTGGGATGGCCGGACTGACATATCAAGAAAGATTGGGTCAACTGAACTTGTATCCTCTGGAGTTCAGAAGAATGAGGGGGGATCTTATAGAGACATTTAAAATCCTGACTGGTTTAGACAAATTAGATGCGGGCAGAATGTTCCCAATGGTAGGGAAAACTAGAACCAGGGGTCACAGTCTAAGGATTAAGGGGAAGCCATTTAGGACTGAGCTGAGGAGGAACTTCTTCACCCAGAGAGTGGTGAATCTATGGAATTCTCTTCCACAGAAGGTTGTTGAGGCCAGTTCGCTAAATATATTCAAAAGGGAGTTAGATATAACACTCACAACTAAGGGGATCAAGGGGTATGGCGAGAAAGCAGGAATGGGGTACTGAGGTAGCATGTTCAGCCATGAACGCATTGAATGGCGGTGCAGGCTCGAAGGACCGAATGGTCTACTCCTGTACCTATTTTCTATGTTTCTATGTTGTGATTTCATGCAAATTAGCTGACCTCACATTATAGATCAGCAGTAGTGCCTGAACAGAAGCATTCCCATTTCAACTGCCACTGTGCCAGTCAAAATACAGATGCAGATGTACAAATGACTACTTATTTATCACAGATAAGAATTTTAACCTAAGGTTATATTAGGCTGCGCTTCATTCAAGTCGTTATGTAGTTTGAACGACCTTTCTACTTAAGCTGAAGATATTTGAATTGATGTGAACTGAATCATCAATAAAAAGGATTATAACTCCACAGCTGTGCAGTTTGTGACCTTACTCACAATAAGCAATCCCATGCAGGGGAAATTTTACAGCTATCAAAGAAAACCGTCACTGGATTTCACTTGGCCACAGCTGCAGAATTTAATGCTGCTTCAGCAGAAAGAAAACGCAAAATTGCAACCCGAGTCCGAATCTATTAACCTGCGGTTTCATTAGTATTAAACAGCAATGAATTCAAATAGCTTATAAACTCATTAAATCTTGCTTCTCCTGTAAGCAGAAAATGATGATTGTGCCCAAGGCTCAATTCGTCTGGGGTTGAAATTTAAACTTTCTGAACTGTTGGTTCATATTCCCGAAGAACTGGCTCTGCTTCAAGTTTGAAAAGCATCGACTTGGTGAGATATTCAGGGGCCACTGCTGCCCCGGTACCCTAGCATGAGAGAAGTGGTTAACAAAGAAACCCACCCGAGGAGAACAAAAACATTGTCACCCAATCTTTTTCTTCCTTACCCCCTGCCTAGTTTCTTTGCAATTAAACATACCTCATGATAATGAAATATCAATAAACTACTGCAACACCTTTGAACAAATGTGCTATAATGCACGTGAAAATGAAATTTTATTACCTTTTTTACAAATTATTTTTATTTTTGTGGGGGAGGTGGATCCCAGGAGGAGAGAGGAATGAAAAGGTCATTACACATTTGCATCCAACTGTGCAAATTGCTATGTGCAGTTGACTGAACAGCCTGTCCTGAATCTGCTGACCACATTAGTTAATTTAGGGATGTCCTTTAGTTAATTTTAGGATGTCAGCAGTTCCTTGTCGCCAGCACATCAAGAATGTTGGGAAGACGCTGGGGGGAAATGTAACTTTTTGAACCGCCACCGAAGTCCGGGTTTCACTCATGCTGCGATGGTTTAACTCCACAATGTGCGTCTGACGTCACTGGCAAGTTCCCTGCCTGGGAGTCAGCCTCATTGACAGGCTTGGCTCCCAGTCGGGCGGGGAATGCTGGAGAAGGGGCTGCCGGGCCAGGTAGGTCCGATCCCTGACCCCGGCGGGCGATCCTGGCCACAGTAAAACCCGCAAAGCAGGTTAAATCCAAGGCTTCCAGCTTACTTAACATATTTAAAATGCCAACCTGCATCTGGGAGCAGGTTGTCTGCCCTCCCCTTGTCCCGCCTGAGTAAAAGCCAGAAGTCGGCGGGTTGGAGTCAGCTTCCTGACACGCTTCCAATTTTCCCCATTTAACCCCCCACTCCACACCCACTCCCACCCGCTCACCTATGTTCAAATTACCCTCGCTGTCATAGATTTGTTTCTCTTCTCAGAGGCTGATCACTGGAGTACCGTGTACTGATGCTTCTTCCCAAAGGCATAATTCAAGTAATGCTTGGAATTAATCTTTAGAGGTAATACTGAATTTAACTGTCATAATGTGCCAAAAATAACTATTTTTACATGAGGACTTGTTAACTAGAAACCACTTAATATTTTAATATATTTTTTAAAACCATGCAAGCACAATGCTGGGAGGTAGTCCTGTGTCACTTCCTCAAGCGGTCTCACAAATGTGCCTTCCCTTTATCCTCTAGGTTCTCATTTCCTGTTTGTGTTTGTATTTATTTGCCTTATGCCAAATAAATCATTCAAATGATAAAATACAATTTCCATTGAGGTAGCACAGTGTCCGAGAGTCTAGCTTGCACCCTCAGTTCCTAATGCTGATCACATTACTATAGGAGCTGAATGCTTTCCAACAGGAAGATAGAGGGATTTGGTGGGAGAGTCATTGCTGAGTTGCTGTCAGATGCAAGGCCAATTTTGATTGGGTACCAGTCTCCTTTCCCACCCCTCCCCGAAAGGGCCCTTTCAAGTTGGAGCCTCCAGTAGCTGTTTTCATCCAGTTGGTGCAGGCAATCCCACTCCTGACCTCAGCACTCACAGTGCTGGAAATGCTGTCAGATTATGTTAATGAGCTGACCTTGCATTATGAACCAAGATCAGCTCACTTGGGGGCTTTTCCAGGTCAACATTATTGACCCCAATGATTCAATCTTATTTTGCTTTATTTTGGTTTTCTCTGGTTTTTTGGGTTGCATTTTATATTCTTAACATAGAGTTACAAAAAATAAACATCACAGAAACAGGCCATTCGGCCCAACTAGTCTGTGTTCCCGTTTATACTCCGCACGAGTCTCCTCCCTTTCCATCTCAGCCTTTCAGCATATCTTTCTATTCCCCTTTCTCTCATGCACTTGTCTAGTTTCCTTTTGAAAGCACTTAAGCTATTTGACTCAACCACTTCCTGTGGCAGGGAGTTCCACTTTCTAACCACTCTCTGAGTAAAGAGAATTCTCCTTATTTCACTATTGGATTTATTAGTAACTATCTTGTATTTATGGCCCCTAGTTTGGATTCTCCCACAAGTAGAAACATTGGGCTGGATATTTACTGGGGCGGATTGCGTAGGCGGAGGGGAGGGATGGGGGTGGAGATGGGGGCGGAGTTTCGGATGGGAGACCCGGAAGTCAGGGTTTCCCTGCATGCTGTGGAGTTTTACAGCGTGCGACTTTTGGCCCTGACAGGTTCCCCGCCTGGAAGTCAGCCTGGTCGACAGGCTTGGCTTCCAGTCGGGCGGGGAGCACTCCAGAGGAGGCCACAGGACCAGGTAGGCCCAATCCCCAACTCCGCATGGGAGGGTCCAATCCCGGGGGCGGGGCAGGATCCGATCCCTGACCCCGGGGAGGGTCCAATCCCGGGGGTGGGGCAGGATCCGATCCCTGACCCCGGGGAGGGTCCAATCCCGGGGGTGGGGCAGGATCCGATCCCTGACCCCGGGGAGGGTCCAATCCCGGGGGGGGGGGGGAGAATCTGATCCCCAACCCCGGGGAGGGTCCAATCCTGGGGTGGGGGGGGGGAATCTAATCCCCAACCCCGGGGAGGGTCCAATCATGGGGGTGGGGGGGGGGAATCTGATCCCCAACCCCGGGGAGGGTCCAATCCCACAGGAGAGTCCAATCCCGATCCCTGACCCCGGGGGGTCCGATCCCCGACCCCAGGGTGGTGGGGGTGGGGTCTGAGCCGGGGGTGGGGGGGGTCCGATCCCCGACCCCAGGGTGGTGGGGGTGGGGTCCGAGCCGGGGATGGGGGGGGGGCGTCCGATCCCCGACCCCAGGGTGGTGGGGGTGGAGTCCGAGCCGGGGGTGGGGGGGGTGGATGTTTTTTATTGGGGGGGCTTCTCATGGTGGGAGTGCTTGGAGGGCTGGGAGGAAGCACTTCTGTCTCGCCTCACTGCAGCTGCCGGGATTCCCGATGCCCAGGAAACCCGAGCGGCCACAGTAAAACCTAGCAGGTTAAATCCGAGACTTCCAGCCTCATTAACATATTTAAAATGCCAACCCGCCCCTTGTCCTGCCTCAGTAAAACCCAGAAGTTGGCAGGTTGGAGCCGGCTTCCCGATGGGTTTGGAATTTTTGCCCATTTAACCCCCCCCCCCTCACTCGCACCCACTCCCACCTGCTCACCCATGCTAAAATTATCCCAATTTTCTCCACATCTACCCTGTCCAACCCATTCATAATTTTAAAGACCTCTATCAGGTCACCTCTAAGTCTTCTCTTTTCTAAAGAAAAAAGCCCCAACCTGTTCAATCTTTCCCAATCGCTGTAATCTCTCAGTTTTGTAACCAACCTTGTAAATCGTTTTTTGTACTTTCTCAAGTGCTTCTATGTCCCTTTTATAGTGTGGAGACCGGAACTGTGCACAGTACTATAAATGCGGTCTGACCAGGACCTATGCAAGTTTAACATAACTTCACTACTTTTGAATTCTATGCTCCTAGAAATAAATCCAAGTGCTTTGATATGTTCAAGGTCACGGAGTGAGGATCAGAGAATAACAACTTGCCCCTGTCTGGATAGATCTAATCCTATACATAATACATGGCAGCAGATCGCCAGCTAGCAATGCTACTGGAGAGCTAATGCCAATACCAACTGGGATAAACAGAAGTTACCACTGGGTCCCAATACTGATAAATGTATTCAAGTAAAACTAACAGCACAGCAGACAGACAATAAATAGTTAAAGTGATTGGAATACTTCAGTGGGTTTAATTTCCTATGCACCATTTTTAATTTGTTGGTGTGAGCTCCCGTCTGCTCTCTTTTAACGTCGTCATTACCTCATTTAAAATAGACAGGTTAACTACTGCATTACAACAACGCAAACAGGAATTTACTCAAATGTGCTAACTGTTGTACCAAACACAGCAAACAGAAGAATTTTAGCCCACAGAACAGCTTTCAGATTGTTTAAACAAAAGGGGCTTTATAGACTATCAAGCTGCTTTCAGCTAAGAACTGTAACAGTGTTCTGAAGTGTTTTGGCCCACTTTCATTTCTGCGCACTGGTAACAAGCTTACATAAAGATCTTATGATTGCAGTTGTGTTTGTTAAAAGTGAAAACTACATTTATGGAAAGAATAATGTGAAGGAACACTGGTGGTATTAATGCACTCAGACACAGAGGACTATCAGGATTGTGAGGGGTGAGTTTGTCAATGGGCAGTCTGCTCAATAAATTAATGCAGCTAATTTAAGATGTGTTTGTTGTTTAAGAAGAGAGAGCTAATAAAAATGAAAAGTTTTCTTATTAATTACAAGAATAAACAAGACAAACCTGGCGACACTTTCACAGAATCAATGGCCTAGAAATTTGTAGTGTTTGTGCTGGCCATTAAGGCCCGTTTCTGCAAAAAAAGGCGGCCGCCACACTTCCGTCCGCTGCCAGCGGGTCCCGCGGCAGTCGCCCTTTTTGGCTGGGCGGCAGCGCTGCCGATATCCACGCTCGCTAGCGATATGGAGATTATGTCGATTGTGACGTAAGTGACTGTGCAACGCTCACCTGACGCCCGATCTGCCATTTTGGAGTGCGCCGCTCCACTTGCCGGCCTGTCTTAATTATGACCAGCTGAGCAAGCGTTGACAAGCAGGAAGGAGGCTCCAGCAGCGTATTTAAAGGGATCATCAGCAACAACTTGCAGCTGACATGTTTCTTCAGTTTAACTGGCTCTGTGGAGCTTTCTGTAACTCCAGCAGTTTTATAAACTTCTTTCAAGGTCCTAAGGTGACAGGGAGTGTTGTTGCAAGTGGAGAACAACTTCAATCTTATTTATAAAGACTTCTGCTCATAACACTTGCTCACAGTCATGGGGGCTCTACTGGCAGTCCCCCTCGTGCTCGAGTATCTTCAGGAGAGGGAGCGGAGACAGCAAAGAAGAGAAGATGCACGCAGAGAGGGGAGGAGCAGGGCCAGGAGGGCTCTCAACTGGAGGCCTTACCCACCTAGGGTCTTCTGAGCTCACTTCTCCTATATCCACTTAAGCGAGGAGCAGTCTATTAGGAGGCTCTGCTTCACCAAGGAGGTGGTCACAGAATTCTGCCACCTCCTGCAACCAGACCTGGAGCCTCAGAGCAGGAAGACCGCAGCTCTCCCAGTAGCCCTCAAGGTCACCGTGGTCCTCAATTTCTTTGCCAGTGGATCCTTCCAGTCTGCAGCAGGAGACGTAGCTAACAACTCGCTCTGTCATGGAATATCACAGCGTCTTCCTGGGCACAAAGCTGAAATGAAAACCACCACAAAACAAACATTCCAACCAAAATTAATAAATTAATCACTATTCAATTTATATTACAATATCAACTAATCACCCGTGTGCAATCCCTTAGTGCCTGTCGTTCATGTGCCATCCAGTACTGAATGAGCAGAAATTTTCTCCAATCAAATATTGGGAAGACCGAAGCCATTGTTTTCAGTCCCCGCCACAAACTCCATTCTCTAGCCACTGACTCCATCCCTCTCCCTAACATCTGCCTGAGGCTGAACCAGACTGTTCACAGACTTGGTGTCATATTTGACCCTGAAATGAGCTTCCAACCACATATCCGCGGCATAACTAAGACCGCCTATTTCCACCTACATAACATTGCCCATCTCCGCCCTTGCCTCAGCTCATCTGCTGCTGAAACCCTCATCCATGCCTTTGTTACCTCTAGCTTGACTATTCCAACGCTCTCCTGGCTGGCCCCACATTCTACCCTATGTAAACTTGAGGTCATCCAAATCTCGGCTGCCCGTGTCCTAACTCACCAAGTCCCGTTCACTCATCACCCCTGTGCGCACTGACCTATATTGGCTCCTGGTTAAGCAATGCCTCGATTTCAAAATTCTCATCCTTGTTTTCAAATTCGGCCATGACCTCGCCCCTCCCTATCTGTGTAATCTCCTTCAGCCTCAAAACCCCCTGAGATATCTGCGCTCCTCAAATTCTGCCCTCTTGAGCATCCCTAATTATAATCGCTCAACCATCGGTGGCCGTGCCTTCAGCTGCCTAGGCCCTAAACTCTGGAGTTCCCTCCCTAAACCTCTCTGCCTCTCTACCTCTCTTTCCTCCTTTAAGACACTCCTTAAAACCTACCTCTTTGACCAAGCTTTTGGTCATCTGCCCTAATTTCTTCTTATGTGGCTCAGGTGTCAAATTTCTGTCTTATAACACTCCTGTGAAGTGCCTTGAGACGTTTTACTACGTTAAAGGCGCTATATAAAGACAAGTTGTTGTTGTTGTTGCCCTTTACTACTCTGGTGCTCCTACGCAGTGTTCCCCAAGTGGTTGAAGCATGGCTGATGGAAGGCTGCTGAATTTCCATGGGGGAGACTTCAGATAGCCTTGCAGGATGACCTTGACCAGTTGTGGACCTGGAAGGCCCGGCTGTAGACTGCACCACCTCGGCATGTGCGGTAGTCTGGGCTGGCTGGCTGCCAGGCATAGGCAAGGGCAAAGGCGGAGTGGTGGGAATAGGAATGCTGTCATCCTCAGAGAGGACAGCAGGTTCCTGCTCCACAGACCCACTGCCACTCCTCCGGGGCGGCGTCTCAGCATTCCTAGCTATCTGTTGGAGCTCAGATTACTGGCCTGTGGTGACGTCCTGCAAGCCCCTTTCAACACTGGTAAACCCAGCCACAATGGCAGCAGTCTGAGCTTGCGTGGCAGCAAGCTGAGCTGGCAGGAGAGCAGCCTACGCTTCCTCTGCAGCACTGAGACGTTTGGTCGCTTCCGTCTGTGCTGCAATGGAAGCTGCGACATCGCTCATCACATGCAGCATCATGGCTGGGTCAACAAAGTCTCTCCTGGAGTTGTCCATCATTTCCATCCTGAAAACCATGGGCTCCAAGCTCTGCGCAAAGCCCCATCGGATGTTGGAGCTGGACTCCTACATGCTCCTTGACAAAGCCAAGAGGCTCTCTGGCAGGCTTGCCATTGCACCTAGCAATTCGGTGTGCCTATCATCACCCTTCTTCTGAAGGCCGCCCCATCGAGGTCCTCATCTGAGCTGTGTGCAGCAGAACTCGCCCTCCAGGGAGCTGGCCCCTGAACTATCATTTCCCCTTGGTCTTGCTGCAGCCCACTCGTGCCTGGTGCCTCACCATGTGCAGATCCCACATCTATACTACCCTCTAAATTCTGCACAGTGCCAGTTTCTGAGTTGGTGTCTGCGAGTGTCAAATGCAGTGATGGTGTGCCTTCTTCTTCTCCTTCACTCTTCTCCATTGCTTCGGGGACAGGATGTGCGGGTGGCAGTTCTTGGTCATCTGAAAGCAGAAAGGCACAAGAGTCGGGTTATGGTGAGCGGAGGGGGGGAAAGCAAGATATCCATGCATATAGCATCAGCGGCTTGTAAGTCTTCTTCTTCTTCTTCTTTCGTATGGTAGTAGCAAAGCAAATCAAATATCAATATCTAAGTTAGATATCCAGGCCAAAGCTTCTGGTGTAACAGTGTGGATATCCTGTAGGCTGCCTGAGAATTTCCTCTGAGGGCAGTGCTCAATGATGTGCTCCAGGGTCTGATCAGGAGCTCCACAGTCGCGTGATGGGGATGCTTTAATTTTCCATCCACGGAGAAGGTGGCCGCATCTACCATGACCAGTTCTGAGGCGGTTGATGGTTGTTCACTGTTTGCGAGGAAGGTTTGATCCTTCAGGTTGTACTGTGGGGTCCTCTATAAGGAAACCATTCCGTATGTCACAGTTCTTGTAAGTGAGAAGAGATTGTGGGATGAGGGGGAAGTGGGATGTGAGAAGAAGGATTAGGATTGAGCAGACCGTTATTGTTTCCAAGGGCTCCAATTCACCCGTTGCTACGGCCTCGGTGACTTCCCATCCAATGATGTCGAGCACGCTCTCCTCCAGTTGGCTCAAGGCCTGTATCGCGGTTTGGCCGCCTCCCGACTGCCGCTGCTCGCGGTGATTATGCGTGACCTTAGTCTGCAAGAGAATGGGAAGTGTGTGAGTGAGCGTGGTGCAATGTGTTTGGGTGATGTGCCTGCCATAGCGGAATAGCTGTCAGTGTGTGCAAGGTGTGAGATGTAGGTGTGAGTTGCAGCAGTGGTAAGGTTGTGAGGGTGAAGTGAAGCTATGATTGTGAGGTCTGAGTGGTGATTGGTAGAGATTGTTGGTAGGTGAGTGATGGGGATGTGGTGCATTGAGTAGTGTGTGAGGCTTGTGGTGCAGATGGTGGGATATGGCATTTGAAGATGCATTCACTGACTTTGATCACTTGTGTGAGGTCATTAAATTTCTTTCGGCACTGGATCCAGGTCCTGGGGGAAAGACAGCCCGCCTCCTCTCCACGGCCACCACCAATGCCTCCAGAGCCGCATCTGAGAACCTTCTGGCTCGTTCGCTTGCTGGTGCTCAGCCATGTGTTCCAACTTCCAGTGTGATTCCAACTCGAGCTCCAACTACAATGACAACGAGGTGCTGCTGCAACAAAGCACCTTCCCTTTCAGTAATGGAGAAAGTAAATGAGCACTCAGCACAAATTTTGCGTGCCTAGACCATTTTGACCCGGCGCAGCTAACTAGCGCTGGACCATGACACCGCCCGTTTTCGGGCCATATCCAATTTCTAGGCCATAGAATCATAGAATGATACAGCACAGCAAGAGGCCATTCGGCCCATCAGGTCTGTGCCGGCTCTTTGGTAGAGCTATCCAATTAGTCCCACTCCCCTGCTCTTTCCCCATAGTCCTGTAAAAAATGTTCACTTCAAGTATTTATCCAATTCTCTTTTGAAAGCTACTATTGAATCTGCTTCCAACACCCTTTGAGGTAGTGCATTCTAGATCATAACAACTCGCTGCATAATTTTTTTTTCCTCAAGTCACCTCTGGTTCTTTTGCCAATTACCTTAAATCTGTGCTCTCTGGTTACTGACCCTTCTGCCACAGGAAACTGTTTCTCCTTATTTACTCTATCAAAACCCTTCATAATTTTGAACACCTCTGTCAAATCTCCTCTTAGCTGTCTCTTATCTAAGGAGAACAACCCCAGCTTCTCCAGTCTCTCCACATCACTGAAGTCTCTCATCCTTGCTACCATTCTAGTAAATCTCTTCTGCAGCCTCTCGAAGGCCTTGACATCCTTCCTAAAGTGCGGTGCCCAGAATTGAACACAATACTCTAGCTGAGGCCTAAACAGTGGTTTATAAAGATTTAGCATAACTTCCTTGCTTTTGTACTCCTGAGGGACCCGATTTTAACTCGAGGTGGATTCCCCGCTCAGGCCTGAGATAAAATTACAGCCGGGTCTCAATGATGTCATCGGGCCACACCAAGCATATGTAAAGAAAGACCCTGTTGGTACCAGGCACGTGTCCTTGCTGCCTGCAAACAGCTTAAAATTGCAGATGTTGCGATCATGGTGGCTTTCGGACAGGTAAGAGCCAGGGCGATTTTAACTGCCCACCCGCCAGGTTTCTGCTGCGTGAGTAGGGTTAAAATCGCCCCCCATGCCTCTATTAATAAAGCCAAAGGTCCAAAGACCCTCAGGTCTCTCTGTTCCTGCACCCCTTTTAAAATTGTACCATTTCGTTTATTTTGCCTCTCCTCATTCTTCCTATCAAAATGAATCACTTCACACTTCTCTGCATTAAATTTCATCTTCTATCTGTCTGCCCATTTCAACAGTCTGTCTATGTCCTCCTGAAGTCTGTTACTATCCTCCTCATTATTTACTACATTTCCGAGTTTCATGTCATCTGCAAACTTGGAAATTATGCCCTGCATACTCAAGTCCAGGTCATTAATATATATCAAAAAGAGCAGTGGTCCCAATACTGACCCC
This sequence comes from Squalus acanthias, assembly GCA_030390025.1. Lineage (NCBI taxonomy): Eukaryota > Metazoa > Chordata > Chondrichthyes > Squaliformes > Squalidae > Squalus > Squalus acanthias. Next base: position 124,703,708 of record CM059428.1, read on the forward strand.
TGGAGAACACCACTGTATACTTCCCTCCAGTCTGAAAAACAACCGTTCACCACTACTCTCTGCTTTCTGTCCCTTATGCAACTTTGTATCCATGCTGCCACTTTCCCTTTAATCCTATGAGCTTTAATTTTGCTAATAAGTCTATTATGTGGTACTTTGTCAAACGCCTTTTGAAATCAACCGCATTACCCTCATCAACCCTCTCCGGTACTTCATTAAAGAACTCGATCACGTCAGTCAAACACAATTTGCCTTTAACAAATCCGTGCTGACTTTCATTTATTAGCCCATACTTTTCCAAATGCCAATTAATTTTGTCCCGAATTATTGTCTCTAAAAGTTTCCCCACCACTGACGTTAGGCTGACTGGCCTGTAGATGCTAGGTTTAACCCTCTCACCTTTTTGAACAGGGGTTTAATATTTGCAATCCTCCAGTCCTCTGGCACAACCCCCATATCAAGCAGGATTGGAAGATTGTGGCCAGAGGCTCCAGAATTTCTCCCTTACATCCCTCAGCAACCTAGGATAAATCCCATCTGGACCGGGTGACTTTTCTACTCTGAGGACTGCCAACCTTTTAAGTACCTCCTCTTTATCTATTTTTATCCTATCCAATATCACTACTACCTCCTCCTTCACTGCTACATTGGCAGCATCCTCTTCTTTAGTGATGCAAAGTACTCACTGAGTACCTTAGCCATGCCCTCTGCCTCCACAAGAAGATTTCCTTTTTGGTCCCTAATCGCCCCCACCCTTCCTTTGACTACCCGTTTACTATTTCTGTGTTTATAAAAGACTTTTGGGTTCCCTTCTATGTTAGCCGATAATCTATTCTCATCCTCTCTCTTTGCCCCTCTTATTCCCTTTTTTGATCTCCTCTGCACTTTCGATATTCTGGTTGGTTCTCTACTGTATTATGAACCTTACAATTGTCATAAGCCTCCTTTTTCTGTCTCATTTTAATCTCTATATCTTTAGTCATCCAAGGAGCTCTAGCCCTTCTGTTCCCCTTCATAGGAATGTGTCTAATCTGTACCCAAACCATTTCCTCTTTGAAGGCCTCCCATTGTTCAATTAATAATTTGCCTACCAATTTTTGATTCCAATCCACCTGGGCCAGATCCCTTTTCAACTCACTGAAATTAGCCCTCCTCCAGTTAAGTATTTTTACACTTGATTGTTCCTTGTCCTTTTCCATAAGCATTCTATGCCTGATAATATTACTGTTCTGATTACTGATCACTGTTCCCCAAATGCTCCCCACTGAATCATGCTCCAATTGCCCCACTTCATTCCCCAGAACTAGATCCAGCACTGCTTCCTTCCCTGTTAGGCTGGAAACATACAGATCAAGAAAATTCTCTTGTACACATTTCAGGAATTCCTCTCCCTCTTTGCCTTTTACACTGTTACTATCACAGTCTATATTAGGATAATTGAAGTCCCTCATTACCACTACTCTATAGTTCTTTCATTTTTCTGTAATTTGCCAAGTCTATTATTGCATCTATATCATATTCCCATGTGGCGACTTGTCCCTGCAGCTCGCTAACCTTACTTACCACATCACGTGCATTTACGCACATCCACTCCAAACCCATTTTAGACTGCCTCACATAACTACCCCCTGTCTGATCCCTCCTATTTCTGAACTATTCATAGAATCATAGACATTTACACACAGAAGGAGGCCATTTGATCCATCGTGTCTGTGCCAAGTGCTATTTGTCTCTCCCAGTTCTCTGTGCACCTTTTTTTCTCCTCTCCAATGTTTCATCCTGGCGCCCAAACCCATGCCTTCCTCCAAAGCACTAGTTAACCTCCCCACAAGGACATTGGTCCCAGTTCTGTTGAGGTGCAACCCCTCCATCTTAAACAGGTCTCTCCTGTCCCAGAACTGGTCCCAATTCCCCATGAATTTGAAGCCCTCCTTCCTGCACCATTTCTCCAGCCACACGTTAACCTGTCTTATCCTACTAGTCATGTACTCACTAGCACATGGCACTGGGAGTAATCCAAAGATTATTACCTTTGAGGTCCTGCTTTTTAACTTCCTGCCAAGCTCCTGAAACTCTGACTGCAGGATATCAACCCTTTTCCTTCTTATGTCATTGGTTCCCACGTAGACCACAACTTCTGACTGTTCCACTTCTCCCCATAAAATGTTCTGCACCCTCTCAGTAATGTCCTTTACCCTAGCACCAGGGAGCCAACACACCATGCGGGACTCACATCGAAAGTGCCTGTCTATCCCCCTGACTATTGAATCTTCTATAACTACTGCATTCCTACACTTCGCTGCGCCCCCCCTGTGCAGTCCTTTGCTCCACAGTACCACGCTCCAGACTGCACTCCTTTGAGGTGTCGTTATCCACACCAGTATTCAACACTGGAAACCAGTTAGTAAGCATCACACTCCTGGAGGATTCCTGCACTGCCTGCCTCTTCCTACCCTGTCGAATGGCCACCCGCTTACTGTCTTGAGCGCTCAGGATATTTTAAACAAACAATCACTGCAAAGGCTCCAGCCCCTGTCATGTGGAATCCTATTTGATACCAAATTTTGGTTCAATATTACTGGAAAGATCAATAATTAAAGCAGGGTCAGTTAGATTTTAGGGGTGCAATAAGAATTGTATATGTTTTTATGTCATAATCCACTTATGAAATTCAAAAACATAAAACCAGTTCCAGTACTTCAATTTTTAGAAGGTATTTTATTTTTTGTCCCTTTTCTTTTCCCTTCTCCTTCTATGAAGTAAATGCCCCAAACTCAAATTCTACTTAAAAATAGATACCACTGACCCACCCTTCCACCTTCTTGTAGCCAGTGTGCCCTCCTACAGCAGTTCTTTTCTGTCTCTGTTTTGGCTTCTACAAAGGAACTGTCAGAAGAGCCCTCAATTGAAAGTAAAATAAACTACTTTTGTAAAGCAGTGCAAATGATTCTGTTTAATGTTGTTGACTTTCACCTTTGAGATTTCTTCTGTTGGCAAGTGCACAGGATATTGGATTCTGGACCGTGGTGAGCACATTTCTTCTATACCTGCCCAAAGGGGTGAATTTTAACCCCCAAGAACGGGTGGGTTGGGGGCGGGGAAGTAGTTAACAGTATTTTTTTTGGATCGTCATTGCAACCCAGCTCGAACATGCTCCCGTCCGGGTTTTACGGAGGAGCTTTTGGAATCCTACGAGTAACCTACTCGCTGAAGTCAAGGCTTTAATTAGTGCAGGCGGGTGGGTACTTATTGCTGCAATTAACAGCCTTAGGAGAGGTTAATGAGGTGTTTTTAAATTGAATTGAACTTAGGTTTCAATTTAACGTCTCCAGCCTTGGTTTCCCGGGGCTCGGGAAACTGACCAGTGAAACGGAGGCGGAGATTGAGCCACAGTTCAGATGGGGATTTAAACTTGAAATTGCCCCATCTGAATATAAGCTCACTTGTTACAGCTGGTGTCTCAGCTCCCCCTGGCAAACATTTGGCAGAGAGTTTGTGTGTGGATACAGCTTTTTCTGTACTTTGGAGGCTTTCAAACTGACAAGGTGAGGATGGGAGGCACGTTGGATGTGTTTGACAGCACATCAGAAGAGGAAGACCATCACCATTGTAATATATGTGGGTAGAACAAATGAAGGACAGAGACATGATGAGTTGCTACTCAAGCTGCTTGTTTACTAGGCCAGTGCGAACTGAGCATGCTCATACTAAACCATGTGACAAACCATGTGATAATATATTACACTGCTTTCCCCTTAAAAAAAATGATGTATTCCCTTCCCAAATACAACAAAACTATGGTCCCACCTTTCCCAGTGTTACATGTACCACATAACAAACACTCCTGGCTTTTTTTCTTTTAAATCAACTACAAATGCTACAAATGAACTACAAATCCAGTTTAATAACAGGTTTTCGGAGTCTTCCTGATCTCCTTAAAGAAGGTTTTGGTGTTGAACCAATTTTTGGGCTATTTTGTTCTGGTTCTGAATTCAAAGATGATCCTGTTTCTATCTCAGATTTGTTTGAACCTGGTATTTCAGTTTCTGAAGTCTGAACGGAGTCAAACTCATGTATGTGTTCATGATCAAGTGGTTCAAGATCACGTCTTGGTTCATCTCCAGCAGAGATCATTTGATCTACATGAACACTTCGGATGTTGTCACCAATTTCAACCAAATATTTCTTGGTTCCGCCAACCTCGACTATGGTTCCTATATCCCACTTGTGTGAACTCGACTTGCAAGGGGGACTGAGAACACAAACACACTCGTTTTGTCTGAAACTGCGTTCTTTCTGATTGTTGTCATAACAACGTTTCTGACTCAACTGTTTCTGTTCAACTCTTGAGGCCAAATTTGTTTGAACAGGACTCAATCATTTTCTCAATCTCCTCTTCATCAAGAGTTCTGCTGGGGTATGTCCAGTTGTAATGTGCTGAGTAGTTCTGTACTTCAGCAAGAATTTTGCCAAACGTTGCTTCATGTTGAGTCCTGAACAAACCTGCAACACTTGCTTTTTGAGAGCTTCTTTTACTATTCTGACTGATCTTACGGCTGCTCCGTTTGAAGCTGGATGATATGGTGGAACGAGAGTGTGTTTGATACCGTTCCATTTCATGAACTCTTGGAATAGAGCAGAACGGAACTGAGGGCCATTGTCAGAAACAAGCTCTTCAGGTAAGCCATGACATGCAAAGACAGACCTCAACTCATCTATGGTACGTTCAGTTGTAGTATTTGAACCCATGTGTTTCACTTCAATCCACTTTGAGTGACTATCTACAAGTACCAGGAAATAATCATTTGCTTTCTCACAGAACACTACATGTACTCTCTGAAAAGGTCTACTTGGCCATAACAAGGGTTGTAGTGGAGTTTTGGGTGGTTTGTTTCTGCAATTTTGACAAATAATGCATTTGCTGACAAGTGATTCAAGATCACTGTCCAATCCAGGCCAGTAAACAAAGCTTCTTGCAATTGTTTTCATACTGACGATCCCTGGACGTTAAGTATAAAGTTCGGCCAGAATTCTATCTCTCAAAAAAGTAGGCACCACCACTCTGTTTCCCTACTTGGTACAACCTTGCTCACAAGACAATTCAGTATGACAGTTATGGAATGGTTTCAACTCTGTGTCCAGACACTGATCAGTCCATCCATTCAAGGTGTTTTCATACACTCTTTTCAGTACTGAGTCCTTTTGAGTCTCATTTGCAATCTCAGTTGCATTCACGGGAAAGTCTTTGTCGACTGCACCTAGCGTGAAAATCTCACCTTTACTCCCAACACATGAATCTTCATGTGGCAACATGGACAAGGCATCTGCGATTGCGTTTTGCTTTGAAGTGCGATATTCAATTGTGTAGTCATATTGTGACAGCAACACTGCCCAGCGTTGCATTCTTGATGCGGCCATTGCAGGAATGGCAGATTTGGGTCCCAATATTGCTGGGAGTGGTTTGTGATCGGTTATCAGGGTAAACTTTCTGCCGATCAGGAACTGTTGGAATTTCTTGATTCCAAACACTATGGCAAGTGCTTCCTTTTCAATTTCCGTGTAGTTTCTTTTGCTCTTTGTGAGGGTTCACGATGCGAACGCAATTGGTTTCTCTTGGCCGTCATCCATTACATGGCTTATGGCAGCTCCCACACCATAGCTAGAAGCATCATATGCTAACTTAAGCTCATGTGTCATAGTGCGCAAGTAGAGCATCGCTAGAGAGGCTTCTCTTACAAGTGTCATAAGCTTCCTGTTGCGCTTTTGTCCACTTCCACTGGACATCCATCTTGAGGAGCTCGTGCAATGGAGCTAACATGGTCGTTAGCTCATGTCAGAAACGTGCATAGTACTGGACCATTCCAAGGAAAGATCTTAACTCAGACACCTTCTGTGGCTTTGGAGCATTGATGACAGCATCAACCTTTTCCTTAAAAGGTTGCAAGCCATTTGCATCAACTTTCAGACCAAGGTACACAACCTCGGGCTGCACAAAAGCACATTTGCTCCTTTTCAATTTTACATTGTGGGCATTCAACCTTTGAAGCACTATATCTAACACATCTAGATTTTCTTCCTCGCTGTTTGTTGCGATCAGCACATCGTCTTGATTGCATAAGCAATTTGGAACTCCTTGCCAAATAGTATCCATCGTAAACTCGAAGATTTTGGGGATGGACTTTACACAATACGGCAGCTTGGTGTATGAGTACAGTCCCTTGTGTGTGTTGATAGTGAGATACTTTTGACTCTCTTTGTCAACATTCAGCTGAGCATAAGCGTGTGACAAGTCAAGCTTAGAGAAAACCTTTGACCCAGAGAGTGCTGCATACAAATCTTGTGATGTAGGTAACGGGTACTGCTCATCATCAACTGCTTGGTTGATAGTAACTTTGTAGTCACCACACAAGTGTACAGTTTTGTCTGCTTTGGGCTCTACCACAATCGGGGTAGCCCATTCACTTTTGTCAGTTTTTACTAGCACTCCATTCTCTGAGTTTCTCTAGTTCTTCCTCCAGCTGACTTTTCAACGCATATGGACTGACCTTGCCTTACAATAGACAGGCTTCATGTTGGACATGATGTGTATATGTGCATCATACCCAGTTATGTCCTCATAACTGTCTGAGAACATACTTTTATACTTGTTCAGCATTGTGTCGAGTCGCTTATTTGAAGCATCTACATTGAAGATGGTTTTCCAGTCTGTAAGGGGTTTTCTCCGATACTGGTCCCCCATTACACACAGTTCTTGGACGTCAAACAAAATACACACGGCACAGGGTTTTGGCTCAACCTTTGATTCGTTCGTTTATGGAACACACACACACAATTAGCTCCCCAGTATAATCCCTACGATTTGTATTAGACTAACAACCCCAAAATACAAACCCTTACGCAAGGGTCATTTGCATCAACACAATATGACACAGTTAAACCCGTCCACGATTTAACTGTTGCATATAAAGTTACCCAGACTCAATCACAAAACCCTTATTGTGATCTGAGTGAAACTTACAAACTTACTCAGACTCAATCACAAAAGCCCCCTCTATGATTTGACTGAAACATACAATCACCACTCCCGATCGGCTGTCTCCTGGAGTTGATTGTAGGCCCGAATCCTTCTGCTTGCTGTTCTTGCATAAGCTTCTGACGCCAACTCTCTTCGAAGTGCCTCTTCTTTAAACCAAAACCAACTTGCAATCTCTTGAAACACATTTCCTGGCGCCCTCCTGTGCACACGATGGCCGTATCAAAATGTGTGAATGTCTCTAGCAGAGAACTCTTGATGGCTAATTGTCCCTCGTATTGTCCATTGATTACTTGGGCACTGACTGTCTGTATTGAGGTCCTTTCTGACAATGCAACCTTCCCAAGGTAACTGCATATGCTAATTGTTGGTTTCTGTTAGCATTCGTATTCAAATGGTTCAGGGCCCAGCCCATTGTCTAGGCCTGTACTGACACCAGCTTTTCTGGAGCCATGGTCCAAGGTGAACAATGTAACCCCTTAAAGTAAATGAATGTGTAAATGTTCCTTTTCAGAAGCATTCGTATTTTAGATTGTCTGTGAAAATTGATATCCAGTCTCTTGATGGCTCGTAGCTTCTGCTGCAATGTTTGAATTAACCCTTTATCGCCCAGCTCTTTTTGCGGGCTGTGCAGTTCTGGGTTTTTATATTTCATAGTCTAATTTTTACCATTGCGGGGGAGGAACAGGTCCTACATCTCCCCCCTTTAATATCTCTTACATTAGAGATATTACTCCCGTCCATTCTTCTGCCGTGGAGAGTGCATTGTTGGTCCCAGCCAAATCTCACATTCTTTTTTTTTACACATTCTATACATTTGATTCTATAATCCCAAATCCCCTTTATACAGTCTTTCCTGTTTTTACAAATCCTTCCGACTCATAGAATTGCCGGAACATTTCTTTTAACAGTTTCTCATAAAATTTTTCCGTTTCAGCTGGGCACCACCTGGGTAACTGTACCTTTGTCAAATTAAGGATGACAGATGCTACCTCGTAATGCACGTCATGATACAACACCTTCCCTGTTGGAATCAGTACTAACCCATTCCGAGGTCCGGGTGTCATTATGGGGCACTTAACCTCTTTATCCCGTGTCTTTGGGACTGATGGTAGGGGCTCCTTATCATGCGCTACTAGTTCGGTAGCATTGACTGCGTTTGGGGGATCTGGACCACACACGAATCGAAACTCTGAGTCCAGCCTATTCCAGACCTGGAATCTTGCCATTGCCGTTTAAAAGCGATGGACACCCCCTTCTGGCATTTATGTTCCGATCCTCCCACACACACATAAACCCCTTGTTCCTCCTTCCACCACTTATTCCAACATAATTTCACACCCCACTTTGTCCACACAATCGATCTGTACGAGTCGTTCCCCAATCTTTCCCAATCCGTGGATTTATTACCCTTTGCCTTGTCTGTTTTCCATAGCCACCACCACCATCCACGGAGATACTTCCCCAGCATTCTAGGCACACTTGCCTTCCCTCGTTCACCAGTACCTTTTGGTGGTGATGTTTAATTTGGAGCAGGGCACTGATGCTTCACCGAATTTGTAACCAGTGTAATTGGAATATTTAGTGGAATTTGACCCCAACCAACCCGGCCATTTTCCCTCATGGAAGTATGTAGCTCTCCCGTCAGGCACCCGTGCTCTACCTCCCTGTGTTACGATGGGCCCGGCTCCTCCCATACACCCGTAAGTAAACGACATCTCGATGTCGCCTTGCTCCATCTGTCCTGATCTGATCAGGATTACCAACAGGCCCAGCCACAGAGTGCATTCGATCCTGCGTCCTCCGTTCGACTCGCCTCTGCGAATAAAAGAAAAGAAAAATAGCACCGCTCTGTGAGAGGTCTTCCCTCTGCAGGTCAAACTTAAGTTATATACATATTATACATGCTGTGATTGCTGCAATCACCGCGTCCCTTTTTCCTTACTGTTGGGTTGGGACCTCTTGCGGCTCGGGGTCGGTGTGCGAGGAGGCGTCCAAAGCGCCCTAGGTCGGGGTGTTCGACTACTCCTTCTCACCGCTCCGCTCTCTGGGTTTTCGTCATCATCCCACAACATGGGAGGGAAACTTACATTAGTCAAACTCATGATCGTTCCCTGGGCTCTGGTTCGTTTTATTCCCCTCTTCCCGGGGTCATAGAGTTTACATTGATTAACGTGGAACCACTTTGTCCATTTTGGCAGCTGCACTGCATAAACCATAGGGCTTGTCTTGTCCACTATACTGTACGACCCCATGTATAGTGGCTCGAAAGCCCCTACCCGGTCATAATTTCTCACCATGACCTGGTCCCCTACCTTCCACTCCTGTATTTTCTGTGGCTCTAACAGCATTCTATTCTTCTGGTGCTGGCTTCCCAGGCTATTTATGGCTTCCCATTGTACTTTCCTCAAGGTCTCATACAGGTCTTTTACGAACTTGTCCCGGTTGACCTCCCTCGTTTGAGCTTCGGTCAGGACTGGTGCCAACACATGAGTCGGGGTCCTCATCAGCTCATACGGAGAGTGTCCTGTGCTTTTGGAGAGGCTGGCCCTAATATTCATGAGAACTAGAGGCAGGACCTCGTCCCATTACTTTGGGTACCCCCCTATCTCCTTCCTAAGCCTTTCCTTTAAGGTCCAGTTCATCCTTTCCACTATTCCCGATGATTGGGGGTTGTGGGCCACATGCCATTTTCCCTGTATCCCTAAAAGTTTCAGGGTGGTCTGCATGAGTTGTCCTGTGAAATGGCTCCCCTGATCTGATTCCACTACCTGGGGCAATCCCCATTGGGAGAACACGTCCCTTACCTTAGCTGTGTTTAACGCTGTGGCTGTTCGAAAAGAGAAGGCCTCAACCCACTTAGAGAAAACGTCTACCAACACCAGACAATACTTGTTGCCTGCTTTTGTGGTGGGCAGGGGCCCAATGAAGTCTATTTGTATAGAACGCCATGGTGCCTCTACCCTCCTAACGTGTCCCAATGGTGCCTTTCTACGGTGGGGGTCTGGATTATTCACAACGCACACTAGGCACTCACTGCAATATTCCTTCACCTCTTCCCTGAGATGAGGCCACCAACCCACCTCCTCCACTTTCTTCCAGGTAGTTTCCGGCGCTGGATGTCCAGCTCCCGGACCCCCGTGAGCTAGCTCCATAAATTCCTCCCGGTACTGTGTGGGCACGATCCACCTTTCCCCTTTAAACAGCATCCCCTCTTTGACCACTATATCTGCTGCTCCAAAAGGACCCTCAATTGGTTCCCCTTCTACCCTTTTTTTAATCACGGTTTTTAAAACCGCATCTTGTGCTTGAACCTGGGTCAGGTCTGGGGGCAACTTCACCTCCTGTGGCCCCTCCATATCCCTTATGGCCGTGATCTGTCCAGATCGGTACAGGTCCCAAAGTATTCCCTCCCTGGCCCCCGTTTTTGCCAACTCGTCGGCTTTCTGGTTACCTTTCCATTTAGGCTCGGTTTTTGAGTGCGCCTTTACTTTCTGAATGTAATACTCCCCTTTATTGCCCGTAACGCCTAGGATTGTGTTCAGCAGTGGGGCGATTACTAACGGTTTCCCGTTGGCGGACTTGAATCATCGTCTAGCCCATATTGCCAGATATTCAGTGCAAGAATTGCACGTGAACATCGAGTCTGAGCATATTGTGTAGGGTGTTGGGAATTCCTCGGGATGCGTGACCACATAAACCACATCCGCCAGCTCGGCCTGCTGTGTGCTCAGTGTGCTGGGGAGTTTGATGGCTTTCTCTATTCCAGCGCCTAGGTCATAAATCCCACACCCTGTCCTACGCTCTCCGTTTGTCACCGAGCTGGACCCATCCACGTATATATCTCTCCCTGTCGGATGTTGCCCGGCCCGGTATCCCACGTCTACATCCCATACCCTTTCTACCGTGCATACGTGATTCGTCCCTGGATAAATCATGTTCAAGGCCAGCTTAGGTTCCACCAATCTTTCCACCTTCAGGTTCATCAATGTACAGTGGGCAATACAATTGCTACTCACTGTCCCATCTTTTATCCTCCCATCCAATAGCATCTGTGTCAGGGTATGACATGTCAGTAAGGTTATTAAAGATGACCCCGTAAATAATTGGAAACGTTTGACAGCCCAATAGCTCGCCAAAAGGTGTCTTTTGCAGTTCAAGTAACCCCTCTCTACATCTGTCAGGACTCGGGAGGCATAAGCCACTGGCCTCAACTTGTCATGCCGTTCTTGGAGCAAGACTGCACTCAAACTATCCCCAGTAGCTGCTACCTCCAGATAAAAATCTTTGTTCCCGTTTATTGCTCCTAGTGCGGGTGCAGTTTGTAAATTTTCCTTTAGGCGAGTAAATGCCTCCTTACAACTCTCATTCCATTCCCATCCTACTCCTTTCCTAAGGAGTCGAAGCAAAGGGGCTGCCGTGCTGCATAGCCTTCAATAAAATCCCTGCAATACCCTGTCATACCAAGAAAAGATCTCACCGCAGTTACACTCTTTGGAGCAGGTAGTTCCTGTACTGCCCTCCTCTTTGCCTTGTCTATAGCCCTTTCCCCTGCCCTAATCGTCAATCCTAAGAATTTCACCTCTTCCTGTCCTATTTGGGCTTTCTTGGGGTTTGCCTTAAACCCTGCCTCCCCCAACAGCTTTAGTAGCTCGTCCAGTAGTGGCACGTGGTCCTCTGCACTTTCTGAGAATAATAATAGGTCAACCACGTACTGGATCAACTGGCTAGGCTGACTGAAATTCTTTAAAGCATTAGCCATACACTGATGGAAAATCGAGGGACTGTTATGAAACCCTTGCAGGAGGCATGTCCACAAGTACTGTTGCCCTTTGAATGTAAAGGCAAATTTATACTGATCCTCCCGTCTTACTGGGATAGACCAGAACCCATTAGCTATGTCCAATACAGTGAACGTCGTTGCCTCCGCAGGGATATTCCCTATTAGATCGGCTACTGCTGCTACCGTGGGCGCGCATGCTGGAATACCGGGCTTCTTAACTGGCCTTGGGGTAAATTTACGTGTGTCGCTATCGGTCTCAGTACCCCTTGTTCCACGAGTTAGCTCAGTGCAGTTTCCAAGTCCTTCTCTGCCTCCCGGGAAAAACTATACTGTTTCTGAGGTCACGACATTGGGTCCCCATGTACCTTCACCTCTACTCCCGTTACCCTACCACAGTCATGTCGGTGAGTGGTGAACACTGCGAGATTATATTTCACATACCCCCGATACCTTTCTGGGGTGCTACGGACCAATTGTTCCAAGTCATAGCTACCCTTCGGTTTCATAGTACAGGCGCTACCTTTCACTTTCTTCGCCTTGGGGATAACTAGAACTTCCTCAGGTTTATCTGAACCAACCGCCCCCCATAGACAGTGGTTTCTCATATCCACGATCACATAGTGGGCCAGCATAAAATCAGCTCTGAGGACCCCCGTGCCGGGCTGATCCCATTGCATCAGTATGCATTCTCGCTTCGTGACAAGGGATCCTAACCCTACAGACAAAGGTTTTGATACTGCCCCAGCCTGCTCGTTCCCTGTGAAACTCATTAACTTAAACGGGACCCTGCTCGACCATGGAGAAGTGGTCAGGTTTGGTGAGTGGACCACTGTACTGGAAGCTCCGGTGTCCACTAGATACTTTCCCCGAACGGCCTCTACTTTGATCTCTACACAAGGTCTGCCCCACTCATCGTAGGTGAGCGGGCACAGGTACTCGGGCTGGGTGCGTCCTAGTCATGGGGGAAGTGGGGGCGCGCTGGGCTTTTCACTGCATACGGCAGCGTCCAGCTTTCCCTGGTCTTTGCCCATAACCTGCCGTAACGCAGTCACTAGAAGTTCCACCAGTCTTCTACCCTCTCCTTCTCCGCCTCTACTACCCATGGTTTTGACCCTGAGAGACCCCCGTATCCTGGTTTTTCCCTTTTTGGGAACTTGCATTCCCTGTTCCAGTGTCCCATTCTCCCACAGTTAAAGCACGCCTGGGATCTGTCCACCTTACCCCCCTCCTGCTTCCATTCTTTTCTTACATCCACGCTTCCCTTCATCTCGTGCACTTTTCCCTTTTGTGTATTCTTCTCCCCTCGGTCGGATTTAAAAGCCAGAATCAGTTTCCTTAACATGCCTGGCTCTGTATTAGTAACATCCTCGAAGTCGAACCATGATTCCGCCCTAGCCCTGATCCGTGGCAGGCTGTTAGCCACTAGGGTCCTCAACCAATGATTTCTGGGAGCCCCTAACAACTGTGCTCGGGCTAGATTTCTCCCCGTCGCTTTCAGATACACGGGCCACAACCTGTCTGCGAATGCAGCCGGGCCTCGCCAGCCAGCTATCTGGTCTGCTCGACCTGCAAGAACGGGCTGCCCTGGCTATGTCCCAGCGCCATTAAAATTTCGTCCTTTACCCCGTCCAGGGTACCCCCTCCTAACTTAGTGGCTGCCGACAAACTCTGGTACAGCTTCCCATCTAGAGAGAACAGTATCAGCTTTTTCCGTTCATCGTCGTCACAATTATTGATCCCCCCTATCTGCTCTACATTGGCAAAATGAACAGAGGCATCCCCTCCGTGCTTCAGTTTCAGGCACACTGGCCAGCATTTCCGGCAACTGAAGGGACATATAGGGAAGCACATAATCACTCTGCAATGGCCCCTGACCACCGCCTTGTGGGGGTGGACCGAACTTTTGCTGTTGCAGGGGACACATCGGTCCCGGTGGTCCCTGTGCTTCGGGAGCCGGTTGAACCTCTCTATACTGGATCCCATCATCGGGCTCCATTTTCTCCTCATCCCAGTCTACCCCAACATCCCCTGGTGCCATGAGACAAACCATACCCCTGGCCCTGGATAATGCTAGGGTCAACTTACGGATTTTTTCATTACAGGGCCCGTGATCGGCCTCTTCATGTACCTGGATTTTGGCTACCCTGTATGCCACCTTTATATCTTTTAACTGCTCCTCAGCCTTGTCAGCTCTCTCTGACTTCCTATTACCTTCCTCACGCTGAGCCTGACACTGCCTTCTGCTTTCGGTGACCTGACATTACAGGTACTCTAATGTGTTTCTAGCTGTTTCTTCCTGCGCTTTTCTCTCCTGCCTTTCAAAGCTCAAATCTTCTGTCAGCCGGTTCACTACGGCTTCTCTCTCTCCTGCCCTACTTTCTGATTCCTGTTTCTCTTTTCCCAAACACTCAACTTTCTCCATGAGCATCTGAATTTGTTTCTGCATACATATTAGCCAAATCGCCTTTTCCTTCAATTTCTTATGTACGCTACTACCCGTCCACTCTATTGCTTTCTCATACGGACTGTCAGAGTGTAACATTTCCGCACTCAGTGCTCGGTAATGCTTACTTTCTCAAACACATACGAGGATATCCTATCCTCCATCACGGGTTTCTTGCGCTTAACCCTATCCATAATTTTGTTCTAATTCTTGACGTCCTGCCGCGGTCGCCAGATCCTGTAAGGGGTTTTCTCCGATACTGGTCCCCCGTTACACACAGTTCTTGGACGTCAGGATTTATAAGAACAAAATACACATGGCACAGGGTTTTGGCTCAACCTTTGATTCGTTCGTTTATTGAACACACACACACAATTACCTCCCCAATATAAATCCCTACAATTTATATGAGACTAACAACCCCAAAATACAAACCCTTACGCAAGGGTCATTTGCATCAACACAATATGACACAGTTAAACCTGTCCGCGATTTGACTGTTGCATATAAAGTTACTCAGACTCAATCACAAAACCCTTATTGTGATCTGAGTGAAACTTACAAACTTACTCAGACTCAATCACAAAAGCCCCCTCTATGATTTGACTGAAACATACAATCACCACTCCCGATTGGCTGTCTCCTGGAGTTGATTGTAGGCCCGAATCCTTCTGCTTGCTGTTCTTGCATTAGCTTCTGACGCCAACTCTCTTCGAAGTGCCTCTTCTTTAAACCAAAACCAACTTGCAATCTCTTGAAACACATTTCCTGGCGCCCTCCTGTGCACACGATGGCCGTATCAAAATGTGTGAATGTCTCTAGCAGAGAACTCTTGATGGCTAATTGTCCCTCGTATTGTCCATTGATTACTTGGGCACCGACTGTCTGTAATTGAGGTCCTTTCTGACAATGCAACCTTCCCAAGGTGACTGCATATGCTAATTGTTGGTTTCTAGGCCTGTACTGACACCAGCTTTTCTGGAGCCATGGTCCAAGGTGAACAATGTAACCCCTTAAGGTAAATGAATGCGTAAATGTTCCTTTTCAGAAGCATTCGTATTTTAGATTGTCTGTGAAAATTGATATCCAGTCTCTTGATGGTTCGTAGCTTCTGCTGCAATGTTTGAATTAACCGTTTATCGCCCAGCTTTTTTTGCGGGCTGTGCAGTTCTGGGTATTTATATTTCATTGTCCAATTTTTACCGTTGGGGGGAGGAACAGATCCTACAAGTTGTTGTTGTTAAGTTATAATACAAAGTCACTTTCAAAAAAGGTTCTTTACATCTGGGAGTTTTATTTTCTGGTTTGCAGAGTGCAAGCAGCTACCTGAGAGATGTACGCCTGCTCCATCTTATAGCAATGCAGTGGTTTAATTCACTGTTACAAATTATCAGCTTTTCCAGTGATGGAACTGGTCTAGACTGACAAAAGCTGAAAAATAAATTAGTTAAAAAGAAATTTTGTGTGACAATCATTCATACTGTGTATATAAGGGCAGCAGGCGCATGGGAACACCACCACCTCCAAGTTTCCCTCTAAGTCACACACCATCCTGACTTAGAAGTATATCGCTGATCCTTCATCGTCACTGGGTAAAAATCTTGGAACTCCCTCCCTAACAGCACTGTGGGAGTACCTTCACCACACGGACTGCAGCGGTTCAAGAAGGCGGCTCACCACCACCTTCTCAAGGGCAATTAGGGATGGGCAATAAATGCTGGCTTTGCCAGCAACGCCCACATCCCATAAACGAATAAAATATATATATATATATTTACTGTGCTCTGATTACATCCCTTTAGTATTTGCTGTAGATTCTTTACATGTCACTTTTTAAAATTTAATTTTAATTTTAATTTCTGTACTCATTGAAGGAATTTGAATTTTTGCTTAACTCCTTTTACTTCTTTTGGGAAAATGCCCAGTCAGTATCCTAATCATCTTCTGTTTGAAAGTATCTTATTGCTTGTCTGCTGTCTTAACTGCCAATTTTCCTTTTCAATGAATCTGGGTAGTTTCCTTTCTATCTCATTGAAAATTGTTTTCTTCCAGTCAACTACCTTTATCTTTCACTGCTCCTTCTCCTTTTCGGTTTTTATATTGAACTTAATTATGTTATGTGTTGTTGCAGTCTGAGGCAATCTCTCATATAACAAGGGCATCAGAGACTAATGGGAGATAATCTGTTTTCTTACATTCTGCTGAAATCCATAAAAAAGTTCCCCTGTGGTTTTTATTGTCTTGGTTGATGAGCTAAATCGTCCTTAACAGGATTAGATGTGATGAAGAAAGAGAGTTGATGCCATATGTAACAGTAAATGGTATCTTCAGATAGTCAGTTAATTGCGCAGGTAAGGTTTAAACAGTATTGCATCAATTGCATAAAATAGTGGCATAGAGTTACAGAGAGTCAGAATGGGAGCCCATGTGTTTGGAAAGAAAAATGACAATCACTGACAGTTATATGGTTCTCCTCATGTAAAACAAGGCGGGGAGAGGCTTCACCAAACAAGGTGGTGAAGTAGGAGTGTAAATGGGCAATGTTTGGAGATAGAAGAATGTAGTCTAAGTAACTGACTGTATAATACCGGAAAGCTTAACTCAGAGTTGAAAAGAATACAAAGGCTGCACACCTTCAGAATTAACCCGAGTGATCAGCCAGAGTGGTCTACTGAGTTGTCGTCTAAGGTACATAGGTGTTGGCAAGAACTGAAAAAATGACTTCTGTTTTGTTATGTTGAACTGTAGGGAGTTATAACACATTTAGGACTATGAGGTTTAACAGTACAGCAATAGTATTTATTTTAATGGTTGTGGCTTGGAGGTAGAGTGGGTGTCATTGGTCACCTAGGATACAGGTGCATAATCTGGACCATGCCCTCAACTCTATGCCACTATTTTATGCAATTGATGCAATACATGCCCTCACCTTGACTCAGAGGGACACCTCTGGTAACTTACAAAGTGAAGTGTCAATCTTACATCTGCAAGTGCGATTGTCTAAAGTCCACTCGTGCATCTATAAACATCCATATGTAATGACGGTAGCTCCAAGCACAAAAGAGTTCTGTCTTGAAGTGTGTGATGCTCAATTAGATCATAGGGATGCCCCTAATGTCCAGTCCTGAGCCACGCCCTGAGTGCTCATGTTCAAGGTATTGGTGAGACCGCACCTGGAATACTGCATACAGTTTTGGTGTCCTTACTTAAGGAAAGACATCCTTGCTCTCGAGGCAGTGCAAAAAAGGTTCACTCGGTTAATCCCGGGGATGAGGGGGTGGTCATATGAGGAGAGGTTGGGTAGATTGGGACTCTACTCATTGGAGTTCAGAAGAATGAGAGGCGATCTTATTGAAACATATAAGATTGTGAAGGGGTTGGATCGGGTGGATGCGGGGAGGATGTTCCCGATGACGGGTGAGACGAGAACTAGGGGACATAGTCTTAGAATAAGGGGCTGCTCTTTCAAAACTGAGATGAGGAGGAACTACTTCACTCAGAGGGTGGTAGGTCCATGGAATATGCTGCCACAAAAAGCTGTAGAAGCTACAACATTAATTAAATTTAAAACAGAAATAGACAGTTTCCTAGAAGTAAAGGGCATTAAGGGTTACGGGGAGCGGGCAGGAATTTGGACATGAGTCTAGGTTCGGATCGGTCATGGCCCTGTGGGTAGTGGAGCGGGCCCAGGGACTGTGTAGCCTGATTCTGCTCCTATTTCGTGTGTGCAATTCTGTTAGATGCAGGAGATGGTTCTGTGATAGATAGTAGATTGGCGGTTAGGATCAGATCAGCCATGATCTTATTGAATGGCGGAGCAGGCTCGAGGGGCCGATTGGCCTACTCCTGCTCCTATTTCTTATGTTCTTATGTTCTTATGTAACAGGGAGGCTGTCAAGGATAGGAGATATGGCAACTGCATTGAAATGGATAGGAATGGAGCTATTGGAGAATAATGCCATAGAGGTGGAGTGCAGAAAAAAGGTGGTGAAGGACAATGAAGTCATGAAGCGGAGTGGAGAGGCTGAAGAAGACAGGGAGAGACAACTAGCTGCAGTCGCACAGGATGCCATTGATGACTTTGAACAGGGCAGTTTTGATGCTTTGGGTTGGACATCAAATTGGATGGATTTGAACAAGGAATGTGATAGGGATCAGCATGTACTGTATTTGGGTTGCAATGATGATTTTAAGGAACTTGGAAGAAAGGGCAAGGTGAGAGATAGGGGTAGGTTGTGAGGAAAAGGAAGGTTTTTTTAAAAAGGATGGAATTGACGGTGATTTTACAAGAGTTGGGAATAATGTTTGATGGAAAGGAAAGGTAAATATTTTCAGTAAGCATGGGACCACGATGGAACAGTTAGGTGGTTAGGGGAATAAGGGGTTAACTTCATGGAGGAAATTATTCCGATGATGGCTGGATGGTGAAGTTGCAGAGTATAGAAGCTGGGGGCTGGGCTGACAGAGGGGTTAGGAGGAATGGGGTACAGGAGAAGGCAGAGGAATTGGATGACCCTGATTTTAGAAAGGCAAAGTGATTGACTGTAAGAAGGCTAGATAGCAAAGGAACAGAAGTATTTTGTTTCATATATAGGAACACTTTGAAAACTGCAGGTCAATTATTTCTCTCATGAGTATCATAGTAGCTGTGTATCTAATCAAATGCTGCTGAGAACCGAGGTCTGAATTATCAATAGAGGTCATGATGTGGAGCATGGTACATCGGCGACAGGTACACGGTACATACTCATGTGACTCGGCCAACGTTGTCTACCTGATACGTTGCAGTAAAGGATGCTCCAGAGCATGGTACATCGGCGAGACCATGCAGACACTGAGACAACGTATGAACGGACACCGCGCAACAATCGCCAGGCAGGAGGGTTGCCTCCCAGTCGGGGAACACTTCAGCAGCCAGGGGCATTCAGCCTCGGATATGCGGGTAAGCGTTCTCCAAGGCGGCCTTCGAGATACACGACAGCGCAAAATCATAGAGCAGAAACTGATAGCCAAGTTCCGCACTCATGAGGATGGCCTCAATCGCGATATCGGGTTCATGTCATGATACAGAACGTGACTTGACATCATGGTCGGTCTTCCCAGGTGTTTTTTTTTTAAAAAGACTAACACAAGAACCTACACAGATTGACAGGATATGCAGCCAGCAGGTGGTTTGACACGTTGGACCCCCTGGGACACATCTCATTGTCTTGGCTATGCTCTTTGATGTAGGGAAAGATTTGAATATATTTTGTCTGTGTTTAAATTGTGAATTCTGGGAGATTCTCTCACTGCTAACTTACCTGACGAAGGAGCGAACTGTTCCGAAAGCTTGTAAAATTAAATAAATCTGTTGGACTATAACCTGGTGTTGTGCGACTTCTCATTTTTGAATTATCAATGGATAACATCTTCCTATAAGCAATGCAAAAAGAAATAGCCACAATCATTTACTAAACAGAGAAGCACCCATTCAAAACATGGGAAAACTGTCTGCAGCAGTACAGGATCATTGTCCACTTAGCAATGATCTATGGAGAACACTCTCCAACTGTAACTGTAGAGATGTTTTACATCATTGTACAAACTTGGAGTCTGTCAGTTGCAGGACTATTCACAGCTGGATTTCACATTCACAGGCCAGTTATGCTACGCTGTTGATGCAAAGCAATTTTGATTTTGCATTGATGCAATAATACTCTGTGCTGTAATATGAATGCCAAGTCGCCTGAAGGCAAAAGGTGTGAGGTCGCTTCCACAATTCAACTTCACAAACATTGCAGTATAACTCCAGCCCAAAACCAAGTTTAAAAAGTTCCCAGACATGAGCAAGGAAAATTTTAATCTTAATGTTTGGTGTTTTTATTGTCAGCAGGCAGCTGGCTATGCAATCAACTGTCTCCTAACATCAAAATCATCCAGCATTTGGACACCAGTGAGCATAGCTCGACACACGCACACATACACACACACACCCGAAAGCATAATAGGAGTTGAAAGAAAGAATTGCATTTATATAGCGCCTATCACGACCCCAGGATGTCCTAAAGTGCTTTACAACCAATGAAGTACTTTTGAGGTGCAAACACTGTTATAATATAGGAAACGTGGCTGCCAATTTGTGCACAGCAAGCTCCCACAAACAGCAATGTGATAATGACCAGATAATCTGTTTTAGTGGTGTTGGTTAAGGAATAAATATTGGCCAGGAGTTGGTCGAATTGCTGGGGCCTATGCTAGGCCTGTGTTCTTCATACAGGTATCATTATGGCACATGTCTTTGTAATGTAACAATACCCTTAAATAACTGCATGTTTGTTCTTTAGTAAATGTGGAGTGCAATCTACTGTTCTTGAAGACATTAACAGGATAAAAATTTCAATAGTACTTAGCAGACAAACATATCATCATGTAAAACAGGATTACTCATGTTATCTATGTCGGATTTTAAAGAGAATGTATGCCGTTCCATGCTGAATAAATTACAGTGACTACTTGTTTGTGAACACACAGGACTTGTTCAAACAGATTCATTTTGGCAGATTTGATATGCTGAATATCTCTATAATTCCGCAGTTTTATTTGGCAGTTTTCTGAACAAGTTTTTTGAATATCTAGGAACGAATAGAGGATAAAATTGCCTTTGCTGTTGAAAGTGTTAGCTGGTCAGATATTTTGGGTTTTGAAGCGTTATTAATTTTGTACTTAAAATTCTCATCCTTGTTTTCAAATCCCTCCATGGCCTCGCCCCTCTCTACCTCTGTAACCTCCTTCAGCCCTACAACCCTCCGAGACATCTGCACTCCTCCAATACTGGCCTCTTGCGCATCCCCAATTTTAATCACTCCACCGGTGCCTTCAGCATCCATGGCTCTAAGCTCTGGAATTCCCTCCCTAAATCTCTCCGCCTCGCTACCTCTCTTCCTTCCATTAAGTCGCTCCTTAACACCTAACTCTTTGACCAGGCTTTTGGTCATCTGCCCTAATATCTCCTTATGTGGCTCGGTGTCAAATTTTGTTTGATAACGCTCCTGTGAAGCGCCTTGGGACATTTTACTATGTTAAAGGCACTATATAAATGCAAGTTGTTGTTGCTGTTTATAAAAAAAAACCTGGTGGAAAAGCATTCTCATATATTATGTGCAATGGTTTATATTAATCAGCTAACCATTTCTAAGAGTTCTGATCTGCTTAGAATTACTTCATTACCAATTTCAAACTTAACCATGCCAAACCAAACCAAATATTTTTTGCCTTGTTGTAAATGAGAAACTTTAATAAATAGCCATTGCATATGTTACCAACTATTTTCCATCTGAAGATAATCCAAACTAGGACATGAGTCCAAATTGAGCCAACCTTATTCCTTTTCAAATAGGCCTCAAGTGGCCTTAGTCAGAGCAGTTTGGATAATCTAGTTTTTTGCTCATCCATAACTACCTTGATCTTCTTCAAAATAATCTTATCAATTGTATTGTTTCCTTGCTTCCTGACCATTCCTGGTTGAATTTCTTCTTATCCCTGTCCCACTCAGAAAATCTATCTGCTCCTTATTTTCTGCTGTTAAAACTATCCAAAGTGTGGTTGAGGAATAGCGACCGAATGCCTAGAATTGATTTAGCAGGTATCCTCTCTGAGTCGAGGTGAGCAGTCAGGTCATGGCCCAGGCCAGATCATTGGGAGTATCCCTAGTAGAGTGCCATCGCCTGTGTGCTAGGAGTCACTGTTATTATATAGAGTCATAGAGTTATACAGCACAGAAAGAGGCCCATCGTGTCCGCGCCGGCCATCAAGCCCTGTCTATTCTAATCCCATTTTCCAGCACTTGGTCCGTAGCCTTGTATGCTATGGCGTTTCAAGTGCTCATCTAAATGCTTCTTGAATGTTGTGAGGGTTCCTGCCTCTACCACCCTTTCAGGCACTGAGTTCCAGATTCCAACCACCCTCTGGGTGAAAAAGTTTTTCCTCAAGTCCCCTCTAAACCTCCTGCCCCTTACCTTGGAACTATGCCCCCTGGTTATTGACCCCTCTACTAAGGGGAAAAGTTCCTTTCTATCTACCCTATCTATGCCCCTCAATCAGGTCCCCCCTCAGCCTTCTCTGCTCTAAGGAAAACAACCCCAGCCTGTCCAGTCTCTCTTCATAGCTGAAGCGCTCCAGCCCAGGTAACATCCTGGTGAATCTCCTCTGCACCCTCTCCAATGCAATCACATCCTTCCTATAGTGTGGTGACCAGAACTGCACACAGTATTCCAGCTGTGGCCTAACTAGCGTTTTGTACAGCTCCATCATAACCTCCCTGCTCTTATATTCTATGCCCCGGCTAATGAAGGCAAGTATCCCATATGCCTTTTAAACCACCTTATTTACCTGTCCTGCTGCCTTCAGGGATCTATGTACATGCACACCAAGGTCCCTCTGATCCTCTGTCCTTCCTAGGGTCCTACCATTCATTGTGTATTCCCTTGCCTTGTTAGTCCTCCCAAAATGCATCACCTCACACTTTTCAGGGTTAAATTCCATTTGCCACTGTTCTGCCCATCTGACCAACCCGTCTATATCATCCTGTAGCCTGAGGCTTCCCTCCTCGCTATTTACCACCCCACCAATTTTCGTGTCATCTGCAAACTTACTGATCATACCTCCTACATTCATATCTAAATCATTAATGTACACTACAAACAGCAAAGGACCCAGCACCGATCCCTGTGGTACACCACTGGACACAGGCTTCCAGTCACAAAAACAACCTTCGACCATCACCCCCTGCCTCCTGCCACTAAGCCAATTTTGGATCCAATGTGCCAAGTTGCCCTGGATCCCATGGGCTTTTACCTTCTTGACCAGTCTCCCATGCGGGACTTTGTCAAAAGCCTTACTGAAGTCCATGTAGACTACATCAACTGCACTACCCTCATCCATACACCTAGTCATCCCCTCAAAAAATTCAATCAAATTGGTCAGACATGATCTCCCCCTGACAAAGCCATGCTGACTATTCTTGATTAATCCTTGCCTCTCCAAGTGGAGACGAATTCTGTCCCTCAGAATTTTTTCCAATAATTTCCCTACAACTGATGTTAGGCTCACTGGTGCTCCCAGCCACATAACTGGATTTTATGCCATTGTAATTGTGTATGGTGTCTGAAATTAAGTTACCAGAGGTGTCCCTCTGAGTCAAGGTGAATGTCCAGGGTATGACCTAGATTAGGCAATTGGGAAAAGAGTGCTCCTGTCTACTAGGTGGCCCAGTTATGATGTAGGCAAGCACCATCTGCTGGAAAACAGCACTTTTGCATGCTCAGATTGTTCTCTGTCATACACAGACTCTACCAACCAAAGTAATGGCCTAGGTTTTGTTTTTGTAATGACAGCGAAACTGCCAGCTTTCCCCATCATTACTCTGTGAAACTGACAGCAATTTCTGGCATCCGCACATGCGCAGTTAAGTGTGGAAATCCAGACGTTGCTGTCAGTGATTCCCTGCTGCTCCACACTGTTGAAATCCCCCACAGATGGCATTCTGTAGAAATCACTGAACTGATGAGAACTTCCCCCTTTATGCTGTAATATCGCTGTTAAAAACGCCCCGAAAAAGTTAAGCCTTTTGAATGTGGTGTAACTGGGTTTTTAATGGTGTACTAAGTCATAACTACTGCTGAACAACCTCTCTGGCCCTGAAAAACTAATTTTATATTTGTGGAATGTCAAATTTGTCTATTATGATAAAAAATTCCATAGATTTTTAATATAATAAAAAAAATAAAAATTTAAGTTTGTGTATGATATTTCAGCTTCTATCTTAATCTCATATCCTTTTGTTCAATATGTATTTCACTCTCTGTAATATTTATGAAATGTGAAGGATAATCAGTGCATTTTACTTCCTGGTTTGCTGTCTGTGAGAATTCTTCAATGTGATTGGCTGCTTAGCCTGCTTGATGACTTCACTGTTGCTGGAGATCCCTAGAGTTGGCACCAGAATTAAACTAACATTGGGAAAAGTGAAATCCACGCCACAGAAAATGTTAGATCTTTGTGGGCAGCTTTCTTCGAGCTCAGCGGCGAGCGCCGTCACTTCTCCGCTAACTGCAAAATCAGGGCCAGTGTATTTACATAAGATTTAGTGCTATTTGCAATACAAAAGGCCATCAAATTTGTATGTAAATTCAAAAGAATCTAATGTAAATTTGTATGACAAACCTGGGAAATCCCTAAACTTCCAATTGGCATTGAATTAACCTTAGCTCCAGGTCCCAGACTGCACCAGTTCAAAAGCAGGTAGAGAAAATAACTGTGTGGACCTAGGAACATTGGAACAGGAGTAGGCCATTTGGCTTATCGAACCTGCTCTGCTATTTTGTTAGCCATGGCAGCTCCATCTTTTCATTCCAACTTTTCTCTCTATCCTCTATTACTCAAACTTTCCAGGTAGGTATCTACCCTAGACTTCACACCAGAATTTTGTTCAATACACAAAAAAACCACAAAATTAAAAGAATATTACTGCTCAAGCACAGTGTTTAAAAATGATTAGCCATCTTTATGGTTTCTAAAATGGCTGAGGAAGACTGCATTGGTGCAGTCAAACTGGCTTCATTCTACTAGATTCTTAGTGACTTATGTTCTTCTGTACAAGTGGTGACTTTACATTGTAGCTTACAACAACATTGTTTGCCCAGTAACATCATTTATGACTAATTCGCTGAACTAATTCAATTACTGTTTGACCACTTCTCCCAGCCCAGTACTCAATATTTAGACTCATATGTGAAGACATGTTGGCCAACAGATCAGAGGGCAGCTGATACATGTGGAATTGAGAAAGGGTGAAAATAAACAGTAAATATTAGCTGATGTTAACCTTTATGTTGCCCAGCATGAATAGAGACTTCTGGGGGGGAAAATTCAGTTGGTTGTGCCTCCCGTTAGCGCCTTAAGAGGGCGCTAATGGGGCGCAAAGCATCTGGCGCCCAGGCGCGGCGAAGTTTGCGCCGCTCGCGAAATTAACTAGACATTTTGCGGCGGCGCTAAACACTACCGCCACGATCTCCTGCACCGGCAGATCGTGACGTCAGTCGAGTGCGCAACGCCCCGGTATCGCCCCGGAGCGGATATTGAGTGGCGCCCCCTGCCTTACCGCCTGACGCTAGCAACAACAGGTTGAGGGGAGCGTTCTGCAGTCATGAAGGGAAAGGGGGAGCGCTATTTAAAGGTGACCGCTTCCTGCCTTTTATTGTTGGTGCCATTTTTGAACTACGCATTCTGAGAGAGAGAGGGAGAGACTTCTGGAGAGATTCAACGTTGTGTGAAGGAGTTTTGGGTACTGAGCAGCACTTTGCAGGTTCATTTTGATTTGCCATTCCTTGTATCGATTTAGAAGAGACTGTGGGGGCTGCACTCTGAGCTCTTTGCCTGGTACTCTCCATTGTTCTTTCCAGCAGATTTGATGTGCAGGTCTCTCCAGGCCGAGATTCAAGGCTGCAATGAGCAGGATGTGGATGGAAAGCAAGATTAACCATCCCCTTTAAGAACTGGCCCGTGCCATTGTGTGTGTGTTCCATTGCTGACTGACATTACATGAGCTTCGCCAGCGCTCTGAGGTAGCGCCTCGCTCCTCGGCCTTTGCGCCTTAAGACAGGTGTGAAGCGCCTGATTTAGCGCTGCAATCACCTCCAGGGGCGATAAAAGTCAAGTTTGCAGTCGGTGGCGATAATTAGCGCCAGGTGCTAATCTTTGCGCCCGGCCGATAATTGCGCCCCAAATGGGACGATACTGAATTTCTCCCCCCTGTAGTTTGGGAATTTCTTGGGTGGCTCCGGAACAAGGTTTCTGCTGCCCTTCTGGCGACGGAGTGGGAGCAGCTCCAAGGAAATTCCTGGCTTATCGTAGCTTTCGGATGCGAACCTCAACTCAGATCAAGTGCTAGTACTCACTGAGATAGAAAGCAATTTAAAGTAGATTGATGAGTATTGGGAAGACAAGGTATTTTTCTCATGAATGTTCATGGATAAGACCTCTCTTGGAGTATTCCTTTAACAGAACAGTCAGGATTTCCACTCCTAATTGTAGTCCATACTTCCTATTGATCTGAGTGGGTGAGCAGAGGATGGGGCTCAGCTTTCAAGTCTCTCAGGCCAATGTAAGCCTGCTGACGTTAACTGCAGATTCACACATCAAGAACAAGCATTTAGCAGAGGGCAGCTGCCTGTTGAGCTGCGTCCTTCAGAGAAGGAGAGATAATTGGAGAAAATCAGAGGAAAATTGGAGGTGATAGTAGTTCCTTGTGATTCTTGCTGTTCATTTGCTGTAATTTGATTATTTGCTATTCCCCAGGCTGCTCACACATTCCTTCCCCACTGAGTGTATTTAGTATGCTCAGTCATACAGAACGTGGGACAGGTTGCATAGACTAGGCTTGTATTCCCTTGAATATAGAAGATTACAGGGTGATCTAATTAAAGTGTTTAAAATGATTAAAGGAGTTGATAGCTTAGATAGAGAGAAACTATTTCATCTGGTGGGAGAGTCCAGAACAAGGGGGTATAACCTTAAAATTAGAGCTAGGCCATTCAGGGGTCATATCAGAAAGCATTTCTTCACACAAGGGGTAGTGGAAATCTGGAACTCTCACTCCCAAAAAGCTGTTGAGGCTAGGTTAATTGAAAATGTCAAAACTGAGATTGATAGATTTTTGCTAAGCAAGGGTGTTAAGGGTTACGGAACCACGGCAGGTAGATGGAGCTAACTTGGAGGGTTTTAGGGCTAGAGAAGGTTACAAAGATTGGGAAGTTATGGGAGGATTTAATCAAAAGGATGAGAATTTTAAAACCGAGGCGTTGTCGGACCGGGAGCCAAGCACAGGGGTGATGGGTGAAGGGGACTTGGTGCAGGTTAGAATACGAGCAGCAGAGGTTTGGATGAGCTCAAGTTTATGGAGGGTGGAAAATGGAAGGCTGGCAAGAAGATTATTGGAATGGTCAAATCTGAGGGTAACTAAACATGGATGAGGGTTTCAGCAGCAGGTAGGCAGAGGTAGGGACGGAGACGGGTGATATTACGGAGGTGGAAGTCTTTGTGATGGAGAGGATATGGGATCGGAAGCTCAGCTCAGGGTCAAGTAGCATGCCAAGGATGCAAACTGTCCAGTTCCACCTGAGACAGTGGCCAGGGACGGAGTGGAATCTGTGGCAAGGAAATGGAATTTATGACGGGGACCAAAGACAATGGCTTCAGTCTTCCCAATATTTAATTGGGAGAAATTGCGGCTCATCCAGGAATGGATGTTGGACAAGCAGTCTGACATCACAGAGGCAGTGGAGGGTCGAGAGAGATGGTGGTGAGGTACAGCTAAGTGTCATCAGCGTACATATGGAACCTGACACCCTATCTTCGGATGATGTTACCAAGGAGCAGCATGTAGATGAGAAATAAGTGAGGGGGGGTGGGGGGGTGGAAATTATAGATCCTCGCGGGACTCCAAAGGGTGCAGGAAGGGATGACATTGCAGAAGATTCACTGGCTATAACTGTATAGGTAAGAGTGGAACCAGGTGAGGGCAATCTCACTCTGGACAACAGAGAGGTGTTAGAGGAGGATAGTGTGGCCAATCGTGTCAAAGGCTGTGGATAGGTTGAGAAGGATGAAGAGGGATAGCGCTCCATAGTCACAGTCACAGACGGTGTCATTTGTTAATTTGATTAGTCATTTCAGTGCTATGGCAAGGGTTCTTTTGAAGTTTTATGGAATAAAAGAAAGTCTGTGGAGTGTCGTGATCACTGTAGAGCCTGCACTCTCAGATTTCTATATTCTCTGCTCATATGTACCTGTCTTATGGAGTTTGACCAAATAGAATTCAAACGATGCAGATAGAACACACTTCCAACGCTTTTGGAGTAATCTTCCATGTGATGACACTGAGAAAGTATTTTGTGATAAGTGATAAGTGGATCTGTCTTACTGGGCATTGATTGTAGAACACTTGCCTAAAATAGTTAGGACAGGTGAAGTCTGCCATTTGAGGAACATATCTTCATTGTTCTGAACAACAGGTAATGGAAGGCTTTTTCTGAAGAGTGATAATAAGCAGTCAGTAAGGGCTGAAAATAGAAGGAAAAATTTACCTATATACTGATCATTCATGTGGGCCACTTCTGTCCGAGTCTATTTTGGTCAGTTGATTGAATTGCTTTCACCTCTTGTCTTAAGGGAATTTTAAGAAAAATATCAAAAAGTCGATAACTTTGACTGTCTCCACAATAAAGGTTGATTGAGCATTATTGGTACTAAATATTGAGAGTTAATCCTCTGTGTTGCAAATATGGGTCATCTCAAACATCTTCTATTAGAGGTTGACCACCTGCCCTCCTGCCAACTGCCTACTGCCTCTTGCCAAGTCCCAGGGAGATGACGGTATCTGGGGAGAAAACAAAGGATTCTATACCCTTTGAAAATATTATTAATAAGCATAAATATACAAAAAGTTGCTCTAGCTAAAGGTTAGCTAAAATAAAATGCTCTGTTCCATAATCTTTGTAAATGTTTGTTTGCCCTATGCAATTTCTTTGCAATTCATGTGAAGTTGAAGTTCAAATATGTTGCAGAATATAATGGCAAATTTTCTGATTAATCTTTACAGGTAATTCATTCTGGTGCCTACTTGACGTTGTGCCAATTAAAAATGAGAAAGGTGATGTAGTTCTTTTTTTGGCATCCTTCAAAGACATCACTGTTACCAAAGTGAAGATTGCCCAGGAGGATAAAAAGGAAGGTCAGTTTTTCATCATGAATCTTTTCTTTAGTTATTGGAGACAGTCAGGATGTGGTTCTTTTTATTGCCACGGTTTCAGTGTAAAATGTAATAATTAATGACTTTGCAGAAAAAGAAAATTGACATGGTGAATAATCTGTTATTGCTGGTTAATTTATTTTCAGGTATAGTTATCCAAATAGTACAAAGCATATCACACTCAGAAATTATGTCTAACCTCAGTTAATTGTTTCCAAAGCCTTCACTTCTGCCGTGTACTTTTAAAATATTTCCTGTGCACTTATCTAACCCAAAATGCAGTTTGTTATTGTTTCTAAATTCAATGTTGTTCAGCATTTGCAGGTTTGATTTTTTTGCTGGAATTAATTTTTTGCCTAGATACTCAGATCAACAAGAGGATGTTCAAAATAGCCCAGTCTCCTGTTTCTTATTGGCTTTCTTCATAGAATATACATAGTCTGCGGCTATTATTATTATTATTATGTTCTTATGCTCTTATTATTATATTAATGCATTTGGTTTTCAACTAACTTAGAAAAAAACAAATGAACAAATATTACATAGAATGCACAGCACAGAAACAGGCCATTCGGCTTAACTAGTCCAGACAAGCCTTCTCCCTCCCCTCTATTAGCATAACCTTTTATTGTTTTCTCCATCTTATGTTTATCTAGCTTCCCCTTAAATGCATCTATACTATTCACCTCAACTACTTGTGGTAGCGAATTCCACATTCTAACCACTCACTTGGCAAAGAAGTTTCTTCTGAATTTCCTATTAGATTTATTAGTGACTATCTTATATTTATGGCCCCTAGTTTTGGTCTCCCCACAAGTGGAAACATCTCTACGTCTACCCTATCAAACCCTTTCATAATCTTAAGGATCTCTATCAAGTCACCCTCAGTCTTCTCTATCCAGAGAAAAGAGCCCCAGCCTGTTCAATCTTTCCTGATAGGTATAACTTCTCAGTTCTGCAAATCTTTTTTAAATCTTTACCAGTGCCTCTATATCCTTTTTAGAATAGGGAAACTATATAATATTGTTAGAATAATTATAATATTGTTACAGCTTGAGAAAGACATGCTACATTTAGATTGAGAGAATCATACCAATTCACGTTGGGATATTCTCTATACTGTAAATGCTGAGATGGTAGCATTCTGGGAATTACGCAGGTTTAGTTGGTAGCTATTACTAGCTCATAGCGTGATAGCTGTGGGAAAACTATCTACCCAAATCCCAGGCTTTATAGAAAGGCTGGGGCCTCTTAACAAAAACATTAGTGATGGTACTGAAGGACAAAAAAGACAATGTTATAGATAAGTTTAATAATGTTATTGTTTAATAATACACATTTCTGTATATTTATTATGTTATTTTAGTTTGGATATTAGAAATTTCACTTACTGGGGAAATGGAAGCTGAAAGCATTTTGAAATTTTTGTTTGAGAGATTTGAGTGGTTTAAGTTTTTTTTTAAAATTGATTTTCATTACATTTTGTAGTGCTCAATTGTAATTTGTTGATTATGATATTTGATTGAAACAGAAAGGGTGATGTGAAAGTGTAAGCAAATCAAAAGGTGTGATATTGATAAGGGACACAGGAAGTATAATGTGACAAACAGGAGGTGTGCTATTATACTGACTCTAAAATATTACTAGTCGCTCTCCAGTGGTGTTGCACATAGGGATCCAAGGCCAAATAATTCTATAATTCTATAAGTGCAGTCTTCAGGTAAAGCAGGGTTAGAGGGTGCAGGATAATTAGACCAAAGCATGTGGGCATAATCCAGCCTCCATTTTAAAGTCAAACATACGGTCCTTATTTTTATTTAATGTTTAACTTGGTACTATTATTTATAGTTAAATTGCAAAATTGATGGCAGTTTGGAAAACATAGGCCGAGGAACTGGAAGATGCAAAACTAAGGCTGGTGAGAGGGCGTGATAAGCTTACATAGATAGTTTGCATTATAAATGTGCAAATAGGAATTTACAATGGCAAAAGTTGACACAAAAATATGACAATAATGTGACAACAGAAAGTAAGGCTTTGCAGACAGGAAGTGCACACAGACATAAAGGTGCTGAAATTTCATGTGGTTAGCACTGATCTCCCATTGTAACTCGACCAGAGGAAACCCCAAAAATGTGCAAATGGCTGAAACTGGCCATTTATGCCATTTCTCTGTGATTTCCATTGATTTCCTGACAGCGTTACAGAGAGAGAGACTGGTGGCATTTCAAGGTATGTATGAGGGTTTCAACAGTAGATGGGCTGAGGTGGGGCAGAGGCAGGGGATATAATGGAGGTGGAGGTAGACAGTCTTTTTGATGAAATGGATATGGGGTCAGAAGCTCAGCTCGGGGTCAAAAAGGATGTTAAAGTTGTGAGCAGTCTGGCTCATCCTGAGTCAGTAGTGCAGCAGGATGCAATCGGTAGCAAGAGTATGGAGTTTGTGGCAGGGGCTGAAGATGATGGCTTCAGTTTTCCCAATGTTTAGATGGAGGAAATTGCAGCTCATCCAAGACTTGAAATTTGACAACACACAAACAGAGAGAGATAATGGAAAAGTAAAGCTGGGTGTCGTCAGTGTACATGCGAAAGGTGACCCCATATCTGTGGATGATAGTGCCAAGGGGCAGGATGTAGATGAGGAAAGGAGTGGACTAAGGATAGATGCTTAGTAGGACTTTCGAAGGTAACGGTGCAGGGTGGGAAGAGAAGCTGTTGCAGGGATGTACCGGCTGCGTTCAGATAGGCAAGAATAGCATCAAGCAAAGGCAATCCTACTGAGGTGGACAACAGAGGAGAGATGTTGGTGGGGAATGGTGTGGTTGAACATGTCAAAGGTTGATGAGAGGTGATGGAGGATGAGGAGGGATCATGCACTATGGCCACAGTCACAGAGGATGCCACTTGTGACTTTTGTTATGGTTGTTTTGGTGCTTTTGCGGGGATGGAAAACCTGATTAGAGAGCTTGAAACAGAGGTGTGGGAAATATGGGCACATATCAGGGACGTGACAATACATTTAGGGACTTTGGAGAGGAAATGGAGGTTGGAGATGGGCAATAGTTTTCAAGGACAGATGGTTTGAATTGTTTTGTTTTGAGCAGGGAGTGATAACAGTGACTTTGAAATAATATGATTGGGCAGAGTCAACATGGTTTTATGAAAGGGATATTGGGCCAGAAATTCGGCTTTCCGGCTTCCTGCGGGTGCAAGCATCACGCGCGTACTTGCCTACCGCACCTGCAGTTGTGCTTTGGTCCCACAAGGACTTCGGGTCCTGGGCCTCCTCCAGCTGCCGGCGCGCAGTGCTTGTGTATCCCAGGGGCGCAGTTAGTTCGAAGCGTCCCCTGGGATCACGTGGGCCATGGAGAGCCAATCCTAGCAGGGCATTTTCATTCATAGATTTGACAGGAAGACCTGTCAAATCTATGAATAGAGATCGGCCCCAAAACCACACTTAAACTTCAAATAAATTGAAAAAAAATCACATTTTTAAAATAACTATAAGTTACATAAATTAACTACTTTAAACAAAAATTTACATTTTTGAAAAAATTAATTACACTTTTTAACAGTGCTAAAAATAAACTTACCTTTCTTCAAAGTATCTAAAAAAGTTAAACCTGTTGAAAAAATGTTTAAATTGTAATTAATTAACCACTTACCTTGTTAAAAACAGGCCTTGCGCCTCCTTTTTAAAAGTGCAGCTTCTTCATACTTACCCTCCTGGAGAAACCTGAAAAAAAAACAAGTTCGCTGCGTGCGCGCAGCCTCTCCCGCGCACACGTTCGACTTCTGAACCCCTCCCTTCAGGGGAACGGAAGTTCCGGTTTCCCGCGCATGCGCAGTGCATGCAAGAAACCGACACTTCAGGTGGCCTTACGGGTGAGTACACAGCGCGTACTCACCCGACAAGAGCCGAATTTCTGGCCCAATGTTTACAAATTTATTAGAGTTTTTTTGACAATATAACTAGCAGGGTAGATAAAGGGGAACCAGTGGATGTAGTATATTTGGATTTTCAAAAGGCATTCAATAAGGTGGCACATAAAAGGTTGTTAAGCAAGATAAAGTCACATGGGGTTGGTGGTAATGTATTAGCATGGATAGAGGATTGGTTAATGGACAGCAAGCAGAGAGTAGGGATAAATGGGTCATCTTCAGGTTGGCAGGCTGTAACTAGTGGGGTGCCGCAAGGATCAGTGCTTGGGCCTCAGCTATTTACAATTTATATTATTGGCTTAGATGAAGGGACCGAGTGTAATGTATCCACGTTTGCTGACGATACAAAGCTAGGTGGAAAAGTAAGATGTGAGGAGGACGCAAAGAGTCTGCAAAGGGATATAGACAGGTTAAGTGAGTGAGCAATAAGGTGGCAGATGGAGTATAATGTAGGGAAATGTGAGTTTATTCACTTTGGTAGGAAGAATAGAAAAACAGAATATTTTTTAAATGGTGAGAATCTTTTAAATGTTGGTGTTCAGAGAGATTTAGGTGTCCTCGTACAGGAAATACAGAGGGGGGGAATTTTAACTAAAAAAAAAGGGTGGGTTGCAGGCGTGGGGGTAGTTAAAGTGCTAAAAATCTGAATCCCAATTGGAACTCGCCTCCAACCTGTTTTAACTGCCAGGAGGCAGGTCGTCTATTTAAATATTATAATGAGGCTGGAAGCCTCTGCTTTAACTTGCACTTTGAATTTAACTATAGCTGGTTGGGTGTTGCATGCCATGTGAAACCCGCCAGATAAAGCAAGGCGAGGACTGCTGAATCCAGGAGGTAAGTACCCTGCCTAACCCACCCCCCATGATTGGAGACACCCCCACGAGGCCTCCGATTCCCCCCCAGGCCACCAATCACCCCCTCCAGGCCTCTGTTCCCCTCCTCCAGGCCGTCCCGCCCCCCAGGCCTCCAATACCCCGATGAGGCCTCCCCCCCTCCACCCCCCCCCCGCTTCTCCGGCCCTCCCCATGTTGCTCCCGGCCCTTGATCCCTTCAGACACCACCTCTCTGCTCCTCCGGCTGCCCCACGGCCCGCAATCTTCTGGAGACCCACCCCCCTTGCCTCTCCATCCGCCCGCAATCGCGACCTTGTGGTCCACCCCACCCATGCTCCTCCTCCCGGCCTGCGATCTTGTATCAACCCCGCCCCCTGCTCCTCCTCCCAGCCCGCAATCTTGTTGACCCTCCCCCATGCGCCTCCCAGCCTGAGATCTTTCATCGACCCACCCCATGCTCCTCCAGCCGCTCCTGGCCCCCACGCGATCCCTCCCTCCCTCCCTTCTCTCTGTGGCCTAGTGCCGCAGGCCGACCTGCCCGGAGCCAGCCAGCCTCTCAATCTGGCTGGCTACAGGTGGAAAACAGAGGCTTCCCATGCAAATCATGCCTTGCCATTAAATTCGACAGGGTCTGCAGGAAACCCATTCTCCCGGGTTTCCTGACTGCTTCAGAGCCCCACGGCTTGCAACCCACCTTCCCCATTAAAATTCAGCCCAGAGAGTTAGCATGCAGGTACAGCAAGCAATTAGGAAGGCAAATGGCATGTTGGAATTTTTTGCAAGAAGGTTTGGAGTACAAGAGTAAGGAAGTCTTGCTACAATTGTAGAGGACTATAGTGCGTCCACACCTGGAGTACCGTGCACAGTTTTGGTCTCCTTATCTGAGGAAGGATATTTGCCTTAGAGGCGGTGCAACAAATGTTCACTAGATTGATTCCTGGGATGAGAGGGTTGTCCTATGAGGCGGGATTGAGTAGAGTGGGCCTATACTCTCTGGCGTTTAGAAGAATGAAAGGTGATCTCATTGAAACATACAAGATTGACAGGGTAGATGCTGAGAGGGTGTTTCCCCTGGCTGGAGAATCTAGAACTCGGGGGCATAGTCTCAGGATAAGGGGTTTGTCATTTAAGACTGAGATGAGGAGGAATTTCTTCACTTAAAGGGTTGTGAATCTTTAGAATTCTCTGCCCCAAAGGGCTGTGAATGCTGAATCGTTGAGTATATTCAAGGTGGAGATCGATAAGATTTTTAGACTCATGGGGAATCAGGAGATGTGGAGAACGGGCGGGAAAGTGGAGCTGAGGTCGAAGATCAGCCACGATCTTATTGAATGGCGGAGCAGGCTCGAGAGGCCATATGGCCTACTCCTGCTCATAATTCTTATATTCTTATGTTCTTACGAAGGGAGACGGAACCAATTAGAATGTTAGCTAGCATGGCCTCAATTTTCATTCCCATTTTCAGTCAGGAACGGGGTGAAATTAGAGTGCAAAACTTAACAGCGTATTCCTGCCATTATTCTGCACATTGCTATTTCAATTGGGGCCTTCAGATAGGTGGCTCATCTACCCCATCAACCTTTCAGTCCTCCCAACACTAGGTGGCACTACTCTTCTTCCAAGTTTTGTCTCTCAGGTCTGCTCCTTTAGATGGCGCTGCAAGAAAGTTTACATTTGTATTTATTTTTTTACTTCTCGTTCCTTGCAGGTTTATTTTAAAACTTAAACGTAATTTAAACTAGTAAATTACCTGAGGCATTTCTCAAAGTGAATACTATGTGCCCGTGATCTTTGTGTCTCACTCAATCTGCCCCTCTGACCTTTCTGTCGCCCCATCTCTCTTTTTCTCTCGCCTGATTTCTGTGACTCTCATGATGTCTCTATTTGCCCCCAATCTCTACCAACTGTCTTTCTGTCAGCAGATGTGCTCCTTCATCCCTGCTCCATATGTTCCCCCATCTCTCTCATTGTCTTTTCCCTGACCTTTTCTCCCCATCTCTATTCAGACTCTCTAACGCCTGTGACTCGTGCCCCTGCTCTCTTTGTTAGTGCAATCGCTGCTGCAACTAGTGAAATGAACTTAGCGCCATGGCCAGTCAGCCAAAAAAAAAAGAAAATTCTATAAGGGTAGCTCTGGAGAGATCATGAAGAGAAGCAGAGTAGCCAGAAGTCGCGAAGACCAGCAGGTAACCGGGAGAGGCCGCTAAGACCAACGGAGCAGGGAGAAGTGTGAGAGAGGCCACAAAGAGAAGTGTCGTGGTCAAGAGCTGTGATGAGCAGGAGAAGCTGCCAAGAGTAGCAGGGCGATCAAAAGAGGCCACAAATCCAAACGGTGCTTCCACGAGAAGCTGTAAAGTGTACCAGAGCAGCCAGTGAGGCCACCAAGTGGCTTCAAAGAATATTGAGGTGTCCAGCGGGGCAGCTAAGAGAGGCCACAGAGAGTATAGGGGCAGCTGACACCAACAGTTGGCTGAAATCTAAACTGGCAGTCAAAGCAAGGAGGCCAGCACCCAATCCCCCCATTCCTAACTGCTCACAGACACCAGCTTCACTCCCCCCCTCCACCACCTCACCTTATCCAAGTTCTCAAAGAATCCTAAACTTTCCACCCCATAAGTACTTCCATGACCCAGTTCCCTCATGAATACTACCAAAGCCTAGACACCCCAGGCCATAATTCCAAATGTACCCAGACCCCAGGGCTCCCCCACCCAATCCCTCGATTATGCCTATGTCAACTGTTACCCTACTGCCTCCTAAGCTTCCAAGCCTTACTTCCTCACTTTAACCTCAACTGCTTGCTTCCTCCTGGCTGCATACCTCTCCCACCCCAGACCCTTCTCAATACCACCTACTCTTGCAGTCAGCATGCTGCACCTGTCCCCACCTTCAGCTCCAGCTTGATATATGTTGCTTCCCATCTCCTTGCATTCCTTGGGCCATAACAGAGGTATAAGAGACAGATAATGACTCATCAGTAAATGAGTATGAATGACAGACGTCGGAGACACACAAAAGTGAGACGATATGAGGAGGATTGTAAGTCTTACAGAACTTTGAGACATAAACAATGAAAAAGGTGTGTGACAGCTATTCATATGAACTTTTATGTTGACACTGACCATGAGGACTGCTGCTGACATTAAACCAAGACCTGCAGGTGAGCAAGGCCAGTATTTTGTGGTAATTTAAAACCAAACTCAAGCAAACAGAACTAAGCAATTAAAATCCCCCAGTCACCAGCAATAACAACAACGGAATTAAAATTTACATCTGGGATAGAGAGAGAGAGAATATGTTGGGAGGGAGGTAAGAGACAGAGGGCTAGAAATTGTGGGAGCGCAAAAGTATCGCCGGGCGCTACACAATTGAATGGGACGCGAATTTCCGGTTTAGCGGTCCAGGAGGGAAGTGGAGCGCTAAATCAAGAGCTACCACTTCGCTCGGAGCGTTAAACGGAGCAAGAGGGGTGGTAGCGGCAGAGCACTGCACAATGTCATGTGCAGCGCTGCTGGATTCACAGGCTCCTTCCCTCCCTTAAAGGGAAGGGCCAATGCTGAGGTCATTTCAAGGTAAGGCTGGGAATGGTTGGCGACGGCACCTGCGATCCGCGAAGAGCAGCCCCAAGCACTCTAAGAGAGTGCAGGGCTGATCAATCGCGGGATGGAAAATATTCAAAAAACAGCACACTAGGATGATAATTACATTTCGGCCGACCTGACCACCACTGCCTTTAATTAGCGCTCCCCAAGCAGCCATCCGCGGTGACAACACCTCCTGCAGCTGCTGTTGTTGACTCCCGGCGATGCTGCAGGGGGCGGAAGTGGATTTAAGATCCAGGGCGACAACGGGGCCCTGCGCACCAGATGACGTCACGATCTCCCGGGTGTTAGGGACCGAGGCGCTAAGTCTTAGCACCAGCGCAAAAGCGGCAGGAAATTTTGCGGGCGCCGCTCAATTCGCCACACCCGGTCACAAACCCATTTGCGCCTCCTTATCGCCCCCCAGAGGCGCTAACGGGAAGCGCAAAGGAGGCCAATTTCTCCCGCAGAGACCTTGTTGAGGGAGAGGAGGTGAGAGAGATCTACTCGAGGGGAAAGAGAGGGAGAAAATCTGTTAGGGGGTAGAGAAAAATTAGTCAGGGAAGGGAGAGAGAGAGAGAAAGATAGAGAGAGTAAGCATGTTGAGATGGAAGGGAAGAAGAGAGACATAGGATGATTTTCATCTTCGCTGCCTGGGCAGTAATCTGGCAGAATGGATCGCCCACCATTTATAGAAGCTGCCTGATTTTCATTCCATTGCTGGATCACCACACAGGGGTTGAAGAAGAAAATCTACCCCACTGTTAGGTGGGGGAGAAGGACCCTGTCGAGAGCAGAGAGAATCTGTCGGGAGAGATGACAGAGAGAGAAAGAGGAAGAGACCATGTTAGATGGGCTAGAGGGAGCCCGTTGACTGGGGGTGGGTAAAGAGAGACCCTGTTGAGGGAGAAAGAGAACATACGAAAACTTGTTAAGGGAAGGGATGGCTTTTGGGGGGAATACAAGAGTGACCTTACTGAAAGAGGAAATTGACAATTTTGTGGGTTGGAAGAGATAGTACCTACTGAAGAATGCAGAGAAAGAAACATTATGAGGAGAGAGAAGAAAAGGCAGAGAGAAACTCTGGCCAAAGAGGAGGAGCAAGTTAGAGTAAGAGAGAGAAAGAGTACCCTGTTGCAAAGAGGAAAGAGAGAGGGAGAGACTGTTTTGTAAAGAATTCAATGGAGAAAGAAAGAGGGGCCCGTTTAGGTGGCAATGTACTTAGATTTTTAACTATTTTTCCCTCAGAATCCCCATATGTTAGTGAGTGAGATCAGAGCAGGGAGGTAAGGCACTGCTAGGTACAAGATCAGGGTTGTAGATGTGATATCGTAGATTTGGGCAGAGGCTTCAGCCTCAAAGTCAAACAGATTGAAGAGAGACCAGGCTTGGAGCTTCCAATGCAGCCCACTCACATTAGGGGATGGGGTGGAGGGGGTGGAGGGGATGGGGTAGCCTTCAACAAGCACAGAAGAAAGTGTTTTCGCCCTGTGAATAAAAGGCTTTACTTTTTATTGATGAACAGCACCCTGGAACATCAGCAGTGTGATTAAACGATAGGAACATTGGAACAGGAGAAGGCCATTCACACCCACGAGCCTGTTCCGCCTTTCAATTAGATCATGGCTGATCTGTATCTTAACACCATTTATCCGCCTTGGCTCCATATCCCTTGAAATTTTCAATTGATCTGACCTCAACAGCTTTTTGGGGAAGAGAGTTCCAGATTTCCACCACCCTTTGTGCGAAGAAGTATTTCCTGACATCACTCCTGAACGGCCTGGCTCTAATTCTAAGGTAATGTCCCCTTGTTCTGAACTCCCCCACCAGAGGAAATAGTTTCTCTCTATCTACCCTATCGAATCCTTTTATCATCTTAAACACCCCAATTAGATCTTCCCATAATCTTCCATACTGAAGGGAATACTTGCCTATTGTATACAATCTGTCCTCATAATTTAACCCCTTTAACCCCGGTATCATTCTGGTAAATCTGTGCTGCACCAATATATTCTCCCTGAGGTGCGATGCCCAGAGTGGAACACAGTACTCCAGATGGGGTCTAACCAGAGTTTTGTACGGCTGTAACATAACTTCTACCCCTTTGTACTCCAGCACCCTTGAGATAAAGGCCAGCATTCCTATGTAATGATGTTTTGTACCTGTCCACGAGCTTTTAGTGATTTCTGTACCTGGACCCCGAAATAACTGCTCCTCCACAGTTCCTTGCTTCTTGCCATTTAGAAAATACTCTGATCAATCTTTCTTAGGTCC
Organism: Squalus acanthias; assembly: GCA_030390025.1. Classification (NCBI taxonomy): domain Eukaryota; kingdom Metazoa; phylum Chordata; class Chondrichthyes; order Squaliformes; family Squalidae; genus Squalus; species Squalus acanthias. Next base: position 124,743,385 of record CM059428.1, read on the forward strand.
AAAGTGGATAACCTCACACTTCCCCACGTTAATAGTGTCAGCTGTGGCTCAGTTGGTAGCACCCTTGCGCTCTGAGTCAGAAGGTTGTGGGTCCAAGTCCCACTCCAGAGACTTGAACACAAAAATCTAAGCTGACACGCCAGTGCAATACTGAGGGAGTGCTGCACCGTCAGAGGTGCCGTCTTTCAGATGAGACGTTAAACCGAGGCTCCGCACTATTTTGAAGAAGAGCAGGGGAGCTATCCTCGATGTCCTGGCCAATATTTATCCCTCAATCAACATCACTAAAACAGATTATCTGGTCATTATCACATTGCTGTTTGTGGGAGCTTGCTGTGCACAAATTGGCTGCCGTGTTTCCTATATTACAACAGTGACTCCACTTCAAAAGTACTTAATTGCACTTTGGGGCGTCCGGTAGTCATGAAAGGTGATATATAAATGCAAGTCTTGCTTTCTTTCTTTTAAACTCCATCTGCCACAGTTTTGCCCACTCACTTAATCCATCAATGTCCCTTTGCAACTTTCTGCTCCCATCTGCACTAATTACTGTGCCACCAAACTTAGTGTCATCAGGAAACTTGGATATATGGCTCTCTATTCCGTCATCTAAGTCATTTCTAAAAATAGTGAAAAGCCGAGGCCCCAGTACAGATCCCTGGAGGACACCACAGGTCACATCCTGCCAATTTGAATACATACCATTATCCCTGCTCTCTGTTTTCTTCCTCCTAACCAATTCCCATCCATGTCAATAGGTTGCCTCCAATTCCATGCGTTCTCATCAATAAGGCTAGATGTATCTTTAAACTTGATCAGCAGTTGTTTATATCAGCAAAAAAACCCACAATGTATCTCTGCCAAGCTTCTTAAATTGAATCATTTTTATTTTAAAATAAACTTCAAATTGAACATTTATAACAAGATTTGGAAGCCTGTACGCCTGACCTTTTAAGACATTCAGTGACGCGAAATTGATTATATGCCAAAAATATACGACTTGTCCTCGGCCTTTCTTTCTGAGCAGGTGAAAATTATAGACTGTGTCTAGCGGAGAGTGCTGTGTTGCACAGTTTGAGAAAATGAATAATGCTGGGAGTGATGGCAAGTTTCAGAGGGAATCGAACAAAGCTATTTCCTCTCATGGAAAGTTAGAAAGTGTGACAAAAGAAATTGGTGTCAAGAGGACTACACTGTACTTCATGAAATTCAGGGGATGGCTGGTTAAACAATGAATGATGACCCCCTCGTATTGAAATTAGTTTGTCGCCTACAAAATTCCAAATGCCTTTTTTGTGCTGCGTGATACTTAGGGTCAATAAGAAGCTATAAAGCAGGGGTTTTGGCAGATACTATGAACAAGTCAGCAATTTTCAAAGAAATTGAGAAATTCCAGTAGGAAACCACACAAGATGCAAATAGAAAAAATGTGTTTACAATGCTTCATGATGGTGTTTACCAAGACTTGTGGACTCTTGTTGCTAGATTTTGCACTGCTGCCATTTTGAACCATACTCCATGTCTGGATTCTTAGACTTGCCAAATTTTGGAGGAGTAAAGTGGTTCGTTAACTGCTTCAGAAGCAGAGAAAGATCAATATTACAGGTGCGGTGTGACTGGCTGATATTTTCTTATTACTGTTAATAAAATCACAGCCTAGAAACTTGTGGCGGTCAGAATGTGCGCGTTCATTCTGCGCCGGCCACCATATTTGTAAAGGTTTCTGTATAGGTATCCAGGTCCAAGCCTCAGACAAGCAGTAGGGCCTTTGCATATGCAAATAGGGGACCTAATGCTTATCTGAGGCCCCCTTTGCAAAATTAATTTGCTACAATCGGTATTCTCAGGCGCATGGCAGCCAAACTAGTGGTCCTTAAAGGGAGGCTGCCTCCAGAAAGGTAAGTAGGAGTGCTTCTCCCTGTTCCGCAGTAAATTTGCGGCCACTGCCAGTTGCCGCCCTCCACCCCGCCGGTTAGACTTCACTTACAACCTCGGCCGGTAACCACGCTAGACAATTTTTGTACCTCCTGTGATCGTGAGCTGTTTCTGGGGCCGCGACTGGTGCCTGCAGCTCACCGGTAATAAACAGATGAGGCCGCCGGACCAATTGCCGATGGTCCTGTCACCGGCCTCTTTAGGCGCGTGCAACACCAAGTTCTAGGCCCATATTTCTCACACTCGGCAGTGGAATGCTGTGCATTCCTGCAGTTTTGTTACCTATTTTAAAAAAATAATCTAAAAGCTAATTTGCTCTTTTTTCCATCCGGATGAATATCGGCCCCTTTGTTTCACGTAATATCATCACGACCTTGCAACTGTTAGCATTAAAAATGTCTTTTGTTGTTTGTGATGACAATGCCCATAAGAATGTCATTTCATGATGCAGAATCTTAATGGTAAAAAGTAAAAACATAAGAGCATAAGAAATATGAGCAGGAGTAGGCCATTCGGCCCTTTGAGCCTGCTCCGCTATACAATAAGATCATGTCTGATCTTCTACCTCAACTTCACCTTCCCGTACTATCTCCATATTCCTTGATTCCCTTAATATCCAAAAATCTATCGATCTCTGTCTTGAATATACTCAACAATTCAGCATCTACAGCCCTCTGGGGTAGAGAATTACAAAGATACACAACACTTTGAGTGAAGAAATTTCTCCTCATCTCAGTCATAAATGGCTGACCCCTTGTTCTGAGACTGTGACCCCTAGTTCTAGACTCCCCAGCCAGGGGAAATAACTGCCCAGCATCATTTCTGTCAAGTCCTGTAAGAATTTTATATGTTTCAATGAGATCACCTCTCATTCTTCTAAATTCTAGGCATAATAGGCCTAGTCTCCTCAATCTCTCCTCATGCGACAATCCCCCCATCCCAGAATCAGTCTGGTGAACCTTCGTTGCACTCCCTCTATGGCAAGTATATCCTTCCTTAGGTAAGGAGACCAAAACTGTACACAATACTCCAGGTGTGGTCTCACCAAGGCCCTATATAATTGCAGTAAGACTTCTTTACTCTTATACTCAAACCCTCTTGTAATAAAGGCTAACATATCATTTGCTTTCCTAATTGCTTAATGTACCTGCATGTTAAATTTCAGTGATTTGTGTACAAGAACACCCAGGTCCCTCTGAACACCAACATTTCCCAATCACTCACCATTTAAAAAATATTCTGCTTTTCTAATGTTCCTACCAAAGTGGATAACTTCACATTTCTCCACATTATATTCCATCTGCCATGTTCTTGCCCACTTACTTAACCTGTCGATATCCCCTTGAAGCCTCTTTGCATCCTCCTCATAAATTACTTTCCCACCCAGCTTTGTATCATCGCCAAACTTGAATACATTACACAATGTTACCAACAATGTTTATTATACATCAAAGATTATTATTTTGACTGCACCGACCACTGTTACTTTACAGCAGCAAACTAATTCATGTGTGAAAGTAACACTCAGTGATCCATTATAGTCATTAAAGCTTCTGCATGACTAACTCACCACCTGACGGAATATTCATCCGTGCACTGATGCCACAAAAAGAAACATCAATAGTACAACAAATACTGCAACCTTTATCTCCATGAAAACTGATGAGTTGCCCACATAAAACTGTAATTAAGTAAAATTTAACAATTAGAACTTTTACAAAAGTTTCTCGCCTTTATTCATGTGAACACAAACAAGCATTGCTTGTCCCTCGGTGTCAATTTACCACATGCTCAGTTACGCACGTGTTCAGTGTGGTTCACAAATGTACATTCCTTCCCTTCCAGTTGAGGAACATAACACAGATGTGGGCCTAAAAATTCGGTGCTTTGCGCCTCCCGTTGGCGCCCTAAGAGGCGCTAACGGGGCGCAAAGCAACTAGCGCCTGGGCGCAGTGCCACCAATGTCTCCCGCGATATTTTGCGGGAGGTTAGTGGCGGCAGTAACCGTTGATGATGATGTCATCACCGTGCGCAGCGCCCCGCTCGTGCCCCGGCCGCAATCTTCAGTAGCGCCCCCTGACTTACCGCCGGACGCTATGTTCGACGGGTTCAGGGGGGACTACCTGCGGCCGGGGCGGTGCAAATTAAAGGGGAGGTGCCAGGCGGCCATTTTTGTTGCTGGCCGCCTGCCAGCACCTGCCCCCTCTGCCGTCCCCGGCCTCCTGTGCTCCGTGAGCCCGGCACTCCTCTTAAGTGCCGCGCTTTTTTGCCGGTGCACCGATCCCTGGTGGCCCAGCTGGGCCCCGGGTCACGCTGCCCTAGGCCCCTCCCCTTTAATAAGGGGAGGAAGGCCTGCAGTACCATGGCGTGACGTGCCGCAGGGCGTGGCGCTGCGGCACGTCATGCCGCGATATTCACTCGCAGCGCCCCAAAAGGGAGGCAAGGCGCTTCTAGTAGCACCCCGCTAGATTAACACAATAGTAAGGAAGGATATTAGCTCTGATGATGTGGAATCTGTATGGGCAGAGCTGAGAAAAACCAAGGGGCAGAAAACGTTGTAGGAGTTGTATGCAGACCCCCAAACAGTAATGCTGAGGTTAGGGATGGCATTAAACGGGAAATAAGAGATGCGTGCAATAAGGGCACAGCAGTTATCATGGGTGACTTTAATCTACATATAGATTGGGCTAACCAAATTAGTAACAATACTGTGGAGGAGGAATTCCTAGAATGTATACGGGATGGTTTCCTGGACCAATATGTCGAGGAACCAACTAGAGATCAGGCCATCTTAGACTGGGTATTATGTAATGAGAAAGGATTAATTAGCAATCTTGTTGTGCGAGGCCCCTTGGGGAGGAGCGATCATAATATGATAGAATTCTTCATTAAAATGGAGAGTGAAGTAGTTGACTCAGAAACTAGGGTCCTGAATTTAAATAAAGGAAACTACGATGGTATGAGGCACGAGTTGGCTAGGATGGATTGGGGAACGTTACTTAAAGGGTTGATGGTGGATAGGCAATGGCAAACATTTAATGATCGCATGGATGAACTACAGAATTTGTTCATCCCTGTTTGGCATAAAAATAAAACAAAAAAGGTGACTCAACCGTGGCTAACAAGGGAAATTAGGGATAGCATAAGATCCAAGGAGAGAACATATAATTTGGCCAGAAAAAGCAGCAAACCTGAGGATTGGGAGCAGTTTAGGATTCAGCAAAGGAGGACAAAGGGATTAATTAAGAGGGGGAAAATAGATTATGAGAGTAAGTTTTCAGGGAACATAAAAACTGACTGTAAAAGCTTCTATAGATATGCGAAGAGAAAAAGATTGGTGAAGTCAAGCGTAGGTCCCTTGCAGTCAGAATCAGGGGAATTTATAATGGGGAACAAAGAAATGGCAGACCAATTAAATACATACTTTGGTTCTGTCTTCACAAAGGAGGACAGAAATAATCTCCCAGAGATGTCGGGGAACATAGGGTCTAATGAGAGGGAGGAATTGAATGAAATCAGTATTTGTTGGGAAATGGTGTTAGGGAAATTGATGGGATTGCAGGCCGATAAATCCCCAGGGCCTGATAATCTACATCCTAGGGTACTTAAGGAAGTGGCCCTAGAAATAGTAGATGCATTGCTGGTCATCTTCCAAAATTCTATAGACTCTGGAACAGTTCCCATGGATTGGAGGGTAGCTAATGTAACCCCACTATTTAAAAAAGGTGGTAGAGAGAAAACGAGGAATTATAGACCGGTAAGTCTGACATCGGTAGTGGGGAAAATGCTAGAGTCCTTTATAAAAGATGTAATAGCAGAGCACTTGGAAAGCAGTGACAGGATCGGACAAAGTCAACATGGATTTACAAAAGGTAAATCGTGCTTGACTAATCGACTGGAATTTTTTGAGGATGTAACTGGTAGAATAGATAAGGGAGAACCAGTGGATGTGGTGTATTTGGACTTTCAGAAGGCTTTCGATAAGGCCCCGCATAAGAGATTAGCGTGCAAAGTTAAAGCACATGGGATTGGGGGTAAGGTACTGTCTTGGATAGAGAAATGGTTGGCAGACAGGAAGCAAAGTGTTGGACTAAACGAGTGTTTTTCCGAGTGGCAGGCAGTGACTAGTGGGGTACCGCAGGGATCGGTGCTAGAACCCCAGCTATTCACAATATATATAAATGATCTAGACGAGGGAACTAGATGTAATATCTCCAAGTTTGCAGATGACACAAAGCTGGGTGGGCGTGTGTGCTGTGAGGAGGATGCAGAGAAACTCCAGTATGATTTGGACAGGTTGGGTGATTGGACAGATACATGGCAAATGCCGTATAATGTGGATAAATGCGAGGTTATCCACTTGGGTGAAAAAAACAGGAATACAGATTATTATCTGAATGGCAATAGATTGGGAAAAGGAGAAGTGCAACGAGACCTGGGTGTCCTTGTGCAGCAGTCGCTGAAGGTAAGCATGCAGGTGCAGCAGGCGGTTAAGAAGGCAAATGGTATGTTGGCCTTCATAGTGAAAGGATTCGAGTACAGGAGCAAAGATGTCTTGCTGCAGTTGTACAGGGCCTTGGTGAGACCACAACTTGAGTATTGTGTGCAGTTTTGGTCGCCTTATCTGAAGAAGGATGTTCTTGCCATGGAGAGAGTGCAGCGAAGATTCACCAGATTGATACCTGGGATGGCAGGAATGACGTATGAGGAGAGATTGGATTGATTAGGCTTATATTCGCTAGAGTTTATAAGAATGAGAGGGGATCTCATTGAAACTTATAAAATTCTAACAGGACTAGACAGACTAGATGCAGGAAGGATGTTCCCGATGGCGAGGGAGTCCAGAACCAGGGGTCACAGTCTAAGGATAAGGGGTAAGCCATTTAGGACTGAGATGAGGAGGAATTTCTTCACCCAGAGAGTGGTGAACCTGTGGAATTCTCTACCACACAAGGCAGTTGAGGCCAATTCATTAAATATATTCAAGAAGGAGTTAGATATATTTCTTAAGGCTAAAGGGATCAAGGGATATGGGGAGAAAGCAGGGACAGGTTACTGAATTTGGATGATCAGCCATGATCTCATTAAATGGTGGAAAAAGCTCGAGGGGCCGAATGGCCTACTCCTGCTTCTATGTTTCTATGTTGGGGCGCTACCGGTGAATTTCGGCCGCGGGGGCGCTAATTTTTTTCGGGGCGCTAGAAGTAGTGCCCCGGCGAAGTTAGCACCCTAAAGGGGGCGCGAGCCAATTTTTCCCCCGTGGTGTGTTGCATCACGTGGCACAGTTCTGTATTTTTTACTTCGACATCAATTCTGTCCAGCTCAAGAAGGCTTCTGCTACAAACAGAAAGGAATGTGTTTTCTATCGAAGCACAACTGAAGATGACAGGGTGGCTTGGAAACGGAGAATCAGTAACAAAACTTGCCCGTGAGTTTGATCTCTGTCTCTGCACCAGCTACATTAAAGCGATCTGGAAATTTGATAAGGAAGAGAGCAATTATCACACAGCAGGATGGCCAGAGGTCAAGTTGCCTCAAAGGTGTGATCAGTGTTCCTTTAAATTACTTCTTTTGGAGCTTGCACTTGACAAAGCACATCCTGAATATTTGTAGCAAGCACCAGTTGACTTACAAAAGGGCCATGATATCTGCATCAGTATTGAATTTTTGAATCTGTAATGAAATGCAGGAAGTTCTCTGACTGGTCCATGTGACTGAGGTGTGTGTATGATTGACAGCTGTAGTGTAGACTTAAGATGGTCTCATGTAAAGAACACATTTACTTAACTTTGAGGTCTTTCTCATTTGTCAACTAGCTTGCAATAAGAAATGCTGCATGGTGTCAGAAATGGAAGTAACTCATTGTACCCGAATGTTTTCGAATGGGACAGAAACGAAAACAGGGAGTATTGAAAAGCTAGCTTCCTATAGTCCATGCGCTTTTCAGTTAAGTTGACAGATACTGTATTTACTCTGTATATAGTTGAATGGAATGACCTCAAATTGCTCTTTTGTCTGTAACCTGCTCTGCAAAATCTGCTTTGTGTTATCAGGTGTAAAGCCATTTAAAATTAAAAATTTCAATGTTAAGTATCAAAAATACAACCACTCTTTAGATCTCTGAGCCTATTCTTTAATCAAAGGATATGGGGAAAATGTAAGGAAATTGATTAAGAATGGAAAGCTCCAGTTAAACATCTCGTACCAGCACAGGTGTGATGAGATAAATGGCCTCTTTTTCAGCTGTCATTTTTATTATTTCTATCAAATACACCAATCTCAGCAAAACTAGAAATGGCAGACAATCTAGCAAGCAATTACAGGAGCATTAGAATATGGGGCAACTATGAGCTTGCACCATATCTTATTAAACAGCCAAAAATTGCCAGAATTCTGTACCGATTACCAGAATTGGCAGAGAAGGACTGAACATATTGAGTCAGTTGAGGATGCCCCTGACCCTCATTGTTCTTACCAATTGCAAGAAATCTGTGCAGGGGAAACCAATTAAATCTATCAACGTTATACTTGCAACAAGACCCGGGTGAAATTTTCTCAGCACACACAGCAGTAGGGAGATGAAATAATGAAAGCCTTTAAGAGATTTAAGACAAAAATGAGCGCTAGATTCCTCTAACTACAGCGAAAGATCCAGTTAAATGGTACTGTAATTGCCGCCTCCCTACCTATACCATCCACACTTTATGGGCGGGTTGAAGAAGCAGCAATGGCAGCACTGATTGACACAAAAATGGCGTTGGAGGTGCTGACAATGTCAGTTGGTCACGATTCGTACATATTTACGAGACCCCTGTCTGTTTACAGTGGGACCAAAGGCTGTTAGATTGCAGTCTGTCTGAAAGTTGGGAATGGGTATACCTCCAGTAATAAGTTAACTGATTTATTTCCCCCCCAATTTTCATCAAAAATTGGACCCAAAGAATTCCTAACAAAAGACACACCCCAGCTGAACAAGTTATCGGACCCATTTCACCCCCTTCCACCCCCACACAGCTGAGCAAGTCATCGGAACTTTTTCACATCCCTCCCACTGGGCAGGTCATGGGACCCCTTTGAGAGAGTTATGGTATCCATTTACCATCCCCTCCCTCCAATGCTGACAAAGAATTCCAGGACCCTTTGAACCTGCTCAAATCAGTCATTTCTTCAGGGGCGTCTGAACCAGCATAAAAGGTCCAGTGCCACTCCAGATACTAAAACATACCCCCTCCCCCCCCCCCCCGAAAAATCTCATCCCCTTTCTGCAATAAAGATGGCGTTTAGCACTTTCTGCACTCAAATAAGATTCTGAGTGGGTTTGACAGGGTAGATGCTGAGAAGTTGTTTCCCCTGGCTGGAGAGTCTAGAACTCTGGGGGGGCATAGTCTCAGGATAAGGGGTCGGCCATTTAAGACTGAGATGAGGAATTTCTTCACTCAGAGGGTTGTGAATCTTTGGAATTCTCTACCCTCTTTCCTCCTCCCCCCGAGTGTTTCTGCCAGCCAACCCTCTCCCCACAGATTATGTTTATCTTCCCCCTCCCCATTGAATGTATACACTGACCAGCTTCCCCCAAATTGATCCCGAGCGTGCTTACTGGTCAGGTCCACTCTCCCCACCCTTTTTCACAGAGCATGCTTACTGGCCACCCCCCTCCACTGAATGTCTTTACCAATTCCCTAATCCAACAGAACATCTTAACCAGTCTCCCCCTGCAACGGTCTTTACTGAAAAACCCCCTTTCCACTCACTCGGTCTACCAACCACCCTTCCCATGACTGCTTTTTCTGACTTTCCCACTAAGTATGTTTACCGACCTTCACCATCCCGAGGACCACGCTTGCCAACTCCCCCCGCCCCCCGATCAAGGGTATCTACTGGCCATTGCCCCTTGTTACTGAACATGTTTAGCAGACAGCATGTTTGCCTGCCAGAACGCTCTCCCGTCCCTCCCCCCATGACCCCCTGCTGTTGCAGCTCTTCCTTTTCCAAAGTGCTGACAGACTTGTTGCCTACACGACAACAGTCACCGCGTTTCAAGAGTATTTTGTCGTATGTAAAGTGCTTTGGGACATCCTGAGGATGTGATAAGTTGTTAGATCAACGCAAGTTCTTTCTTTAACACCCATCTTGTGGAGTTCACTGACAACCCTCCTGCTTTGTGCAATGCGTCCTGCCCTGATTCTCACACAAACTCTGCCAGCTGCCTCTAGCGTTTGACAGCAGCTTTAAATTAAAAAAAAATTAGAATGATGTTGGAATGAATTAAATCCAGAGTAAATTTGCATGTTTCACATTAATAGTTAATGGCTTGTTAAGCAGCTAACAAGTATTAACAACAGACTTGCATATTTGCATGAGTTGTATATAAGCACAATTTTAGGAACAAAGGCAAAAGTTAAAATTAGCTCCATTAACATCACAAAATTACTACCCCTTAATATACAATTAGTTCATGCTGTAATACGAAGAGCCCTTTAAACCCCATATTGTCTTTCTGACAGGAGATGTTAAGGTTTAGCTGGTTAACATGTCCTGTGCAGAATTTGAAAGAGGTTAGATGATCTGTGTCAAATTGTGGGCCCATTACTTTTCCTGACAAACATTCCCCCATATTATTGGCTTTTAGAGGCAATTGAAACCGAAGATTAATCTGTATGTTTAAAATCTGCATCGTCTGCTAATTAAGCTTCTTCGTGTTTTCTTTTATTTCACGCTAGTTGTTTTTCTATGCACACACAAGGATGACGAAGGGTCTTCGACCTGAAACGTTAACTCTGTTTCTCTCTCCACGGATGTTGCCTGGCCTGCTGAGTTTTTCCAGTGCTTTCTGTTGTTATTTGAACTTTAGGAGCTAGTTAAAGAAAGTTTTACATAAATTCAGTCAACCAATGAAATATTTGATTTCACAAATAGAAAAATACAAGGGAAGAGGGAAAGCAGGAACACACTTCAGTTCAGCTCGTAGGCGAAGTCGAGCTGTTCTTTATCACATCTCCGGCCACCTACAAAAGCGAGAGAAGAACAAATTAAAGATTAATAATGTAAGTATATGAAGAATTTGGGCGAACCTGAATTATACTTTATCACTGCTAAATCAAGCATGTGTGTAATATCGTTGATATTGATGCAATACTGTACTACAATTTCAGTGAAGAGCCCATCAGTGGTGCTGATCACTGCAAAGTTGAAGAACCATAACATTTTAACTTGTATTCTGGCAATACATTTGACAGAATTGTCAAATTCTCTAAGTTATTATGGTGCCTGAGGACTCGGAGAGCTTTCGACAAACAGTTTGCTCAGCAGCTACTTGTTTAGCTCAGCTATTAATAGCTGGATCCCAATAGAAGCCTTTAATTCATTTTGAACATACAGACTTGGCGACTTATAAATTGAACTGGCAGATTAGTTCTACTGATTTGAGCTGATTCAAGTATTTTTTTTTTGTTGGGTCACTATTCTGTAGACTACCTCAGGGGGTTTACTGCAGCTCTGCTGACTTTGACATTACCACATACAACAGCAACTTACAGAATGGTCAGCAGAGTAATTTTGTTTAAATTGCATACCAGTGCTTTCAGAAGATCAATCGCCCTTCTGTCCACTGGGGCTAACAATTCAAACTATCACGACACTGCTGCATCTTCCGAGGTTCAACTTTTCAGTAGTTTTCATTGTAAATTCAATGAACTTGTGGCAAGAAATTATGACGTTTGCAGGATGAGGCTAACTAGCTGGAAATTGGTGTAAATGGACAAAGGTTTCTCAACTCTACCTTATTTGTAATGCCTGTAACCGATTAGAATGAAAATTAGGGAAGTATTTGATGGCTCTGCCTCGCAGTGGCGAAGGTGAACAAAGTGACATTTGGCTGGGGGTGGGTGCCCAGTTGTCCTAAATGATATACATACCCAGACCCCATGTAGAACCAGGATATGTACTATCTGATTGGTGCATTCCCACTAGGGCAGAGCTTAAATCAAGAATCATGTGTGGAGAATTCTGATCCTAATTTTGCACGGTGCAGCAGGCTAGAGATCCAGCAATGTCACCCCAATACCAATTATAGTGCGTTTACTAGAATGGTAACTGTATAATTTGAAGTGACTAGTATAATAGGTGAAAATTGTTATGCTCTGCACCTGGCACACATCACGAGCACATATCTTAAAATTGTGCACTCCCAGTCCACGATTCGCCATCCATTAAAGTAAATTGCTAGAATTTAAAAAAAAACTCATTCTTGGGATGTGGGCATCGTTGGCAAGGCCGGCATTCATTGGCCATTCCTAGTTGCTCTGATAAAGTGGCGATGGTCTTTCTTTTGAACCACTGCTCTCTGTATGGTGAAGATGCTCCCACAATGCTGTACTGGTTTGATACAACTAAGTGGCTTGCTCGGCCACTCCAGAGGGCTGTTCAGAGTCAATCATGTTGGTGTGGAACTGGAGTCACATATAGGCCAGACATTAATGAACCACTTGGGGTTTTTACAATAATCTGACAGCAGCATGGTCACCTTTACTGATACCAGCTTTTTATTTACAGATTTTTTTAAACTGAATTCAAATTCTGAAACTGCGATGATGAGATTTGAGCTCCTGTTCTGTAGATTATTAGTCCGGACTTCTAGAGTACTAGTCCGGCACCATAACCACTGCACTACTGAAACCCAATTGCAGGCCAAGGTTGCACAATTTTATGATCGGTGCTCCTGACGTGCACTAGAAGTTGATGCAACACAACGTTTACATCCTTGTTTTTTTAATCAATATACTACATGTCACTACCAAACATTGATACACATTCTCAGTGCGACAGACCCAGGGCCTTAACTGGTAACCATTATTGCTGAATATGGTTTGCTTTCTAAAGACAGAGGGGGGAATTTTTACTTAAAAAACAGGTGGGTTGTGAGCGTGGGGGTAGTTAAAGTGTTAAAAATGTGAATCCTGATCTGAACCCGCCTCCAACCCGCCCACTTTAACGGAGGTGGGACGGGGCGGGCAGCCAGCCCACTCCCAGGTGGCGGGCGGTCTATTTAAATATTATAATGAGCTGGAAGCCTTTTCTTTAACCTCCATTTTGTGTTTAACTGTAGCTGGTCGGGTTTTACACACGTCGTAAAACCCAGCAGCTACAGCAATGCGAGGTCTGCTGGATCCAGGAGGTAACTGCCTTTACGCCTATCTCCTGGATCCAGGGTCCCTGCCTAACCCATCCCCTGCGATCGGAGACCCCCCCCCCCCCATGAGGCCTCCGATTCCCCCCCACAGGCCACCAATCCCGCCCCTCCCCAGGCCTCCGATGTCTCCATGAGGCCTCCCCGCTGCACGTCCGGCCACCCCGTGGCCCATTGCCCTGATCGTCGGCAGAGCATCCCACCCCCCCGCACCACCGTGCTCCTCCCAGCCCACGATCCTGATCAGAACCCTCCCCTTGCTCCTCCTGGCCCCCGATCTTCAGCAAACCCCCACAACCCCATCCCCTCTGGCTGCTATCTTCGGCAGAACCCCCCCCCCCCCCCCATCCCCACGCTCCTCCAGCCCATGATCTTCGGCAGAACACCCCCCCACCCCATGTTCCTCCCGGGCCGTAATCCTGGTCAGACTCCCCCCGCTGCTGCTCTGGCCAACCCCGGCCCTCACATGATCCCTCCCTCCCTCCTCTGTGTGGCCTAGTGCCGCAGGCCTACCCGCCCGCAGCCAGCCAGCCAGCCTCTCAATCTGGCTGGCTGCGGGCGGGAAACAGAGGCTTCCCATGAAAGTCAGGCCTTGCTGTTAAAGTTGGCAGGGCCTGCGGGAAACCTGTTCTCCCGGGTTTCCCAACTGCCTCGGAGCACCACCCCCCCACCGCCCCCATTAAAATTCAGCCCAGAGATGAGAACTAGAAAACTATTGCCTACTCTCTTAAAACCTCTGCAAGCTGACTGGCTGTATAAGGGAGGAGTGAGCCCTGTGCTCAAATTTAGTTATCACTTGATGTCCTCTCTTTTTTTAATGTTTCTCATCCTTTAAAGGCTTTGCCATGGGGCTAATTCTTTACCAATCAAAAGGTATGAAAGGTCATTTTCAATCATTATATACTCATTTTAATTTCAAATAAACTTAACTAAATACAAAATGATGTTGATTTGAAACGTGTACTTTTTTATTAGGGGGAGTTATCGGAATGTCAGGAAATCAAACTGTAGTTTCCAGTGCCAGAAGCAAGCATATGTAGCAGAGCCATATAGTGATAAAGCTCACTTTACACTTTTCCAGAAATGAGGTAGAATTTCCATGGGGGTTCCCTGATCTCCCACTGTAACTTTGGCAGAAGATTGGCAGAAATCCTGGAGAAATGGCGGAAATGGCCATTTATGTTGTTTCTCTGGGGTTTCCGCTATCCTTACGTTGAAGTTACGGCGGATGATCGGGAGAAATCCTACCCCAACGTGTTTTAACACAAATCTCAGAAAAACACCCTCTGCTGCACCAATGTGATATTCAAAGTTTCCACGCCAACCATCAGGAAGACCCTCTGAGGCCGCAAGTTCAATGCCAAATTTTAGATGATATATACCCACTAGGAAGTGGAACGCAATGGCCTAAACACCAGGTCAGACTCCTATTCAGCTTCAAATTCAATTTCACATGGGATTCTTATCAGAGAGAGGAAACTCATCAGTCTGGGCTGAGGACAAACAGAAGACCCAAGGTGAAAGTATAATGGGTTCCTACTTCTGACTTCCTACTCTGAGCAGGAAGTTTGCCTACCAGAAGCACATGTCAGAAATTCAGACATGTACTGTGTACCATTTCTGATTATAAATCATGTGCAGGCATGCTCTAATTTTGAATGCAAGGTTGAGACTTGCCACCAGGAGCGTGAAGTCAGAAAATTACCTCTACGGGGGACTGAAAATCTTCGCTGTTGACCCTGCTGAAGTATGCAAGGTGAGTGGGAGGTCACCTAATTTGCATACGGGCAGTGTGTGTCCACATCATTACGGACACATCTCCGGTGCACAGGCTGGGAAGTCCAGTGGAGTAGATCAGTTCCGGGGGATTTCTGCCCAACCCCAACAACCCCTCCCCCTCCCCACACCTCTCCCAGCATATCTGGGTCCCAGCCTATTTCATGCTGGAGTTATGGCAGGCGTGTGTCTGAAGGGCCGAAGATTTTCATAATGTCCAAACTCACATGTCACCTATTCCCTATTACAACTGTATATATAACTTATCGCTTGTTGATGTGATAGTTATGTTTCTTTCTGTCAGAGTTGGGGGAATTAGCCAGTGCAGTGTTTGCTGCAAGAAAATAATGGTAAATTATTTTTATGTTATACTTCGTACACCATGAAGAGTTGATAATTGATTACGTTATTTTTGTGTAGTGGACATAGAAATAGTTATCATTCAATTAATAATATATTGCAATATGCTAAGTGTACAGTCTGAAATTTATATTTACCTTATCTTATTCCTCTACAGAATGTTTTTAGAAACAAACCAGCACTACCAGAGTACAAGGTTGCAGATGCAAAAAAATCAAAATTCATCCTTTTGCATTACAGCACTTTTAAAGCGTTGTGGGACTGGCTAATATTATTGGCAACGTTTTATGTTGCTGTGACTGTACCATATAATGTTTGTTTTATTGGAATTGATGAAAACTTGCCTTCAGCAAGAAGCACAACAGTTAGTGACATTGCAGTGGAAATCCTATTCATCATAGGTAAGCAGACAATTCTCTTGTTGATCTCTAATTTAGCTTGCAGTCAGCAGTTATTCATGTATTGTCCATCTCTGAACTAAGGAAGCAACTACGGCTAACCATAACCAATCCAAACAGGATCAATTAATATTAAGACTTTCACAATATAATAGAGTACTGAATCTCTCTGATTATACAAGCAATTTTTCAAATTCTGCTATTAGAATATGAACTCAATTAATTTCATCATTATAAATGCACAGATTTTCCCATTTTTGATTACAAATACTACCCATTGGCCTGTGGAGTTCACTATGCAATGACACTGATTTTTTAGCCATGGTAAAGGTTACCATACGTGTGTTAAGTGAAAAATACCGACTCCTGAGAGTCAATACAAGGCAGTGGTCTGATCACAAACTGGGAGACCAAAGCTCGAGTCAATTAAAACTATCTTCTGAACTGTAAGATTAAATTGTAGCCTTGAAATCACACCCAGGTATCTGCTTATTTTTACAATATAAACTTCAAAATTGCAGTTTTCAGTTTTGGGTTAACTTTCGTTTTGCTGACAGAGGCCCTTATGTTATTCACCTATTATAGTACACGTGGATGGTTTAATGATTGTAGCACAATCACTGCAAGAAATTATATACCTAGGGAATTTTATTCAAAGATAACAGATGGCAGAAATCTTGCTGAATTTTCAAAGTGTATCCAGTCCCTTGTTGATTTCAGGTTGCTTGGTTATGCCTCCCATGAATGTACTAAACCAATCTAGAACTGCACACAGATATATATATATATACACACACACACACACCTTTGCAATGCTTATGCCTCTGCCTGTATGAGGATGTGATGCAATAAATAGCTCTTGCGTATAAACAAAACGTTACTGAACTTGATGAAGATAATTAATGGCAAGCACATTCAGGATCAACTGATGATCCAGCTATTTGAACAAATATTGTTTAAAAAAAATTAGTTTTGGCATTGAATATTTGTTTTAACTAAATACTCTGTGTAAAAGGCTGGTCAAATATTTAAACAGATAGTTCATTATATAATGTGCTTGCCTTCAGTTATATTTCCTCCTTTCAGGTCAATGCAGGTTTTGAGTGTGCAGCACCTCAAGATTACAGTCAGGTTATCAATCTAACTAAATGAGTGAGACTACCTCATGCAGGTAGACTCACACCATTCAAAATGTTTACTGGATGCAGTGTAATTCCGACCCGGCGCAAAATGTGCTGCTGTCGTTAATGAAATTTGGTGGTGGACTAATTACAGTGAAATCAAAATTTTAAAAAACAAATTGGGGAATACTTTTTAGCTGGATTAGGATTAAGGGATGTAATATAAAAATACAACTGAATCCTCTCTTGATGGTTTCAAAGAATATTTATATAAAATGCTTTTAGGAAAATAGTGAATAATACACCGAAGAACCATTTTGTATTTTTGAATATCAGATTAATTTGTGATGCCAATTAGATTACCTCAGGGAACTTTATTGAATCCTTACCTATGCTCTGAAGAAGCACTAGACTTTGCTATTCATTGTTCTCACCTAATTAATATCATTGGGTAATGTTTTAAGCCAACATAGGCCTTAACAGGGGAGCTTTAATTTCATTTTATGAATAAATAAAGGAGCTACGATCCTTGGTATCATTTCTGTGTGTTGCCTTAACCTTAATAACCCAAATGAATAAAAGCCATATTTTAGAAACTTTTGTTCAAATACTGCATCATCTTATGCAGCCTCACGCATGACACTTCTTCACTTCACATAGCTCTATCATCACTTGTTAATTACTTTTTTGCTACTTTTGTACGATCAGCTTCAGATCTAAGCTAGTTTTGGCGTTTTTATCCACTAGAACTGACCAGACTAACCTAGAACTGCCTGTTAAAATTAATCCCTTGCTGTTAGCTAGTTGTACAGCATGTTGAAGGCATCAGGAGATTTAATTTAAATATACTGAGGTAGAGTTTCCACTAGATTGCCCTGGTTTTTCCAGCGCAATTCGCCTGAAATCAGCCAAACTAGAGCAACGATCGAGGAATTTCAAGTGCAAGTTACGTCCAGCCCAAATCGAGTTTCCATGATCTGTTGCACTGGTTTAAATGACATTGTGCTGGAAGCCGGCCCCGCCCACAAAACTGGCCACATCCCCAGACGGAATTAATCACCATCGCAAGCTTCCGCTAATTGTGTCCGTTTGCAGCCCTTCGAGGAGGCTCTCAAAATTAAGCTGCTTTTTTTAGGCATCTATTGAAAGTTTTTGAATACTAAAAAATATTTAATTTACTAAGAAGCTGACTACTTTACACCAATGAAACTAGTAAATGGTTCGGTATAGTTTTTTTCTTAAGTCATTTTCAGTTATTCAAAATCGGGTTACTCACAGGTGGTGGACGGGACATTGATTAAAAATGCTTATTTTTTTGTATTAAACCCATTTTCAGCTGTATTAATAAAACCGCACCAGGTTACCACTCTTAAATGCATCAAGGAATATTTTTAATACAAGGGGGAAAAAAATAATTACGTTCTAAAACGTTGCCTGATTGCACTGGTTCATTGAAGATTTTACACTTTTGATTATGTAAATGAGTTTGAGCGGAAACTTGAACGATAACTTCATTTCGGAAAACTAGCTCAATTTTGAGCACACTGCGCCCAGATTGCCAATTGCGTCGAAAGTGGAAACTCTATCCCCATTAGTATACTATTACAATATTCTAATGTCTCCCTTAATTCATGAGGGGTTGAAGCAAGTCAAAGTAGAGTCAGTGATTGATCTTGGTTCCTATTAAATTTCTACTTCTGTCACATGCAATTATCTACTAAACTGTTCTGATATTTTCACTAAAACAGGTTTGTACGTTAAGAGGTAAATTTTCCGAGCCCATGTTGGTAGGGCGTTACCTTGCCCACCACCAACATGCATCAGAAAATCATGAGCAATGCACCCAATATTTTCTGATGCACGTTGGTGGCAGATGAGGTAACAAGCTACAAGTACAGACACAGAATAAATTAGGGTAAAATATATTCCATGGTAACGTTGCTAGCTGTCGTATTAGTTTTGAGACTCAGGTCCCATGAACTCTGCCGTTATATACAATAGTAAAAGCTGTTTTGCCTAACAAGCTTTCCATTTTTCTCCACCCACCTTCTTGCCTTTTAATATCCCTTAATCGTTTCTCTTTCCTGAAGCACGTCTTGTCGTCTCAAACCTATTTGCACTATTCAGTGGCCTTTCTTGGTAACTTAGTCCATAAGTTTCTTACCCTTTCTGTAAACCAGTTCTGCCTGACTCACTTCCCTTCTTAAACTTCTTAAATTTTTAAAACAAAAACAGAAAATGCTGTAAACACTCAGCAGGCCAGGCAGCATCTATATGAGAGAAACAGAGTTATCGTTACAGGTCGATGACCTTTCATCAGAATAGGAAGATATTAGAGATGAACAGCTTTTAAGCAAATACAAAGCCAATGAAAAATGGGGGCAGGGAAAGACCAAAAAGGGAAAGGTCTGTGATAGAGTGGAGTGGAAGGCAGGAGTGATTAAATGACAAGAAGGATGATGGTAATAAGGTAATAGGAGGTGAAAGTTGACCAAGTACAGAAAAAAAAGATGGGTCCAGAGGAGGTGTAAATGGTTACAGCAGAATAGCAGAGGAGGAGGGGAGCATGGAAAATCAGGCAAAGCGGAGAAGGTTCCCGTCACTCAGGAATGTAGTGGAAAAAAGGCAAAAAGACTCCAGGGGTGTGGACCATCCTGCCGGCCGTGTACCGATCGGAGATCCCCACCCCATATACCATCTCACACCTCCTCCACTCCCAATGGCTCTGGTGCAGCCTTCCTCCACCTGCTGTCCAAGAGAAAATTGGAGCAATGGTTATGATCTAAAGTTGTTAAATTCAATGTTAAGGCCAGCAGGCTGTAAAGCGCATAGTAGAAAGATGAATTTTTTCCAGCATCAACAGTATTTTGCTTTTGTTTTAGTCTTAAATGTTTAACGTGCACCCTGATATTAGAACCCATTACAACCTTTAGTGTTGGCTACCTTATAAAGTGAACTTTGCTTCTGTGGCGTGTACAGTGGTCCAAGATAATATCAAAGTCTTAGAAAAAAATGTTTCAACAATAAATTCCTATTATACAAAACAGACCGCAACATAATTTTCAAAGGCTATTTTCAGGGAATTTATATTTGCAAATTATGGAATTTAAAGATTATTGTCATGACTAGACACATATGAGACACACCATCTAAAATAACTTAGTTAATATTTATAAAACAGTAATGAGCGGAAAAAATTGGCCAAAAATTCTGAATATCCATTAAAATTCGACTGTTTTTACCTTTAGTGCAGTCATTAGCAAAAGACCACACAAATAGATTGGAAGATCCCAGACAACATTATACACATTGTTGTATCTGTAATTTATAGTTTCTTATCTACGACAGAACTATTATAGAATTTAACAGGTCAAATAATGAAATATGTGAGTTGCTAGCACCTTGCTGTGGAGTTAAGTCACATTGCCTCTCCTGTGATGGCTAGTTTATGACACTCCTTCCTCAAGCCATAAAACTTGTACACTGCAGTCAGGTTTTCAAACTTTGCAGTGTTACTTCCATAGATACAGCTTACTTATTCATATACCTGATAACCTTGAGATTACACCGTGCAAATATTGGCATACAAATGGTTAACACATTTTAATAGAGGTGGTAACCCACTTCAAATAAAGAATTGTTTATTAACTTTTATTTCTGTGGAATTTCCAATAAATAATTTTGTTTACAAAGACAGTCAGAAAATCCACATATAATTGTATTATATTTTCATGTAAGCCTAATAAAATAATCTACAATACATTTCCTAACTGTTTTAACTGCTTTATGTCAAACAGATATTGTTTTGAATTTTCGAACAACATATGTCAGCAAGTCTGGTCAAGTTATATTTGAAGCTCGATCTATTTGTATTCATTATGTAACAACATGGTTTATCATCGATTTAATAGCTGCGCTTCCTTTTGATCTTCTCTATGCTTTCAATGTCAATGTGGTAAGTACAGTACTCACTTTCATTTGAGTCTTTTTAATATCTTATTTATTGTTACATTAATGTGTTTCTCCCTGACACTGGCCTTCAATGCTGTCCTTAAGTCTCACATCTTTAAGGTCAGATGTAAGGGTTAACAAATGTATTGCCATTACTGGAAATTTGTTTAGCATAATCTATATTTTATTATGCAGAAATTTGGTGTCTGTATTTGACATAACCTTAAGGTTTAAAATGTTTCAGTTGCTAATGGCAGAATTTGTCCTGCTTTATGAGATTTTATCACTTACAAAATTATAGTTTTCTGTAAATAGAAATTATGACGGGTTACTCTATAATTCAAACAAAATCATAACTGCTACAAAATGCCTATTAAAATTTATCAGTGAATATATGATGAGAAACCATGATTTTGAGTAATGTTCGAAATCTTTTGTTCTGTAATATTTTTGCTGGTTTAGGGCTGAAGTTATACTATAATTCTTAAAATGAAAGGTGCTAATAGTAAATAAAATGAAGACAGTATGTAGGATATCAAATATGAAGTGAAATGGCTGATACTGAAACAATGAAAAGAACATAGAATGTAAGAAAGTGTGGAACAAGAAACAGACGTTTATCCCATTGAAGCCCTTCTTCCAGTGGGCCGTGTACAATTTGTACTGACATGGATTTTCTCTAATTTATCTAATCTGCCAAATGCATAATTACATATAGCACTTTCAAAAAGAGAATCATTCCTCCCTGATCTTGAGGACAATTGAGCAAAAAAACTCTGGAGTACTGATCTAACATTATTGAACTCAGACCTGTTGCATTGGAAAGGTGATATTTCTAGAGTCAGGATAGGTGAGCAACTATTCTATGTCACAGTATGTCACTGAATATTAAATCATATATTTCTGAATTCATTGTAAGGACAAAGAATGAGAAATGCACATTTAGTCCATTTATACAAGGCCTGTTTCAGAATACAAGGTGATGATTTTGCATCCTTTTCAATCTTGCAACTATATCCCTGTGCCCATGCTGAGTCAGCAATTGATTCAGTTCTCTTTTCAATACTTCAGCTGACTGAGCTAAGTAACAATCCATTCCATGTCAATGAGTGTGAAGATGTTATTACCTTCCATTAAATACATTTTTTCTTGCCCACCTCCAATCTTGCCACCGTCCCACTCTGCCCCAAACTAAACGTCCCCTCCCTCCAGATCCCCCACCCTTTCTGGAGCCCCGGTTTTCTGAGGCTCTGTTGGTGGTGCAGAGCCTTACAGGTGAAGGGTAGAGAGAGGAAAATCGGGCCCGCTAACTTGCAAGCCCAATTTGCAGCACTCTTAATTTTCCAATGAGTGATTTTGGGCTGAACAAAGGGTCAAAAATGATATTTGCATATCATAGAAATTTACGACACAGAAGGAGGCCATTCTACCCATTGTGTCTGTGCCGGCCAAAAAAAACTATCCAGCCTAATCCCACTTTCCAGCTCTTGGTCCGTAGTCTTGTAGGTTACAGCACTTCAAGTGCATATCCAAGTACTTTTTAAATGTAATGAGAGTTTCTGCCTCTACCACCCTTTCAGGCAGTGAGTTCCAGACCCCCACCACCCTTTGGATGAAAAAAGTTCTCCTCAACTCCCCTCTAATCCTTCTGCCAATGACTTTAAATCTATGCCCCCTGGTTATTGAAATATGTAAATTATTTAGGTCAGGTGCCACACTGAACTTCATGAGTTCGAGCAAGGCAAGTCGCCAATTATAAAATGGACACATGGCAGGGAAAACAGCCTGGTCTGCATTATAGATGGAACCAATGGAAGCCATCAGGGTTTCACCTGTCAATCATAACGAATATAAGTACAAGAAGAGGAACCACTCCATAACTATGCAGGCAGGGATATTGGTGCAGAATTCATTGGCTAAGAACTACTTTCAGTACTGGACCCTTCCTGTCACTGATCTGCTTTGTCTTCCCAAAGAGCTCATGCGCATTGTTGCCTCCAAGAACATACACCATTCATCACCTTTCCTCAACCTTACTCAACAAGATGCAACATAGATCTATTTAAGGGGAAAGTTAGATAAGTACATAAGGGAGAAAGAAATATGAGGATATGCTGATAGCGTTAGATGAGGTAGAGTGGAAGGAGGCTCGTGAGGAGCAGAAACACCGGCATAGACCAGTTAGGCCTAACAGCCTGTTTCTGTGCTGTAAATTCTATGTAACAAATGCTGTATGTATAAAGGAGAAATAAAAAGACCCACATTTATTAAATGCCATTAACATTGCAAATATGCTCTAAACCCTATACCTTGGTGTCCTACTTCTCAATCTAAGGCTGCGACGAAGGGTTTCCTGAGCGGGGTGGGGTGGGGTAGGGGGAGGCGCAACTGTGCTGGCTGGTTGATATTAGATGGTGTGGCCCTGTTGGAATGGTACTGGCCTAGAATTCCTGGCTGCAGGGTCATGTAGTGTTCATACAGCAACTGGCAGCACCTTGGACGACACAGTAGCTGCCAACACTTGCCCACGCTCAGGTACTTCCTCAATCCTTTGAGAAGTCTGGCTGGAATGGGAGAATGTACAGCCACCTTTAGAGGAACTTGATTCATCTGAGCTTTCTGGTGTTAGGAACCACAGTGGATGACACGCAATCTGCCTGAGAGCAGTCTGGAGGACGCCTGCAATGTTGTCAAAGCTCTTTCCAAATAATCTTCAAGTCTGTCTTTCCAAATAATCTTCACAGTGTCAGCTGTGACTCAGTGGGTAGCACCCTTGCCTCTGAGTCAGCAGGTTGTGGGTTTAAGTCCCACTCCAGAGACTTGAGCACAAAAATCTAGACTGACACTCCAGTGCAGTGCTGAGGGTGTGCTGCACTGTCGGAGGTGCCGTTTTTCAGATGAGACGTTAAACCGAGTCCCTGTCTGCTCTCTCAGCTGGACGTAAAAGATCCCATGGCACTATTTCAAAGAAGAGCAGGGGCGTTATCCCCGGTGTCCTGGCCAATATTTATCCTTCAACCAACATCACTAACACAGATTATCTGGTCATTATCACATTGCTGTTTGTGGGAGCTTGCTGTGTGCAAATTGGGTGCCGCGTTTCCTTCATTACAACATTGACTACACTTCAAAAAGTACTTCATTGGCTGTAAAGCAGAAATCGACTTGTGTGACTGAATATTCTAGGTTTTTATGGTACCAGTCATAGCATTTGTGAGAGACCCATGTTCTGCAATTATTCCCACATTGTTAGGAGCTCCTCTGCAGATAGCCCCGAAGATACTAATCACACCAATGGTACTCTGCAACTGAATAAATCTCTCCCATGTGACTGTAGCTGTGTCAGAGTTACAATGCTGTATGTCCTCCACCAACTGCTGTAATTCTTCCTCATTGATTGATGTTGTTGTGGAATGAATTGGAAACACTCTTACCCATAGATGTGTGCATCGCTAGAGAATATTATTAATGAAAATAATAGAAGAGTGTGTATTGAAACTGAAAAATCAGCAAAGCCAAGTTTTTAATCTCATGGTCTTCAAATATATGATATTTCTATTAAAATCAGTTGCAATCAATAGATAGCTGTGCCCCAACAGTAACCCAGTGCCATCATTTAAAACAGTAAAAGTTGCATTGACAGAAATCAGTGTTCTAGTCTGATTCAATTTGGAGGGGCTTGTGTATGTAGAAATTCAACGGCTCATGTTTCCGCAAGAAAATGAAGTCTGGCTGGTGTCCAAATGGCAGTGCTGTCTCTTTATTACCTATTTCTAAATTCATTACAGAAAGCGTCAGGTTTGCAGACTCCATCTGTGGTCTAGTCTGCGTTAGTCACTGGTGAAACTATGAAAAGACGTCATGAATAATAATTGTTTTTTGCAATATAATAACTTTGTTAGTGGTTTTCAAAAACTATCTTTATGTCTATGATGGTAAATTGGCTTATTTATGGATCGTACTGCTTCAGAATTCTTGCATCTCAAATGGCAACTGTTGAGTTTTCTGACGGGAAGGCTGTGCAAGGGTCTGAATCTGATATTATGCGATGCTTTCAGACATTAAAGTGACTCGGGAAGCTGATCCAGCTTACCTTAAGGTATTGTCTTCCAGTGTTGAGTCACAATAGCGAGTGGCCGGCTGGTCTGAAAGTGGGAGCAGGGAGGCGCGAACGATTTTAATGGCTAAGCCTCATTAACATACAGCTTGCCGACTTCCCGACCATAAAAGCCAGGAAGTCAATGGGAAGCGGCTGCCCGGCCGTTAAAATCAGGCGGCTCGGAGGCTGTTTCCGGGGAATCGAGCGAACGGCCCTCGACACATGCTAAGTATATCAGACGGGTCGAGCAGGGGATTCACGGTCAGGTAAGTGTCAGGGATCACGGGGCTGGGGAGGCCTAAGGTTTCTTTCCCGGGCCCGGAAGAGCAGGAGTGTTCCTCATGGCCACAAGAAACCTGAAAATAAATTGAGGAAGCTTACCTTACTGTGCCACCTCTGGCCCTCGATGCAGTTCCCAGCAGGTTTGGGAAATGATGGGAATTTTTTTTTATGGGAACCACCGTTCAGGCCTCATGCAAAAATAGCAGTCAGGCCCCAATTACCGCATTGGAGCTCGATCAGATTATTTTAAGAAGGATCTCACTGGCAGTCGGCCAAATCGGGGCAGGAATGGAGTGACCAAGAGCCCCGCTTCATTTTAACTGTTCCCCTCCCCGGTTTCTGCTGGTTGAGGGATAAATATTGGCCAGGACACCGGGGAGAACTCTCCTGCTCTTCTTCGAAATAGTGCCATGGGATCTTTTACATCCACATGAGAGGGCAGATGGGGCCTCGGTTTAACGTCCCATCCAAAAGACGGCACCTCCGATAGTGCAGCACTCCCTTGGTACAGATTTTGTGCTCAATGAGTGTAGGGATAAAGCAAATAATTTTGTCAAATATCTTGCTGACAAGATGTCTCCCTATTAAAGAAGGTACACCTTATTACCAATATTTCCTCCAACTAAATATTGAGAAGACTGAAGCCATTGTCTTCAGTCCCCGCCATAAACTTTGTTCCCTAGCCTCCGACTCCATCCCTCTCCCTGGCAACTGTCTGAGGCTGAACCAGACTGTTCGCAATCTTGGTGTCATAATTGACCCCGAGATGAACTTTCCACCACATATCTGTGCCATCTCTAAGACCACCTATTTCCACCTCTGGAACATCGCCCGACTCTGCCCCGTCTCAGCTCATCTGCTGCTGAAACCCTCATCCATGCCTTTGTTACCTCTAGACTTGACTATTCCAACGCACTCCTGGCCAGCCTCCCACGTTCTACCCTACGTAAACTTGAGGTCATCCAAAACTCTGCTGCCCAAACTCACTGTGCTCTTTGACCTACATTAGCTCCCGGTTAGCAACGTATCGATTTTAAAATTGTTTTCAAATCCTTCCATGGCCTCACCCCTCCCTATCTCTAATCTCCTCTGGCCCTACAACCCTCTGAGATATTTGCGCTCCTCCAATTCTGGCCACTTGAGCATTCCCGATTTTAATCGCTCCTCCATTGGCAGCCGTGCCTTCAGCTGCCTAGGCCCTAAGCTTGAATTCCCTCCCTAAATCTTTCTGCCTCTCTACCTCTCTTTCTCTACCTCTCTTTCTCTACCTCTCTTTCGTCATTTAAGATGCTCCTTAAAACCTACCATCTGCCCTAATATCTCCTTACGTGGTTCGGTGTCAAATTTTGTTTGATTATGCTCCTGTGAAGCACCTTGGGGCGTTTTACTACATTAAAGGTGCTATATAAATCGTTGTTGTTATACAGTAATTAGTCTGATTGTGTGAAGCAAAAGTTAAAATGAGCAAATAACAGTCAGCTTTCTCTAAGGAAGTTACGCTGTGAAACTGTCGACTGGATTGTTGAATGTCAGCCATTTCCTTAAAATATCATTCTTAACAAGCAAGATAAAGCAATGTACTTCACCTTGAACCTACACATTGACAGGTTTTTAACTTTGTTTCCCAGCCAGCTAATACCCCTTCAGTTAGCGAGAGAATAAAGTCAGGAACATCAGTACAATCTGAAACCCCAGTCTGGTGAATGAGGTCTGATCAAGCTTAGTTCGGAAAGACTGACACATTCGGCCATTTTTGTACTGTATTCAAGCCGAGTAGGTTCCCTTAAGTGACATCACTCTCTGAGCTGATGTCTGGCACATGGCAGCAGAAAAAGACTATGATGACAAGAGGTCTGAAGGCTGAACAAGAAACTGTCGAGAGTGCTAACACCAGCTCCAGGGTTACGCTGTTGTGTTTTGAAGTTTGTTACCATTGATATGGGCCGTTTAAAGTGCTTCAAAAGCTTAAACTCAAAGGAGGAAACATTTTATTTCACAAATCCTACTTTGAAACAATTAGAATGATGTCGTAAGAATGAGCCTTACGCGTGGTGAACTTAAAGTAAGCTTTAATCAACTAAAAAGGTGCTACATACAAAAGAGGTCTTACTCTATGCCTCTCCAGGATCCAACTGCTCAGTTCAGTATTTATCCTGGACTAATCACAGGAAGTGATGCAATAAAGTTCGAGTCACAGGAAGCTGTATTGTGTTACCACATTCTCCCCCCCCAAAAGATTAGGAGGCCGGGATGCTCCCTCCATTTCGTAGCCGCCGGACGAGGGAGAGCCGCACCCGTTTGGGTTCTCGTAGCGGTAGAGGGCCCCTAGCCCGTTTACCCGCCGCGGGCCGTGGACCAGAGTCCGAGTGATCCAGCCCGCTCTGTGAGGGGTCAGGACGATCCTGACTGTGTACTGGTGCCCGAACGGGTGTCGGGCAGGGCTGTGGCAGATCCGTTTCCGAGCGTATGGTACGGGGTGGATCGTGGCTGCGCGTGCGAGCCCCGACGGGCTCATAGTCAGTCTGCCCCAGGTCGGCACGCTGGAGTGAGGTACCAGCCGGCGTCAGATCCAGATCGTGATGAGAGGCACCTGGCGAGCCCAGAGATGTGCCTGGTACAATATCATCCCCTGGTGTCCCTCTATGTTTCGGCGGGCAGGGAGCCAGATCCCGCAATGACACGGTAGATTCCCGACCGTCAGGATACCGAATATAGGCGTAGGTAGGGTTGACGTCAGTGAGCTCAACCTCATCTACCAGGGGGTCATTCTTAGACGCCCGAACATATCTTCGGAGTAGCACTGGTCCCGGTGCAGTCAGCCATGACGGGAGAGATATCCCATAGGATGAGCGACGCTGAAATCGGAAGAACCGTTCATGAGGTGTCGTATTTGTGGCGGTCGAAAGGAGGGACCGTGTGGAGTGTAATGCGTCTGGAAGTACTGCTTCCCATTGCTGGTTGGGTAGGCCCCGAGATCTCAAAGCCAGACGTACCGCATTCCAGATGATAGCGTTAAAACGCTCGACTTGCCCATTCCCGACCGGATGATAAGGCGTCGTTCTGCTGGCAGCAATACCCCGTTCCGAGAGATAGGCCTGGAGTTCTCCTGACATAAAAGAAGGGCCCCGATCCGAATGAACATAGGATGCCATGCCACAGAAAGCAAATACCTGCTCAAGGCAGCTGATAACCGTGGTCGTCAGCATATTGGGGCAGGGAAAGGCAAACGGAAAACGGGAATACTCATCGACCATGGTCAATAGATAAGTGTTGCGAGTTGAAGAGGGCAACGGCCCCTTAAAATCGATGCTAAGCCGTTGCATTGGCTGGGTCGCATGTATGAGTATACCACCCGAGGGGCGGAAAAACTGAGGTTTCAATTCCGCACAGACTCTGCAGTCCGAGCACATCTTCTTTACATCCCCGGTAGAGAATGGGAGATTTCGGGACCGCACGAAGTGTAGCATGCGAGTAACGCCCAGATGACACAACCCATCATGGATGTCTACGAGCGTAGAGGGTGCAATGGCGGAGCAGAATGCTCGTGTGAGGGTATCCGGAGCCACATTCTCCTTGCCAGGTCGATAGTGGATGGTGTAACCAAAAGAGGCCAATTCCAGCCGCCAAAGCTGGATTTTATTATTTTTAATTTTGGTCCGTTTTCGATTATCGAGCATGAAGGCGACCGATCGCTGGTCCGTGATTAAGGTAAAGTGCTGGCGAGCTAGGAGATGACTCCACTTCCGTACTGCCTCTATGATGGCTGTAGCTTCTTTCTCGACTGGAGGATAATGTAGCTCAGCCCCTTGAAAAGTCCTGGACAAAAATGCCACCGGACGACCTTCCTGATTCAGAGTGGCCGAGATCGCCACCTCCGAGGCATCACACTCAACAACAAAAGGAAGACTCTCATCGATGGAGTGAAGAGCCGCTTTCTCCAACTGTTTTTTCAGGAGGTTAAAGGCTGCAACAGCCGCTGTGTCTAGTGGGAATGTGCTGGCCTTCAGTAGAGGTTGGATTCGGTCCGAGAAGTTAGGAATCCATTTAGCATAGTATGCAAACAGGCCGAGGGCCCGGCGCAAGGAGGCCGGATTCTTAGGTGGCGGGAGCTCTTGGAGTGGGCGAAGCCTTTCAGGGTCAGGTTTAATGATGCCATTGCCCACACAATAGCCAAGGATGTTGATGGTTGGTTGTGACTCAATGGATTTAGCCGCATTTAATGTCAAATTACGGTGCTGGAGTGCATCCCAAAATCGTTGGAGATTGGCGTCATGTTCCCGCTGATTGCGACCTGCGACAGTAATATTGTCCAGATAAGGAAACGTATCCTTCAAGTCTTCCTGTTTGACCAGGTCATCCATTGCTCGCTGGAAGACAGCCACTCCATTAGTGACCCCAAAGGGGAGGCGACGAAATTGATACAGCCGTCCATTGGCTTCAAAGGCCGTATACTGCTTGTCTGAGACCTTCAAGGGTACCTGATGATAGGCACTTTTCAGATCATATGTTGAGAACACCGTGTACTCAGCCAGTTTATTAACCATATCATCAATGCGCGGCAATGGGTATGCGTCCAAGTCCGTATATTGATTGATGGTCTGTGAATAGTCAATGCACAGCCGTTTCTTGTGAGGTTGCAGAGGGTTCTTAACAATAACGACCTGGGCGCGCCATGGCGACGAACAAGGCTTGATGATATCCTCTGCTAAAAGCCGAGAAATCTCAGCCGCAATAAAAGACTGGTCTTCCTGACTGAAACGTCGTGACTTTGTTATAATCGGTTTGCATCGAGGAGGGATACTGGTAAACAGTGAGGGTTCATCCAGTGAAGCTGCTGACAATGCACAGAACGGTAATCGAGGTCGTATATTAGAAATAGTGAGTTCAGGTTTGGATCCGCCGAACTCAATGGTGAGCTTCTTATGCTGCTTTTGAAAATCCAGCCCTAAGATAAGATCACTACATAAGTCCTTGAGCACCGAAAGCCGGGTGGAGGGATACCTGTGACCATTAAGTGTTATTTCAACCATACAAAAGCCAGAAATTCTGGTATTAAGTGATGACTGAGCCATCGCAATTGCCTGGTCCGATGGGAAAACATGTAGCTTTAACTCTGCAACAATCTGTTCCCTAATGAAACTATCAGTGCTACCTGAGTCAATTAAGGCATCTAAAGTATGTCCATTAATTGATGCTTTTGTAGCTGCATGGAATAGGTTCTGAGGACAAGCAGCTGTAATTGGTGTCGTTGCACAAAGAGTGGCTGAAACTCTAGGTGTGTTTCTTCGAGAGAAAACCCGAGAGGAAGCACGATAGATTTTAGCCGGAACATCTTGATAGGCCCTTACCGGGGCAGTTCGGTAGGACTTAGCTTGATAAGCCCTCGTAGAGGCTCTTGATAGGCAAACCTTTGCAAAATGACCCTTTTTGTTGCAATGACTGCAAAACGCATTGCGAGCAGGACAGAATTTCCGAGGGTGAAACTCATCACCACAAAAGAAGCATTTCTTAGATTGCCAAGAGGCCGCCACAGTGGGGTCATCATCCTCTTCATCAGTGAAGTCATCAGATTGATCGTCAGGGATAAAGTCCTCCCTAATAGAGTTCACCTGTGGCCTCTTAAATTGCCTGACTGTAGTTAAGGCAGCAGACCGAGGTCTGGGCACTGTATAAAGGTCTGTATTTCTTTTTGCCAGATCTAGAGAGCAAGCCATATCATAAGCTCTCTGAAGCTCAAGTGTCTTACTTTCCAGTAGACGCTGGCGTATAAATGGGGAGGCAAGCCCGCAGATGAAAGCATCACGGATCATTTCTTCACGGTACAGCTCAGCTGAGGCCGCCTGAAAGTTACAGTCCATACTAAGTCTGCGAAGCTCTTGGAGGAATTTATCAATGGATTCCTCCGGCCCTTGTTGGGCTGTAGCTAGTAGATGTCTGGCATAGACCTCATTCGGTGTCTTAGTATATAGTCTTTTAAGCGTCCGAATTGCCTCCTCGTAACTGCCCCATTCCTCAACATACTGAAATACATTCGGAGTGACACAGTTGATGAGTATCCGCAACTTTGTGTCATCATCAGCCTTGCAATATTCGAGAAAATTGTCAAACGTGCGATACCAGTGTTTCCACACCTTACCGGCTGCTGGGGTGTTTGGGTCCAAGTCAAGACGCGATGGTTTAAGGATGTTTTCCATGATGGGTGATTCCCTGGATCCTTAGTTCCGAGTTCGTCCAAAAAGTTTGAGTGCGAAGTTTTTCAAAGTTGATTAAATTGTCGTAAGAATGAGCCTTACGCGTGGTGAACTTAAAGTAAGCTTTAATCAACTAAAAAGGTGCTACATACAAAAGAGGTCTTACTCTATGCCTCTCCAGGATCCAACTGCTCAGTCCAGTATTTATCCTGGACTAATCACAGGAAGTGATGCAATAAAGTTCGAGTCACAGGAAGCTGTATTGTGTTACCACAAATGACTTATTATTTACAATTATTTATGCTCAGAATATAAGAATTGTACAGTTTTCTGAGTTCAACAACATCCATAAATTGGTAAAAGTGAAAGAAATTATATGAAAGCTTCACACAACAACAATAGTTACAAATCTTTGTTCTTTACTACTTGATGGTTGATCAGATGATAATATGCAGACTGAAAACACATGAGTAAAGCAAGAAGAGTATTTATTTACACATCAGCATAAGTTCTTCTCAATAATTACTAGTGAGGGACTCACACAGAAACGATTGTTTGACAAATGATTTCTACTGTTTTGCAGCACAATAGTGAAATTCTTTTCCAAAATAAAAAGCCATTGCATTGCGAAAACAACTCAATAGGGTAATAACCAATGTTCCCCCTCATTTTTGGGGGTATGCGGCCCATTCACAGTTTCGCGCAAGTTTAACAGCCTGCCTTGGGCTGCGCGGGACTGGCAGACAGCTGCATGGCCGAGCAGCTTAAAGGGAACGTTGGTAATGACCCCTCTTTAAAAACCAGCATTAATTTTCGTCTTGCAGTAAATGATCCTGAATTAGTAAAAAGCTAGGGGAAGAAATTAAAAACAGAATCCCTTGAAGCTATTTTGTTTGGTGAAATGCCTGTGGGCAGAAAGTTGTAGTCAACGGATTTGGATCTCCTTGGAGACCAGTGCTGTCCCGCAGGAATTGGTGTTAGGATCTTTGCTATTTAATAATTTCATTAATGATTTAGATGTAGGTGCTGGGGAAATTATTTGTAAGTTTGTGGACCAGACCAAGATGTGTGCGAGTGTTAATGCTGAAGAGGATGCTCGACTACTGGAAGCAGGTCTTGATGTGTTGGAAGAATGGGCCCGTGTTTGGCAAATGATGCTTAATTAGAAAAGAGTAGTGTTCTGCACATGGACAGATCCAATGCTGAAGATCTGGGTGTTTTAGTACATCACTCTTTAAAGGTTCATGACTTATGCTGTGAAGCAAGGGCCCAAGCAAACAGGTTGTGTACACAGGACAATTCACTTTAAAACAAAACATACTATTCCGGCCTTGTGCAAAACCTTGCTTCGGCCTCAATTAGAATACTGTGTCCCGTATTGGTCTCATCCAATGGTGTGGGATATTGAGACTCTGGTGCAGAGGTGGGCCACAAGATTCATTCTCAGTTTAAAACACCTTAGTTTCCCAGATAGGGTCAGAGAGCTGGATCTTTATACTGTAGAAAAGCATAGATGCAGGAGCGATTTGATCTGTCTGTCCTTTTCGTATGTTTGGACTGGATTTTGTGGAAATAAGGAGGAAATATTCTTGTACAGCAGCACAGATTATTGCATTGATCCTATAGACCAGTAGTTCTCAAACTCTTTTGGTTGAAGGACCCCTTTTCAAATGGATTAGTAATCACTGACCCCCCCCCCCCCATCTACATTATAATACTATATAATACTCAGAATAGGAAAGTGCTGCATGTAAAGAGTGTTTTAACAATGCTTTTAGAAAACAGGTATTTACTTACAGATATCAGTGAGATGGGTGTACCTGCTTCTCACTGCGGGTCTACCTGGCCATCTTCATGCTGCTCTCAGCTCCCCTTCTACGTGAGACAGGACCGCGGATCCCTGTTTGAGAATCACTGCTATAAACAAACCACCAATGAGTGCTGTAAAATAGGTAATAAGCATCCAGTATTGTAACTTGCCCTCCCTATGGTGTCAAAAAAACTTGAACTTGCTTTCTTGAGCAGTCACATCACTGATCACAGGCTAGCTTGCTATCAATGGGTACTTGGACCAGGAAGAATACTTGGCTGCACTTCTCGCAAGTGAGTTTGCCATGATTCTTAAAGCTCTTTACAAGCCCTAGGAGAGGTTTTCACTTAAGATGTAGCAGCTCTTTCGACAATTGATAATGCCCAGTTGGCAGCTTTCCTTTATTCTTCTCCTAATCTATACTTTGACGTATGTGGGAGTCTGAATTCATTTTCGTTAGCTGGGGGTTGTTGTCTTCAAGCACCTCAGTAATCAAATTATTAGCTGCCAATATCTGTTTGAAGCAGTTTTTTAAGTGCTTACTATTTTATTGTGTATCATATTTCAATGCTTCCTCACTAGAAATGTTTTCTTTCTCAATGGACAGAGGGCAGGTTAAAAACATGTGAGGGACATGATATGAGTACAGATTCCCACGAAGAGATAGAAAAACTAGCTGGGTTAAAATATCTTGGAAGTGATTTTGGGCATCAAGACACTTCAAACAGTTGTGCACCAGGAGGGCACCTGGGATACAATTTTCACGACCGTTGCGGAGGAGGTCATCGACCTGAAACGTTAACTCTGTTTCTCTCTCCACAGATGCGGCCTGACCTGCTGAGTATTTCCAGCATTTTCTGTTTTTATTTCAGATTTCCAGCATCGGTAGTATTTTGCTTTTGTTAATAAAAGGATTTGAATGGTATTGGTTCAAGGTTGGCGCCATTGTCTCAACGTTTGGTCTCAATGAGACCCATAGTTGTGGTAAAGGATCCCTTTTTATCAATCACAATTTGAGTGTTAATGAGTGTTACGTCCCCTTAATTGGCTAAACAGGTATTAATTTGTTGGCGTTAAATATTTACTACCATGTTAATCCTTGGTTGAAATATGCAAACTCACCCAAAGTAGCCTTCACACTTGAACTGCCACTTCATAGAATCATAGAAGGTAGGAGCAGGAGTAGGCCATTCGGCCCCTCGAGCCTGCTCCGCCATTCAATGAGATCATGGCTGATCATCCAAATTCAGTACCCTGTCCCTGCTTTCTCCCCATATCCCTTGATCCCTTTAGCCTTAAGAAATATATCTAACTCCTTCTTGAATATATTTAATGAGTTGGCCTCAACTGCCTTCTGTGGTAGAGAATTCCACAGGTTCACCACTCTCTGGGTGAAGAAATTCCTCCTCATCTCTGTCCTAAATGGCTTACCCCTTATCCTTAGACTGTGACCCCTGGTTCTGGACTCCCCGGCCATCGGGAACATCCTTCCTGCATCTAGTCTGTCTAGTCCTGTTAGAATTTTATAAGTTTCAATGAGATCCCCTCTCATTCTTCTAAACTCCAGCGAGTATAAGCCCAATCAACCCAATCTCTCCTCATACGTCATTCCTGCCATCCCAGGTATCAGTCTGGTGAATCTTCGCTGCACTCCCTCCATGGCAAGAACATCCTTCCTCAGATAAGGCGACCAAAACTGCAAACAATACTCAAGATGTGATCTCACCAAGGCTCTGTACAACTGCAGCAAGACATCCTTGCTCCTGTACTCGAACCCTTTCGCTACGAAGGCCAACATACCATTTGCCTTCTTAACCGCCTGCTGCACCTGCATGCTTACCTTCAGCGACTGGTGCACAAGGACACCCAGGTCTCGTTGCACTGCCCCTTCTCCCAATCTATTGCCGTTCAGATAATAATCTGCCTTCCTGTTTTTGCCACCAAAGTGGATAACCTCGCATTTATCCACATTGTACTGCATTTGCCATGCATCTGCCCAATCACCCAACCTATCGAAATCATACTGGAGTTTCTCGGCATCCTCCTCACAGCACACACACAGCTTTTTTGTCATCTGCAAACTTGGAGATATTACATCTAGTTCCCTCGTCTAGATCATTAATATATATTGTGAATGTGATCAAAGTCATTAAGTCATTAACAATGCATATATAGACACTTTTATACAATAGGAGGAAGTACTCAAAGCCCTGCATGCATCCTATTTCTTCAGGAATGTGGGGATATTATTTCCGAGTGTGGAAACCATTTGACACTGACTTTTTAACCGATCTATAGATTTTTGCTGCATTGTGCAGCAAAGTAATTTCGAGTGGGAATTTATTTTCTCTCCTACAATGTTAGCATGATACATAAACCAAGTTTCCAAAGTTCAACAATGTGCGTAATCTGATTGAAAAACAATATCATCCTAATTCTTACAAACCGGAATTATTATTCTCAGGCTTTGGCATCTTGTCTTGGTGAAGGGCTGCTGTTTCACACCAGCCTCCTGCAGTTAGGGCAGTTAAATGTCAAGCATTATGAGACTTGAATGAATGTGATTGGTGGGTGACCTTTCCTCAACATCTCTCCACTTATCAAATTTGGATATAATGTTCGGAATTACAAGATGTCACTGGCCTAAACTCAAAGACTTCCTCTGTAGGGTTTTTATCCTACTTTCATGAAATGCAATTTTAGTGATAATAAGCATCAGTTTTCCTGTTCCCCCAGCAGTCTCTCTTTTCCAAAAGACAAGACTTTTTTTTATTAAGTGATAATATCCATTTGGTCGTAGGTTTCCACTAAACCACCACTCCCTTGGAGTCTGAGAATGGATATAAAATTGCCTTTGATATGCATTAAAGGGCATTGTTAAGGTGGTGCAGCTGTGAAAAATACCCTTGATACATAAACAGGGAATGCCTACTTGGAGAAAGCCAAAAAGCAGTTCAGAATGTTAGGGCTCTGATTTAACAAAAGGAAAGGAAAGGAAATTCAGGGAGATGTGACACAAGTTTTAGAAATTCTAACCGTCATAGATGAGGTAGATGTAAATGGCCATTGTTCAGCTCTGTGGAACTATCCTCACACGGTTCCATTCCTACCTGTTGTAACAAAGCCTGAGCATCTACAACAATGGCATCTCTTCTTGCCCCCTCATAGCCACCAATGTATTCCCACATAATGGCCGCGATTTCAACAGCCGTGGCGAGTCCAGTGCGGCCGGAGCAGACAGCGGCCTTAAACTCCGCACCCGTCTTTATCCCGCCTCCTCCAAATGATTTTGCCCTGTTTGGGCTTGTTAAGCCCGCCCTGTGAAGTTCCCGGCCAATTAAAAGGAAGCGGGTCTGATGATGTCATCTGATAATGCATCATCAGCCGGTTTCCTTAAAGGGGCCATGTCCACATTCATATTGCCAGTTGTGCTGTCAGTGTTCTGAAGCATTGAGGTGCTGCAAACACTGACAAGCACTGCACAAAGGTGCACGGCTGCACCCAGGCTCTCCCATGACTCCTTCCATATGCTTTTGGAGGAAGTCACAGCACTCAGGGAGGTCCTCTTCCCTTCCAATGGGCAGAAGAGACCTCCCCAGGAGACCAACGCAGCCTGGTTGCACATTGCACAGGAGGGCACAAGCAGGGATGTCGTCAGGAGGACCAGGCTGCAGTGGTGCAAACCTTTCAATGATCTCAGTAGAGCCAAGCCACACTCAACCTCATCCTGCTGTGCCACTCATCACATCCACATCAATCTGCCTTCCCTACCCTACTCCTGCACATCTTTACTCACACCAACTTACCTTGCACCTCCACCCATCCCTCTCTATCTATATTATCACTTCCCCATCTCACTAGCCACCCCTCACACTCACCCTCATCCTACTGCAAGCATACCAACCAAGAACACACAAGGGTAGGCACTTGGTTTTAGCCAATGTTCATGTGAAGTCTCTGGTAATGTGCTGTCAAACATTGAAATCTTTATTTTGAACATTTTGCGTTCTTGGACAGATTTGTGTGCACCTTTGGAAGTGGCTTAGTGAGATGCAGTGAATGGTGAGACATAACGTCCTGCCCCCCAATGGTGATGAGTGTGAAAGGAATGGCTTGGACATTGTAAGGATGCTTTATGGTACTGGTGTGGGGTGGTGCCACCCTGGTGCATTATGTGGCAGCCAGGGTGTACAGTGTTAAGTAAAGCAAATCTGGACATGGTGAAGCCATCGCTGGCGTCCTGGGCAGCAATGTGCACGGGTGATGAAGCCCTGTGTCCTGTGTAGCATCAGTTGATTGCGGAGAAGTTTGGTGTGGATGTTGGTGCTGCTGGTGTGCCCGGTGATGCTGGTGTTGGGGCTGATCGTGTTGGGATTCTGAGGGCCAAGGTGAGATTTTTTCAAGGGCACCGATGCTGATGGAATAGATGGCAGGTGAGTTTCAGATGACAGAAGTAAACTGTCAATGTTGAGATAGGTTGTTCCAAGTAGGTGACCGTGGATAGAGAGATTACTGCAAACACTTCGAAAGTGCATAAAGCTTAAAAGTGGGTTCCAAATCATTAATGCTCTAGCTTCTAAGATTGGGGAGTGAACAGCTGTGAAATGGTAGGTTTTATACCACTTTTGCAGCTGTCACCTATTCACAGCAATCCACAGTCATTGAGAACCCAACATACTTACCTGATGTGATAGCCGCTCTCTGGGAACATAAGAACATAAGAAATAGGAGCAGGAGTAGGCCATTCGGCCCTTCGAGCCTGCTCCGCCATTCAATGAGATCATGGCTGATCTTCTGTCTCAATTCCATTCACCGGCCCTATCGCCATATCCCTTGATGCCCTTACTAGTCAGAAATTTATCGACTTCTGTTTTGAATATACCCAATGACTGAGCCTCCACAGCCCTCTGGGGTACAGAATTCCAAAGAATCACCACCCTCTGTGTGAAGAAATTTCTTCTCATCTCAGTCCTGAATGGCCTACCCTTTATCCTGAGGCTGTGGCCCTCATTGAAAACCTGGTAAAATGGTAAGTATATTGGAAAATGGTTCTTAACTACCTTTTAATAAGCTTTAAACTATCTAGATTGGCTGACCTGCCGCTTGGTGTCGGGTCTGTTCAGGGATGACAGACCCGACACTTGGGAAACTGACAAGGAAGCGGGTTTACAGCAGGATACCGACTCGCTGTCAATCTTTGTGATTTTGACAGCGGACCCACCTCCAAACCCGCACTCTGAATGCTGGTAAAATTCTGGTCAATATGTCTGTAGTCCACTCCTCTTCCTCCTCCACATGTTGCCTCATGGTGACACCATCTACAGGTAATGGGTCAGCTTCCTGATGCTGATAACACCCATTTCTACCTCGCCATGACTTCCCTCAACCACCTCTGTGCTGTTAGAATATCTGTATGACATCAAGTCATTGATGAGTCTAAATTGCCTCCAAAACTGAATATCAGGAATACAAAAACCATTGTTTTCAGTCACATCATAAATTCCACTCTTGCCACTGAGTCCTTCTCCTCCCTTGGCCACGCTAAGGCTGAATCAGACCATGTAAAATCATAGGGGGAAAATTTGTCCCTTTAGAGCATCCCGTTAGCGCCAGCAGGTGCCACTAATGAAGCGCTAGAGCAGTATCGCTGGGGCGAGGCGAATCCAGCGCCACACGCCAAATCCCGCCCCCCTATAGTGCCACCAATAAAAGATATCATCGGGAACGTCAACGCCAAGTGGATTGTGACATCAGTGAGTGTGCAACGCTCACTGTCTGTCCGATCTGCTAAATTGATTGTCACCACCTACCTTAGCGCCTGGAGTAAACACTGACAGGGAGAGCTGGCGTGAAGCACCAGGGACGTTATTTAAAGGGATCATCAGTAATGACTTGCAGCTGTCAAGGTTAGTGCAGTTTCAGTGGTTTCTTGTCAGTTTCACATACTCCAACAGTATCATTCAGTAATTTCAAGGCTCTTTTGTATGAGGAGTGTTGTGGCAACTAAAAAGTAGCTACATATATTCTTCAAAGAATCAAACTGCTACACTTGGTAACATTAATGGGGGCTGTACTGACAGTCGATCTCGCCCTCCAGGATCTACGGTGGAGGGAGCGGAGGCAGCGAGAAAGACTGGAACATATGCTCAGAGGGAGGAGGAGGGCCATCGGGGCTCTCAACAGGAGGCCTTACCCTCCGAGGGTACGAGAGCACTTCTCCTACCTCCAATTAAGCAAAGAGCAGTGTATTAGAAGGCTCCGCTTCACCAAGGAGGTGGTCACAGAACTCTGCCACCTCCTGCAACCAGACCTCCAGCCATTCTGACCACGGCTCTCCCAGTGGCAGTCAAGGTCACCGTCGCCCTCTATTTCTTCGCCAGCAGATCCTTCCAGTCTACAACAAGAGACATAGCTAACATCTCACAGTTCAAGCAGCCATGATGCCTTCATCCTGTGCCAGACCGGTGTGCCAGCACTCTTCCAGCCACCACGTCAAGCTCACGGCTGGCTGCTCGGAGACAAGGGCTATCTGCTCTCCACCTGGCTCATGACTCTGCAACCCCAACACTCGTGCTCAGCACTCATATAATGAGAGCCATGCTGCCACCAGGAACATCATTGAGCAGACCATCGGCCTGCTGAAGCAACGGTTCCACCGCCTTGACCACTCGGGAGGAGCCCTCCATTACTCCGCTGAGCGGGTGTCCCATTTCGTGATGGTCTGCTGCATGCTGCACAACACGGCCATCATGAGGGCCCAGCCCTTGGCACCAGGGATTGCGGGACCACCTCAGTAGGAGGAAGAGGGAGAGGAGGAGGAGGATGAGGAGGAAGAGGAAGATGAGGAGGATGAGGAGGAAGAGGAAGATGAAGAGGATGAGGAGGAGGAAGAGGAACAGGAGCGAGGGAGGAGTGTGCAACTCAATCGGCCTTCCGGAAGGGTGGTCCGTGACCGCCTCATCAGACTACGGTTCCAATAAATTAAACCCCAGACCCTCGTTGCTCACCAGATCCCTATCATAGATCATATCACAGCGCGAAGCTGAAATGAGATACACCACAAAAGAATCCAAACTGAATTAATAAATTTATCAAAAATCAGTGAACACATATTTAGACCAAAAATATTAACTATTCACCCTTGTGCAATCCCTTAGTGCCTGTCATTACTGTGCCTTTGCCTACTCTAGTGCTTCTACGAAGTGTTGGCCCAGTGGCTGCAGCACAGCTGGTGGAAGGCTGCTGAGTGTCCGTGCGGGAGACTTCAGATGGCCTTGCAGGATGCCCTCGACCAGCTCCAGACTGCACCACCTCAGCATGGGCGGCAGCAGTCTGGGCTGGCTGGATGACAGGCAGTGACAAGGGCAATTGCGGAGTGGCAGTGGTGGGAGCAGGATGCTATCATCCTGAGAGAGGACAGCAGGTTCCTGCTCCACTGACCCACTGCCACTCCCCCGGGGCAGCACCTCAGCATCCCTAGCAATCTGTTGGAACACAGATTGCTGGCCTGCTGCGACATCGTGAAAGCCCCAGTCGATAGTGGTAGACCCAGCCACGATGGCAGCAGTCAGAGCTTGCATGGCATCAAGCTGAGACTGCATGAGAACAGTCTGAGATTGAATGGCACTAACCATAGACTGCATTACAGCTCTAAGACGTTGCGTCGCTTCCGCCTGTGCTGCAATGGAAGCTGCCAGATCGCCCATCACATGCGGCATCAAGTCTGGGTTGCCACGGTCTCTCTGGGAGTTGGCCATCCTTTGCAGACTGGAAATGATGGGCTCCATGCTGTGCACAGAGCCTTGTGCAATGTTGGAGGCGGACTCCTCCACACTCCTTACCACTGCCGAGAGGCTCTCGGGGACCCTTGCCCTTATACCTTTCATCTCCATGTGTATGGCCATCACCCTTCTTCTAAAGGCCTCTCCATCGAGGTCCTCATCT
The DNA here is from genome assembly GCA_030390025.1 of Squalus acanthias. Taxonomy (NCBI): domain Eukaryota; kingdom Metazoa; phylum Chordata; class Chondrichthyes; order Squaliformes; family Squalidae; genus Squalus; species Squalus acanthias. The sequence continues at coordinate 124,784,437 of CM059428.1, forward strand.
GAGTCTTGTGCAGCAGAACTCACGCGCAAACTCGCCCTCTGTGGAGCTGGCCCCCGAGCTACCCTTTCCCCCTGGCCTCGCTGTAGCCCACTTGTCCCTGGTGCCTCACCCTGTGCAGATCCCGCTACTATACTAGCCTCTAAAGAACGCGTAGTGCCAGTATCTGAGCTGGTGTCTGCGGGTGAGACATGCAGTGACACGGTGTGTTCTTCCTCCTCCTCTTCTCCCGCATCGCTCTCTATGGTGCTCTCAGCGAACGGCTGCTCAGGTACTTGCTGATTATCTGAAAGCATAAAGGCACAAGAGTCAGGTTAAGGTGAGGTGACGGGGGGAGAAAGGGAGAATTGCATGCATACAGCATGATTAGCTGGAAAGTGCGAAATGCTTGTGGGGTGAGGGGGAAGTGGGATGTGAGAAGAAGGAGTAGGGACGAACATACCGTTGTTGTCCCCAAGATGGTCAACGTCGCCGGTGGCCACGGCACCCACCACCTGGCGCCCAATAATCTGCAGCACTCGATTCTCCAGCGCAGACAGTGGTTGGGTGTCGGCTTGTCCCCCGCCTGTGCGCTTCTGCTCCCTTCTGTTGTGAGCCACCTTGGCCTGCAAGAGAAAAGAAAGTGTGTGAGTGAGTGTGGAGCAATGTGTTTGGGTGATGTGCCTGCCATAGTTGAATAGCTGTAATTGTGTGTAAAGTGTGAGATGTGGGTGTGAGTGTTGGTAAGTAGAGATTGTTGGTGGGTAAGTGCTGGGGGTTTGGTGCTATGGGCAGTGTATGAAGATTGTGGCTCAGATGGTGGTATGTACCAATTGTTGAAGTATTCACTCACCCTGACCACCCGAGTGAGGTCGTTAAATTTCTTCCTGCACTGTGTGTGGGTCCTGGGACCACAGTGCTGCCCGAGACATGTTGCGCTAACTCCCTCCACATGGTGCGGAAGACTTGTGGCGAGGGCCTCCTGCCACTTGCCGGGTAGAGCACCACCCTCCATCTCTCCACAGCGAAAACCAATGCCTCCAATGCTTGATCACAGAATCTGCGGGCTCTCTCCCTGGAGCGTGGATCTGCCATGAGTACACCTGGTTCAGTCCTCTGGCTCCTTTTCCTTGTCCTGCTTCTCCTTACTGAGGCAGCTGCACCGCCAGCAATGCTCAGAATGAGGTGCTACAGCATCAGTGAACCTCCCCTTTAAGTACTGAGAAAAGCCTGCAGCAATCATAACTTGCGATTAGACTGCACCTGATATTGGTCCATCATTTGAGTGTAATGTCAATGAGCTTGGGCTTTAAGACTTGAATTAGGACTCCAATCATTTTTTTGAGCAGTGAGTACGAATTTTGTGTGCAGTCTAAAGCGTTAGCGCCTGGCGCTAATTCTCCAACTTTTCTACTGACACCGCCCATTCCTTGGCTATAACGAATTTCTAGCCCATAATGTTTTTGTTGAGCCATCACTCTGCAGCTTCTTTCCCATCTCACCACTGCACACTCCAATTTTTTCAAACCTTACATCACCAAGACTGCATGCTTCTACCTCCGCCCCAACATCCCTGAAAGATTTCTCAAATCCTTTGTCACCTTTATCTTTAATTTCTCTGATGTCCTTCTCATTGCCCTGCTGTTCTCCTCCCTTAACAAACTCCAACTTGTCCAAGCCACCTGTACCCTGTTCTATATTAAGTCCTGCTCATGCATCACTGACATACCTGAGCTCCGTCTCCCTAAGCATTGAATTTAAATACTCATTCTGGTGTTCAAATCCCTCCATGGCCCTGCCCTACCTATCTCTGCAACATCCTCCAGGCAATAGCACCTCCCACTTTGGCCCTCCAACTCTGGCATTATTTGCATCACCCCACTATTGGTGGTGGCACATCATAGAATCATAGAAAGTTACAGCACGGAAGGATGCCATTTCGGCCCACCGTGTCCGCGCCGGCCAACAAAGAACTATCCAGCCTAATCCCACTTCCCAGCTCTTGGTCCGTAGCCCTGCAGGTTAGAGCATCCCAAGTGCACATCCAAGTACTTTTTAAATGTGGTAAGGGTTCCTGCCTCCACTACCCTTTCAGGCAGTAAGTTCCAGACCCCCACAACCCTTTGGGTGAAGAAATTGCCCCTCAAATCCCCTCTAAACCTTCCACCAATTACTTTAAATCTGTGCCCCTGGTTTTTGACCTCTCTGCTAAGGGAAATAGGTCCTTTCTATCCACTTTATCTATGCCCCTCATAATTTTATACACCTCAATAAGGTCTCCCCTCAGCCTCCTCTGTTCCAAGGAAAACAGACCCAGCCTATCCAGTTTTTCCTCATAGCTAAGATTCTCTACACCCGGCAACATCCTTGTAAATCTCCTCTGTACCCTCTCTAGTGCAATCACATCTTTCCTGTAATGTGGTGACTAGAACTGCACGCAGTACTCTAGCTGAGGCCTAACTAGTGTTTTATACAGTTGAAGCATAACCCCCAGCTCTTGTATTCTATGCCATGGCTAATAAAGGCAAGCATTCCGTATGCCTTCTTAACCACCTTATCTACCTGGCCTGCTACCTTCAGGGATCTGTGGACATGCACTCCAAGGTCCCTTTGTTCCTCTACACTACTCAGTGTCCTACCATTTAATGTGTATTCCCTTTCCTTGTTAGCCCTCCCCAAATGCATTACCTCACACTTCTCCGAGATTGAATTCCATTTGCCACTGTTCTGCCCACCTGACCAATTTATTGATATCTTCCTGCAGTCTACAGCTTCCTTCTTCAGTATCAACCACACAGCCGATTTTAGTATCATCTGCAAACTTCTTAATCATACCCCCTATATTCAAGTCTAGATCATTGATATATACCACAAAAAGCAAGGGACCTGGTACTGAGCCCTGCGGAACCCCACTGGAAACAGCCTTCCAGTCACAAAAACACCCATCAACCATTACCTTCTGCTTCCTGTCTCCGAGCCAGTTTTGAATCCAACTTGACACTTTGCCCTGGATCCCATGGGCTTTTAACTTTGTGACCAGTCTGCCATGTGGAACCTTATCAAAAGCCTTGCTAAAGTCCATATACACTACATCAAATAAACTACCCTCCTTGTTACCTCCTCAAAAAATTCAATCAAGTTTGTTAGACACGACCTTCCCTTAACAAATCCGTGCTGACTATCCTTGATTAATCCATGTCTTTCTAAATGAAGATTTATCCTGTCCTTCAGAATTCTTTCCAATAATTTTCCCACCACTGTGGTTAGGCTGACTGGCCTGTAATTACTCGGTCTATCCTTTTCTCCCTTTTTAAACAAAGGTACCACATTAGCAGTCCTCCAGCACCACACCTGAAGCCAGAGAGGATTGAAAAATGTTGGTCATGGCTTCTGCAATTTCCTCTTTTGCTTTGCTTAACAGCCTGGGATACATTTCATCCGGGCCTGGGGATTTATCCACTTTTAAAGCTGCTAAACCCCTTAATACTTCCTCTCTCACTATGTTTATTTCATCTAATATTTCACACTCCTCCCTGATCGCAATGTCTGCTTCGCCCCTCTCCTTTGTGAAAACAGACGCAAAGTATTCATTAAGAACCCTACCGACGTCTCCCGCCTCCACACACAGATTACCCTCATGATCTCTAATAGGCCCTACCCTTTCTTTAGTTATCCTCTTACTCTTAATACATTTATAAAACATCTTTGGGTTTTCCTTGATTTTACTTGCCAAGAATTTTTCATGCTCTCTCTTTGCTTTCCTAATATCATTTTTAAATGTATCCCTGCACTTTCTGTACTCCTCTAAAGATTCTGGAGTATTTAGCCCTCGGTATCTGTCATACGCCTCCCTTTTTTTCTTTATCCTACCCTGTATGTCTCTAGACATCCAGGGGGCTCTAGATTTGTTAGTCCCACCATTTTTCTTTAAGGGCACATATTTGGTCTGAACCCTCCGGATCTCCTCCTTGAATGCCTCCCACTGCTCTGACACTGATTTACCTTCAAGTAGCTGTTTCCAGTCCACTATGGCTAAATCCCCTCTGAGCTTAGCAAAATTTGCTTTTCTCCAATTCAGAATTTTTATTCATGGTCTATCCTTGTCCTTTTCCATAACTACCTTAAATCTAACTGAATTATGTTCACTAGCACCAAAATGCTCCCCCACTGATACGCCTTCCACCTGCCCAGCTTCATTCCCTAAAACTAAGTCCAGAACCGCCCCCTCCCTTTTTGGGCTTGCTACATACTGGCTAAAAAAGCTCTCCTGGATGCATTTTAGGAATTCTGCACCTTCTATACCCTTCACACTAATTTTATCCCAGTTAATATTGGGGTAGTTGAAATCCCCTATTACTGCCCTATAGTTTTGCACTTCTCAGAAATTTGTCTACATATTTGCTCTTCTATCTCCCTCTCACTGTTTGGGGGTCTGTAGTACACTCCCAGCAGTGTGATCGCCCCTCTTTTGTTTTTCAATTCGACCCATATGGCCTCCTTCAGCCGGCTTTATTTTATTCTCTGGAACTCCCTCTCTAAATTGCTCCACCTCTCCACCTATTAAAAACCTTTTCAAAAGCTTTTGGCCACCTCTCCTAACTCTTCGTCTGTGGCTGAGGATCTGTTCCTTTATCTTTTATTTTTTTCCCAGCGTCAAGGAGTGACACAAACATACATTTGATAGAGGGAGACTGCTCTCTAACATGTAATGAAGGCAAAAGACATGGTAATATATGACAAAAAGATCTGAATGCCATCATCATAACTTAAAGGACCTGGCTGGATGGTGAAATCGCCAATTCACAACAAACAAAGAATTTGCATAAAAAAGAAGATGGCAAGAAGTCGTTCTGTGATTATACGTACAAGCAGAAGGAAACAGTAGTGCCCAATTATAGAACGCACATAAGAATCTGGGAATCAGATTCTCATACACCAGCCTTTTTGCCTGCAGTAGCTGTTCTACTGCTGGTTCTTGAGTAGTGTGGCACGGGTCTGTGACCCAGGATTTTGCGGTCAACGGCGAAGGAACAACGCTCGCCGTTCACTACGCTGCCCACAGACTTTTCTCGGGCTTTTGAGCGGCACCTTGCTGCCATCTGGCGTCTTATCCAGCGCGGCGCCCTCTACAGAGGATCGGTGCATGTGTGAGCAGGTTGTGCAACAGCGTGACTCTTCAACCAATCAGATTGAAGAATCCTAACTGAGACAGGCAGGGGGTAATTTTAACAAGAGTGAGCGCGTGGGATTGGGTGCGGGTGCGGGTGTGGGTGTGGGTGCAGGTTAAATCGGGAAAAATTCAGAGTGCGTCAAGAGTGCTCCAACCCACCGACTTCCGGGTTTTACAGAGGTAGGATAAGGGGCGAGCAGCTAACCCACTCCCAGGAGTCGGGTTGGCATTTTAACTATCTTTATGAGGCTGGTAGCCTCTGATTTAACCTGCTTTTTAGGTTTTACAGTGGGCAGCTGGGTTTTCCAGGCCTCAGGAAACCCGACAGCTGAAGCAAGGAGAGGACAGCTTCGGGGAGAAGGTAAGTGCCTTCATAGCAATGTTTGTGGGCCAGGAGGTGCAGGAGTGTTTACCCCCGAACCCCCAAGCTCCCCCCACATCAGTCCCTCCCCCCCACCTTGTCCTGCGGCCTGCTCCAGAGTGTTCCCCGCCCAACTGGAAGCCAAGCCTGTCAATCAGCCTGACTTCCGGGCGGGGAACCTGTCAGGGCCAAAAGACGCACGCTGTGGAGTTAAAACTACACAGACTTCCGGGTTTCCCGTCCAAATCTCCGCCCCTCCTCCCCAACCCCCCGCCTACATAACACTACATGTATGACTCCCGAGATCTTTCTTTGGGCTATGTTAAATTTGACTGATGTGGTGGGCCGCACTGGCTGTGGATTGCCATTAGTTGACTTCCTGCAAGTTTTCAGTCACCAGCTCTACCCCCAGGAAGCTTGGCTCAGTTGGTAGGTATATATTGGTAGCTCTGAGTCAGAAGGTTGTTAGTTCAAGAGCTGCTCTGCCACATAAGCACGCAATCTAGGCTGACACTCCACTGCAGTATTGAGGTAGTACCAAATTGTTGGAGGGGTCGACTTTTTTAAATCAAGCACTAAAAAGGCTTGAATGAATGCTAATTGATAAGCATGTAGATCCTCTGGTGTTTTAGTCAACATTCCTCCCTTAATCACCACCCAAACAAGATTAACTGGTCATTCATTTCACTTCAAATTCTTTCCTTTTGTTAAACTCATTAACATCAGGTACAAGAAACAATCAAAATAGCAAATGGAATATTAGCCTTATTCTCAAGGAGGCTGGAATACAAAACTGAGGAAGTGAGGGTTCAGTTTTATAGAGTCTTGGTCTGAGCCCATCTGGAGTACTGCATTCAATTCTGGGCACCGAACCTCAGGAAGGATGTACAAAAGCAAAATACTGCGGATGCTGGAAATCTGAAATAAAAACAGAAAATGCTGGAAATACTCAGCAGGTCAGGCAGCATCTGTGGAGAGAGATGTTTCAGGTCAATGACCTTTCATCAGAACTGGAAAAAGTTCGAGATGTAACAGGTTTTAAGCAAGTGCAGGGGCAGGGAAAGGGGGGAGGGGAGGAAAGAACAAAAGGGAAGGTCTGTGATAGGGTGGAGGGCAGGAGAGATTAAATAACAAAAGGGATGATGGTGCAAGGCAAAAGAAGATGGTAATGGGACAAGTTAAGAAACAAAAGATGAGTCTAGATGAGGTGTAAATGGGAATGGCAGAATCATCAACAGCTGCTGTGTGGAAAAAATAGGGGCCGAGGTTATGGTCTGAAATTGTTGAACTCGATATTGAGTCCAGAAGGCTGTAACGTGCCTAATCGAAAGATGAGGTGCTGTTCCTCAAGCTTATGTTGAACTTCGTAAAGATGAGGAAGGATACAATGACCTTGGAGGGGGTGCAACGCAGATTCAGCAGAATGATACTGAGACTTATGAGGACAGGTTGCATAAAGTTGGCTTGTATTCCCTTGAGTATAGAAGATTGAGGGGTGATCTGATTGAGGTGTTAAAAATGATAAGAGGATTCGATAGGGTAGATAAAGAGAAACTATTTCCTCTGGTGGGGAATCCAGAACAAAGGGGCATAACCTTAAAATTAAAGATAGGCCATTCAGGAGTGAAATCAGGAAGCTCTCTCCCCCAGAAGGCTATGGATGCTGAGTCAGTTGCACCTTTCAGGATTGAGATCAATAGGTTTTCATCAGCTAAGTGTATCAAGCGATATGGAGCAAAGGCGGATTAATGGAGTTAAGGTACAGATCACCCATGATCTAATTGAATGTCGGAACAGGCTCGAGGGACTTGAATGGCCTACACCTGTTCCTATGTTTCAGGTCTGACCTAGACACTATTTGGTGGATTACTGCAACTTCAAAATGATGGATAATTTCATCATTCATGGCTTTTGATAAGTTAAAATGGCCTTTTTTCTCACTTTTTGCGAGACAATTTTTAGTTTTCTTCTGGAAGAATAGGAAGAGCACTAAACATGAATAAGCCATCCTTCTCCTGACATTCCAACATTCTTTACTCATGTCTACCTTATGATTAAGATTAGCAAATATAAGGTCAGGCTGCACACAGACATGGTGAAGTTCTGCTGATATAAGTTAACTGGAGTTTCCACTGTTACATAATTCAGTAATATTAAAATAATTACCACTAAGCCAAATATATCCCATACAAGTAGTTTGAGCAATTAGGCTTCATGCATCTATCAACACTTTAATATTCTTGTGCTAATGAAGGATAATCCCAGTAGGTCAGAAATTATGTGATGATTTATTTAAAAAAACAGCAATTATAATGAATATCACCATCAGCCTACAATTGCACTTGTGTATCTTCACTGTAACATTGTCGCAAATATACTAAATGTGGTTCAACAAAGGAAGTAAAATGATTTTTAAATGGTAATGTGCTTGTGAAAACTGTACAGCAGCTAAGAGTAACTGTCATACAAAGAATGTCACGGATACAAAGAGTCCGTGAAGGGGCTATGTATGTCAAGGAATTATACAATGTTAATGTTTTTAGAGATAGTGCACGATTTGTGCAATTCAGGTGTCTGTAGTTATGGTAATTTTCTGAGAAAAGTAAGGGAAATACAATAATAATATTGCAGCGGCAAATGGGAATATTTAATGTGCTTGTATTAGATCTGCCATAATAGAATGCAACATTCTAACTACATTGAATTCCTTTGTAACCTGAATTGTATTAACATTTGTAGAGAAGCCAGAACTGACCACCAACCCTTTTACATTTTGTTGGCAGGTCTCAATTGTTCACCTTCTAAAAACAGTGCGCCTGTTACGTCTGTTGCGACTATTGCAAAAGCTGGATCGATACTCCCAGCACAGCACAATAGTCCTAACCCTGCTGATGTCCATGTTTGCATTGTTGGCTCACTGGATGGCGTGCATCTGGTACGTTATTGGCAAAATTGAAATGGAGGGCAACGACCCACTTACATGGGACATTGGTAAGTCTTCTCATTCTTGCAGCATTTTTATATAATGGTTTAAACAATAATTTAATTCAAATTATTTATGCACCACCTTAAGGAAAATAAGTATATCTATGTTTGCATTTTGTTAAAAACGATAAATTGAGGGCTCTTGCATTTTGAGTCACATTTGAAAGGAGCACAGGTCAGAGACAGGGTTACAACACTGTACTGCAAATTCACCGACGTTTGCTCCTCTCGAGCATGGCGCAATACTGCGAGCGTGAGATCAGTTAATTTGATTTGCCCAATATTTTATCAGCTGCTAGAAAAGAAATACATTACTATTCAACTGATGCTAACTGGGAGTTAATAGCACTGTGAACAGTGAATGTTATAAAAAAAATTGATAGAATCCTCTTGTCTTTTGTTTATTTTGTGTTGGACTTCGTCATTATTTTGCAGGCATTTGGGAGGAGAAATCATATGTTAACATAGATCTAACAAACGGTAAAAAAAAATACAGTGTTTAGTGATGCTGATGTCTTCTCAGTGGGTTTGTATAGCAAATGACAATTCATACTTGAATATAAATAGTATTAACAAGCTGTAGTGCCAGAAGTAAGGAAGCTTCACATGGTTGCTAAGCATGCTGATATCCTGTCTCTCTGATAAGTTCTGTTTTGAGACACTTCAAGATCAAGTGATATTGAACTGAAAGCTGTAAGCACCAATGAGTGGCAACAGATCCCACTGTAAGTAAACTGTTGTGTGTGCTGTCAGCTGACACAGCAAGCAATGGGTCTGCTGTTCACATATATCTATTACATTGTAACGGATGTTCTAAAAACATTCATATTTATCTTTATTTCTCTCAGAACGCAGACTTTTCTGAGAATTGAAGTTGAATTTTTATTCTAGTTAAATGTCACCATGCATGTTTGTTAGGTTTTTTTTGGGGGGGGTGGATGAGATCATTTGTTTTTTTGTTTTTCTCTTACTGCACCATATGTTCCAGGAGGACACGTATTTAACTTTTCTCTGCCTCCTTATGGGAAGCTCTTGGCCTCTGCTCAGCATCTTTGCCCAATACAGTAGACCCAGTACAAGCACATCCAACACTTCCCTTTACTCCTGAATGCCATCATTGCCTTTTCCTTTTGTTGGTCTGCATGAGACACCTTACTTATTTCAGCTGTGCCATGGAAATTGCCACAATTGACACCAGAATTGCATATATCAGTTATCTCTAAAAACATAAAAGAATATGCACAATCCCTCATCATACACTGACTCACTTGATATTAACCCCCCCCCACCCCCCCGCCCCTCCCCACGACGGGCAGGAGAAGGTTGGGTTAAAATTGTAAAAACGGCGAACGCATCCCCAATCCACCGTGTACACACCTGCCACCATTTTTACGGCGGTGGGTTTCATGTCGTGTCACTTCATTAACATATTTAAATCAGGCTCAACCAATTGCACTGTGGGAGCCTGATTTCTATTTACTGGTTGCCAGCCGGGTTTTCCAGGGCTCGGGAAACCCAGCAGCTAAAGGGAGGCGTGAGCTGCTGGCTCAGGAAGGTACGTGCCCTTTACAGCACTCCTTATGGGCTGCTCTCTTCCCTCCTTCCCCCTACCCCCACCACCAAGCCCCAATCTTACTATCCTCCCTCCCGATTGCCGGGGACCATCCCCACGGGTTCCCCAGTTGCAGCCTCCTGCCACTGGTTTTCCCGCTCAGCATCCAGCCAGCTTGACATTTTGGCCAGCTTCCAGGTGGGAAACGTAAGAAAAAAATTATAATGAGGTCTTGCCATTAAATTTGGCAGGACCGTCTCGCCCCAGCCTTACCATTTTTTCCCCGCCCTACTGTGCTCCCACGCACTCTCCCCACCTCGCCGGAAATACCGGGGCCTTTGCATTATTGACATATTCTTTGTATGACTGTAACTTCTAACTGCTGTACAGTATCTCATGAGCATTTCATTTGCTTGATAGTACAGTTCAAATGACGGGATTGGGTACAACACTTGTTTTACAACCCGCCCGATTTTTAGTCTCCATTGAAATCAATGAAGAGTTATATTGGCCGGGGTGTAAAACTGGGATTCCACCCGATCCCATGGGTTTCCCGCCCGGTGAGTTGGGTTAAAACTACCCCCAATTGTGTGGCAATAATGAGTGTAAACCATTGCCCTCCGGCTTTGTGGCACAGAGTGTAGGAACACCAACTTCATTTCTGAAGACAGGCACATAGGTATGGAGGGGTAAAAATTAGTTGTGCCCCGTTTTCGGGCGCATTACTGATGGCACGCAGCCGAACCGGGAAGCCCGAGGCGTGACAGAAATTGAACCCCGGACCTCATGGTAATAATGCTCGCAAGCTGCCGGCGCCTGTCGAGCCTCCAGAGGCAGCTTGCCTGTTTTCCAGGATCCAATTTGGGCAGGCTGCATCATCACAGTGGTCCTTGGGTAAGCCCGGGTAGGGGACGGGGAGGAGAACGAGAGGGAGGATGAGCGCGGGGCGGCAGTGGCCTGCAGTAGTACTGTGGAGCCGGGTGGCTCAAAGCAAGCATATAAGAAAAAATACATTTTTGGTGGCAGCCTCCAGTGGTCCCTTTAAGGATCGCTGGTTAAGCCGCATGTAGATCGGGTAATGCCAAGCCGAGCAGGCCCGGCGTAGACCCCACATTTACATATGCAAGTTGCCTAACGTCTGTTTCAGGCAGGCACCACGGACACCCGGGGAGCCGCCTTCACCAATACGTGTGACTAATACAGACAGAGCAGTTTTCTCTGCAAGGTCTTTCCATGTACATGTGCTTTCTTGAGAAATGAAGTTGACACAAATAATATTTCTGTAAGTACAGATGACTGCCACTTTCCTCAGTGTTGTTGCTTCAGATATTTGCAAACTGTAGTTTTATCTTTTTTTTATACGTTCACTTTATCATTAGGGTAGCACAGCCTGGGCCCTTCTTTTTTTTACCAAATTTGATTAGAATACTGGACACAGTTGAGGAAAATAAAAGCAGTTTAGACAGAACAATACATTTGCAAACAATACAGCAAGTTCCACTCTGCAAACAGAATAGTAGGGGTTACAGTGACTCAGTAAATGCCTCACCGTAAACTGCAGGATTTGAGCATTGGCTGCTCAATGGCATTATCAACACTTTGCTTCCTGGATTCTTACTTAGCTGGCTATTGTAACGTTCATCTATTTTGAGAGTTTAATGGGGATAATCTGACACCTTCCAAAGATTAAATCAAAACACTCATTAGCCATTATAAAAACCTTCTTTCTTACAAACTTAATAATTATTTCACCTAACATTCTGCAATCCCATACGCAACATATTCTTAACTTTTCTAAATAATCTATGCTGTTAATTACTGGAATGCTGGATTCAGACAGGCTGCAGTGAGTTAATATTAACTCATTAGTTCTACAAGGACTTTGTGTCCTGTAAATTTGGACTGAGTCTGGCTTTATTATGTGAAGATTAGCAGGAGGCCACGAGGCAGGCTGCTGTTTTTCTTAGATAGTCAAAGCTGTCACAAGGAATTTATGTAACTTTGCTAGCGTGCTTGGTTGGCTGTGTGTCAGCTCTCATTATAATACCTTTTCCATTTAGCCTCAGTAAAGGCAAAGCTGAAGTAAAAGCAGAAAATTAACATTAAAACTAAACAAAACTATTTATAAATGAGCATAGCCTTTTCTTTTGGGGTCTTGCATATTGTTGAATACTGAGGAGAAATATAGGATACTCTACTGGATTTCTGACAGTCACTGCTTTTCAGGTATCCTTGTGCAAGACAGCTATTACTCATAAGCACCAATGCTTTAAATGTCGCTGCATCCACTGCTGGGATGGAGAGATTTTAGAAGTAATCACACTGTGGGAGAATTTGGAAAGGATAACAATATGTTCACAGATGACTTGTTTTTAAAAAAAAATCAAATTGTCAACATTTGATGAGTAAGACATGAAAAGACCATATTGAGTTGTGATTGCTCCTGTCAAACCTTACTAAACATTGTTGATGTGGAAGCATTTGTGGCATTTTTAGCAGTTTCCATTTATTCTGCAAACTATAAGAACTTAAGCATATAATTTATTATGCAGGTCCTTCAAATAAACACTGTACAACTAGAAGAAGGTTGTTCTATTGTTTTAAATAAGTAAGTGGAACCTGGAAAAAAACTGATTTCCGAGTTTTCTTATTGTCCCTTGGATACCTTGCATACTGGTGATGTCAATACCTGACAATTGGTTACCAGTTGGTGTGCCATGAAATGTTGACATAATGGAGATCAAGGTCAGTGGAAAGGGAAACCCATTTTGCATCCCCACCAAAGGGAAAATTCCTCTCCGACCCACACAGGCGATCAAAACCAGCCCAGGAGATCACATTGACCATGCTTGTCTTAACTGTTAATCCACTTACCTTTTTATATGATGCAATTTCTGCTCCAGCCAAGAACCGGTCCAACTCCTTCTTGAAGCCTTGTAAAGAGTTAGCACAGACTGCACAAGCTGGCAATGCATTCCAGAGGCTCACTGCTCTCTGGGAAAAGAAGAACTGCCTAACATCTAGTCTATTCCTACTAGTGCATAATTTAAATGCATGTCCCTGGTCCTCCACAATCTGTGAAACTGAAATAATCTATCAATACACACGCAATTCAGCTCTTTCATTATTTTCTATATCTATGTCAGGTTGCCTCTTAGTCTATGCTCGAGTAAATAGACTCAGTTCTTTAAGCCTATCTGAATAACTAAGTTTCTTTAAGCTAGGAATCATTCTTGTAGCTCTATGAGCGTCAATGTGCAGGTTAATCATCTTTAAATACATTTATTTGTTTAATTTGTGCACTATAATTAAACATTTTAGTAATTACAGTCAACTATATTTCAGGAACTTTAATCTGAGTAACTCCTCTACCCAGTGATACAAGTAGAGTTACCCTCAGGTTTCTGACTTTTCCAACCTACCAGGGATAGGAGAAGGGTAGTGGGTAGTTTGAAGGGGCGATGTAGCACTGAAAGAGTTTGGTTAGCCACCTACTGCTGTACTTGTTTTGTTGAGGGTTCTTCTCCCATCAGACGTGGCTGGAGTTTTCTTTCCAGGTAGGTAGGACTGCATCTGTGTGTTCTGACTTCACTGAAGTTTAAGGACATCCTGCACGTAAACCTCAACCAGATTGCTGTTCTCACCACTCCTTTTGAGAACTAAAAACAAGTTCTTACCACAACGCTGAGGCCACAGGACAGACATTTGAGCATTTAGAACTGGTTGCGGATACTCAAAGTGTAATCTGGTCAGAGCGCTGTACAGTTTGATCACGACTTCCGTTGACTTGTACGCTTCTGACTATGTGGTTCAACATTTTATTGGCTTTATTGAGTGCTGCTCTGCACTGATTGGACATGCTGAGCGTTGAGTATCTTGAGACTCCGAGATCTCTTTTAACTTCATCATTAACTATTTCAACATCATTTATTGAGTGCAAGTGCCACCTATTTTTCCTTCCTATGCGCAGTGCTTTACACTTATATCTCTATTAAATATAATTTGTCCAACTCATTCTGTAATTTTTGAGCTGCCTCCTCTGAATCGACTCTCCTTAATTTGGTATCATCTGCAAAATTGATCAATTTGCATTGTGTTTCTGAATTCAAGTAATTAATGTAAATTAGAAAAAGTAGTGGTCCCAACATCAAGCCCAGGGGTACCCCACTCAGCACTTTCCACTGCCCTGACATAACTCCTCTACCCAGTAATCATTGTATTCCAACCTTCAGTCAAATTCTTATCTGTGTTCAAATTTACTGTGAATAGCCATAGCTTTGAGCTTAATTAGTAGCCTTTCATGTGGAACTTTGTCAAATGCCTTTTGGAAGTTAAAGGACTACATATTGCACAACTTCTTATGTTTTTTCCCCTAAAAGGAACACAGCAATGGGAAAAGGCTGAGGCCATCCCAATACATTGGACAGCCCTGGATTGTAATATGAAATTATATAAATTTGCAAAAGTAAGTTTATTTAATATATATGTTTTGCAGTTCTTAAAGGGAAGGCTCTTGAATACAATTCTTGTGAATCTTCCTTAGAATGTTTCTTTAACTCCAGAACTTCCTAAAAAAAATCAACAGAAGTTTTTGTTCTATACTTACAATAATATACTGTGGTGGAATTTTTTTATAGAAATCTATTTATCTGACAAATTTCCAAATTTAACATATCCAAAGAGAACTAAAACTAAAATTGTCTGATTGAATGTAGAAGTGAGTTTCTCCAACACCAGTTTTGCTGCAGAGAATAAACAAATCAAATGCACCTTAAGGACCCTTGCAGTTTTACCAGGGACTCCAAGGAAACTTGTCTCCTGGTTTAAAATTTCTGCTTTACGTTTACATAGGATATGCAGCACAAAAACAGGCCTTTTGGCCCAAACAGTCCACACCGGCGTTTATGCTCCACTCAAGCCTTCTCCTGTCTTTCTCATCTAACTCTATCAGCATAACCCTCTATTCCCTTCTCCCTCATATGCTTATCTAGCCTCCCCTTAAATGCATCTATACTATTCGATTCAACCACTCCCTGTGGTAGCGAGTTCCACATTCTCACCACTCTTTGGGTAAAGAAGTTTCTTCTGAATTCCCTATTTGATTTCTTGGTGACTATATTATATTGATGGCCTCTAATTTTGCTTTTCCTTATTTGTCTCTCTGTGTCTACTCTATCAAAACCTTTCATAATTTTAAAGACCTCTATTAGGTCACCCCTCAGCCTTTTTTCAAGAGAAAAGAGACCCAACCTGTTCATCCTTTCCTAGTAGGTATAACTTCACATTTCTGTTATCATCCTTGCAAATCTTTATTGCATGCTCTCCAGTGCCTCTGTATCCTTTTTATAATATGACGACCAGAATAGTACACAGTACTCCAAGTGTGGTCTAACCAAGGTTTGATACAAGTTTAGCAGAACTTCTCTACTTTTCAATTCTATCCCTCTAGAAATAAACCCTAATGCTTGGTTTGCTTTTTTTATGGCCTTATTAACCTGCATCACTACTTTTAGTGATTTGTGTATTTGTACTCCAAGATCCCTTTGCCCTTCTACCCCATTTAGATTCGTATTTTCAAATAATATGTGACCTCCTTATTTTTCTTACCAAAAAATACCTCACATTTATCTGTGTTGAAATTCATTTGCCAATTATATGCCCATCCTGCAAGTTTATTAATGTTTTCTTCTAATTTGTTGCAGTCCTCCTCAGTATTGATTATTTCACCCCCACCCAATTTGGTGTTATCCCCAAATTTAGAAATTGTGATTTTGATTCCAAAGTCTAAATCGTTAATATAAATTGATCCTTGTGGAACCCTACTTTCTACCTTCTGCCACGCTGAGTAACTACCCTTAACCCTTACTCTCTGCTTTCTGTCTTGAAGCCAGCTAGCTTTCCATTCTGCTGCTTGTCCCCTGACTCTGCATTCTCTGACCTTATTCATTAGTCTATTATGTGGTGCCTTATCGAAGGCCTTTTGGAAATCTAAATAAATTCCATCTACTGCATTACCCTTGTTACCTCTTCAAAGAATTCAATGAGGTTGGTCAAGCAAGACTTTCTTTTTTGAAATCCATGCTGACTATTCATTTTTATTTCTTTGCTTTCAAGATGTTCTTCTATTTTTTCCTTTAGTAGGGATTCCATTATTTTTCCTACCACCGATGTTAAGCTGACTCATCTATAGTTCCCTGGACATGCTCTATCTCCCTTCTTAAATATAGGTATTGCGTTAGCTATCTACCAGTCCTGCACCTTTTTCTAATGAATTATTAGATATGTGTAATAGTGCCTCTGCTATCTCTTCACTAGATTCTTTTAAAATGCGCAGATGTAATCCATCTGAACCAGGGGTTTTATCCTCTGATTTTGATTAGTTTATTTAATATTTCTCCTCTTTTAATTTTAAATGTGGTTATATCATTTCTAATCTCATCTTCTGATATCATGCCGACCTGATCTGTCTCCCTGGTAAATACTGAAGCAAAGCAATTATTTAATAATTCTGCCATTTCATTATCGCTGCCTGTGATTTTTATCCTGACTGTCCCTTAGTGGCCCTATTCCTAACCCGACTTTCCTTTTTTTATTTATGTGCCTATAGAATATTTTACTATTTTGTTTTATGTTCCTTGATAATTTAATTTCATAGTTCCTCTTTGCCTTCCTAAATTTTTTTTACTTCTCTTCTAATCTCTTCTTATTCTCCCTTGTCATGCTCTCCCCTGCTGTCTATGTACTTAGTGTATGCCTCTTTCCTTACCCTCAATTTTTCCCTAATGTCTTTATTCATCCATGGTGTCTCATTAGTGTTTAGCTTGTTCTTGTTTTTTAGTGGAATATATTTTTCCTGGACTCTGTTGAACACCGTTTTAAATGTTTCCCATTGCTGTTCTACATCATAGTTTGCCAATATTGCTGTCCATTTTATTTTCCCAAGTTCTATTCTCAGCCCCTCAAAATCGTTTTTTCTCCAATCTATTACCCTGGTCTTCATCATACTTATGTCCTTCTCAAGGGGCCGAATGGTCCTATTTCTTATCTTCTCAACTATTATCTTAAAGCGTATTATATTATGGTCACTATTGCTTAGATGTTCCCCTACTTTTACTTCTCTTATCTGCTCCAGTTCATTCCCCATTGCTAGATCCAGTAACGAATCCTCCCTTGTCAGGCTTCTTAGATATTAGGTTAGAAGGGAGTTCTGTACATATTATAGGAACTCCATTCCCTTATCCCCTTTACCTACCTCTTCAGACCAATTAATTTTGGGGTAGTTGAAATCCCCCATGATTATTATTCTATGTTTCCCTACTTTGTTTGCATATTTCTTCCTCCACCTACCTTCGACTATTAGGTGATCTGTAGACTACCCCTATTAGTGTGATCCTTTATTATATTTTAACTCTATCCACATGGATTTTATTTCCGACTTACTGATAGCTACGTCACTTTTTTCTACTGCCATTATGTTATCTCTAATAAGTACAGCTACTCCACCTCCCCTTTTTCCCTCTCTATCTTTTCCAAATATGTTGTACCTTGCAATGTTTAATTCCAAGTCCTGATTTTTCTGTAGCCATGTCTCAATAATCCCTACTATATCTGGTTCCTTGCAACATATTATTGCCTCCAGTTCCCCTGTTTTATTACAGACACCGTCTGCATTGCTGTACAGAGGGTTTAACTTATTTTTAATAGCAGTTTCACTCACTTTATTTTTAACCATCTCCTGTTTTAACACTCCTGTTCTATAACCCTATTTATTCCCTGGCCCTCTATGTCTGCCCTTAGTTTAGTCCTTCCTATGCTCTCCTTTCCTGTTTTGTTTATATTTAGGCTGGTTTCATTTCTTGTAGATCCCTTGTTACAAATGCTTCATACATTCAGATAAAGAGCCTTTAATTTGAACTTTTTACCATTATTCCCTGCTTTCACCTTATTCGTTTATAAATCTATTAATGAATATCTGACGTCCAATTCCCTTGTAGTTTGGTTCCCCTCATTTACTCAGCTGGATTGGCCTATTTCTTTATATTTCTGCCTCCATTGCAGTGAATTTAATTGATGTAATAGGTATTAGTATGTGCAAGTTTAGCACATGATGAACCATTAGAATTGAATAGCAATTTTGATAATCTGTTCAATCTTGAAAACATTTTCGACATTCACTTAAAAACTTTTTTCCTCACCAGTATGACCTTCAGAGGTGTAAGAAATTTAAACACAAGCAATACTGTTCATTCACGGGAGCATCTTGTGCTGTTCATACACAGGAATACTCTAGGACATCCCACCTAGTGCTAGTCATTCATAGGAACACTCCACTATTTTGCACAGTGCTGTTTATCCACTTCTGAGGCTTCCGGGCATGGTCCCTGTCCCGGTTGATACTGCCCTCTTTAAATAAGCATATCTCTCCCCCCACAGTGTCATACATCCCTCCAACTGGCTCAGAGTACACCCCTCCTGCTGTGCCCCATGATCCAGCTGTGTTCTATTGAGCATCCCCACCATTTCCAGTCATGTTTAGCAGACCAATGCTCTTGCGAAAAGTTTGCTATTGGTCCCTTGTTAGCTCCAACTTTCACTCTGGACCACTCTTCTTCTAGCTTTTGCAATAGGTATATGTTATATTCAGCAGTGGCCTACCACAAAAGCTGAGAGTGGAGTAATTCAGGTAGAGGAAGATCACCTGAGAAAGACCAGGGCTGTTGAACAGAACACACCGGAGCCTGACCAGACTGTGGAGAGGTGGGGGGTGGGAGGTATTATATGTAATTACAGCTGTCTTTTTAATTCAGTTTGGCTCAGAGAATGAATCAGCCTCCCAGACAGTCTTCAATTTTCAGATCAGCATGGACAAGTGTTACTTTATTTTTAAGCTGATGAGTAGTCCTCTACTTCTTCCTCCTGCTCTTCTCATTTCCCCTCACTTCTTCCTCTCCTGCCCCCTTTCTCTCCTTCCCTCTTCCCTTCTTCTCCCTTTCAATCTTTTCACCTTACCCTCCTTCCTCCTCTTACCCTGTCCCCTTCCACTTCCAACCTATCTCCCCCTCCTTCCTCAGCTGTTGTCCCTCCCCTTCCCTCCTGCTATTACTCTCTGCCTCTTCTCTCAACTCTGATCATGGTTCAATGTGGCCCAATGCCCTCCGGCCCTGCTGTCACCCATGTGGCTTTCCCGCACCGTCCTGGTCCTAGTCTTGACCTCTTTCCTCCTCCTCCTCCCAAACAAAAGGTTTTCTTTGGCCATTTATTTTCTCTCTACCCTCAGGGGGTTCCAACTTTGTTAATAACACCCCTATTATTACATCGCAGTGCATCCTCTGACTCATCGTGAGCAATGCCACAGGAGATCGACGAGTTATATATTAAAAATCGTCTGTGTGCACTTCCTGTACATTTTTCCCATTATAACTTCTTATGTTCATATTAATAATGGAAACCGACTATGTAAACTTGTCACATAGTCATTATACCCTTTCCCCAGTAGAGGGTGACTAATTTTTGAGTTACGCTTTTATGTCAACTTTATAATAGAAAAATCCTATGTCAACATTTGGTTGTAAGCACGCTGTAAACTGGTCTCCCAACACTAGGTGGTGCTGTTGATTCTCACTCCTGCCTCCCACAGAATTCTGAATTAGAAATCTTGTCTGACTTTGTTCTGTTGCCCACTGAAACTCTGTAAACAACTCACATTTTTTATATTAATCTACTTTAATATATTAACCTACTTAAAATACTGTCTGGCAGCCACTTTTTAAATATATTCAAATAGCCACTAGGCCCCAATCTAAAGACTGCCCCAGAAACATTGCAGGCTCCACTCCTGTCCTGGCTCTGTCTCTGGCTTAGTCCCACTCCTTTCCTGCTTCTGCCATTGGCTTGACCCCATTACTCGCCTGGTTTTGTACAGTCTTTCTCTGAGCTTAGCCTCTGGCCCCCCTCACCATTACAAGTAGAACATTTTACACTTAGGGAGTGAAACTCACCTTGGGCGGAAGTGCAAAATGAATGATACCGCATCAGCCGCCCATTTCACACTCCGCCCAACTTTTTTTTCCATTTTGCATTACTGCCCAACACAAATTTCACTCCCTTGATTTTCAATATAATTTAAGATCGCTGTATTTTATGCCATGTAGTGATAATTTGAAATTCACTGCAAAGCAATCTCAATTCGATATAAAGTTCAGGAATAATGCAAAGAAGATATTAAAACAGCATAACATTAGAAATGGTAACAAGTTGATTCATTTTTTTTGTTTAAAGGAAAGCAGAAAACAATGCAAAATTATTTTGGGCAGAATAGAGGGAGCTTCTGAGCTGCAGCTTAAAACTGACCAGCACACACCAATCTCCAAAATTCCATCACCAACAAAACAAGCCATCTCTGAGTGGCCTCAGGCTATGTTTACTTCTATCAATTAGACTTTCTAAACATAAAGGGCCATGCCAACTTAAACAAAGTTTCACCTTGGCAGTAGAATAATACATTGATCATTACATGACATGTGCCATTATAAAACATGGGCTGTTTCCCCTGTCTGGAGAGTCTAGAACTAGGGGATCATAGTCTCAGGATAAGGGGTCGGCCACTTCGGACTGAGATGAGGAGAAATTTCTTTGGAATTCTCTACCCCAGAGGGCTGTCGATGCGCAGTCGTTGAGTATATTCAAGACCGAGAGCGATAGATTTTTGCATACTAAGGGACATGGGGATAGGGCGGTAAAGTGGAGCCATGATCTTATTGAATGGCGGAGCAGGCTCGAGGGGCAGTATGGCCTACTCCTGCTCCTATTTCTTATGTTCTTAAAGCAGTAAATCACTCAGTTTATCATGAGCAATGGCATAGGAGATCTGCTAGCAGCATATTAAAATGATATATCTAGTAGTTATAGATATCACACTCCAAACGTTTCACTTTATTATAGATGCAAAACAATCTTAAAATGCAGGTGTTTCTGTACTGGAGCCTGAAGCTGACAAGTACATTAAAATCTGCGAAGTTCCCTCACCAAACAGCATTCAAACTATGCTTAACCCAAGCCTGTTTTTATTTAGCAACAATTGGGGCGTGAAATTCGGTTACGCCCCGTTTGGAGGTGGTAACCGAGTTAAGGCCGGACATTTTGCGCTCGACGGAGAGGTACCACCCCGGCCACTAAATTACGCTTACCGCCCCACACAGGAAGTGGAGCGCAATCTCGGGCGCGCCACTTCCTGGTGGGGCGGTAACCGAGGCGATGTCGGGGCGCGATCGGCAGTTAAAGGGGAGGGCCGCTGCGCACTCTGCAGGGCCTCCGATGGCCCACACTAGGCCACCAGGGCGGTGTGGTGCGGAGGCCGCAGCCCGGCACGATGGCGGCCAGGACCACGCCACGGCCCACCACGGAGGGCCAACCTGGAGGTCGGCCAAAAAAAGTGAATGGCGGCGCAGGTCGCGAGCGGAGGTCAGCCCAGTTCATGACCTGCGAGGCTGGCACTGACATCGCCCGCGGCAGCATTGCAGGGCACAGCCGAATTTCTGCCGCGGGGCGGTAAGAGGACGCAGCGGGGCGCTAAGGGGTCGTGGCACACGGCGATGACGTCATCGCTGGCGGCACAGTGGCCTGGGGCACTACCAGCTGGGGCGCGGCGCTATCGGGTGGTGCCTCAGCAATGCCCCGCCGAATTTCTCGGGAGGCGCTTTTCCCCCACCCCGGATGATAAGCTCTTTGCGCTCCGTTAGCGCCCCCCGAGGCGCTAATGGCAGGCGCAAAGGAGCCGAATTTCTAGCCCTTAGACTTGGTGGCCTTAGAGGGATGCCGCTGCATCTTAGCAGAACAATATATTGTGCATTACATGATATAATGCAGTGTATCCCCTGACTTACCATCGCAGATCCACTAGTATAGATGTAAAAACACTTCTTTTAACACCCAGTTTCGTCACACTCCCTGTGTCACACTTCTGCATCATGCGTCAGCGTTATGCTTTGGTGTCACATTCTATATGAACATTTCTTATCGTTGATTGGCTCAAGTTTCAGATTCATAAGAGTGCAACAAATTACAAATGAAAAGTAGACACTGTACCAATCATCAAAAAGCAAACAGCAGTAAAAAGCACCAATCATGAAGTTAAAGAAAATTATAAATCAAAAATGGGCAGTCAGCCACAGCTACCACTAAAAGAAATTGAATCAATTCAATTGCTTCAGAACTTCTGTGAAATCGGTTTGAGATGCCATCTTGTAGCTTCTCCCAGCTGAAAATATGCAGGTAAAAAATAACACTATAACATAGGAAACCCAAATAAAATAACCTATTCCAAATAAAATGTTTGTTCTTACTTATAGGGTTGCCTGTATGATATTGCAAATCTCTAGGGAATGTTTTTAGAGGCATACTCCTGTATCGTGAATTTAGCTAGAGCTAGGATTATTGGAGAGGGGAGGTTTTTGGTGTGATTGACATGGACAGCAGCCAATTAAGAGGAACCAAAGCATTTACAGGGAAAATGGTCTGCTAAAAAAATATTCCCCATCCCAACACCCCAGCCTTATGATAGAGTAACCTCTGACTCTCTGTGATCATTCCAGTTGTCACATGCTAGACATCACTCTTTATTACAAAAAAGAGCAGTGGCCCTAATTGCACAAACCAGGTGAGCAGCTACATATTAGAACCCGGAACTACCCATAACAGGAACATAAGCTGCAGATTTCTGTGTTAGGATAGTCATTGCCAACCTACGGATAAACTTTCACAGCAACAGAAAATGCCTTTTAATTGACCTTAGTCCACATGAAGTCCGGAAAAGCAATTAACATTTAATTGACCTCAGAATGTTACAGCAATTAGACTTTGTGGCCTTAAAGGAGCAGTTCAGGTTACAAACAGCTGCCTCTTAGTAGCAGAATAATATATTGTACATGATATGGTCTAATGCTGTGATCCTTACAAACAGCCTATCATGTGATTTACTGTGGGCAACATCATGGGACATCTACTGGTGGAGAATAATAAATAAAATAGATTTTTATTTGTATTATCTTCTGTACAAGTACAACAAAAAATATTTACAATTCACGAGGTTTAATTGTGGCTTGTTGATAGTATTGATGCAGGCTTGAATCCATCATTCCTCGCATAGCACTGTTCCAAATCTGATCAAATTCAGGAGGAATAGATGCGGAGATGCCGGTGTTGGACTGGGGTGGACAAAAATGAGAAGTCGCACAACACCAGGTTATAGTCCAACAGATTTATTTAAAATTACAAGCTTTCGGAGCTGTCGCCCCTTCGTCAGGTAAAGGTACAATGAGTGAATCTACAATATTACACAGTATATAAACACAGAAACTGCAGAGATACAATCTTTCAGGGAGGCCTTACATCAAAGACACACCAGAGCACAGCCAAGACAATGAGATGAGTCACAGGGGGTCCAACGTGTCAAATCCTGCCGTCTGCAGTTGAGCTTTTAACCCTTTTTTTGGGGGGGTTTGGTTTTTTTTGTGTTTTTTTTTAAAAACTGGAAAGACAGACAACGATGTTGAGTCACGTTCTGCAGCGTGACATGAACCCGATATCCCTATTGAGGCCGTCCTAATGGGTGCGGAACTTGGCTATGAGTTTCTGCTCGATGATTTTGCGTTGTCGTGTGTCTCGAAGGCTGCCTTGGAGAACGCTAACCCGCAGATCCGAGGCTGAATGTCCTTGACTGCTGAAGTGTTCCCCGACTGGGAGGTAACAATCCTGCCTGGCGATTGTTGCGTGGTGTCCGTTCATACGTTGTCTCAGTGTCTGCATGGTCTCGCCGATGTACCATGCTCTGGGGCATCCTTTCCTGCAACGTATCAGGTAGACAACGTTGGCCGAGTCACATGAGTATGTACCATGTACCTGGTGGGTAGTGTCCTCACGTGTGATGACGGTATCTGTGTTTATGATCTGGCATGTCTTGCAGAGGTTGCCGTGGCAGGGTTGTGTGGTGTCGTGGTCGCTGTTCTCCTGACAGCTGGGTAATTTGCTGCGAACGATGGTACTTTTGAGGTTAGGCGGCTGCTTGAGGGCGAGTAGTGGAGGCATGGGGATGGCCTTAGCAAGGTGTTCGTCGTCATCGATGACATGTTGAAGGCTGCGAAGAACATGGCGTAGTTTCTCCGCTCCGGGGAAGTACTGGACGACGTAGGGTACTCTGTTGGTTGTGTCCCATGTTCGCCTTCTGAGGAGGTCTATGCGGTTTTTCGCTGTGGCCCGTCGGAACTGTCGATCGACGAGTCGAGCGTCATATCCCGTTCTTACGAGGGCGTCTTTCAGTGTCCGTAGGTGTCCATCGCGTTCCTCCTCGTCTGAGCAGATCCTGTGTATTTGCAGGGCTTGTCCATAGGGGATGGCTTCTTTAACGTGGTTAGGGTGGAAGCTGGACAAGTGGAGCATCGTGAGGTTGTCCGTGGGCTTGCGGTAGAGTGAAGTGCTGAGGCGTCCGTCTTTGATGGAGATTCGTGTGTCCAAGAATGAAACCGATTCTGAGGAGTAGTCCATGGTGTGTTTGATGGTGGGATGGAACCTGTTGATGTTATCGTGTAGTCCTTTCAGTGATCCTTCGCCGTGGGTCCAAAGGAAGAAGATGTCGTCGATGTATCTGGTGTACAGCGTTGGTTGGAGGTCCTGTGCAGCGAAGAAGTCTTGCTCGAACTTGTGCATGAAGATGTTGGCGTATTGGGGTGCGAATTTGGTCTCCATGGCTGTTCCGTGTGTTTGGGTAAAAAACTGGTTGTCGAAGGTGAAGACATTGTGGTCAAGGATGAAGCGGATGAGTTGTAGGATGGCGTCTGGAGATTGGCTGTTGTTGGTGTTGAGTAGTGAGGCTGTCGCAGCGATGCCGTCATCGTGGGGGATATTGGTGTAGAGTGCCGATACGTCCATCGTGGCGAGGAGTGTTCCTGGTTCAACTGGTCCATGGGTGCTGAGTTTCTGCAAGAAGTCTGTAGTGTCGCGACAGAAGCTGGGGGTTCCCTGTATGATGGGTTTCAGGATGCCCTCGACGTACCCAGAGAGGTTCTCACACAGGGTTCCGTTGCCTGATACGATAGGACGTCCGGGTGTGTTGGCTTTGTGTATCTTTGGGAGGCAGTAAAAGTCTCCTACGCGGGGAGTACGTGGGATGAGAGTGCGTAGGATGTTTTGAAGGTCTGGATCGAAGGTCTTGATCAGTCTATTGAGTTGGCGGGTGTGTTCTTTGGTCGGATCTGTGGGTAGCTATCTGTAGTGTTCCTGGTTATCCAGTTGTCGGTATGCTTCTTTGCAATAGTCCATTCTGTTCTGTATGACGATGGCTCCTCCTTTGTCCGCTGGTTTGATGACGATGTTGCGGTTGGTCTTGAGAGCGTGGATGGCGTTGCGTTGTGCTCGGGTGACATTCTGGGCTGTCTTGTGAGTGCGGCTGATGAATCTGGCGTTGATGCATTTTCTGACAGCTTGAGCATACATGTCAAGCTTAGGGCAGCGACCCTCCGGAGGGGTCCAATTTGACTCTTTCTTCTTCGGTTGCTGCACTGCGGTTCCCTCTGTCTGCTGTTCCGGATTATTGATTGTCTCATTGGGTTTGTTGCTGACATCTTAGGATTTGTGGTAGTATTCCCGGATCCTCATTCTTCTGATGAATTCCTCTGTGTCTGCCGCGAGACCGATGGGGTCCATTTTGGTGGTGGGGCAGAACTTGAGCCCCAGGGCGAGAACTTCGATTTCGTCTGGTTGAAGGGTGTGGTCCGACAGGTTGACGATGGACTTCCCTGTGGTTGCAATCGTGGTACCGGGGGAGGCTTGGTTGCTGCTGGTGATGATGCCGAGTTTCTCAAGCTTCCTGTTCTTGATGCGCATGTAGGAAGCGTAGTTCCGTTGCCTCATCTGTTTGGCGGTGTCTCGTAGCTGGTCTGCTGTGTCCTGAGCACAGGCTGAGAGCATGGACTCTATCTTGGTTTCAAGGTTGCGGCGTCTGCTGTAGAGCTGGTGTACGAGATGGTTGAGGAGCGTGCGAGAGGTACGACGGCAAAGTCTCTCAGCGTAGTCTGTGTTGTATGTCGACTTGAGTGGGTTCGTGATCTGTAGTCCTTTCGGAATCTTGTCTGCTTTCTTGCATCTCTGTAGATACTTGGGGGTAAAAATTCAGTTGGTTGCGCCTCCCGTTAGCGCCTTAAATGGGCGCTAATGGGGCGTTAAGGCGCTAACGCCTGGGCGCAGCGCTGTTTGCGCCGCTCGAGAACTTAACTTGAGATTGTGCGGCGGCGCTAAAACTTACCGCTGCGACCACCTGCGCGCGCAGATTGTGACGTCATTCTGTGGTGCAACGCCCTTGGGGCGCCCCGGAGCGGAAATTGAGTGGCGCCCCCTGCCTTACCGCCTGGCGCTTCCAACGACCGGAAGACTGGAACGTTATCAATCGGTCTGGGGCTGGGGGGGGCGCTATTTAAAGGGGGCCTCTTCCTGTCTTTTTCTGTGGTCGACATTTATGCACCACTCGTTCTGAGAGAGAGAGAGAGATTCGGAGAGAGAGAGAGAGAGACTTCTACATTGACTCAACGCTTTGTGAGGTAGTTTTGCCTAGTTCATCCTAACTTTGCTGCTACTTTCGTTGCTGTACCTCATTACTTTTCTGGCAAAGAGAAGATGGGGGCTGCAATGATTGGGGGCGTCGTCCTGCTCCAGCTCAATCGGAGCAGAGTGAGACGCAGACAGAGAGTGGCAATGATGGCCAGACGGAGGAGGCCCATCAGGCGCATGTACAGGAGAGCTTACCCTCCCAGGGTATATCGTGAACAGCTCTCCTACATCCACATGTCCGAGGAGCTGTGTTTGCGAAGGCTGCGATTCAGCAAGGAGGTGGTCACTGAGCTCTGCCACCTGCTGCAGCCAGATCTGCAGCCTCAGCTGAGGTCCAGGACGTCTCTGTCGGTGGCAGTGAAGGTCACAGTGGCCTTGAACTTCTACGCCACTGGCTCATTCCAAGCTGCTGTTGGGGACCTCGCCAATATCTCCCAGTTTGCGGTGCATCGCTGCATTCGGCAGGTCACCAATGCCCTCTTCACAAGGAGACGAGACTTCATCTCCTTCCCTATGACCCCAGACAAGCAGCATGACCGTGCTATGGGCTTTGCGAGGGTAGCGGGCTTCCCCATGGTGCAGGGCGCCATTGACTGCACGCATGTGGCTTTGCGTGCTCCGCGAGAGAATGCAGAGGAGTTCCGGAACAGAAAGGGGTTCCATTCCTTGAATGTGCAGTTGGTCTGTGACCACAGACAGGTGATTCTCGCTGTCAATGCCCACTATCCGGGCAGCTGCCACGATGCTTTCATCCTGCGCCAGAGTACTGTGGCAGAAATTTTCGAGGCACCGCATCAGCCAGTTGGTTGGCTTCTGGGGGACAAGGGGTACGCATTGAGCACCTGGCTGATGACACCGCTCCGTGCGCCAAACACCCCTGCTGAGCTGCGGTACCAGGAAAGCCAACAAGCAACGAGGAACATTATTGAGCGCACAATCGGCGTGCTCAAACAACGATTCCGCTGTCTGGACCATTCCGGAGGAGCCCTGCAGTACTCGCCTGAGCAAGTTTCCAAATTCGTAGTGGTGTGCTGCATGTTGCACAACATGGCAATCCTCAGGACGCAGCCAATGCCACCAGGCCTTGCAGCACCACAAGAGGAGGAGGAGGAAGAGGAGGAACAGGCCGAGGACGATGATCAGCAGCAGCACCAAGGCAGGAGGGCGGCCCACAATGGTCAAACTGCAAGGGCCGTCCGTCAACGACTAATAGCAAGCCGCTTCTAGGACCCCTGCCAGTGCTACAAACACGAATCAACCCAGCACGCAACCCCTAAGCCGGCCAAGGCACCAATAATTCCAACCACCAGCCATGTATATTTTGAATACAGAAACTTATTTATTGTACAAACTCTGTGTGTGTCAATTCCTCATGAGAAACTCATAGAAATAAACACCAAAAAACAGTCAATAACATAACTGGTTCTCACAACCTGGAGATAATGTCCAAAACACTAAACAAAAGTTGGGCCATGAACCTCGGCCTTTAATAAAAAAATGACCAGCATTTTGGCACACATCCTACTTTTTGCCCTTCGAGGGTGATCTCCTTCCCTTGCGCACTTCCCCCCTTCTAACCCTACTGCTCCTCCGTAATGGGACCTCAGTGGCTGCAGCAAGGCTGGTGGAAGGCTGCTGCTTGTCAGACCCTGACACTGCAGATGCCCCTGAAGGCCGGCCTCGACCACTTCTGGGCCTGGAGGGCCCGGCTGCAGACTGCACCAACTCTGCATGGGCGGCAGCAGTCTGTCCTACAGGCGGTGGCAAGTGCAGTGGAGAAGTGACAGTGTTGGCAGCAGGAATGCTGTCATCGTGAGAGAGGACAGCAACTCCCTGCTCGCCCGACACACTGGCACTCCCACGGGGCAGCACTTCAGCATCCGGAGCAATTTGCCTGAGAACAGATTGCTGGCCTGCTGCGGCGCGGTGACAGCCCCGGGGACATGTGCACGAACCATCGAGGATGGCAGCAGTCAGTGCTCGCGTGGCCTCAATCTGAGTCTGCATGAGAGCAGGCTCAGATGGGTTCCTGGCAGCCAGTGACTGAATTGCAGCAGTAAGCTTTAGTGTGGCATCCGCCTGTGCTACAGCGAAGTGCTCCACACTCCTTGCCAGTGCCTCAATGCATTCGGGCACCCTTCCCACTGCACCCATGAGCTCAGTGTGCATGACCACCGCCTGGCTGTTCATTTCTGCAATCATCCGCTCCTCCTCTGCGTCCATTGCATTAGGAGTGTCTGGCATACTCTCCCTCTGGGGAGAAGGCTCCCGTTCTTCCCTCCCCCCCCCATGGCGTTGCTGCAGCCCGCTGGGTCCTGGAACTTCACCATCATCAGCCCCTTCCCCCCTGCTCCCCCGTTCTTCCCTCCCCCCCCCATGGCGTTGCTGCAGCCCGCTGGGTCCTGGAACTTCACCATCATCAGCCCCTTCCCCCCTGCTCCCCTCCGGGGAAGGCGTGTTCCCAGTGTGGCCATGGGCTTCCTCGGGAGAGGGTGGCACTGATGCTCCGGCTTCCTCCTCAGCTGCAGCATCACTCCCAGTGGCAGCTTCAGGGACCATCTCCTCAGCTGGTGAATCACCATCTGAAAGCAGGGAGGTACAAGAGTGGCTTTAGCGTGAGGACAGGGTGGCAGTAAGGGAGGAATAAGTGCAGCGAGTTAGCAAGTTGGATTGAAAGTGTCAAAGGCTGGTATTGTGAGGGACAAGTGGAAGGACAGAGGACAAAAAGGTGATGACCTTACCATTGCTGTCCACAACGGGGTCGGCGTCTCCAGTGGCGACGGGACCGATCACCCGGCTTGCCACAATCCTGTGGACGCGCTCCTCCAGATCGCTGAGGGGTTGCAGCTGAAGCCGCCCTCCACCCGTCCGTTGCTGCTGTCTCCGATTATGAGCCAGCTTAGCCTGCAAGAAAAAGGACAGCATCTGAGTCAATATACAGCCATGGTCTTGCCTGATGTGCCTCCCATAGGTGAATAGCCTTTACAATATGCAGCCATGGTCTTGCCTGATGTGCCTCCCATAGGTGAATAGCCCTTACTGTATGCAAAGTGTGGAATGTGTGTGTGTGTTTGATGAAAGGGCCATAGGTGTTGGATGAGTGTTGTGCATTGGGGTTTTAAGACCCTCTGGCCATAGAGTGAGGTTGAGATGGAGGGATGGAGAGGTATTGAGAAAAAGCCACTCACCCTGACGACCCGAGTGAGGTCGTTGAACTTCTTGCGGCACTGGACATGGGTCCTGGGCACCATGCTCCTGGAGGAGACGCTCTGAGCCACCTCCCTCCACACTCTTCTGAACTCGCGTGGCAAAGGCCTCCTGCCACTCTCTGGGAACAGCATGCATCGTCTGCGCTCCACTGCATCAACCAGAGCATCCAAGGCCCGCTCGGTGAAGCGATGAGCGCGTTCTCTCACCCTCTCCATTCTTGGCAGCAAAATGGATTACAGGTCTCTCCAGGCTGAGATTCAAGGCTGCAATGAGCAGGGTGTGGCTGGGGAGCAAGTGGCCCCCCCCGCTTTAAGAAGTGTCCGGCGTCAGTGTGTCTGTGTTCCCGCGCTAACTGGCAGCAGCTGCGCTGCGCTCGTGCGCTGAGTTAGCGCCTCACTCCTAGGCCTTTGCGCCTTAAGAGAGGTGTGCAGCGCCTAATTTAGCGCTCCACTCACCTCCCGGGGCGGTAAAAGTGAAGTTTCCTGTCAGTGCCGATAATTAGCGCCAGGCGCTAATATTTGCGCGCGGACGATATTTGCGCCCCAAATGGGGCGCGACCTAATTTCTACCCCTTGATGTTTGTGTCAATATGCGCGATCTTCTTGGAGATTCTCTCCACTTTGAGCCGGCAGTTTGTGGTGTCAATAGTGGTCATGATGCAGAGATGCCGGTGTTGGACTGGGGTGGACAAAAATGAGAAGTCGCACAACACCAGGTTATAGTCCAACAGATTTATTTAAAATTACAAGCTTTCGGAGCTGTCGCCCCTTCGTCAGGTAAAGGTACAATGAGTGAATCTACAATATTACACAGTATATAAACACAGAAACTGCAGAGATACAATCTTTCAGGGAGGCCTTACATCAAAGACACACCAGAGCACAGCCAAGACAATGAGATGAGTCACAGGGGGTCTAACACAGAGCAGAGACGAGTTGGGTAAAAATTGGACCTGGTTGCGCCCGTTTTATATGCGTAAAATGGGTGCAACGAGGGGCAATTTTGTGGAGCAACATCCCGCACCCAAATAAGGCCAGAAAGATGTCCGACGCGATATAGGGTTGGGCGATTTTTCAGAAGTCCCTGGAGGCCACCTAAAACTGGTGTTAGGCTCCTTACATATATCAATAAAGGACCTAATGCATGTTTTAGGTCCCCTCTGCAAGAGCTGGGCTTGATCTGGACAACCACCACCAAAAGGTAGTTAAAAAAAAATTGTTACTGTGGATCCAGGAGCAGCAGAAGTGTTCCCCCAACTCCACAGTATTCTGATTGGGACCTCCCCCCCCACCACCCCTTGCTGCTCTATGCCGCCCCCCCCCACCACCCCCTTACCTTTGGGCCGCTGCGAGCGATGCAAGTGGCCTGATACACATTTCTGCAATTGGGAGAGCTGCATGTGCAACAACAGCCAGCAGCTTGCCCAGTTTATATTAATGAGGCCCAAGGCTCAAATTGGAGCCTACCTCGGGCCTCCTGGTTCAGGCACACGTTGCGGCCACATTGCCGCCTTCGTGCCTGAAACTGGGCGCCGATGAATTTATACCCAATAACCATCTACAGAGAGGGAAGAAAAGTAAGATTGTTATCAACCAGACAATTGTCACACATACCATAGCAACCATGTTAGAGTGGCACTGGACCAGGCCTTGGGTTTTACTATCCTCTGCACCAGGAAATGTTGCATAGCATATAGGGTACCTGAAAGAGGAAATATCAAGTAAAAATGGATGTGGTTAACAAAAGAATAATTATTAAGGAAGAATGAATAGTTCAAAGGGTTTAAATCAAAGGTACATTGATATTATTAATGCTGTGTCAAAGGAAATTTTCAAGATCAAGATCGATAGATTTTTGTTGGGCAAGAGTATCATGGGATATGGAGCAAAGACGGGTAAATGGAGTTGAGGTACAGATTGACTATGATTCAATTGAATGGCGGAACAGGCTTGAGGGACTGAATAGCCTACTCCTCTTCCTATGTTCCTAAATCTTTAATACTTAGAGACACATTCCAATAGTAATTACTCAGTTTTATTCAATGAGGACTCTTTGGTTATAGGCTGGCTTCATGAATTGGGAAAACGTCTTGAGACTCCATACTATGGTAATAATACACTGGGAGGACCTGGAATCAGAAGTGCCTACATTGCTGCTCTCTACTTCACCCTCAGCAGCCTGACCAGTGTCGGATTTGGAAATGTCTCAGCCAACACTGAGGCGGAGAAGATCTTTTCCATCTGCACAATGCTAATAGGGGGTACGTTCATTTATCTTTGTGTCTCATATGTAGCCTGTGTGCACGAGAGATATTGGGATGGAAATTCATCTTGCGGGGTAGCGCAAAGCAGGCGGTATCGCATCGGTCGCCTGCTATATGCCTGCCCGATGTTCAGTTCCATAGAGGTTGATGGAAGTGAATACCTAGCGAGGTGTATAATGGGTGGCCGTGCAATACCGCCCAAGGTGAATTTCTACTCCATTATGTGGTGAATCAAACATCACTCTTCCTGACTGGTTTATGCATCATTTAATTTGCTTCATGTTATAAATCTTTGCCTCTACATATTGAGTTTCTCTAACAGTTTTAAAATCATAAAGGTTTTGACCTTAAATCCATTCAAAGCGCTTTCTGTGTACTTTACGATTTCTGTCGAAATGAGTCATAATGAACGCTAGATAATTCTCCAATCTCCACCTCAATGTTCAGTAGAAAGCCAATCTATTATCTACAGTAGTGCTCCAACAGTCAGTGTCTTACCATTAATAATTGAGATATTACAACACTGTTGACAAAACTGAAATGTATCTTTCCAAAACATAACGGGGGGGGGGAAAATTTGGTACTTTAGTGCCTTCCATTAGCACCAGCAGATGGCGCTAATGGGGCTCTAGAGCATTATTGCCCCCCCCCACCCCCCGTAGCACCACTGGTAAGTTATCGCCGGGAGCCTCAACGCCAGACAGATCGTGATTTCAGTGTGCGTGCAACGCTCACTGAGCGCCCAATCTGCGAAATTGATTATAGCTACAGAGAGAGCTGGCATGAAGCAGCAGGAAGCCGGCTCCAGGGATGTTATTTAAAGGGATCATCAGAAGTTAGGAAAGCAAAGAGAGGGCAGGAAAAAATATTGACAAGTAAAATCAAGGAAAACCCAAAGATGTTTTATAAATACATTAAGAGCAAGAGGATATCTAAAGTAAGAGTAGGGCCTATTAGGGACCATAAAGGTAACCTGTGTGTGGAGGCGGAAGATATGGGTATGGTTCTTAATGAATATTTTGCGTCTGTTTTCACAGAAGAGAGGGACGATGCAGAAATTGCAATCAGAGAGGATGAGTGTGACATATTAGATGAAATAAACATAGTGAAAGAGGGAGTATTAAGGGGTTTAGTATCTTTGAAAGTGAGTAAATCCCCAGGCCCGGGTGAAATGTATCCCAGACTGTTAAGAGAAGTAAGAGAGGAAATAGCAGAGGCTTTGACCATCATTTTCCAATCCTCTCTGGCTACAGGTGTGGTGCTGGAGGACTGGGGGGCTGCTAACGTGGTATCATTGTTTAAAAAGGGAGAAAGGGATAGACCGAGTAATTACAGGCCAGTCAGCCTAACCTCGGTGGTGAGAAAATTATTGGAAAAAATTCAGAGGGACAGGATAAATCTTCATTTAGAAAGACATGGATTAATCAGCATGGATTTGTTAAGGGAAGGTCATGTCTGACTAACTTGATTGAATTTTTCGAGGAGGTAACAAGGAGGGTCGATGAGGGTAGTGAGTTTGATGTAGTCTATATGGATTTTAGCAAGGCTTTTGATAAGGTCCTACATGGCAGACTGGTCATGAAAGTAAAAGCCCAAGGGATCCAAGGCAAAGTGGCAAGTTGGATCCAAAATTGGCTCAGAGGCAGGAAATAAAGAGTAATGGTCGAAGGTTGTTTTTGTGACTGAAAGGCTGTTTCCAGTGGGGTTCCGCAGGGCTCAGTACTGGGTCCTTTGCTTTTTGTGGTATATATCAATGATTTGGACTTGAATGTAGGAAGTATGATTAAGAAGTTTGCAGATGATGCAAAAATTGGCCGTGTGGTTGATAATGAAGGAGAAAGCTGTAGACTGCAGGAAGATATCAATGGACTGGTCAGGTGGGCAGAACAGTGGCAAATGGAATTCAATCTGGAGAAGTGTGAGGTAATGCATTTGGGGAGGGCTAACAAGGCAAGGGAATACACAATAAATGCTAGGACACTGAGAAGTGCAGAGGATCAGAGGGACCTTGGAGTGCATGTCCATTGATCCCTGAAGGTAACAGGACAGGTAGATAAGGTGGTTAAGAAGGCATAGGGGATACTTGCCTTTATTAGCCAAGGCATAGAATATAAGAGCAGGGAGGTTATGCTTGAACTGTATAAAACACTAGTTAGGCCACAGCTAGAATACTGCATGAAGTTCTGGTCACCACATTACAGAAAGGATGTGATTGCACTAGAGAGGGTGCAGAGGAGATTTACGAGGATGTTGCCTGGGCTGGGAATTTTAGCTATGAGGAAAGACTGGATAGGCTGGGGTTGTTTTCTTTGGAACAGAGGAGTCTGAGGGGAGACCTAATTGAGGTGTATAAAATTATGAGGGGCCTCGATAGAGTGGATAGAAAGGACCTATTTCCCTTAGCAGAGGGGTAAATAACCAGGGGGCATAGATTTAAAGTCATTGGTAGGATGTTTAGAGGGGATTTGAGGAGAAACTTTTTCACCCAGAGGGTGGTGGGGGTCTGGAACTCACTGCCTGAAAGGGTGGTAGAGGCAGAAACCCTCACCACATTTAAAAATTACTTGGATATGCACTTGAAGTGCCGTAACCTACAAAGCTACGGACCAAGTGCTGGAAAGTGGGATTAGGCTGAATAGCACTTTGTCGACCGGCACGGACAAGATAGGTCAAATGGCCTCCTTCTGTGTCGTAAATTTCTATGATTCTATGCAAATGACTCGCAGCCGTCAGGTTAGAGAAGTTTCAGTGGTTTCTTGTCAGTTTCACCTACTGCAACAGTTTAATTCAGTAATTTCAAGGTTATTTTGTATGAGGAGTGTTGTGGCAACTAAAAAGAAGCTACATTTATTCTTAAAAAAATCAAACTGCTACACTTCGTTACATTAATGGGGGGTGTACTGGCAGTCGACCTCGCCCTCCAGGATCTATGGTGGAGGGAGCGAAGGCAGCGAGAAAGACTGGAACATGTGGCCAGAGGGAGGAGGAGGGCCATCAGGGCTCTCAACAGGAGGCCTTACCCTCCGAGGGTATTCCAAGAGCACTTCTCCTACCTCTAAATAAGCGAGGAGCAGTGTATTAGAAGGCTCCGCCTCACCAAGGAGGTGGTCACAGAACTCTGCTACCTGCTCCAAACAGACCTCCAGCCACACACCACGATGACTTAAAGCCCACATCCCCTGTGCTCACCACATCCCCATCATTCCTTCCCTCTCGCAGGCCGTATCACAGCGCAAAGCTGAAATGACAGACACCACAAAAAAATGGTAAATGAATTAATACATTTATCAAAAATCAGTGAACACATATTTACAACAAAAATAGTAACGATTCACCTTTGTGCAATCCCTTAGTGCCTCTCATTACTGTACCTTTGCCTACTCTAGTGCTCCCAGGAAGTGTTGGCCCAGTGGCTGCAGCAGGGCTGGTGGAAGGCTGCTGAGTGTCCGTGTGGGAGACTTCAGATGGCCTTGCAGGACGCCCTCGACCAGCTCTGGGCCTGGAAGGCCCAGCTGTAGACTGCACCACCTCAGCATGGGCAGCAGTCTGGGCTGGCTGGATGACAGGCAGTGACAAGGGCAATGGTGGAGTGGCAGTGGTGGGAGCAGGAATGCTGTCATCCTGAGAGAGGACAGCAGCTTCCTGCTCCACTGACCCACTGCCACTCCCCCGGGGCAGCACCTCAGCATCCCTACCAATCTGTTCGAGCACAAATTGCTGACCTGCTGCGACACCGTGAAAGCCCCGGTCGACGGTGGTAGACCCAGCCACGGTGGCAGCAGTCAGAGCTTGTGTGGCATCAAGCTGAGACTGCATGAGAGCAGCCAGCGCTTGGATGCCACTGCATTACAGCACTAAGACGTTGCGTCGCTTCCGCCTGTGCTGCAATGGAAGCTGCCGGATCACCCATCACACGCGGCATCAGGTCTGGGTCGCCACGGTCTCTCTGGGAGTCCACCATCCTTTGCAGACTGGAAATGATGGGCTCCATGCTCTGTGCAGTGCCTTGTTGGAGGCGGACTCCTCCATGCTCCTTACCATTGCCGGGAGGCTCTCGGGCACCCTTGCCATTGCACCTATCACCTCCGTGTGCATGCCCATCACCCTTCTTCTAAAGGCCTCCCCATCGAAGTCCTCATCTAAGTCGTGTGTAGCATAACTTGCGTGTAAACTCGCCCTCCGGGGAACTGGCCCCCGAGCTACCCTTTCCCCCTGGCCTTGCTGCAGCCCGCTCGTTCCCGCTGCCTCACCCTGTGCAGATCCCGCTACTATACTAGCCTCTAAAGAACGCGTAGTGCCAGTATCTGAGCTGGTGCCTGCGGGTGAGAGATGCAGTGACGCGGTTTGTTCTTCCTCCTCCTCTTCTCCCGCCTCGCTCTCAATGGTGCCCTCAGGGACAGGCTGCTCAGCTGCTTGCTCATTATCTGAAAGCATAAAGGCACAAGTGTCAGGTTAAGGTGAGGGGAGTGGGGCAGGGAGGGAGAAATACATGCATACAGCATGATTAGCTGGAAAGTGCGAAACGCTTATGGGGTGAGGGGGAGGTGGGATGTGAGAAGAAGGAGTAATGATGAACATACCGTTGTTGTCCCCAAGGGGTCAACGTCGCTGGTGTCACAGTGCCCACCACCTGGCACCCTATATTCTGCAGCACTCTATTCTGCAGCACAGACAGTGGTTGGGTGTCAGCTTGTCCCTGCCTGTGCGCTCCTGCTCCCTCCTGTTGTGAGCCACTTTGGCCTGCAAGAGAAAGGAAAGTGTGTGTGTGAGTGAGTGTGGAGCAATGTGTTTGGGTAATGTGCCTGCCATAGTTGAATAGCTGTCATTGTGTGCAAGGTGTAAGTTGTGGGTGTGAGAGTTGGTGGGTAGAGATTGTTGGTGGGTGAGTGCTGGGGGTGTGGTGCTTTGGGCAGTGTGTGAAGATTCTGGCTCAGATGGTGGTACGTAGCATTTGTTGAAGCATTCACTCACCTTAACCACCCGAGTGAGGGCATTAAATTTCTTTCTGCACTGTGTATGGGGCCTGGGGACCACAGTGCTGCCCGAGACATGCTGCGCTACCTCCCTCCACATGGTTCGAAGACTTGCGGTGAGGGCCTCCTGCCACTTTCCAGGTAGAGCACTGCCTTCCATCTCTCCACAGTGAACACTAACGCCTCCAATGCTTGATCGCAGAATCTGCAGGCTCTCTCCCTGGGGCGTGGATCTGCCATGAGTACACCTGGTTCAGTCCTCCGGCTCCTTTTCCTTGTCCTGCTTCTGCTTGCTGAGGCAGCTGCACCGCCAGCAATGCTGAGAATGAGGTTCTGCAGCATCAATGAACCTCCCCTTTAAGTACTGAAAAAAGCCTGTGGCAATCATGACTTGCGATTAGACTGCACCCGATATTGGTCCACCCTTTGAGTGTAACGCCAATCAGCTTGGGCTTTAAGACTTGAATTAGGACTCCAATCATTTCTTTGAGCAGTGAGCACAAATTTTGTGTGCAGTCTAAAGCATTAGCGCCTGGTGCTAATTCTCCAACTTTTCTAATAATACCGCCCATTCCTGGGCTTTAATGAATTTCTAGCCCTTAATCCTTTCAATTTAACAATAGGACATGATTAAAAATACATAACTTAAGGAATTCCCATTTCCAGTAGAAATTTAATAAAGAAAATGTACTCCCATATCTAATGCCAGAAAGAGCAAAAACCTTTCCTGATTTAACACCTGCTCCAATGATAATTAATAGAAAAATGCAAACAAGAAAAATGTGTTCTTCCGACTGCATCAGTATTATTATTATTAGCTTTCAGTTTTTATAGATAAGAAATCTTATATTTGACCTCAATATGAGCTTGTGGTTATTATCCTAATATAGACATAACAAATGCTTCACCTGGGAAATATACTATTATTTTTCTCATTCATATTGCCAATTTCTGTAGCCAATTTTAAATATATTTTCTTCTGGTACTTTTACTGCATCACGCAGTGAGGACAAGAAGTTAGTCTGCTCTTCCCCACTCAGGCCACCAGTTAAAACTGCAGTCAGGGCCCAGTGACATCATTGGACCTCAATCTGCATATTTAAATAAAGACCCCACTGGCTTCAGGAGGGCGTTTTGCTGCCTGCTCAAAAGAGGTTAAAATTGTAAACTGCAGGCAGGATGCAGAATGTTGATGGGTAGGTCTGCCAACCAATTTAAACAGCCCACCTGCCCAGTTTATGCCAGGCAGGTAGATTGAAATCACCTCTTTAGACCCTACTAGACACCTTCCCCTGATGGTGCAGCTGACATTAGAAACTGCCCCTTTTCACTAGTGCTGCCTATTTGGGTTTCATTCTACAAACATGCAATTGCCATTGGGAGCCGAGCTCGGTTTACAGAAAATTAACCTCAATGAAAACAATCTAACTGCACCACTTTATTCACACTTGCAAGAATGTTTTAGGGAATCAATATTAATTTAGTTCACATGTTGTTTGCTGTAATGTCTATGTGCACAAATGATGTAGCGTTAAAACATCATTAACACGTGCAATTGATTTTGTAGATAAATTATTTCCCTCTCCAATCTTCTCTCCTTTGTTCCTGAAAGTGTTGATTCAGGCTAGGCTGTGGAATTTTGCTCATGTGGCCATAATTCATGTGTGAGCCTTGACTGCAACTTACACTGATATAGCACCTTCAATGTAGCAACCTGTTCTACAGAACCTCACAAAAAGCGGCTGAGCAAGAGAGGAGGAGCTGTGGGATATGAAGGCACGGTTGAAGAGACAGGTTTTAAGGAGGCATTGAAAGTTGGAAGAGCAGTAGCAAGGCAGCGAGGTTTAGGGAGAGAATTCCATAGGCCAGGGTGTGATGGCTGGAAAATAAGCGCTGATGGTAGAATGGAAGGAGTGAGATGCACAGTGGACCAGATTTGAAGAGCAGAGGGGGCAATAGGAGGTGTAGATGAGGATGAAGTGTAGACTATGTATAGACTAGGGGACACAGATTTAAGGTTTTGGGCAAGAGATACAGGGGGGATGTGAGGGAAAACTTTTTTACGCAGCGAGTGGTGAGGACCTGGAACTCGCTGCCGGCGGAAGTGGTGGAAGTGGACACACTCAATGTTTTCAAGGGGAGACTGGATAGGCACTTGAGGGAAATAAACTTGCAGGACTACGGGGATAGAGCGGGAGAATGAAACTGACTGGATTGCTCTACAGAGAGCCGGCACGGACTCGATGGGCCGAATGGCCTCCTTCTGTGCCGTTATGACTCTATGACTCTATGAAGATTTTGACGTCAATGCATTACCAATGTAAATGTCAAGAGGTACATGACCATGGGGAGCATCACAGTTAACCCTGTTGTTGTTCTCACCCAGCTTTCACACACTCACTTCCCATCAGGGACTACTAGATATCATCAGGGGCAGGAACACTGGCTAAATTCTTTTGCAGCAGACACAGTAAATGTTTTGACTGTGGCCAATGGTGAACCTAGCTGAAGTCAGTTAACTCAGTCCAGGCCAAGGACTAAACATGGACCTTTGTGGTGAATAAAGTTCAGTCCTACACCAACTGATGCATTTGTTTAATTTTGATTAGTATTAGTTGATCTCTTGTTGCATGGTTCTTCAACAATTCTTTTAAAAACATATTTATTTCTTTAATTGTCTCTCTGCTCGTCCAGTACTCTCTAATTCATTTTGTCTTATCATCTCAGTGATCTGGTGTTTGTCTACTACTTTTTTCCCATCACTTTCTGTATATCTTTCTTTCCTTCTGTGTGCCTGGTATTTGGTATGCTTCACTTCCTTTCTCTTCTTTCCTCTCTTATGTCTCTTTCTTTGTATGTCTTACACTATCTCTTACTCTCACCTGTTGTGGAGACTGCCTCAAGGATACAAATTTCTGATAGCAGCTGAAATTATCTTTTAGGGACCTAGAGGCTGGGACTTTGTTGTTTTTCTGCCTTTACACAATGGAATTGGGGTTGGGGTTGGGAAGGAGCAGAGCTTGAAAGCTAAATTGGAAGGGAGTGAGGGATAAAAACCTTTCCTCGGGGCTAAAATGGAGTGGGGAGGCTGCAGCATTTGGTATGGATTCAGCGCCACTGAAAGGCTGGGATTGGGGAGCCTGGGTCAGGGTTGAAAGAAGAGGAGAGCCAAGGAATTAGCTGCAAATTGATAGGGTGACATGAGGAATTAGTTCCTGGTAATCACTCGAGCGATAGGACAATAACAGTCACATGGTTAGCACTGACTATCAGAACTGTGGGTCGTAAACAGGTTGAAATCTTATTCCAATGATCTGATTGGTCTGTGGTAATCAAATCATTAGCATCTCAAATCAGTAACAATGAAGGTTGACTACAAATTATACAGTGTTACAGACATACAGACCCAACATTTTTAATACTATAGATTATTACACGATAGTACCACAACTGCATTTGTTCTAAAAGCACTTTTTTATTTTTTATTTTGCCAGATATTAATTCGTTTATGAGCATTTCACTATGAGAATATGGGAAGCTTTTTGTTGAGCTCTCTTGCTTTAGGTTGCTAAGTTGAGTTGCTAGTTTTAACCCCAGTAGGATTTCCTAGCAATCAGCTGGATGACAACTCTGATATGCTTCTCATTCATATGACTATGCTGGGTTCAGATCTCCATTGGGATTGCAGTCACAGGAATGTGAGCAATTGTTTATAACCACTAGCCCACTCAACCATGTAAACTCGTGCTTTTTAATCCCATAAACTGACCTATTTTACCCACATTGCTCATTGCTGTTAACGCTCTATTAACCATTTGTTTTTCTTTCCTATCAGCATTGATGCATGCATTGGTCTTCGGAAATGTAACTGCTATCATTCAGCGTATGTACTCCAGGTGGTCTCTGTATCACCACAGAATTAAAGATCTAAAGGATTTCATCCGGGTCCATCATCTGCCAAAGCAGCTAAAGCAGCGAATGCTGGAGTATTTCCAGACGACATGGTCTGTGAATAATGGAATTGATGCTAATGAGGTACTTTTCTTATTTTAAATTCACTACAGTGAGATAATACTTTGACATATTAGTGAAAATTAATTTGAACGTAACACTATGAATATTTTAAACATAACTGTATATTTCTCGTTATGTGATTGGTTCCTGATTTTCCCACTATCCTGTTTCCTTGGACTGTCCGTTAATTGGGCTCTAGACAGGGGTCAGAAGATCTTGGGTTTGAATACCAATATGGTTCACTCATATGTGTCCTACTGAGTGTCATGTGGGAAGAAAGCAGGAGATCGCAGAGACGATGGGGGAGAATTTCCACGAGGGTTCTCCTGCAGAAATTCAACCCCATGTGCACTGCTTGTCATGTTGTTACAGTATCTCCTTCAGCAAATAACCACGTCCAATGTTGCACCCCATAGGCATTTCTGCTCACGG
The DNA here is from genome assembly GCA_030390025.1 of Squalus acanthias. NCBI lineage: Eukaryota > Metazoa > Chordata > Chondrichthyes > Squaliformes > Squalidae > Squalus > Squalus acanthias. Next base: position 124,825,969 of record CM059428.1, read on the forward strand.
AGACCAACCTCCATGGGTAATCACCCTCTTCCCCCTTTCCCCCTCCCAGACTGCCTGTTATTCACAGTACAATCCTGGTGCGGATGTGGGACCTTCTCAATACTGGCACAGGATGGTAGACAGTTATGGCACTGTCAAGAAACAGGCAAGGCCACATCAAGGCCATCCACCACACTTACTTCTTCAGTTAATGGTTCACTTAGGAGAAGCACAAATTATTCAATAGTGCATTCATTCACAAAGAAATGCACAATGGCCCAGAAATTTGACTCGGAGGCTTGCCGCGGGGGTAAGGATCGCGCGCGATATCACACTCCGCGCCGGCCGTTGTGTTTTGGGCCCACAGGAACTTCAGGTCCTGGACCTCTCCCTAGTGCCGGCGCGCAGTGTGTGCGTGTCCCAGGGGCGCAGTTAGTGCGATGCGACCTCTGGGATCACGTGGGCCATGGAGAGCCAATGGCAGCAGACTATCTTTCATTCATAGATTTGACAGGAGACTTGTCAAATCTGTGAATTGAAAGAGACCCCAAAAGAACAGCTAAACCTCAAATAAATGTTTTAAAAAACCATCACATTAATAAAATAACTATAGTTAAATAAATTAACCACTTTAAACAAAAATTTAAATTTTTGAAAAATTTTTTTTTGTTTTAAAAAGTTATAAAAATAAACTTACCTTTCTTTAAAGTCTCTAAAAAAGATAAACCTGTTGAAAAAAATTAAAAATTATACTTAATTAACTACTTACCTTGTTCAAAAGGGGTCTTACGCCTCCTTTTTACATGTGTATAATCTTCCATACTTACCCTCGCGTTGAAACCTGAAAAAAAACCTAAGTGTGCTGCGTGCGCACAGCCTGTAGTGCGCACACGGTTCACCTAGGAACCGCCCCCTTCGCCATACCGGAAGTGCCGGTTTCCCGCGCATGCGCAGTGCATGCAGGAAACCGGCACTTCGGGTTTGAATACGGGTGAGTACAGAGCGCGTACTCACCCGGGAAGGGCCGAATTTTTGGGCCATTATTATAGAATCATAAATCGTTACAGCACAGTAGGAGGCTATTCGGCCCGTCGAGCCTGTGCCAGCTCTCTGCAAGAGCACTTCAGCTAGTCCCACTCCCCCGCCCTTTCCCTGTAGCCCTGTAATTTTTTTTCCTTCAGGTACTTATCCAATTCCCTTTTGCAAGCCACGATTGAGTCTGCCTCCACCACCCTCTCAGGCAGTGCATTCCAGATCCTAGCCACTCGCTGCATAAAAAAGTTTTTCCTCAGGCTGCCTTTGGTTCTTCTGCCAATCACCTTAAATCTGTCTCCTCTGGTTCTTGACCCTTCCACCAATGGGAACTGTTTCTCTCTATCTACTCTGTCTAAACCCCTCATGATTTTGAACACCTCTATCAAATCTCCTCTCAACTTTCTCTGTTCTAAGGAGAACAACCCCAACTTCTCCAGTCTATCCACGTAACTGAAGTTCCTCATCCTTGGAACCATTCTTGTAAGTCTTTTCTGCACCCTCTCTAAGGCCTTCACATCCTTCCTAAAGTGCGGTGCCCAGAATTGGACACAATACTCCAGTTGAGGTCGAACCAGTGTTTTATAAAGGTTCATCATAACTTCCTTGCTTTTGTACTCTATGCCTCTATTTATGAAGCCCAGGATCCCGTATGCTTTTTTTAACCGCTTTCTCAACCTGGCCTGACACCTTCAACGGTTTGTGCACATATACCCCCAGGTCTCTCTCTTCCTTCACCCCCTTTAGAATTGTACCATTTTGTTTATATTGCCTCTCCTCGTTCATCTGCCATGTGTCCACCCATTCCACCAGCCTGTCTATGCCCTCCTGAAGTCTATCATTATTCTCCTTACTGTTCACTATACTTCCAAGTTTTGTGTCATCTGCAAATTTTGAAATTGTGCCCTATACACCCACGTCCAAGTCATTAATATATATCAAAAAAAGCCGTGGTCCTAGAACCAATCCCGGGGAACATCACTGTATACCTTCCTCCAGTCCGAAAAACAACCGTTCCCCACTACTCTCTGTTTCCTGTTACTTAGCCAATTTCGTATCCATGCTGCCACTGTCCCTTTTATTCCATGGGCTTCAACTTTGTTGGCAAGCCTATTATGTGGCACTTTATCAAACACCTTTTGGAAGTCCATGTATACCACGTCAACTGCATTGCCCTCATCAACCCTTTCTGCTACCTCATCAAAAAACTCAATCAAGTTAGTTAAACATGATTTGCCTTTAACAAATCTGTGCTGGCATTCCTTAATTAATCCATACTTTTCCAAGTGACAGTTAATTTTGTCCCTGATTATCATTTCTAAAAGCTTCCTCACAATCGAGGTTAAACTGACTGGCCTGCAGTTGCTAGGTTTATCCTTATACCCTTTTTTTAACAAGGGTGTAACATTTGCAATTCTCCAGTCCTCTGGCACCACCCCCATATTTAAGGAGGATTGGAAGATTATGGCCAGTACCTCCGCAATTTCCACCTTTACTTCCCTCAGCATCCTAGGATAATCCCATCCAGTCCTGGTGACTTATCTACTTTAATACAGCCAACCTTTCTAGTACCTACTCTTTATCAATTTTTATCCCATCCATTATCTCAACTACTTCCTCTTTCACTATGACTTTGGCAGCATCTTCTTCCTTGGTAAAGACAGATGCAAAGTACTCACTTACTACCTCAGCCATGCCCTCTGCCTCCATGCGTAGGTCTCCATTTTGGTCCCTAATTGGCCCCACCCCTCCTCTTACTACTCATTTACTATTTATATGCCTATAGAAGACATTTGGATTTCCTTTTATGTTAGCTGCCAATCTATTCTCATACTCTCTCTTTGCCCCTCTTATTTCCTTTTTCACTTCCCCTCTGTTCTTTCTATATTCAGCCTGGTTCTCACTTGTATTCTGAACCTGACATCTGTCATACACCCCCTTTTTCTGCTTCATTTTATTCTCTATCTCTTTCGTCATCCAGGGAGCTCTGACTTTGGTTGGCCTACCTTTCCCCCTCATGGGAATGTACCTCAACTGTACCCGAACCATCTCTTTAAAGGCAGTTCATTGTTCAATTACAGTTTTGCTTGCCAATCTTTGATTCCAATTTACCCGGGCCAGATCCATTCTCAACCCACTGAAATTGGCCCTCCTCCAATTAAGTATTTTTACTCTAGGTTGGTCTCTGACCTTTTCCATAGCTAATCTAAACCTTATGATACTATGATCACTGTTCCCTAAATGTTCCACATCTGACACATGCTCCATTTGACCCACTTCATTCCCCAGAACCAGATCCAGCAATGCCTCCTTTCTCATTGGGTCAGAAATGTACTGATCAAGAAAGTTCTCATGAACACACTTCAGAAATGTTTCCCCCTCTCTGTCCTTTACACTATTACTATCCCAGTCTATATTAGGATAGTTGAAGTCCCCCATTATCACGGTCTATAGTTTGTGCACCTCTGTAATTTCCCGGCAAATTTGCTCCTCTATATCCTTCCCACTAGTTGGTGACCTATAGAATACACCTGTAGTGTAATGGCACCTCTATTGTTTCTTAACTCTACCCAAATCAATTCTATCCTTGACCCCTCCAGGACATCCTCTCTCTCTCCAGTACTGTAACATTCTCCTTAACCAATACTGCCACCCCACCTCCTTTCTTTCCTTCCCTATCTTTCTTGAACACCTTGGGCTGGATTTTCTCAATGGAGACGAGTTGGAGGCGGGACTGCTGCTTGTCGGGTCAATGTCCCGTCTCCATCATCTTCTGGCCAACCAGTGTGATTTTCCCCTGATTGACCTTGTTAAGCCCGCCCTGCGGGCTCAGCAGGCTAATTAGGGGGGAAGTCACTGACAGAGCACGTCAACGTCTGACGTGCTATCTGTCAAGACTTCTTAAAAGAAGAAATGTCAGCGTTTGACAGCTCGGTGAAGCTATCAAACACTGACATTCTCTCTAGTTTGATGAGGCCTTGTGTTCAGGACTCATCAAACCTTTCAACTTTGTAGATTTCAGATGGCTGTTGGGTCGGAGGATCCAACAGCCAGTCTGTGAAATCGACAAGGAAGATGTCGGGTCTCCCGATCCAGGGTGGATGAAGGCTGTAGGCAGAAAACAAGGTAAGTGAACATTTTTTAACACTTAACACTCACCTTCCATACTTACCACTCCACACTTGCACCCATCACTCACCTCTACATCTTACTTCCAGGTGCCTCCGACCCCTGCAGACCTCCTTCCCGTCTCCTCCAACCCGGCGGGGTTCTCCGAGGTCGGGAAGCCTTCACCCGAGAAGGTAAAATGGCACTAATCCTTTTTTCTGCCTGTTAACTACCTGTAAACAGGCAGTTAAAAGGATTTAATCCCTTTCCCACCTCCAGGAGACAGGACCCGAAGCAGCACATCTTCCCGCCTCCTGGCAAAAGGGCACGGAGGCGGGATGGGGGCGGGTTTGCCATCCGCCCCCACTTTCTGCCACTTTACCGGCAGTCCCACCTCCATGCCCGCCTTCTTGGGGCTGAGAAAATCCAGCCCCTTATATCCAGGAATATTTAGTACCCAATCCTGCCCTTTTTTGAGCCAGGTTTCCGTTATTGCCACAACATCATATTCCCATGTGGCTGTTTGCGCCTGCAGCTCACCAACCCTATTTACCATGCTTTGTGCGTTTATACACATGCACTGTAAACCTATCTTAGACCTTATTGTATTCTCTCTTAGTCTGACCCCACCTAATACCGTACTATTTCTTACTGTAGTGCTATCTGTCTCTCCTAATCCTTTGTGCACCTTGTTTCTCCTTTCTAATGCTACATCCTGGTGCCCATCCCCCTGCCAAATTAGTTTAACCCTCCCCCGCGAGGATATTGGTCCCGGCTCTGTTAAGGTGCAACCCATCCACCTACCCCAGAACTGGTCCCAATGTCCCAAGTTAAAGTGGCTATGCATAACAAATAGATGATGGACTATACAAATAAGTTCACTGCATATTTTCCAGTTCTATGTTTGGGTTTCAATATGGCAGTGAGTCTTCATTAAGTATTTGATGTGCCAGTGTCCCTTTCAGAACTAGTACTCTCCTGATGGCTGTACTGCTTTTTCATCTTCCTCAGATTAGTGCAGCTCTTCAGCCATTTCCATGGAGAGACACTGCCCATTGTGATGTATAAAATACAACACACACTAATTTTGAAGATCATACTGTAAAGCACCCCCACCCCTTGAAACAGTCTATACATTGCAATCTCTGCCAAGTATCTGCCTGATGATTTGTTTGGCACACCCATGTGTCTCATGATAGCTGTGCCAACCTGTTGTCGGGGGATACCATCTTGTTGTAAATGGCCACAGTTCCAGTGCACACACAAGAGGGGTAATTTTATGAATTTGGGCTCCTGGCGTAGAACTTCACCTACTGGAACTGTTTGTTGGGAATTCAGGCACAGAAATCAGTGGGCACGGCAGGATTTGACCTCCATGTCTGAATTCCCAATATGCACTCTCAGTAGGTGAAGCTTCAAGTCAGGAGTAAAAATTTATAAAATGTACTCAAAAGTCTCCAAGTAGCCAAGCGTACAACCTCTTGTCACATATGGAAGAGTTTGGCCACATGTATTGTGGAAAATACATGTGCCCAGGAAGTAGGATTGATCTGCATGATCTTCATTCTGTGCTTGCAGACTATTAGGAAATACATGGAGCTATGGCCTTCCCTGTTGATGTAGGAGAGTGCAGATGCTTGAAGTACAATATGACTGTGGTCAATACAGCCCTGAACCCCAGAGAAAGCTATATATTTTTCTTTAATGCATCTGCTGCTCCATCTGTTGCTGCTGCTCCATGCTAAAGTGAATTTCAGTCTCTGAATGCCTAAACACAGCATCTGTCATCTGTTTGGTGGATCAGTGCACATGACGTTGGCTGATTCTAGATAATTAAGATAGTTGCCACGAACAACCCTGTAATGAAAAAGTTCTGGATTGCAATCACTTTCACAGGAAATGCAAGGCTGATGTTGGACAGTGCCTCCAGTTCTGGGACCAGGAGCTTGTACATCTTTTTGATAACCTCCCTATTCAAGCATAGCCCCATGAGACAGAGCTCCTCTGTAAGATCCAGGTGCCTATATGCCAGACAGTATATTTCGTGCAAATTGTATTGGTTAGTTCATCAGGTGTGTATCTGATGTCCCCTTACCTTGTTAGCTGCCCTCTCCTGGTCCTGTTGTTCCTTCTCTGGTGCAATACTGCATGCTGTATCCATGCTGTTGAAAAGGAAGAACAAGGCTTCTTTGAGCAGTTTCCTTTCTCCTCAGCTCTTATGATATGATTCTGCCTCTGTCTCACTCCCTGTCTCCAACTCCAGGTTCCTTCAGGCAGAATGTCTGCACAATTTCAGTAAATTGAAAAACTGCATCACATTTGCATGAGTTAGCCTTAATATGCTTTTAACAAGCACTTAATAAGCTGAACACAACTCAAGCATTCAAATTGTGGTTATGCGTATAAAAGACAATAAAGCCAAGGAGTAACTTTCAGCGATGTGCAGATAACCTATAATTGTTGCTTTAGGTGGAATATGAAAATTTACTCCGCATTAATGCTGAATTTGTCTGTCTGGTAACTTTAGTACAATGAGTACTTTCAATCCCCACTTGTTAATTTTTCACTCTTTATGGACATATAACAGCAAATTTAGTGTGAGTGCACCTCCAACACAGAGCATCACTGTACAGGAGCACAGCCTGAAGATACAACAATAACACGATCAGTCCCAGTTCCTGCTTAGCAAGTCTTCCTGCTTGAAGTGCAGCATCATTGAATTTCTCCTCTAATTTTAAGTGTTATTTAAAGTGAAAGATGAAAGTACATTGGAAAATAACTTCCGTTATTAATGGATTGGAAATATGCCTGCAGCGTGATGCCAGTGTGAAGACTTAGTAACTTGTACAAATTAAGATCTGTAAGCTTCAATTGGCACAGTAATCCTGATTTATCATTTTAATTATATAGTTCATTCCCATTAACAGGCACCTAATTTTAACCTCTGGATCACAATCACAGGAGACTTACTTCTGATATTTAACTCCAGTAGTCGATAGCTATATGATGACTATGATCGATATTTCAAAATAATTGCACAGCCTCAGCAACAGTTATAAGTGTAATGTGTGCATCAGATGTACAGGTAACATCCTGACTACAGTATCCTGTTGTTTTTCTATCCCCGCTATATATATCATTTCTCATAAGTGTCGGTTCAGTTTTAGTCAGTGACTCAAATTAGTTTCCATACTATTTTCTTTGTGTGAGACAAGATCTATGCATCATAAAAAATACTATTGTTAGTTATCACAGCACTTAATAGACATGTAATATATTTATAGCCGTTTAAATATATAGGGGATGAGTTATAACTTAGTAAAGCAAAGTGTCTTGTTTTTCACTAAAACATTGTCCATTTCTCACAGGAATAGAACATGTATTTCTTTTCCAGTGAAATCTCCTGGTCCAATGTCATAATCTTGTAAATCTCCCATTCCACGCCCCCCCCACCCCACTCACTCCCCCACGAACATGGCACAATCCAAGCTCAAAACTTAGCAGCCCTAATTCTGGCTGCAAGGAAATTGGTGTCACTCATGAAGATACTGGCCGCAATTTTACCGCCGCTTAGAGGGCGGGTTTGGAGGCGGGTCAGAGGTTAAATTCGATTTGATTGACAGCGGGTTTCCGAACCTGCCGTCAACCCTCCTCCAAACAGCTTTCCCAAGTGTCGGGTCCCCGAATTGCGAGTGGACCCGACACCTAGCGGCGGGAAACGGATTAAAGGCAATTACCTGCCTATTAACAGGTACTTGTCAGTAGTTTTCAGCCTGTTTTGGGATTTTCCCGCTTCTGGGTCGGGTTTCCCGATGTCTGGACACCACGCCAGGTAAGTGTGGCGTGTTGTGAGTCTGGTGTAATGTTTGTGAAAAGATGACAGCTGCAGAAGTAGTGTGAAGGATGTAATGTTGCACATGGTGAGTTTCAGAGCAAAGAAAATGTTGGTTACTGCATTTTTAAAACAGATACAGATTTCTTTAGCTTACAAGTTTTGAAATCCACCTCATTGGGAGAACCTCTCTCACCACTGACAGATCGCTTCTGTCATCTCACCTGCAGCTGCCATATATTCCAGCATATGGAGGGAGTCATTGGAGAGCCAGGGTGCAAGAGTTCACCTTTGTGCAGTGATTGTCAGTGTTTTCAGCAACTCAATGCTGTCAAACACTGAGAAATCAACTGTCAAAATAAAATTGTGCATGGTCCCTGACATGAATCTTGTCATTCATGGGAAATTACTTATGATATAATACTGGGCGGCCTGCTAGTGGCGCTGTCCAGGGAGAGTATAAATACTCGGGCATGGGCCCAGCTTGCTCAGGACATTCTTTAACAGGAACTGGTGAAGGACAACTAGATCTCCATGTTGTAAAACAGTTGAGTAAAGCCTTGTTTAATACTCAGACCAAGTGCCTAGTAGTTTTCTTACGTCAGTCCCTTTAAGGAAACCGGCAGATGACGCATCATCAAATGACGTCATCAGACCCGCTTCCTGTTAATTGGCCGGTAAGCCCGCATAACAAGGTCAATCAAGGGAAAATCACATCTGTGGAGCGGAGGCAGCTGTTGGCGGGACTGGAAGCCGGAAACCAGCTGTCCCGCACCCATCCTGACACCGCTGACAAAATTGCGGCCACTGTTTTCTTAAATCAGACTTCTTTTGTTCACTTGAGTAGTAACGAATTCAGTTTTCTGGTTATAATCATTTTATTCTTTAACTTCAGTATAAAAGGCAATTTACACGCGGAGTATAGTCACAAATAGAGTACGCAAACCTAGGCATGGGACTTTTCGTGCTGCTTGAACAAAGGAAAAAGCTTATATTTATACACTATTCTCTTATCAAACTGGATCTGGGATTGCCTAATATGGTAATCTCTGGCTACTGCACAGTCCAGTGACACAAGTCTACATTTTCTTCAACATACATCAACAACGTTAGAAGCACGTAAAAGCACAATGGCCTTGTTATGGTAAGCATAACCCTTCTAGTTTCTAGACATTCTTATCATAACATTTCTAATCTATTATATTCTGAAAATATCCAAGGCCGGTTGGTTGCAAACACTGGCTGTTGCTAAGTGAAATCTGTATCTTTTTCTCTCCCTCTCTCTCTAATAATGTCAATCACATTTTTTCCCTATATTGAATGAACTAAACATGAACACCTTTCAGAAGCTGAATTAACCGAGTTCCGTATGCCAACAGATACGAACTTCATTGAAAAACTAGGAACAAAAAACAAATGAAATGCCATCCATTACAAAAAAATGACTGCAAATACATTCAAGGATGTAACACATTATTCGGATTTGTATGACTGAATAAACCACTTAAGCTTTGTTCTTGTGGTTTATAACATTATTCACCCCCTCCTCTGTGTGTTATAGCCTTGAAACATAATTCCGACCATCTATTATTCTCTATTCGGGACAGTTTTGATTGATATCTACAGAGCACAGTTGTGAAGCATGAATGTGTTGTCTAAATGTAAATGTATTGGGCCTCAATTGTATTTTTGACATCATCCCAAACCTCGTTTATATCACAATGTCGTGGTGCAACTTGCATAAAAAGCAATGTCCATAATGGTTTAAGCACCCGTGCTGTAACATAGTCCTTGGATGCAGTGGATCACAGTTGCTAGCACCACAAAAGTTATTTTGCCTACATAACAGCACTGATTGCATTTCAAAAGTAATTCATTGGTTGTGAAAAGCTTTGCGATTTCCTGAGGATGAGATGAGGCACCATATAAATGCTGCTTTTTACTTTCTTTTCTCTCTTTTACACATATATATGTGTCTGTCACTACTGATTTTATCGGATGGAAGTGATAATTAAACCACATTTCACATGGACAAAGCATACCTTCACAGGGAGGTACTGGCAGTACAGAACTGCTAGCACTCCTAAGGGCTGTAAGTGCCTATGGTGCACTCCTCAAAATTAATCACTTCCAGCAAGGTGGAAAAATCAAAGAAAAAATTTTAGAAAAGGAAAAGGATAATTATCAATAGCAGTGGAGGAAATCTTTCTCATGTTAAGGGAAAATAGTTGCAGCTTTTAAATCCATAGGTGCAGCAAATATAAAAGAGTACTATATATTTGTGCTGCAGCTCCACAAGTACTTTTAACGCTGCGCTAATGGCTGTGGCTATCAGCTTATTAGTTTTTCATCAATACGGTTTGTCTATTTAGTCAATGAACACGTGTATATATGTATGTGTCCAAATATTAATGTAATGCTCCTGAGGAGAACCTTTTTCGATATGGAAGCATGTGTTGTGTATATGAATATGTTTATTTTAAGGATGTGTTAATTAAATATTTGTAATACTATACTGGTAGAATTTATACCACACTGTTAATTGTTTTATAGAAGGAAGAACGGTATTCTGTGGGGAGATTCTGAAATGCATCTCAGTTCATTTATCTTACATCTAATTACCCCTTGCAGTCATTAATGGTTATTTTGGCTTTAACGTATTTTGAAAACTATTCACGTTTCTTCATGCAATTAGCTAATTGCCATTAAATAACAACTGAAAATGCTAATGTTTATTATAGAAACCTATTAGATTTTACTGTTTGAAACATTTTGAATAACACTGGTGAATTTTATTTTATGAGAAGTATTCAGAACCTCCTCCCTGGTCTTTTCCAGACAGCTCCGCCATTAATTATTGCAATTATTGCAACTCTTGTTATTTCCGTAGCTTTTAAAGGATTTTCCAGATGAGCTGAGGTCAGACATCACTATGCATTTGAACAAGGAAATTCTACAGCTTTCTCTATTTGCCTCTGCCAGCCGTGGCTGCCTTAGGTCTCTCTCCCTGCACATCAAAACCTCTTTCTGTGCTCCAGGCGAGTACCTCCTTCGACAGGGAGATGCACTGCAGGCCATCTACTTCGTCTGCTCAGGCTCCATGGAAGTGCTTAAAGGTACCATGGTGTTGGCGATACTTGGTAGGTTCTACAATTCTGCTTTAATTGCAAACATAAATAAGCTTTCAAAATTGAGCATTTTATTTTAAGAGCAATGATAAGAAACAAAATAACCCCGCAACTATTACGACTGGTTTAATTTCTATTAATTTGTACCAATCACATGTTGTATCTCGTATGCTCAGTAACCTGCGTTCCTCCAACTCTGGCCTTTGAGCATCCCCCAATTCCTTCGCCCCAACATTAGCGGCTGTGCCTTCAGCCATCTAGGGCCTAAGCTCTGCAATTCCCTCCCTAAACCTCTCCGCCTCTCTTTCCTTAAAACCTACCGCTTTGACTAAGCTTTTAGACACCCGTTCCAATATCTCCTGCGGCTCAGCATCATTTTTTTTTGTCTGATAACGCTCCTGTGGAGCGCTTTACTATATAAATGAGAGTTGTTGTTTTGTCACACAATTTTCTGCAAAAATCCAATGCAAAATATTGCAGAAGACAAAGTATAAACATGGAGGCAAGAATTTTTCTGGCTGCTTGTAAAAGTCGGATAGTGGTAAAGGATGGAGTACCAGAGCCTCATCTTCAGTCGCTTACAAGCCTTTATTTAGAGAGAAACACATTACATACCGTGCACCCACCCCCCACCCCAACCCTTTCCCGAACCTGCTCCCATATATATGAACACAAGAGTCCCCAATTAACACCCAATTGATATACACCACCTGAAACAATTAACATTCGGAAAACCATAAACACTTTCTTTTACAAATTTCAGTAAGTTTATACCACATGTTTAGTTTCCTCAGACTCAGATGGAATGCCCTGACACACAGTTGTAGGCACCAAAACAGTTTATTAAATACAAGATATGGTCCAACAAGTAATTTAGTTTTCTTGCAGAACACTGCATAATATTCTACAAGATCGTATTGAGCAATGTTGTAAAGATGGTTTACTCCATGTTATTAATGCACATGCCAGGGCCATATACAAGTCTGCAGCCTCAGGTGGTGGTTTATTTACACTGTATACAACTGATACAAAAAGAAAGCAAAACTTGAGAGAAACTGCAATAGGTGGAACAAGCGGAAGCACACACGATTAACCTTTATAACCCTGCAATCTTTCCTGGTGTTGCAAGAGAAGAGACTCTCTATTTTTGTGCTTTTGTCCCATCTCCTATTTCTATTATGAACGAGCACCTAAATTAATAATAGGTACTTAGTGCCAATCAAGGCAGATTTATTCCAAGTTGTCCTTCTAATAATCAGCACTCATTCTAATCCTCCTCCCTAGCAACTGTAGAGGCAGCTTGCAATATCACTCTAAATTTACTTCTAAAATGTAAGATTTAAGAGCTCAAGATAGATGTGGATAGAAACACCATCATGTATATATCATATATCGTGTGTTTTTTATTCAAAATTTAGGTGAAAGGCTGAGGCAGCAAGGTGTAAAAAAAAACTACGAGAGACCATGCATACCAGGGTCAAAGCGAGAAAAACTATGAGGGGGCTGAAATGCACAGTGGAGAGTGCACAGTGTTTTACCCGGCAGTACAGCCGAAGAGGTCCAGAAACCATGAGTTTATAATTATTTTATGTGGAGCCAGGAGGAGCAGGAGCACTCTTCCAGGTTTCACAAGAATAATGAGGGCTGCTGCCACCCTGGGCTCCCCCTGCCCAGAGCTACCGGCCGGGTTGTGCCTTTGGGCTGCCCGATATTGGGCCGGCCCACAGCTGGCGAGCTGCGGAGCCCATTTGGCACCCACAGCCTACTGGCACCATGGTAATGAGGACCAGCCCTCAAACCGGACTGGGCCTCCCACCGGTACCATCGGGCAGCCAGCCAGTTAGCTCCGCCTGTTGGATGTTTAAAATCTACCGCAGTATGTTTGGAGCTTTCAAGGAACAAGAGAGGGATATTCAGAGGAACAATGACCAGGGTAACATTTAGAAAATGCGTTAGCACCCTGATGGCAGTTAATGCACCAACTCTTTTGCCAGAGAATTGTAGAACATGGATTCATATCCATGCAGAGACAGTGTAGTTCCCCAGAGAGGGGGAAAGAAAATCATTAGTATAGCCAGGCCACGGATCTCGGTGGCTGATTGTAATGTGTCATTGCCAGAAACCTAGAAACAGTTTGCCTGCCTACCCTTAGGTGACCTCAAAATGGGAGCCAGAAAATTTAGCAAAGGCTTTTCCCTTTATTATGTAGGACATTTGTCACTTTGCATTTTACTATAATTATTGCTATTTAACTGCCTGCTGACATTTATTTGCTACTTGAATGACAACAATATAGTCAGGATTATATATAACGTGGTGTTGACAGCTGTGATGAATTCTACCAGTCAAACTCAATGACAGAAAAATAAAGTTATATACAGCTGACATCATCCATTCTTAGGGCTTCAGTTCCTTTCATAATAAGTAGTGCAATCACTCAGATCCACGGAGCAATCTCATTGTTCGTATCTGAATTGAAAAAGTTCCATCAAGTCAACATCAGTTTCATCATCATTGAATCCTCAGTCTGTCTCCAATGCATCATACATTTCAGGTGTCCCAATTGTCTTAGCTTTCAGAATCATTTTACAGCAACTCATGAGAGTAAAGAGTTCCACAAACAAGCTGCCAATTCAGGCTTCAATCAACGTTGGATTTCTGAGTCAGTGTCTTGGCTGCACAATGAATGGAAAGGTCTTCTATGTTCTTAATTGCAATAGCTTTCTCGTGGAGATATGTGGAATACATTCATTACAATATCTAGCAGACAAGGAAGTTTAAGTAGCCCATAAGTATTACACCTGACACGTTTGTTCAATATATAATAGTATCTGCTCTGTCCTCTTTGTGACCTTACCTGGAATATAAAACCAGGCACTTTCAAATTCAATAATCTCTCATTTCAACAATAATTTAGTTAATCAGCTCCCTCCAGCATCAGTTGTCCATTGTTCAACTCTGGGATTGAACTAGTTATCCATCAGGTGTTACTTCCCTGTTATAAATGACCTGACTTTACCTTGTGCCCATTGTCAAACATGCCAGTGCAGTTGTAAAGTGAACATATTCATGACCTGTTGCAAACTGTCTTTTGATCCTACTTCTTGACAGTTCACAGTTATCAAAACTCATAGGACCCTCATTCATATTTTCAGTGTGATCTCTCTCCAAATGGGGCTCACAGAAACTGCACATCTCACTGTCGCACACTTCACTCTGTGTTCCATGAACACCTAGTTGATTTGATTCTCTCTGTAAATCTGAACCTTGTTGGGTGTACTCCAAATTCTCTAAAGCCTTTCTATTCCTTTGTGCCTTATATTCATAACAAATCGGTTAATGTGTTCAAGTGAAATTCAACTGGCTGATGACAATGTTAACAAAGTTGTTAACTATTTATTTTAAACAGATTAAAGATTTTGTTAAAATAGCAAACAAAGGAATGTTACCTGAGCATATTAACCAATTGGCTACTATATTGCACAAAGAATTTCTAGGTCCAGATTCTGCTTCTTTTTCAATCATGGAGATCACAACCAATGCATCCACTATCTCTGCAGCCACTTCTTTTAAGACCCTGGGATGCAGGCCATCAGGTCCAGGGGACTTGTCCACCTTTAGTCCTATAAGTTTGCCTAGTACTTTTTCTCTAGTGATAGTGATTGTTTTAAGTTTCCCCCCCTCCCTATAGCCCCTTGATTATCTATTATTATTAGGATGCTTTTAGTGTCTTCTACTGTGAAGACCGATACAAAATATTTGTTCAAAGTCTCTGCCATTTCCCTGTTTCCCATTGTTAATTCCCCAGTCTCATCCTCTAAGGGACCAATGTTTACATTAGTTACTCTCTTCCTTTTTATATACCTGTAGAAGCTCTTACTATCTGTTTTTATATTTCTTGCTAGTTTATTGTTATAATCTATCTTCTCTCTCTTTATTGTTTTTTTAGTCGTCCTTTGCAGGTTTCTAAAGATTTCCCAATCCTCTGGCCTACCACTAATCTTTGCAACATTGTATGCCTTTGTTTTCAATTTGATACCATCCTTAACTTCCTTAGTTAGCCACGGATGGTTCATTCTTCTCCTAGAGTCTTTCTTTCTCACTGGAATATAGCTTTGCTGAGAGTTATGAAATATCTCCTTAAATGTCTGCCACTGCTTATCTACCGTCTTACCCTGTAATCTATTAAACCAATGCCCAAGTTTAGAAAAAGAGAAAAAAAGTGAAATACTCACCAACCAATCACTTACCTGCTTCCCTGTGACATCACACTTTGATTTTTTTTTTTCCCCTCACAGGTCCGTCCGCTCCCGCTCTCGCCGCTGGTTTCGGGCCTCGGGCACTGCCACTTTTATGTCGGCCGCTCCTCCCCTGGTCCCGCTCTCGCCGCTGAAGTCTATCACTCTCCTCCTCACTATTCACTATACTTCCAAGTTTTGTGTCATCTGCAAATTTTGAAATTATGCCCTGTACACCCACGTCCAAGTCATTAATATATATCAAAAAAAGCAGTGGCCCTAGAACCGACCCCTGGGGAACACCGCTGTATACCTTCCTCCAGTCCAAAAAACAACCGGTCACCACTACTCTCTGTTTCCTGTCACTTATCCAATTTTGTATCCATGCTGCCACTGTCCCTTTTATTCCATGGGCTTCAAATTTGGTGGCAAGCCTATTATGTTGCACTTTGTCGAACACCTTTTGGAAATCCATGTACACCACGTCAACCACATTGCCCTCATCAACTCTCTCTGTTACCTCATCAAATACTGTGGCAACAAGAGCAGGTCAGAGGCTAGGTATTCTGCGGCAAGTGTCTCACCTCCTGACTCCCCAAAGCCTTTCCACCATCTACAAGGCACAAGTAAGGAGTGTGGTGGAATACTCTCCACTTGCCTGGATGAGTGCAGCTCCAACAACACTCAAGAAGCTTGACACCATCCAGGACAAAGCAGCCCGCTTGATTGGCACCCCATCCACCACCTTAAACATTCACTCCTCCACCACCGGCGTACCGTGGCTGCAGTGTGTACCATCTACAAGATGCACTGCAGCAACTCGCCAAGGCTTCTTTGGCAGCACCTCCCAAACCCGTGACCTCTTCCACCTAGAAGGACAAGGGCAGCAAGCGCATGGGAACACCACCACCTCCAAGGTCCCCTCCAAGTCACACACCATCCTGACTTAGAAGCACATCGCTGATCCTTCATCGTCGCTGGGTCAAAATCCTGGAACTCCCTCCCTAACAGCACTGTGGGAGTACCTTCACCACACAGACTGCAGTGGTTCAAGAAGGCGACTCACCACCACCTTCTCGAGGGCAATTAGGGATGGGCAATAAATGCTGGCCTTGCCAGTGACGCCCACATCCCATAAACGAATTTAAAAAAAACTCGATCAAGTTGGTTAAACGCGATTTGCCTTTAACAAATTCGTGCTGGCTTTTCTTAATTAGTCCACACCTATCCAAGTGACTGTTAATTTTGTCCCTGATTACGGTTTCTATAAGCTTCCCCACTACTGAGGTTAAACTGACTGGCCTGTAGTTGCTGGATTTATCCTTACACCCTTTTTTGAACAATGGTGTAACATTTGCAATTCACAGTTGGTAAAATACAGACAGTACAGTGCCTTTGCTACAAGTTATACTGTGTTTGACACAGTGCTACTGTCTTTTATCCTAAGAATGCTAATGGGCCGGATTTTCCGACCCCCATGGGTGCGTACGAGGTGTGTACACGCCTGTAGGGGCCGCGCAAGTTCCGGGTTTAGGTATGCGAAGCACATTGGCTGAAAACCCGGCACTTGCGATCTGTCAAGAATTCTCCTGACAGATCATCCGCCTGCCTGGGAAAAGTGTCTCTGTGGGTGGAGAGTTGTGTTTTTTGCACAAATTCCGCCCGCTGAATGGCCGTGGAATTCTTACGCCTGGTAAAAGCTTAAGGGGGAAAAATTCGGTATCGCCCCGTTTGGGGCACAATTATCGGCTGTGCGCAAAGATTAGCGCCTGGCGCTAATTATCGCCTCCGACTACAAACTTGACTTTTATCGCCCCTGGAGGTGATTGGAGCCCTAAATCAGGCGCTAAACATCTGTCTTAAGGCGCAAAGGCCGAGGAGCGAGGCGCTAACTCAGAGCGCTGGCGAAGCTAATGTGATATCAGTCAGCAATGGAACACAGACACAATGGCCCCGGCCAGTCCTTAAAGGGGAGGGTTGATCTTGCTTTCCATCCACATCCTGCTCATTGCAGCCTTGAATCTCGGCCTGGAGAGACCTGTACATCAAATCTGCTGGAAAGAACAATGGAGAGAACCAGGGAAAGAGCTCAGAGTGCAACCCCCACAGTCTCTTCTAAATCGATACAAGGAAGGGTAAATCAAAATGAACCTGCAAAGTGCTGCTCAGTACCCAAAACTCCTTCACACAGCATTGAATCTCTCCAGAAGTCTCTCTCTCTCTCTCTCTCTCAGAATGCGTGGTTCAATAATGCCGCCAACAAAAAAAGGCAGGAAGCGGTCGCCTTTAAATAGCGCTCCCCCAGTCCCTTCCTGACTCCAAAACGCTCCCCTCAACCTGTCGTTGCTAGCGGCAGGCGGTAAGGCAGGGGGCGCCACTCAATATCCGCTCCGGGGCGCTACCGGGGCGTTGTGCACTCGACTGACGTCATGATCTGCCGGCGCAGGAGATCGTGGCGGTACTGTTTAGCGCCGCCGTAAAATGTCTAGTTAATTTCGCGAGTGGCGCAAACATCGCTGCGCCCGGGCGCTAGTTGCTTTGTGCCCCATTAGCGCCCTCTTAAGGCGCTAACGGGAGGCACAACCAACTGAATTTTTCCCCCTAAGAGTGTTAATAAATAGAAAAATGAAATTTTATAACTCATTTATAAATTAAATATACTCTTCAAAAAGGTAAATTTATTTTTAGCCACTTAAAAACATTTAATTTTTTTCAATTTTTAAAAAAATATTTAATTAAATGGAATTTTAATTAATTTTAATGATGTAATTTAAAAAAAATTATTTAAATTTTTTAGTGTGTTTTTAAATGTGATCCCCATTCATACTTTTGATAGATCTGTCCCTACAGACCTGTCAAAAGTATGAAGGGGGATTCCCTTCTTTCGAACCGCATGTGCCCCTGGGATACCTGGGCCTCTGCGCATTTCCAACAGGAGAGGCCCAGGATTAGAAGCCTCGGGATCTACGGAACCAGCAGGTACGTTCATAGATTTTTTTTCCTATCAGAGGCATCCGCACGCAGGAAGCCTCCGATCGGAAATTATGGGCCAATAGAATAAAATACTGGAGGAATGCTTGGCAATTTTTCCAAAATGCAAGGAAAGGAGCTACATTACAATGGCCAAAATAGTAGCAACACTGAGGCTACGGTCCAGAGTGAAAAGTAGAGATGCTCTAAATAATTCAACTATGAGAGTCTTCAATGGGAAATTGAAGAAAAAAAGAGAAAAAACGATGAACTTTATTAGGTTTATGTTGAAGTTGCATATATTTGTGGATTTGGTATAAAGTGCTTCAGCAATGCCCAAAGTGTTAGACTTGATGCGTAGCGTTAGCTTATTAATGTTCTGAGGTATGTCTGCACTACGTTCTAGAAATGATAAGGTTAGCAGTTTTTTAAATTAATTCATCAAAGGCAGGTACATAGAGAATCTACATTGCACCATTTAAAAAGCTGTGTTTGCATTTTTCACTTAATTTGAAGAATAATGTTAACCCATTGAGATGTGTACCAAGCTTTTACTCAGAATTAATGTTGAGAGATATTCTTAATTATAGTTATCATCTTTTCAGAACTAAATATTCTACAGTTTTCTCAATATTGTAAACAGGCATCCAATAAAATGGTTTGACAACATTTTTATGCAGAAATTACCCCCAAAAAAATCTACAATAAATTATATTAAATAAAGGGCACCCAGTTTACATTGAAGGATTCGCATTATTTCCCCAAAATGATAAATGTTACAATGAAAAATGCTACCTCAAAGTAAAAAAAAAAAAATGAAGTTTGGATTGCCATTAAAATGCTTCACAAATCATCCCTGTGATCGCTGAGTCATTTTTTTGGGAACAACCAGGACAGGGGAACACCAAGGTTGAAAATATTTTCAAGGTACTAGAGACAATAAAATATAGAGTGTAAGTTTGGGTTTTAAAAGCCAAGCTTGGCGTTACCTAAGCATTACTTCTTGATTTATCTTCTCTTCTCTAGCTCCCTTCAACCGTGCTCGCCTCCTACTTATCGTTAACCTTGGAGGCCACGGCCCTTCACCTTGGTTTCACAATTTAAAAATGTAATCACTCCTGATTGGTCAGAAGTGGTATGTCTGACAGTCAGGGGTGACATGATAATCGGTGTGGTGACAGAGGTGATGAAATATTATAAACAATATATTCCCAACCCGGAACTTGCATTTTAAAGAAAGTCCATGAGGGGAGAACCTTGTTAAGGTATAAAAACACTAACATTGTGCTCACTCACTAACATTGTGCTCACCAGCCAATTAACAAGGTACAGATTACAGGACAGACATGTCAGTAAACATGTAAATGTATTACAGGAAACTCTTTGGTATCCGGCACGTACGGGACCGGGATGGTGCCGGTTTATTAAAAATTCTGGATAACGGAGATGTATACCTACCAAGGTACGAGAGCCCCGTTACACAGCCACAGGTGCAGGAGCCCCGGTTACACAGCCACTTGTGCAGGAGTCCCAGTTACACGGCCACAGGTGCAGGAACCCCGGTTACACAGCCACTAATATACAGTAAAACTTACCTGAACCTACTCCTGAATTTTGCCGGTTAATAGAGAATTCCGGATATTTAGGTGCCGTTTAAACGAGAGTTTCCTGTACATGTAAGTATTTCACTTTAAAGAGTAATATTTGTGTTCTGTTAAGTACTAAAAATCGTAAGTGTTCACTTCTAGAATATGCTTTTCTCATTTACAGCGCTTCTCTTTGGAGGCATCTGTATCCTGTTTTTTCAGAAGTCAAAGAGGGGAGTCCATATGCCTGGATGATTTATTGATAATTGGAGGAAGTGAGAGAGGAAGTAGTAAGGGGTTGATCATCTTTGAAAGTAGATAAATTACCAGGCCCGGATGAAATGTATCCCAGGCTGTTAAGAGAAGCAAGGAAGAAAATAACAGAGGCTCTGACCATCATTTTCCAATCCTCTCTGGCTACAGGTGTAGTGCTGGAGGACTGCTAATGTGGGACCGTTGTTTAAAAAGGGAGAAAGGGATAGACTGAGTAATTACAAGCCAGTCAGCCTAACTTCGGTGGTGGGCAAATTGTTAGAAAAATTCTGAGGGTCAGTATTAATCGTCATTTAGAAAGTCACAAATTAATCAAGGACAGTCGGTAAGTATTTGTTGAGGGATGGTCGTATCTGACTAATTCGATTGAATTTTTTGAGGAGGTAATGAGGATCCAAGGGAAAGTGGTAAGTTGGATCCAAATTTGGCTCAGTGACAGGAAGCAAAGGGTAATGCTCGACGGGTATTTTTGTGACTAGAAGGCTGTTTCCAGTGGGGTTCCACAGGGCTCAGTACTAGGTCCCTTGCTTTTTGTGGTATTTATCAATGATTTAGACTTCAATGTAGGGGCATGATTAAGAAGTTTGCAGATGATACAAAAATTGGCCGTGTGGTTGATAGTGAGGAAGATAGCTGTAGACTGCAGAAAGATATCAATGGATTGATCAGGTGGGCAGAAAAGTGGCAAATGGAATTCAATCTGGAGAAGTCTGTGGAGGGCTAACAAAGCAAGGGAATACACAAAGGATACTGAGAAATGTAGAGGAACAGAGAGACATTGGAGTGCATGTCACAGATCCCTGAAGTGGCAAGGTAGATAAGGTGGTTAAGAAGGCATACGGAATATTTTCCTTTATTTGCTGAGGCATAGAATATAAGAGCAGGGTTATGCTTGAACTCTATAAAACACTAGTTACGCCATAGCTAGAATACTGCGTGTAGTTCTGGTCACCACATTACAGGAAAGATGTGATTGCACTAGAGAGAGTACAGAGGAGATTTACAAGGATGTTGCCAGGACTGGAAAATTTTAGCTATGAGGAAAGATTGGATAGGCTGGGGTTGTTTTCTTTGGAACAAGAGGAGGCTGAGGGGAGACTTAATTGAGGTGTATAAAATTATGAGGGGCCTAGATAGAGTGGATAGAAAGGACCTATTTCCCTTAGCAGAGAGGCCAATAACCCAGGGGCATAGATTTAAAGTAATTGGTCCTTTTTTCACCCAGAGGGTGGTGGGGGTCTGGAACTCACTGCCTGAAATGTTGGTAGAGGCAGAAACCATCACCACATCTAAAAAGTACTTGAATATGCACTTGAAGTGCTGTAACCTACAGGGCTAAGAACCAGGAGTTAGAAAGTGGGATTAGGCTGGATAGCTCTTTTTTGGCCGGCACAGACACGATGGGCCGAATAAATTTTTATGATTTGGTTGGGAATGCATCCATATTCCTGGCAAAAATAAAGGTTGGGAATTAAATTGTCATTAAAATGCCGGAATTGTAAGCAGCAAAGACCATCTGAAGTTTATGCAATGCGACTGTCATGTTTGATGACTTTAGTGTATTTTTTTCTTGATGGAAAGGATTTGGGAATGAGTTATGTTTAAATGTTGTGTTTTAAAACAAAGTGAATTTATACAAGTTTGTTTAAAAAAAAAGCCACAGGCTGCAGGTGTAGAAGATGTATATTAAAGCCAGATGAGACAGTTTGTGGAATGTTGTGGCTCATCGTCTATTTCAACTGGAGTTAAAGGGATAAATTTCCTTGGGGTTTCTCCCACTCCATCACCATAATTGCGATGGAAATTCGGCATCGGTGATGGAGTAGAAGAAGCCTCAAGGAAGTTCTACCCACCACCCCCCGCCCCAAGTTAACTCATCCCAGACTCATTGAGCCTCAATGGCCCTATTCATTTTGACAGCAACAAGAGATGGTGGCCAGAATTTTCCAGGGTGGTAGCAGGCACGATAGGTGGCGGGTCGGGTGGGAAAGTTGTTATTTTTGACAGCGTGTCGGGAACCCACTGTCATCCTGACCCCACGCGCCTTTCCCCCAGGCGCAGCTGTCATCACAGAGCCAACCCGACTGGCAGCGGCGGGCGACCCAATTGAGATGATTAACAGCTAGTTGTCAGACCCTGAACAGGCTTTTTTAACTTACTTTTTAAATTAACTGCATGGCCACGGGAACCACGCTGCTCGGGAAGCACATCTGTCAACCTGAGGCGGGAGTTCAGTGGCCATTGCTCCAGCTGATTAATTGACAGCTTCAAATGTACAGTAAAAGCTCCCACCTGACAGATGATCACTTTCCTCAGGCAGAAGCTGTTGCTCAGTTCATTTGCAGCACAGATTCTGCAGGCTGCAAGTCTTTCCAGCAAAGTTTCCATCCAGTCTCACCTCATTGGAAGAACTCTCTCACCATTGACAGAATGCTTCTGTCATCTGTACTTCACCTGCCATCTATTCTATCAACATGGGTGCCGTTTATACTGTCTCACCTTGGTCCTCAGAATCGGACCACGATCAGCCCCAACACCAACAGCACCAGGCACACCAGCAGCACCAACAATAACACCAACCTTCTCCGCAATCACCTAATGCTGTACAGGACACAGAGCATCAGCACCAGACCACATTGCTGCCTGGGACGCCAGGGATGGCCTCATCATGGCCAGATTTACTTCACTTGATGCTGTACACCCATATGGCTGCCACATGATGCGCCAGATTGGCACCACCCCACACCAACACCATAAAGCATCCCTACAATGACCAAGCCATTCCTTTCACACTCATCACCATTGCGGGTGGTATTGTTATGTCTCACCATTCACTGCAACTCACTAAGCCACTTCCAAAGGTGCACACAAATCTGTCCAAGACAGTGTTGAAAATAAAGATTTTTATGTTTGACACCACATTAACAGAAATTTTACATAAACATTGGATAAAACACCCTAGTGGATACCCTTGTGTGTTGTTAGTTGGTATAATTGCACTAGGATGAGGGTGAGTGTGAGGTGTGGCTAGTGAGATGGGGATGTGATAATGTAGATAGAGAGAGAGGGCTGGGTGGAGGTGCAAGGTATGTTGGTGTGAGTAAGGATGTGCAGGAGTAGGGTAGGGAAGGCAGAGTGATGAGGATGTGATGAGAGGCACAGCAGGACGAGGTTGAGTGTGGCTTTGTACTAATGTTTCCCGATCTACTGAGATCATTGAAATGTTTGCGGCACTGCACCCAGGTCCTCCTGAGCACATCCCTGCTTGTGACCTCCTCTGCAATCTGCAACCAGGCAGTTTTGGTCTCCTGGGGAGGTCTCTTCCACCCATGGGAAGGGAAGTGAACCTCCCTGCGTGCTCGTGCATATGGAGGGTGTCGTCGGAGAACCTGGGAGCAGCCCTCTGCCTCTGTGTAGTCATTGTTTGTGTTTGCAGCACTCCAATGCTGTAGTGCATGGACAGCACTATGTTAGAATAAACGTGAAATCCAATGTGGCCATGGTCCCTTTAAAGATCCCAGCTGAAAACGCGTCATGAATGATGTCACCAGATCCGCTCCATCTAATTGGGCCGGGTAACGCTCTGGGCGGGCTTAATAGGCCCCATTAAGGTAAGTTCATTTTCAGCAGCGGGATGGAGCCAGCAGCGGGGTCGCGACCCGACGAGATAGGCAAAATTCCAGCCGGTGTCTTGAGACCGACACCCCGAGGGAGAGGAGAGGTAGTCGGTTTGGTTCACAGAAATACTGGCAAATTGCTGAATAGCGAAGAAGCCAGCAGAACACCTCTCCCACTTCCAGTTTTTGGTATTAGTTGAGAGCTAACCATGCTTTGGTTCAGCTAAGCTGTTGAGATAGTACAGTATTCTAATCCACTGCTTTTAACAGGTCCAATGGGCAATTCACTGAAATTGTTCCAATTTCCACTGTAACAACTGGAAATTAGTCACTTGACATTGGCTTATACATGCTGCCACGCAAAGGGAAAAGATGATAACGATGTTTTAATAGGACAGGATACATATTCCAGTCAAGGAAAATAGGCAACTGATAAATGCATTTCTTGGCAACAGAACTAAAGCCTAGGGGTTAAATTTTCCTCTGGGAATCCACCTGTTTTGGATACTCCCAGAACATAAAACAGAGGAAAATGGAGCCTGGGAGCCTTCTGCCAAATTCCCAACCCAAAAATCTGTGTCTGCCATTGGGGGCGGACCTCACCTGGCCATTGAAAGCAAACATGCAGGTGCAGCAAGCAGTGGACGTAGTGTATTTAGACTTCCAAAAGGCATTTGACAAGGTGCCACACAAAAGATTATTGCTTAAGGTAAAAAATCACGGGATTGGGGGTAATATTCTGGCATGGATAGAGGATTGGCTATCTAACAGAAAGCAAAGAGTTGGGATAAATGGTTCATTCTCAGACTGGCAATCAGTAACTAGTGGTGTTCCACAGGGGTCAGTGCTGGGTCCCCAACTCTTTACAATCTATATTAACGATTTGGAGGAAGGGACCAAGTGTAACATATCAAAATTTGCAGATGATACTAAGATGGGAGGGAAAGTAGTGAGTGAGGAGGACATAAAAAACCTGTAAGGGGACATAGACAGGCTAAGTAAGTGGGCAGAGATTTGGCAGATGGAATACAACACTGGAAAGTGTGAGGTGATGCACTTTGGCAGGAAAAATCCTAGAGCAATTTATTATCTTAATGGCAAGAAACTGGAGAGTACTGAAGTGCAAAGGGATCTGGGGGTCCTGGTGCATGAAACTCAAAAGGTTAGTATGCAGGTGCAGCAAGTGATTAAGAAGGCAAATGGAATGTTGGCTTTCATTGCTAGGGGGATAGAATATAAAAATAGGGAGGTATTGCTTCAGTTGTACAAGGTATTGGTGAGACCACACCTGGAATACTGCATACAGTTTTGGTGTCCTTACTTAAGGAAAGACATCCTTGCTCTCGAGGCAGTGCAAAAAAGGTTCACTCGGTTAATCCCGGGGATGAGGGGGTGGTCATATGAGGAGAGGTTGGGTAGATTGGGACTCTACTCATTGGAGTTCAGAAGAATGAGAGGCGATCTTATTGAAACATATAAGATTGTGAAGGGGTTGGATCGGGTGGATGCGGGAAGGATGTTCCCGATGACGGGTGAGACTAGAACTAGGGGACATAGTCTTAGAATAAGGGGCTGCTCTTTCAAAACTGAGATGAGGAGGAACTACTTCACTCAGAGGGTGGTAGGTCCATGGAATATGCTGCCACAAAAAGCTGTAGAAGCTACATCATTAAATAAATTTAAAACAGAAATAGACAGTTTCCTAGAAGTAAAGGGCATTAAGGGTTACGGGGAGCGGGCAGGAATTTGGACATGAGTCTAGGTTCGGATCGGTCATGGCCCTGTGGGTAGTGGAGCGGGCCCAGGGACCGTGTAGCCTGATTCTGCTCCTATTTCGTGTGTGCAATTCTGTTAGGTTCAGGAGATGGTTCTGTGATAGTAGATAGTAGATTGGCGGTTAGGATCAGATCAGCCATGATCTTATTGAATGGTGGAGCAGGCTCGAGGGGCCAATTGGCCTACTCCTGCTCCTATTTCTTATGTTCTTATGTTAGGAAGGCAAATGGTATGTTGGCCTTCATTGCAAGAGGATTTGAGTACAGGAGCAAGGATGTCTTACTACAGTTATACAGGGCCTTGGTGAGACCACACCTGGAGTACTGTGTGCAGTTTTGGTCTCCTTACCTAAGAAAGTATATACTTGCCATAGAGGGAGTGCAGCGAAGGTTCACCAGACTGATTCCTGGGATGGCAGGACTGTCGTAAGAGGAGAGATTGTGTCGACTAGGCCTGTATTCACTAGAGTTTAGAAGAATGAGAGGGGATCTCATTGAAACGTATAAAATTCTGACAGGGTTAGACAGACTGGATGCAGGGAGGATGTTTCCCCTGGCTGGGGGGGTCTAGAACGAGGGTTCACAGTCTCAGGATACGGGGTAGGACATTTAGGACTGAGATGAGGAGAAATTTCTTCACTCAGAGGGTGGTGAATCTGTGGAATTCTCTACCACAGAAGGCTGTGGGGGCCAAGTCACTGAATATATGTAAGAAGGAGATAGATAGATTTCTAGACACAAAAGGCATCAAGGGGTATGGGGAGAGAGCGGGAATATGGTATTGAGATAGAGGATCAGCCATGATCATATTGAATGGCGGAGCAGGCTTGAAGGGCCGAATGGCCTATTCTTGCTCCTATTTTCTATGTTTCTATTGCTTTCCCAGCCCACTGCATGTAAATGGGGGAAATTTTAACCTGAAAAAACGGGTGGGTTGGGAGCGTGGGGTAGTTAAAGCGTTAAAAGTGTGAATTCCCGATCTGAACCCACCCACTTCTGGTTTTACCGCAGGCGGGACGGGGCGCGCAGTCAACCTGCTGCCAGGAGGCGGGCGGTCCATTTAAATATTATAATGAGGCTGGAAGCCTCTTCTTTAATCTCCACTTTGTGTTTAACTGCAGCTGGTTGGGTTTTACACACATCGTAAAACCCGGCAGTTACAGCAAGGCGAGGACTGCTGCATCCAGGAGATAAGTGCCTTTACGCTTACCTCCTGCACCCAGGGTCCCTGCCTAACCCACCCCCCACAGTCAGAGACCCTCCACCCCCCAGGGCCTCCGATTCTCCCCCCCCCCCCCCCACCCCCGGGCCTCTGATTTCCCCCCCAGGCCCCGTCTGCCTCCACCCATGCCTCCGATGCCTCCACGAGGCCTTCCCCCGTCTCATCTGGCCTTCCCCATGCTACTCCTGGCCCCCGATCCCTTCAGCTGCCGCCCCCTCCCCACTCCTCCTGCCACCCCGGGGCCCATTGCCCCCGATCTTCTTCAGACCTCCCCCCCACCCCGCTCTTCCTGGCCTGCGATCCTGTTGAGACAACCCCCCCCACCATGCTGCTCTGGACGACCCCGGCCCCCACGCGATCCCTCCCTCCCTCCTCTGTGCAGCCGAGTGCCGCAGGCCAACCCGCCCGGAGCCAGCCAGCCTCTCAATCTGGCTGGCTCCGGGTGGGAAACAGAGGCTTCCCATGCTAAGCAGGCCCTGCCGTTAAATTCGGCAGGGCCTGCAGGAAACCCATTCTCCCGGGTTTCCCGACTGCCTCGGAGTAGCCTGCCCCCAACCCACCTTCCCCATTAAAATTCAGCCCAATGATTCGGCAGGGCATGGCTTAATCAATTACCCTCCTTTACAACCCCTGGTCTGCTTCCTATAAAGAATGCATCTGTGGAAGAGGCTTTGAGGCCTGTTAGAGGCAGACCAGAACTAATCCACAGTTGAAGGCTGCAAGTGACCCGAAGCAAATTACAGGCATGTTTTTAAAAGTTTCTTTAAGTTTTTTTTGATTTTTTTTTGCAGTTTTTCATTGAAGTTTAATGTAGCAAACAAGAGCTCAGGAACCAATGAAATCTCCTTTAGGCCCTGTCCCTGTTAAGAGGAGGAAGAAGAGGAGGATCAGCAGGCTGTGTTTCCCTCACAAAGAAATGATTGAGTCATGAAAGCTTCCAGATGGCTACAGGCACAGCTCATAAGGGAGACCTTCAACTGATTAAGAGCCAGGGCCAGTGCCAAATGAGTCCTGCTTTCATGGATCCCCCTTTCGCAACACGGTGCCCTACAGAAGGACCAGGCTCAGGGATTGCAGTGAGCCATGTTGTTACAGACACAAAATCGCTGCCTTGGCCCTTTCAACTGTTGCCACAACACTCGATTTTCCTCCAACCCCAGAGATCGACCCCCAAGCAGACAGTGCTAACAGCGTTAGGAGTCCATCATGAGTATTTAACAAAGGTGCTTTGAGGAAAATTGGGTTGTTTCTCAGTGATGCAAGTCAAAGTGCATTTCTAGTGCTATTTTGCTGGTAAACCCAATACTGAGGAAACTCTAGCCCAAGAAATTACATTGTGCTATATTTACGATGAATTTCAAAAATGGATTTGAAAAGGGAAAATCTTGCTTGACCAACCTCATTGAATTTTTTGAAGAGGTAACAGAGAGAGTAGACAAGGGTAATGTAGTAGATGTAATTTATCTAGATTTTCAAAAGGCCTTCGATAAGGTACCACGTAATAGACTAATGAATAAGGTCAGAGAACGCAGAGTCAGGGGACAAGTAGCAGAATGGATTGCTAGCTGGCTTCAAGACAGAAAGCAGAGAGTAGGGGTAAAGGGTAGCGTTTCACAGTGGCAGAAGGTGGGTAGTGGTGTTCCACAAGGATCAGTGCTGGGACCACTGTTGTTCACAATTTATATTAACAATTTAGACCTTGGAATCAAAAACACAATTGCTAAATTTGCGGATGACACCGAATCGGGGGGGATAGTCAATACTGAGGAGGACTGCAACAAATTACAGGAGGACATTAATAAACTTGTAGAATGGGCATATAATTGGTAAATGAAGTTCAACACAGATAAATGTGAGGTATTACATTTTGGTCGGAAGAATAGGGCGGTCACATATTACTTGGAGGGTGTGAGTCTGGGTGGGACAGAGGAACAAAGGGATCTCGGACTACAAATACACAAATCGCTGAAAGTACCGACACAGGTTAACAAGGCCATAAAAAAGCAAACCAAGCACTAGGGTTTTTTTCGAGAGGGATAGAATTGAAAAGTAATGAAGTTATGCTAAACTTGTATCGAACCTTGGTTAGACCACATTTGGAGTACTGCGTACAATTCTGATCACCATATTATAAAAAGGATATAGAGGCACTGGAAGGGTGCAGAGAAGATTTACAAGGATGATACCAGAAATGCGAGGGTATACCTATCAGGAAAGATGAACAGGCTGGGTCTCTTTTCTCTTGAAAAGAGAAGGCTGAGTGGTGACCTCATAGAGGTTTTTAAAATTATGAAAGATTTTGATAGAGTAGATACAGAGAGAGTGTTTCCACTTGTGGGAAGAGCAAAACTAGAGGCCATCAACATAAGATACCCACTTCGAAATCAAATAGGGAATTCAGAAGAAATTTCTTTTCCCAGAGGGTGGTGAGAATGTGGAACTCGCTACCACACGCCGTCTTTCGGATGAGACGTTAAACCGAGGCCCTATCTGCTCTCTCAGGTGGATGTAAAAGATCCCATGGCACTATTTTGAAGAAGAGCAGGGGAGTTATCCCTGGTGTCCTGGCCAATATTTATCACTCAATCAACATAACAAAAACAGATTATCTGGTCATTATCACATTGCTGTTTGTAGGAGCTTGCTGTGTGCAAATCGGCTGTCGCGTTTCCCACATTACAACAGTGACTCCACTTCAAAAAGTACTTCATTGCCTGTAAAGCGCTTTGAGACGTCCGGTGGTCGTGAAAGGCGCTATATAAATGCAAGTCTTTATTTATTTCTTCTTTCACAGGGAGTAGTTGAGGCAAATAGTCTAGATGCATTTAAGGGGAGGCTAGATAAGCATATGATGGAGAAGGGAATATAGGGTTATGCTGATAGCGTTAGATGAAGAAAGACAGGAGGAGGCTCAAGTGGAGCATAAACGCCGGCATGGACTGGTTGGGCCGAATGGCCTGTTTCTGTGCCGTATATCCTATGAATGCTGGGTGCCACCTGAGGGCCAGAATGTGTCTGTGTGAAATTACTTTGTTCACTATTTTAACAGTGGCATTAATAGGCTTTTACTGTCAACAAAAATGTGAAAGTATGTGATTCAGCAGAATAAAGAAATAAGTGATCTAAAACATACTTCTAGAATTAGACTGCTACATAATAAAAATATTCCTCAATGGCCAAAGATAGTGACAGCCCCATCCACAACAAGAAGGCTGATATGATCACAAAAAGGTTTGCCAACCTTATAATATTCTGGTGAAGGAGCCAACATGTCCTCTAACTCTTTTGGTAAGTAATAGGTACTGTCTAAAATAAATGTATTTATACATAAGAAATAATTATAATTTTCTATAATTTAATAAAGTTGGAAATCCGATGCATGGTTCCTGGTCGATCATTATTTTATGTGCATGAAGTAAATAAATAATTCGTTTATTCAGTTCATGGGTAGTCCAAAATTAATGAATGAAGATTGTGCCTTCATCTCTCCACAGATGAGTCTTCCACATTGGTGCATTGGCAATTTTTCCAGCCAGAAAACCTGTGCGCCTTTAAACAGCTTCCCCGAGTTTCCTTGTGCTGCTGGAGCTGTTCTGTGATTCTCCCACTAGCCTGGCCGCCTGTCACCCAGTGGTGCTGCGGATGGAAGTTTCCTGGACTTACGCTGCTAGTGTGCCTGGGGAAAGTTACACCTGTTTCCATTAGGTGCAGCAGCTGTCAGGATCAGCTGTTAAAGGCAGAAGAGAAGAGTTCCTGACCGAGGAGAGCCTGCAGATCTTTTATTGAAGATCTCTGAAAGTAGGAAACCTCTTTTGAAGTGTTTTCTTTAATTCTGCCTACAGACACTTGCACCTGCTTCTAACTGCTTCTCAGAGGGTTGGAGCGCTGGCAGATTTTCAGATCCACTCATACACACCCCGCATCCAATGTCCGGGGTACTCAGGAGGAGGTATGGAATTCCATATTAGCACCTATTCTCATGCTTCTAGGTGTCACCTGGGGGCCAGAATTGCAGGAAGTGGTTGGCTCCTCATGCTGCCCAAATGGGTCGGGACTGAAGTGGCCCATGGCCCGTGGCCCGTGTCCCATGGCAGCTGACTCCTGGCATGGACCTGCTGCTGACTGTGTCCCTGGAGAATGCTCTTGGGCAGTCTGGTCTCATATTCCACATTCCACTGGCATGGTGCTCTGAGGGAGACAGCTGGAGGCCTGGCATGTGCTGATGTCCAGACAGTATCCTGCAGCTGAGACTCCTATGTGGTTTTGTCCTCATCATCCTCTTCACCATCATCTTCATCCTCCTGTGCCACCCTTTGCTGTCGGGGCTTTGCAAGAAGTTGAGGGTAGAAGGCAAGAATAGGCGAACTTCACCCCCTTGGGATTAAGGTGACAGTGAAGTGGGTAGAAGGTAAGATGCTGCCAGCCTCAGTATCTCCCATAGCGAGAGCTGAATGCCTACCCACACGCTGTCTGGCATTGTCCTTGAAGGGGTGAGAGGATTAAAGGTGAGGAGGTGCCTCCGGTGTTCTGCCTTTGGCAGGATTTGAGTGCCAAATTCTCCTGCAAAGAGACAAGTAAATGAGGGTAAGGCTGGCAATTAAGGAGTATATGAGAAGTGGCATGGGAGAGGCGAGGTGATAGATGTGGGGTGTGAGGGTGTTAAAGTGGAGGAAGGGGTTTTGGGGTTGTCCAAAGCAGTTGTGTGTTAAGGGAGCTCTGTACCTATAGTGTAGTGATGCGGAGATGCCGGTGTTGGACTGGGGTGGACAAAAGTGAGAGGTCGCACAACACCAGGTTATAGTCCAACAGTTTTATTTGAAATCACAAGCTTTCGGAGTTACTACTCCTTCGTCGGGTGAAGTAAAGAGATACAGAATCGCCAAAGCATATATAGATATAGTGTAGCACAGGGAGTTGATGCACCCTTAACCAGAGAGCATTATGAAGGGTTAGTTGTGGAATTATAGCTTTAAGACAGTGAAGAGTGTGATGATGCTCAGGGTGGACAAGGAAGAAAAGGGAGAGATGTGCAGTGTTACCTTGCCTGCCCTGTTAAGGATGTGGAACTTCTTGTGGCACTGTCTGCACCCCCGGGGGTGAGGGAGTTGGCAGTCAGTGTCATCTTCCTCCAGGTGGCACGAGTGATAATTCTGGGTGACTTGGTGGCACTCTCACTCAGGATTCGGTTCGTACTTCCTTCAGTGTCCCTGAGGAGGGCTTGGAGGTCTTAATGAGTGAAGTTGTCATTCTTCTCCTATGGCTTGTTGCCATGCCCTGCTGCCCTTTGAGCACAGATGGCACTTCAATATTCATAATCCTGTCCAAGTATAATATAAGTATTGGTAAGACATGCAGTGAAGTGGTTTGAGATAAGATTGAAAGAGCCAAGCAATGCTGTGGCCTTACCTTCTTGTCCCACAGTGTTCTGCTGAATAGCATAGGCTGAACAGTACAATTAAAAGGTTGCACAGAGATTTCCTGCTGGTTCAGCTGCTTGCAACAGTTTTACATCAGTTTTACATCAATGCACACCCAGGAAAGTTCTGTGTTACACCCTGTGAAGGCCAGTGGCAGATGTAACACTTTTTTTTAAAGGTGCAACAACAGTGTAAATCACATCAAGTAAATTCTGGAGCATAGTGTTGCATCACATAATGCAATTTAGTTGGCCAGAATAGCTCTGTAGTTAATAGGCTGGCCACACTGATAAGAAACCAGAAACTGCTCTTCGTAGCTCTGAGCTACAACCGTTCAGAGCTTCATCAAGTCCACTGAAGTTCAATCTTCAGCGTTGGACCAAATTCTGTGGCTGGTGTGCCACTTCATCCAGAGTGTGACCTCATGACAAATCCTTCAAGTGATGAGTCCTTCTAAAGCTCGGCAAACGTTTCTCTGTAAACTGTATAAATAGGCAACATGAAAATACTTTTAAGTTAAAATGTATTAATTTCTTTAAAAACACATTGCTTTTTATTGTCTAATGTTTGTACATATTTATGTAGCAGTGAGCATATCCATTGTTTTATTTACATAATTTAAAGAAGTATATATTCATTTACATTTGTTTCAACCTAAAAATGAGTGTAGTGCAGTTCACTGGAATATTTTTATCATTTTGAAATCTATGATTTATTTACTTGTGAAATTTTATATCGTCATTTGACTAAACACTTTCTATTAAATCTTTGCGCAATGCTGTTTTCCTACTGGATTTCATACACAGATTAAAAACCTGGAAAACATTCCTTGTTAACATTCCTGTTTGCAGCTCTTACCATAATTTGAAGCTTTCTATTACGTGTGCCGCCTTTTTATCCTCTGATTCTGCTTTTATTGATGTCCCCTTGGAACATATCAATTATTGACTCCACAAAAATGATGACATTTGAAATCCTTTCTCAGTGCCCATTCAGAACACTGCAGCCGATAGAATTGTCACAGACTAAAACATGTATCCATCATTTTGTTGCATCCTGGTGAATTGTAATCCATCACCAAGATTTAACCACTCACTTTTCTATTGAAAATGTTATCATAAATTAAGAAAGGGAAAATTAACGGCATTGACTCAAATGTGTCAGCTGACAATAACACTTGCTTTGATCGGGGCTTCAGGGGCTGACAATGTAACTGGTTGAAAAATTGAAAAATGACAGACCAGCTGAAGATGAGAACTCACTGAATTTTAATGGGGTGAATTACTTAAATATCTTGCATGAAAATCCTTCTATCAATATTGAAATGGTTAATTAAACCTGTTTTATAAACAGGTTACTGCCCGCTTAAATTTGCAAAGGAATTAATGAGTGTGTTAAGAGTTCTTACTCTAATATCACATTTAACAATTTTATCCCATTAGTTTTTAGTTCACTAACAGTAACTTTTTACTGCTTTCTTTAACTAATGTCATTTAATGTCTCTTCTTCTTCTTAGGCAGTCCCTCGGAACTGAGGATGACTTGCTTCCACATTAAAAATGAGTTCTCAGGTGACTGATGAGTCCAATGCGGGACCTACAGGTGGGCTAGATTTTCTCAATGGAGACGTGATGGAGGCGGGACTGCTGCTTGCTGGGTCTATGTCCCGCCTCCATAAGCCTCTGGCCAACCAGCGGGATTTTCCCCTGATTGACCTTGTTAGGCCCGCCCAGCGGGCTCAGCAGACCAATTAGGGGGAAGTCACTGACAGAGCACGTCAACGTCTGACGTGCCATCTGTCAAGATTTCTTGAAAGAAAATATGTCAGCGTTTGACAGCTCTGTGAAGCTCTCAAACACTGACATTCTGTGTAGTTTGATGAGTCCTTGTGTTTAGGACTCATCAAACCTTTCAACTTTGCAGAAATCACCTGGCTGTTGGTTCTGAGGATCCAACAGCCAGTCTGTGAAATCTACAATGAAGATGTCGGGACTCCGGATCCACAGCGGCTAAAGGCTGTAGGCAGAAACAAAGGTAAGTGAACATTTTATAACACTTAGCACTCACCTTACATACTTACCACTCCACACTTGCACCCATCACTCACCTCTACATCTCACTTTCAGACCCCTTCGACCCCCGTAGACCTCCTTCACGTCTTCTCCACCCCGACGGGGTTCTCCGAGGTCGGGAAGCCTGCACTTGAAAAGGTAAAATGGGACTAATCCTTTTTTCTGCCTGTTAACTACCTGTTAACAGGCAGTTAAAAGGATTTAATCCCTTTCCTGCCTTGAGGAGACGGAACCTGGGGCAAGAGGCCTTCCCGCCTCCTGGCAAAAGGGCACGGAGGCAGGATGGGGGCGGGTTTGCCAGCCGCCTCCACATTCTGCAACTTTACCGGCAGTCCCGCCTCCATACCCGCCTCCTCGGGGCTGACAAAATCCAGCCCTATAGTCTCTGTCACAGGTGGGGCAGACAGTGGTTGAAGGGGCGGGTGGGTGGGGTGCTTGGGTTGATGAGCGCTCTTTCTGTTGTTTGCGCTTGGAGAGTTAAGGTAATACTACTACAATTCAAAGATAGATCACGTATTATGTTGTTCAAAGTTGTTGATTGAGAAGAATTCCACATGATCGATCTGAAGCAATGCAGCATGGCAGCAGTTATAAATTCCGTAGGCTTTTCATTGCAGCAATAATTTTGAATAGTTTAAAGTACTGATCAATCTTGTTTAACATCAGGTCCTTAGAACAATGGCCTGATTTTGATGTACTAATAATGGCGAGGCTGTCAGTGCTCACCGTTATTACTGGGTAAAACTGATAGCAACTTCTGGCATCCGCACATTCGCAGTTAAACGCAGACATCCGGAAGTTGCTGTCAGAGATACCTGGCTCCTCCACAAGGTGCACTGTTGCAGTCTTCGCAGATGGAATTAAAGTAGAAATCACTGATTTGTCATGAACTTAAACTATTTACCCACTATTATCGCTGCAAAGACCGATAAAAAAGTTAAGCCTCGTTCAATCAGGAATAGCTGAGATTTTAACAGTATACTAAGTCATAATTACTGCTGAATAACCTCTTTGACCCTGAAAAACTAATTTTGCAAGTGTGGAGTCTCATTCCCTCAGAAGAACATTTAAAAATTGCAGACTTTCAGACAATAAAAATTATTTTTTTAAAGTTTGTGTTCTGATATTTAAGTTTCTCCTTTGTGTATGTTCCAGTCTATATTTTGCTTTCTGTACAATGATTTAAATGTGAATTATATTCCCTGCTTTTTACTTCTTGCTTTGCCATCTGTGAGAATCCTTCAATCTGATTGACTGATCAGCCTACCTGCTACCTGCCCTGTTGACAGACATCACAGATCGCCTGTAGAAGGCATCAAATTAAAACTGATCTCAGAATAGAGGAAATCTGTGCTCTAGAGCCCACTAAAACTTTGTGGGTAGCTTTTTCCGAGGTCAGCAGCGAGCGCAGTTCCTTCACTGTTGACTAGAGGGTTGGGTGAAGCTAGAGTCCTCCCCAAAGCTGTGGGCGGGTACCATCTTTTTCTTGTTATTCTTCCTCCATTCACTCACTGACTCACACGCATACATTTCAGCAAAGCTGTTATCTCTGTAAACTCTGTTTGAGGGGAGATTTCTTTAGCCACCATCCAAAACGTATGTTACTCATTTGTTTCTATAGATGTCCCTGAAAGCGCAGATGTCAGTGCCACTCAGCGTGCCAGTACCTGTCAGTCCTCTGCATTACTCACTGCACCTATCGCAAGCACCAGAACAGCTACATCCACCCTGGGGATTTACATTGTCAGTTTGAGGTGGGCTTACTGGGTGTGGAGGAACAGGAGCCTGGCACTGACCTCATTTATATCTGTGGCGGCCATGCCTCTGCCGCGAGAAGAACTGTCAATATGTCCAGAGCTCCAGGCAGCAATGAGGACAGTGACTATTATTTTATAAAATACTGTAAATCTTATTTTCCTTCACTCTACTAGCTTCAACAATAGAAAGTGACCATACCTTAAATAATAATAATGTGCCATCATACTTCAGAGATCACTAAATAGTGATTTGACCAATTTGTTATGAGTCACATTTTTGACTCTGCTCATAGTAACTGTCATGATCTGCTTTAATATTTTTTTTTTTTATTCATTTGTGAGATGTGGGCGTCACTGGCAAGGCCAGCATTTATTGCCCATCCCTAGTTGCCCTTGAGAAGGTGGTGGTGAGCTGCCTACTTGAACCGCTGCCATCCGTGTGGTGAAGGTACTCCCACAGTGCTGTTAGGTAGGGAATTCCAGGATTTTGACCCAGCGACGATGAAGGATCGGCGATATACTTCTAAGTCAGGATAGTGTATGACTTGGAGGGGAACTTGGAGGTGGTGGTGTTCCCATGCGCCTGCTGCCCTTGTCCTTCTAGGTGGAAGAGGTCTCGAGTTTGGGAGGTGCTGCCAAAGAAGCCTTGGCGAGTTGCTGCAGTGCATCTTGTACATGGTACACACTGCAGCCACGGTACGCCGGTGGTGGAGGGAGTGAATGTTTAAGGTGGTGGATGGGGTGCCAATCAAGCGGGCTGCTTTGTCCTGGATGGTGTCGAGCTTCTTGAGTGTTGTTGGAGCTGCACTCATCCAGGCAAGTGGAGAGTATTCCATCACACTCCTTACTTGTGCCTTGTAGATGGTGGAAAGGCTTTGGGGAGTCAGGAGGTGAGACACTCGCCACAGAATACCTAGCCTCTGACCTGCTCTTGTTGCCACAGTATTTATGAGGCTGGTCCAGTTAAGTTTCTGGTTAATGGTGACCCCCAGGATGTTGATAGTGGGGATTCAGCAATGGTAATGCCATTGAATGTCAAGGGGAGGTGGTTAGACTCTTGCTTGTTGGAGATAGTCATTGCCTGGCACTTCTGTGGTGCGAATGTTACCTGCCACTTATCAGCCCAAGCCTGAACGTCGTCCAGGTCTTGTTGCATGTGGGCATGGACTGCTTCATTATCTGAGGAGTTGTGAATGGTGCTAAACACTGTGCAGTCATCAGCGAACATCCCTATTTCTGACCTTATGTTGGAGGGAAGGTCATTGATGAAGCAGCTGAAGATGGTTGGGCCCAGGACACTGCCCTGAGGAACTCCTGCAGCGATGTCCTGGGGCTGTGATGATTGACCTTCAACCACCACAACCATCTTCCTTTGTGCTAAGTATGACTCCAGCCAGTGGAGTATTTTCCCCCTGATTCCCATTGACTTCAGTTTTACTAGGGCTCCTTGATGCCACACTCAGTCAAATGCTGCCTTGATGTCACTCTCACCTCACCTCTGGAATTCAGCTCCTTTGTCCATGTTTGGGCCAAGGCTGTAATGAGGTTGGGAGCCGAGTGGTCTTGGTGGAACCCAAACTGGGCATCAGTGAGCAGTTTATTGGTGAGTAAGTGCCGCTTGATAGCACTGTCAATGACACCTTCCATCACTTTGCTGATGATTGAGAGTAGACTGATGGGGCGGTAATTGGCCGGGTTGGATTTGTCCTGCTTTTTGTGGACAGGACATACCTGGACAGTTTTCCACATTATCGGATAGATGCCAGTGTTATAGCTGTACTGGAACAGCTTGGCTAGAGGCATGGCTAGTTCTATTCTATTAAAGTCCTGAAATTGCCGACTGAACACCGTTGTGGGAGCACTGTCACCCCAAGCACTGCAGCAGTTCAAGGAGAAGGCCCACCACCACCACCTTCTCAGGGCAGCTAGGGAAGAGCAATAAAAACACAGCTTTGCCCACACCCGAGAATAAAGACAAATTTTAAACTAACGTGAGAGATTGGAATGGGCTTCTGCAATGTCATTGCTGCCATAGGGTCCACTCACTCACAGAACAGGGGACACAGTGACTTGGAGACTTATGGCAAGGGCCAGGTGTTACCGCGCTCTATCCTGATGGCAACACTCCCACAGCATGTTGCACACTCAACTCCACCCCTGAAGATTCTCCAGGGGCCAGAAAGCAGGCAGACCCAGGCTGTCCTCACACCAGTGGAAGTGCTGCAACCTGTAGATGGCCCATCATGAGTCCCCACACGCAGAGATAACAAGGCATCTCCATGAAAGAGCCTCTCTGAAGCACGCAGCTGGCAGCTACCTCCCAGACTCCTGCCAGTGGCAATGGGTGTGCACCAAGAAGAAGCACTAGAGTAGGTAGTCGAGCACAGCATGCACTAACTGTTAGGAAGGAGCAACACTGTGGCGGTAGGCAATAGGCACAGAAACATGTCATCACCTTTACATTAATAATTTATTTTTGTGCATCACTGGCTGCATTAACCGTGTTTCATTGCAGAAGTGAGAGTCTGAAATATGGAGACTATAGGAATTGAGTTGCTGGGAGGGAAAGGGGGTATTATAGAAAATGTTAGGGCTTCACTTTTATAGAAAGGGAGGGGAATAGTTGTGGTGTTGCTCAGGAATAGATATCTTGAATCAAGGCCTGTCAAATGTCTCAGGTAGCTCTCAAAGGACCATGTGGTGTTGGTTCTTTGGCTGGTTTGGCCTCCTGCCTTCCCTGCCAGCTTCTCTTCTGTAGGCTTCTGCTGCAGGCTTGCCAGGTGGATACCTTTTGCGATGGCTAGGTTGTAAAGAGTGCAGCATACTACAATGATCCAGGGGACCAGGAGAGTGCTGCAGGGTGTCCCCTGACTGGTCAAGCACCAGAGAAGCTGCTTGAGAATGTCACTCGTGTTTTCAGTGATGGCCTGGTGGAGGCATGAGTACCATCATATTGGTATTTGCCTGGGATAGTGGGATACTGCAAAAGGGTCATGCACCAAGGCCTCAATTGGTATCCTTGACCTTACAGGAGCAGGCCCTTCACTATCTGAGAATTTGCAAAGACTGCTGACATTGTTGATTGTCTTAAAGTGAATGCATCATGACTGCAAACGGAAATTTGGTAATCACTTGCATGGTGCGGTGCACGTGCTCATACATAAGCTGGGGATTGATGGAATAGAAGCCCTTGCAGTTCATGTAGTGGGCGCTCCTTTCAGGAGGAGTCTGAAGAGTTATATGGGTGCTATCAACTACCCCCTGAACTCGGGAGAATCCTGGCAATCTGAAGAAGCTCAGGGCTCACACACGTTGCTCCCAGGTCCAGGAGGAACTTTATGCATTAATTCAAAAGCAAAATACTGCGGATGCTGGAAATCTGAAATAAAAACAGAAAATGCTAGAAATACACAGCAGGTCAGGTAGCATCTGTGGAGAGAGAAACAGAGTTAACATTTCAGGTCAATGACCTTTCGTCAGAACTGGAAAAAGATAGAGATGTAACAGGTTTTAAGCAAGTACAGGGAAAAGGGGGGAGGGGAGGAAAGAACAAAAGGGAAGGTCTGTGATAGAGTGG
Organism: Squalus acanthias; assembly: GCA_030390025.1. Taxonomy (NCBI): domain Eukaryota; kingdom Metazoa; phylum Chordata; class Chondrichthyes; order Squaliformes; family Squalidae; genus Squalus; species Squalus acanthias. Next base: position 124,865,551 of record CM059428.1, read on the forward strand.
AAGGCAGGAGAGATTAAATGACAAAAGGTATGATAGTACAAAGCAAAAGGAGATGGTAATGGGACAAGTAAAGAAACAAAAGATGAGTCTAGAAGAGGTGTAAATGGGAATGGCAAAATCAACAGCTGCCATCTGGAAAAATAGGGGCGGAGGTTATGGTCTGAAATTGTTGAACTCGATGTTGAGTCCAGAAGGTTGTAAAGTGCCTAATCGAAAGATGAGGTGCTGTTCCTCGAGCTTACGTTGAGCTTCGTTGGAACAGTGTAAGAGGCCGAGGACCGAGGGGTCAGAGTGGGAGTGGAACGGAGAATTAAAGTGACAGGCGACTGGAAGCTCGGGGTCAAGCTTGCGGACTAAATGGTGTGTTCTGCAAAGTGGTCACTCAATCTGCGTTTGGTCTCCCCAATATAGAGGAGACCACATCGTGAGCAGCGAATACAATATAGTAAATTGCAAGAAGTACAAGTAAATTGCTGTTCCACCTGGAAGGAGTGCTTGGGGCTCTGGATGGTGGAAAGGGAGGAGAGGAGGTAAAAGGCAGGTATTGCATCTCCTGTGCTTGCCTGGGAAGGTGCCGTGGGAAGGGGAGGGGATGTTGGGGGTAATTGAGGAATGGACCAGGTGTCATGGAGGGAGTGGTCCCTTTGGAATGCTGAAAGGGGAGGGGAGGGGAAGATGTGTTTTGTGGTGGGATCACGCTGGAGGTGACGGAAATGGCAGAGGATGATCCGTTGAATGTTGAGGCTGGTGGGGTGAAAGGTGAGGACACGAGGAACCCTATCATGGTTCTGGAAGGGAGGGGAAGGGGTGAGAGCAAAAGCGTGGGAAATGGAACGGACACGGTTGAGGGTTGTATCAATCACGGGAGAGGGGAATCCTCAGTTGAGGAAAAGGGAAGACATATCGGAAGCACTAATATGGAAGGTGACATAGTTGGTTCTTTTGAACAATGCATCTGTCACCTATTGAATGCAGCGATGTACTACTGATTGATGTTGCTAATAGCCCCAATAACCTCTTGGAAAGACCCTGTGGCAAAGAAATTTAAGGCAATTGTTACATTGCCTGCCACTGACAGTGCTGTGCCTGCACTAGAATGTGGTCGCAGGTCCTCCTTCAACAGGTCACAGAACTCTTGGACCAACACTGAGGACTGGAAGCCTCCTGAACCACTGGTCCTCTGTCAGGCCCAGGAAAGTCCTGTGGGGTTGAGAAATGTGTCGTTATGCGTAAGGCCAGCTAGATGCCAACCTCCTGCTTGTGGGGCCTTGCAGTCCACAAATAGTCTTAATCACATTTGCCCACCTTGTTCCCATATTCCTTTATCCCCTTTTCTTCTGCACCCAGCCAATTTAATCCTGAATGTTGACATAGTTTCTGCCTCAACCACCAACCCTGGAAGTGAATTCCCCAGCCTCACAACTCTCTGTGTGAAGAAGCTTCACTTGTTGTCAGTTTTAAATCGCTAACATTTAATCCTGTATCTATGGACCCTTGTTCTTGGCCCCTCAACTATTGGAGGCAGGCTGCCTCTATTTATCCTGTCCCATCCTTTCATAATTTTAAACATCTCTATTGCCCCTTTATCTGTGTTTTAACGAGAAAAAGTCTAATTTTTCTTAATATTTGCACTTTCTCATATCAGGCAGCATTCTAATGAATTTGTGTTATACCCTCCCTTAAGCCTCAGTATCCTTCATATAGTGTGGAGTCCAATACTGCACACAGTACTCTAATTGAAGTTTATTAAGGCTCATTCTTGGAATAAAGAATTTTGATTTAGAAATACAGCTGCAATCCTCAAAAGGTTGAAGAACGGAATTAACGAGTCATTATGATATTTAGTTATCTAGGGAAGAAAAGAGCATAATTTAATAATCATGGGATTTGACTTATTCCAAATTATTACATCAATCAATTCTCCTCTTCCGAACAGGCTACAATATCTGTCTTCCATTAACATATCTAACATTAATTACATTACGCTGAAAGCAGATTGTGTTCCAGAACCTTCGGAAAAAAATCTAATTTTATTGGAATTTATTCTGTGTGGAACAAAAACAACTCGATTTTAATTAATAGAGAATAACCTCCTGAGCCCTGCAAAAAATAGAACACGAGTTCCAAACAAGAGACCGTGCACGATTTAATCATGTAATAATATACTAAAATTAATTAGGATGTCAGTTTTAATTTTGTTTTATTTCAGCGGCTGAAGCATGGGGTTCAGCATTTTAATTTAATTTGTCAGCCTTAGTTTTTACAGCAGATTTCAATGGCTTCAAATTTTTCACAATTTTAATATTTTATCACCTATCTTATTTACAAATTGAACCCAATCAAGTAGATGCAGATATTTTACATAACCATTGTGCTTTTTTGGGTGACCACTATTTAGGCATCCTTTTCCGCTGCCCAACCTTCATTGCAAAGGGTACATACCTGTGACAGGGTGAATAATTACCCTGCCCTGCTGCTGGAAGCTAGAATTGGCAATAGGAAGGAGAGGGCTCCCAAGACAAATTAGACTGCACTACCTATGTTCAGCAGAACCGTTTTCTTCATCAATCTACTGAGAAGGATAGGGAAAGACTTCATGTAAATGAATCAGTAAATGTGGTTGCCAAAATAGGACCTTGATGGCAGAACTGATTTCGCAGTTGGCACAGATTTTATTTCGGTGAAGGTGTCCCTTATGAGCTACATCCAGAGGTGCCTGGCTGCTGGTATTGGGTTCTCCTAGGTAACCTCTTCCTGAAGCAAGGGCCTGGCTGCTTGCTTGCCCTGCGGCCCTTCTTCACCACTCTCTTCCTCCTCTGCCTAACACAGGTACAGGAACCTCACTAATGGGACACCATTGTGACCTGCGCTTCGTGGCTGAAAGTCTAAAGTGAACTCCACCATCCCAGCAGCAGTGCTGCAGTTAGAAAATCCACCAAAAAAAATCAAAATAATTCCTTAACAGCAAAGTCTAACCATGTCTGCTATCCTAATAGGGTGGTCTTTAACAAGACTTCTACCTGGTTAATACCACCTAGTAACAACAACAACAACTTGCATTCATATAGCACCTTTAATGTAGTAAAACGAACGTTCCAAGGCATTAACCAGTAATGCGTTGCTTTTCTGAGACAGTCCACAGGCAGTAAAGGAAGAAGCAGCCCATTGGCTTAGCATCTGTCCTCCTTACACCTGTCTGCGAATCTCTTTGGGACATTTCATATTAAATATGCTACATAAATGCAAGCTTCTGGTGCTGTAAAGCACTGGCAGAATTCCTGGATGGATAGATAGATAGATAGAGAGAGAGAGAGATGGATAGATAGATAGATAGAGAGAGAGAGAGATGGATAGATAGATAGATAGAGAGAGAGAGATAGAGAGAGAGAGAGATGGATAGATAGATAGATAGATAGATCCTGAATTTATATAGCACCTTTCACAGCCAATTAATTACCTTTTTTGAAGTGTAGTCACTGTTGTAATGTAGGTTACAGGAATTGACTTCCTTATTCACTGTAAACCAACGACTCTGGGTATGTATAGTTTGGGACAGCAACATATGAATATCACGTGCTGTTCCGAGCTTCGAAAGTGTTATCACTACATCACCCATACAGATAAGACAGAAACATCTGTTTAACTTCCTGAATCAGCATCATTTGATAAAACTAAACAAGAAAAATCTTGTTCCAGACCAAGCTGGTATACATGTCAGACCCAGAAGTGACATGGGAGGGGGAAGGTTCCAAGAGAATGACACAGTGCCCTGGGAAGCCTATCCAGTTAAGTTTATTGGTCAGGACATCCTTCCAGGAGTAGGTCACCCTGCAGTCAGGGTCGACAGATGTACACACATGTTTATAGACTATGTGCTGAGCATAGTGGGCTGGATTTTCACTCGTGATCCCGCAGAAATTGGGTGAGGTAGCAACTGAAAATGGGATAAATTCAGGTAGCAAGGCTTACCACAGCCTCCCACACTGACATTAATTTCCTTCCCCATGTCCCTTCTCTGCCCAGTACCTGCTGAACGGGATGTGGGACTCACCTTTCCGCTGCTACCTCACCAGACAGAGGAGAATCTAGCCCTGTATGTCTGTAGTAAATACCATAGCATCCAGGCAAGTAAGAAAGACATTCTTGGACTATGTACCGCCAGGATAGCGCAGTAATGTTTACATCTGCCCATTATTCCATGTGTGCTCTTTGCAGGTGAAGAGTCCAGAAGTCCCCAAGTTGCCTCCCATTCACCAAAAGATTTACTCAGAGATGATAACAATACTGTTGGTGAGGGGTGTCACCAGAGGAATTTTCAGAGAAGCTCACAGGTGGTGAGCAGAGGTTCAATTCCACTGAATCCTCTTTAAACATGTCTGAGGAAGTAAGACCTCGCAACAGATCTCTCTAGCTTGTATCGTAGTTCTAGGCCTGGAATAATCTTCTCTGTGACTGTAGATCACAGGTAGCAGATTGTTCAATTTTATGATGACTGGGCCTGGCTGTTGGCATCCTCCTCCAATTTGGACAAGTTGCAGCAGGGTTGGTCAGGCTGGCTTCCTCGGTCCTTTTTTCAGGTTCTGTTGCTGGGCAGCTCTCAAGGTTTTCTCCCTCTCTCCCTATTTGGATGTTATTCAGATGCCCAAAGTTACAGATAACAGGATTTTCTGCTTCCATGGAAATGCGGTGCATCTCTGATGGAGCAGGGCTTCCGCCCAGCACCGAGACACCCCTGACCCTTGCCAATCTTCCAACCTTCAAGTCATTCGAATAATGAAGGCACACCTCCCGGCCTCTCTGGGGGAGTCGAGCTGAAATGCAGGCGGAGTTTTGCTGCAGCATACCACAGAGCTGTTAGTGCTGGCTGTGAAATAGAGTCATGGGGGAAAAATTCAGTTGGTTGCGCCTCCCGTTAGCGCCTTAAGAGGGTGCTAATGGGGCGCAAAGCAACTAGCGCCCGGGCGCGGCGATGTTTGCGCCGCTCGCGAAATTAACTAGACATTTTGTAGCGGCGCTAAACAGTACCGCCACGATCTCCTGCGCCGGCAGATCGTGATGTCAGTCGAGTGCGCAACGCCCCGGTAGCGCCCCGGAGCGGATATTGAGTGGCGCCCCCTGCCTTACCGCCTGCCGCTAGCAACGACAGGTTGAGGGGAGCGTTTTGGAGTCAGGAAGGGACTGGGGGAGCGCTATTTAAAGGCGAACGCTTTCTGCCTTTTTTTGTTGGTGACATTTTTGAACCACGCATTCTGAGAGAGAGAGCGAGAGACTTCTGGAGAGATTCAACGCTGTGTGAAGGAGTTTTGGGTACTGAGCAGCACTTTGCAGGTTCATTTTAATTCGCCCTTCCTTGTATCGATTTAGAAGAGACTGTGGGGGCTGCACTCTGAGCTCTTTCCCTGGTTCTCTCCATTGTTCTTTCCAGCAGATTTGATGTACAGGTCTCTCCAGGCCGAGATTCAAGGCTGCAATGAGCAGGATGTGGATGGAAAGCAAGATCAACCCTCCCCTTTAAGAACTGGCCAGCGCCATTTTGGCTGTGTTCCATTGCTGACTGACATCACATGAGCTTCGCCAGCGCTCTGAGTTAGCGCCTCACTCCTCGGCCTTTGCGCCTTAAGACAGATGTTTAGCGCCTGATTTAGCGCTGCAATCACCTCCAGGGGCGATAAAAGTCAAGTTTGCAGTCGAAGTCGATAATTAGCGCCAGGCGCTAAACTTTGCGCCCGGCCAATAATTGCGCCCCAAACGGGCAATACTGAATTTTTCCCCCATAGAGTCATAACAGCACAGAAGGAGGCCATTCGGCTCATCGAGTCCGTGCCGGAAATTAGCACTTTTTTATTTTAAAGTTTTCAACTTACCTTTTGGCAAGTGCACGCCATTACTCAAAGAGTGATTGCACAGGCCCCACTGTTTTGAAAACATATCTGGACCCCCTCCACAGACTTTAGAACACTGGACATCTGGGTTTAGCAGGTGTCCCTTGCCTCCAGCATTCAAATGACAGAAGTAGAGGGAAGTAGCTGTTTTTCGCTGTTGGTACCCTCTCTCCAAGGGTTCCACTCATCTCCCCTTGGAGAATCATTGTGGAATTTCCACGCAGTGTATCTCACCATTTTGCGATTGTTTCTATTCTCAACATTAGCCAACAGAGGTGTGGTGCCTGATATTTTATATTGAGCAAATATTACACCACCAAAACTGTCCCCACTCCAGGGTATACACGACCGTATAATTATTGGGGTGAAACTGGTCTTTCCCAGTAGCACAAAACAGTCTCAGAGTGAATCAGCAGCCCGTTTTAAAATGAGCCCAATTTTTTTTACCAATTCATTTAAAGCTCAGGCACTTTTTTTTACTTTTACAAAATATTACCAAATATTATAAAATATTTTCAGCACAGAAACAGGCCAATCGGCCCAACAGGTCACTGCCGGTGTTTATGCTCCACACGAACCTCCTCCCACCCCTCTTCAACTAACCCCATCAACATATCCTTATATTCCTTTTGCCCTCATGTGCTTATCAAGCTTCCCCTTGAATGCATCTATGCTATTTGCCTCAACTGTTCCCTGTGGTAGCGAGTTCCATATTCTAACCAGTCTCTGGGTAAAGAAGTTTCTCCTGAATTCCCTATTAAATTTATTAGTGACTATCTTATATTTATGGCCCCTAGTTCTGGTCTCGCCTGCAAGTAGAAACATTTTCTCTACATCTACTCTATCAAACCCTTTCATAATCTTGAAGACCTCTATCAGGTCACCCCTCAGTCTTTTCTTTTCTGGAGAAAAGAGCCCCAGCCTGTTCAATCTTTCCTGAAAGATATAACCTCTCAGTTCTGGTATCATTCTAATAAATCTTTTTTGCATCTTCTCCAGTGCCTCTATATCCTTTTTCTAATATGGAGACCAGCACTGTACACAGTACTCTACGTGTGGTCTAACCAAGGTTCCATGCAAGTTTAACATAACTTCTCTGCTTTTCAATTCTATCCCTCTAGAAATGAACCGCAGTGCTTTGTTTGCTTTCTTTTCTGGCCTTATTAACCTGCATCACTACTTTTAGTGATCTGTGTAGCTGTACCCACAGATCCCTCTATTCCTCTACCCCATTTAGACACTTAGGGGGAAAAATTCAGTTGGTTGCGCCTCCCGTTAGCGCCTTAAGAGGGCGCTAATGGGGTGCAAAGCAACTAGCGCCCGGGCGCAGCGATGTTTGCGCCGCTTGCGAAATTAACTAGACATTTTGCGGCGGCGCTAAACACTACCACCACAATCTCCTGCGCCGGCAGATCGTGACGTCAGTCGAGTGCGCAACGCCCCGGTAGTGCCCCGGAGCGGATATTGAGTGGCGCTCCCTGCCTTACCGCCTGCCGCTAGCAACGACAGGTTGAGGGGAGCGTTTTGGAGTCAGGAAGGGACTGGGGGAGCGCTATTTAAAGGCAAACGCTTCCTGCCTTTTTTTGTTGGTGACATTTTTCAACCACGCATTCTGAGAGAGAGAGAGAGAGAGAGACTTCTGGAGAGATTCAACGCTGTGTGAAGGAGTTTTGGGTTTGGGTACTGAGCAGTACTTTGCAGGTTCATTTTGATTTGCCCTTCCTTGTATCGATTTAGAAGAGACTGTGGGGGCTACACTCTGAGCTCTTTCCCTGGTTCTCTCCATTGTTCTTTCCAGCAGATTTGATGTACAGGTCTCTCCAGGCCGAGATTCAAGGCTGCAATGTGCAGGATGTGGATGGAAAGCAAGATCAACCCTCCCCTTTAAGAACTGGCCTGCGCCATTTTGGCTGTGTTCCATTGCTGACTTACATCACATGAGCTTCGCCAGCGCTCTGAGTTAGCGCCTCGCTCCTCGGCCTTTGCGCCTTAATACAGATGTGTAGCACCTGATTTAGCGCTCCAATCACCTCCAGGGGCGATAAAAGTCAAGTTTGCAGTCGGATGCAGTGTGTGACTTGGAGAAGAACTTGGAGGTGGTGGTGTTCCCATGCGCCTGCTGCCCTTGTCCTTCTAGGTGGTAGAGGTCGCAGGTTCAGGAGGTGCTGTAGAAAAAGCCTTGGCAAGTTGCTGCAGTGCATCTTGTAGATGGTACACACTGCAGCCACGGTGCACCGGTGGTGGAGGGAGTGAATGTTTAAGGTGGTGGAATGGGGTGCCAATCAAGCAGGCTGCTTTGTCCTGGATGGTGTCGAGCTTACTTGAGTGTTGTTGGAGCTGCACTCATCCAGGCAAGTGGAGAGTATTCCATCACACTCCTGACTTGTGCCTTGTAGATGGTGGAAAGGCTTTGGGCGTCAGGAGGTGAAACACTCGCTGCAGAATACCTAGCCTCTGACCTGCTCTTGTTGCCCCAGCATTTATGTGACTGGTCCAGTTACGTTTCTGATCAATGGTGATGCCAGGATGTTGATGGTGTGGGATTTGGTGATGGTAATGCCATTGAATGTCAAGGGGCAGTGGTTAGACTCTCTCTTGTTGGAGATAGTCATTACCTGGCACTTGTGTGGCATGATTGTTATTTGCCACTTATCAGCCCAAGCCTGGATGTTGCCCAGGCCTTGCTGCATGCGGGCATGGACTGTTTCATTATCTGAGGAGTTGCGAATGGAACTGATCACTGTGCAATCATCACCTCTGTAATTAAGCTCTTTTGTCCATGTTTGGACCAAGGCTGTAATGAGGTCTGGAGCCGAGTGGTCTTGGCAGAACCCAAAGTGACCATCAGTGAGCAGATTATTGGTAAGTGCCACTTGATAGCACTGTTGATGACACCTTCCATCACTTTGCTAATGATTGAGAGTAGGCTGATGGGGCAGTAATTAGCCAGATTGGATTTGTCCTGTTTTTTGTGGACAGGACATACCTGGGCAATTTTCCACATTGTTGGGAAGAATGAGAGGCGATCTTATTGAAACATATAAGATTGTGAAGGGGCTTGATCGGGTGGACGCGGTGAGGATGTTCCCAATGATGGGTGAAACTAGAACTAGGGGACATAATCTTAGAATAAGGGGCTCCTCTTTCAAAATTGAGATGAGGAGAAACTTTTTCACTCAGAGGGTAGTGGGTCTGTGGAATTTGCTACCCCAGGAAGCTGTGGAAGCTACTTCATTAAATAAATTTAAAACAGAAATAGACCGTTTCCTAGAAGTAAAGGGAATCAGGGGTTACGGGGAGCGGGCTGGAAATTGGACATGAGTTTGAGTTCGGATCGGTCAAGGCCCTGTGGGTGGCGGAGCGGGCCCAGGGGCCGAGTGGCCTGGTCCTGCTCCTACTTCTTGTGTTCTTTAGAGTTGAGGTTGGATCAGATCAGCCATGATCTCATTGAATGGCGGAGCAGGCTCGAGGGGCCGATTGGTCTACTCCTGCTCCTATTTCTTATGTTCTTATGTTCTTATGCCAGTGTTGTAGCTGTACTGGAACAGCTTGGCTAGAGGTGCGGGTAGTTTTGGAGCACAGGTCTTCAGCACTACAGCCGGGATGTTGTCGGGTCCCATAGCCTTTGCTGTATCCAGTGCACTCAGCCGTTTCTTGATATCACGTGGAGTGAATCAAATTGGCTGAAGGCTGGCATCTGTGATAGTGGGAACCTCAGGCAGCTATGTCATTTAGGACTCAGCCAGCTCGGTCAATAGTGGTGCTACCGAGCCACTCTTGGTGATAGACTTTGAAGCCCCCCTACCCAGAATACATTCTGTGCCCTTGCTACCCTCACTGCTTCTTCCAAGTGGTGTTCAACATGGAGGAGTACTGATTCATCTGCTGAGGGAAGGCGATAGGTGGTTATCGGCAGATTTTCTTGCCCATGTTTGACCTGATTCCATGAGACTTCATGGGGTCCAGAGTCAATGTTGAGGACTCCCAGGGCCGCGCCCTCCCGACTGTATACCGCTGTGCCGCCACCTCTGGTGGGTCTGTCCGGCAGTGGGACATGTCATATCCAGGGATGGTGATGGAGGAGTGTAGGACGTTGCCTGATAGGTATAATGCTGTGAATATGACTATGTCAGACTGTTGCTTGACTACACTGTGGGACAGCTGTCCCAATTTTGGCACAAGTTCCCAGATGTTAGTGAGGAGGACTTTGCAGGGTCAACTGAGCGGGGTGTGCCTTTGACGTGTCCAAATCCGATGCCTAGGTCAAAGCCGATCGGTCTGTCCGGTTTTATTCTTACTGTACTTTTAATTAAATTAATCTTAAAATTTGTTTCCAAATTTCCGAATCATTTAGAGACAATTAAAATGTCCAGGGCCCTCATTTTAAATGACAATCCATTCCTTTGAGTTGAGTCTTATTTTGTTTAGATTATAACAGGACTGATAAGCGTCTGCAATATGTGAAACTGAGCCATGAAGGCAAAATACTGCGGATGCTGAAAATCTGAAATATAAACAGAAAATGCTGGAAATACTCCTCCCTTCCCACTGTCCAGGGCCCCAAACATTCCTTCCAGGTGAAACTGCGATTTACTTGTACTTCTTGCAATTTAGTATACTGCATTTGCTGCTCATGATGCGGTCTCCTCTACATTGGAGAGAATAAATGCAGATTGGGTGATTGTTTTGCACAGTTCCGTTCAGTCTGTAAGGGTGACCCTGAGCTTCCGGTTGCCTGTCATTTTAATTCACTGCCCCACTCCCACTCTGACCTCTCTGTCCTCAGCCTCCTACACTGTTCCAGTGAAGCTCAATGTAAGCTCGAGGAACAGCACCTCATCTTTTGGTAAGGCACTTTACAGCCTTCTGGTCTCAATATTGAGTTCAACAATTTCAGACTATAACCTCTGCCCCATTTTTTCGGACAGCAGCTGTTGGTAATGATTCTGCTATTCCCATTTACACCTCCTCTAGACCCATATTTGTTTCTTAACTTGTCTCATTACCATCCCTTTTCGCCTTGCACCATCATCCCTTTTGTCATTTAATCTCTCCTGCCCTATCACAGACCTTCCCTTTTGTTCTTTCCTCCCCTCCCCCTTTCCCTGCCTCTGTACTTGCTTAAAACTTGTTGCATCTCTAATTTATTCCAGTTCTGATGAAAGGTCATCGACCTGAAATGTTTCTCTCTCCACAGATGCTGCCTGACCTGCTGAGTATTTCCAGCATTTTCTGTTTATATACCACAGAGTCTGAAGATGTTTAATTGATCTATATTCTCCTTGAATCTTGTTGAATTATTCCAGGCTCCTTTTTTGGTTCTGTAACTTAACTATAACTCTAAAACAATAACTAATGCTGCTGGAGATTGAATCTAGGATAGACAGATTCTATTCAGTGTTAGATTTTTTTTCCAATTGGGCTTTATGGGGGAAAAATTCAGTTGGTTTGCGCCTCCCGTTAGCACCTTAAGAGGGCGCAAATGGGGCGCAAAGCAACTAGCGCCCGGGCGCAACGATATCTGCGCCTCTCGCGAAATTGACCAGACATTTTGCGGCGGCGCTAAACACTACCGCCACGATCTCCTGCGCCAGCAGATATTGACATCAGTCGAGTGCGCAACGCCCCGGTAGCACCCCGGAGCGGATATTGAGTGGCGCCCCCTGCCTTACCGCCTGCCGCTAGCAACGACAGGTTGAGGGGAGCGTTTTTCAGTCAGGAAGGGACTGGGGGAGCGCTATTTAAAGGCGACCGCTTCCTGCCTTTTTTTGTTGCTGACATTTTTGAACCACGCATTCTGCGAGAGAGAGAGAGAGACTTCTGGAGAGATTCAACGCTGTGTGAAGGAGTTTTGGGTACTGAGCAGCACTTTGCAGGTTCATTTTGATTAGCCCTTCCTTGCATCTATTTAGAAGAGACTGTGGGGGCTGCACTCTGAGCTCTTTCCCTGGTTCTCTCCATTGTTCTTTCCAGCAGATTTGATGTACAGGTCTCTCCAGGCCGAGATTCAAGGCTGCAATGAGCATGATGTGGATGGAAAGCAAGATCATCCCTCCCCTTTAAGAACTAGCCAGCGCCATTGTGTCTGTGTTTCATTGCTGACTGACATCACATGAGCTTCGCCAGCGCTCTGAGGTAGCGCCTCGCTCCTCGGCCTTTGCGCCTTAATACAGGTGTGTAGCACCTGATTTAGCGCTCCAATCACCTCCAGGGGCGATAAAAGCCAAGTTTGCAGTCAGAGGCGATAATTAGCGGCAGGCGCTAAACTTTGCGCACAGCCGATAATTGCGCCCCAAACGGCGCGATACTGAATTTCTCCCTCTATGTGTCATCTGACATGCCAGTCAGATGATCGAACCATTTTGGACATTTGAGCCATCACAATGTCACTTCCACTATACTGCAGATGAAAATTTGTGATGCTGTAACCACTCATGTGATTTCACATAAATAGGCAGCCTTGGCAATTCAGAATTAGGAATTAAATTACACTAACACCTCTTTCCTTTCACACACCCTCATGGTAACCCAGTAACTAGGTATGCTAGTGTAGTGGTTATGTTATTAGACTGGTAAGCCAGAGAATGAAAAAAAAGCCCAGCACACTTAGGATGATAAAAGTAAAGCGTTGACTTATATCATGACAGTTTAATAACTTAAATTCAGTTTAAAGAAAAATCTGGAAATGTAAACAAATCGGGTATCAGTAAACATGATGATGAAGTTGTCAGATTGTTGTAAAAATCCAAATGGTTCACTAATGTCCTTTATGAAAGGAGACCTGCTGTCCTTACCTGGTCTGATGTGACTTCAGTCCCACACCAACATAGTTGACTCTTAGCTGCCCTCTGAAGTGGCCTAGCAAGCCATTCAGTTCTGTCAAACCGCTTTCAAGATGAAGGCCCACCATCAAACCAGGGATGGGCAATAAATTGACAGAGACGCCCAACCCGAGAATGAATGAAAAAACCACAGCACACTTAAGGCGATAAAAGCAAAATATTGACGTGTACCAGTAAATGAGAAAATCCTGCCTTAGCATTAATGTTCAAATAATATTTTTGTTTCACTGAATAGAACCTTTTAGGAATTAAGAATACAGCCCCCACCACTTAAAACATCCACGTTTAAAACAGGCAGTCACTTATATCAGTCATTGCACCGCAGATTTGGCTGACGTCTGCTGCAATGGCAGCAAATGACCTTGTGCGAGCGGAGCTTCTGCACCCCAACCCCCACCCCCCACCACAAGGCCATCGACATAAGTCCCAGGCTTCAGTCAGGACCCAATGTAGGAAAAACCAGCAGAAGTGGGACCCACCTTTGGGGCCAGGCCGTGATTGGGACCTGGACACTAGAAGGGTTATTTTATTTCAAGTAACCAGGTAGTACCTCTGGTGGGGGAAAGCGGTACCTGGAACCCCAAGGTCAGCCAGTTTCTATCAGTGTTTCTTGGATATTGGGTGGAGGGAAGCCCCAGATGCACCCCCACACCATGGAAGCTTCATTCTTGGAAACCCCTCCCCCTGACCCCAAAATCTTTGGCCAGGTTAATGGCAGAGTTCCAAAGCAGCCATGATTCTGCCATAACTCCACAGAGCCCATTCCTCGCAGATTTCCTGAGCCTATTTCCCCATTTAGCTTTCATTGAATTTACTGTGCTTTCATTCACTCAAAACTGCGAAAGAAATTTCTTTGTTCACTCCATTAAAGATATATTAATATAGTTTGAATGATGATGATGAAAGCGCACTGTCACAGCTTTTAAGGTGGGTAACCTGATTTGCTTTAAACTATTGAAATGCTATCAATTTGCAGTATGGTAGCAGTAGAGCTGATTTTCCTGGGTATAGCATCCCAAGAGCACTTGAACGGGAGGTGCAATCAACTGGATCTGTGGGCGGAGACCCATAATGCCAGATCAGTGCTCCCATTGCACTGCCACAAACTTCCTACTTCATCCGAGAAAATGTCTGCAGTGCTGCAACTGAAGACAGTGGTAGGGGTGGATTCAAATGAATCAGTTTTGACATGTTTATGATATTAGAACGACCTGCACAGGACATGGGTAGATGCCCCTGTAAAAAGATGGCACTAGCAAAAAAGCAAAGAGTTTTTGCATGCTGGGACTCCTGAGTCAGCAAGAATTCTGACGTACAGGAGATTCAATTACTGTGAAAACTTCATTGCTTTTGCTATTCCAGTTTTGGTTTCAGTGAGGACAAGTGTCAAAGCTGCCTGTTGGAGCGTGTCTCTGGAATCTCACTGTAGTTGTGCTACCTGGAGGAGGAGGATGAACAGGAGGCTGTTTTGGATGCAAGCACTGTAAGGCAGCAAGAGAGGAGGAGAGCACTAACTCTTACAGACCCTGACGGACATTTCTGGACCTTATTGAGGAGTAATGCCACTGCAGGCTCTGGTTTAGCATAGAGGTCATCAGAAGGTTATATTACCTGTAGGAAAAGAACCTGAAACCACGGTTTTGAGCCTCTACTGCATTGCCTGTGGCAGTAAAGATTACCACAGCATTTAATTTCTATAGCACTGAAGAGTTTCAGGGAGCCACTAAAGATATATATTACATAAGCCAGCTGGCAGTGTTTAGTGCACCGAACAGATCAAGAATGCCTTGTTTGCCAGAGGCAATGAATATATTGTTTTTTCCATGGAAGCCAGACAGCAGCAGGTATGTGCCCTTGACTTCTACTGACTCAATGGCTTGCCCACGGTACAGGGCATGATTGATGGTTGCTCTTGAAGAGGAAAGCCTCTTATTTGAATCAAAAGGGGCACTACTCCATTAATATGCAGCTAATGTGCAATCCTCAGCACAAAATTAATCAGGTGAGTGCAAGTTTTCCTGGCAGCTCACACAATGCCTTCATCTTCAGACAATCCAATTTTCCACCTTGTTTGGAGAAGATCAAGGATTGAACGGCTTGCTGCAAGGAAATCTTGGCTACGCACTGTTGTCATACTAATGTAATACTGAAAGGATATTTACTAGTCCTAGCCCCTTTGGGGCTATCCCGGATCAGACGTATTTCTCAGATGTTCACTTTCAACTAAAGTTTGAGGTAGCCGAATCCTAAAGACGCTTAACTGGGTCTAAAGGTCCGGGCTATCTCTCCCTAAAGGAAAGGAACAACCTGAGAATGTTACCGTCCTCCAGATAGTGCTTTTAATAAGTTTAGCTAGACTGTAACGTCCCAGATATTATGAGGGTCCGGAAAACTCCCCCAGAAATGTAACTCTCCACCAAAGAGTGTACAGAGATTGAGTTCGCGAGTTATTGATACAGAAGTCTTATGTGAGACAATTCTAAAAATATATAGAGATTTATTAAAAGAACCGACATGCAATTTACAGTTGGTGAATCAGTCAATCGCAATGTTAACAGTTCTAAAATGAGGAAAAAATACAATCTTATTTTTAACAGAGAATCTTACTTTTAAATCTTAACTTCGCTACAGTATTACAGTTCTTAAAGTTTTCTATACAGGATATCAATCAATATCAAAATACCTTTGAAACCCGAGGTACAAAGAGTGGAAGACCACAGAGCCGCCTCTGTAGTCGAGAATCGCATTGCCCGATTAAAGCGAGTCTGCTATCTCATTTGAGACTTCAATATTTATACCCTTTTTCAGTTGTATTTCCTTTAAGGTTTCTGCTGATGCAAGTTAATTATCACTATTCATCTTTCTGCTGACCTCTGCAATTCCTTACTGCCACTTCAGCTTGTAATATTCCAGAATCTGTCACATCTCCAGGTGTTCTGGATTCACCATATAAAATGGTGTGAAAGGCAGGTGTCCCTTATTTTATGTGTCATCTTTACGAGGGCAGATGTTCCTTATATCGTGCCATCTTTACGAAGTTTAATTTATATCACTTATCCAGGGTTGACCATTGTTTTGTTCCCAAAAGGTCAGCCACTCGGAGCCATCCACCTTCTGTTTCAATAAGGTTATTTATTCAGGGTCAACAACTTGTCCTGTTTCAACAAGGCCAGAATTCTTTCATAAGATAGTGTATTTTTCTAAAAAGGCTATAGTATATTCCTTCACAATAAAACTATGGACTCCATCTCTTGATGCAAAGCAGTGATATACTAAATCTCTTGTTTCCAATAGAGTGGTATTGAGAAGATTATTGGAATTGTGAAGCAGAGGTTCTGATGCCTGAATGACTCTGGGGGCATCCCAGGGAAGGTATCCAGAATCATAGTTACATACTGGGTGCTCCACAACCTAGCCATTGATAGGGGCATCCACTTAGAGGATTAAGAAATGGAATGGAATGAGGAGATGCAGGAGGATTCAGGAGAAGAGGAAGTCAAGGTTTCAGATGGACCACAAGCTAATCGGGCTGGTACTGGCCAAAGCAGCTGAAGAAACCTCAACCTGGAAACCTTCTCCTGATCAGGCCATCCAGGACAACTCCTCCATTCCATCCTGCCCTTTGACCTCCCTCTACAATAAAGTTATCCCTGAAGAACCCACTCTGAATCCATCCATAATCCCTCTCATCATGTTTTTGCATACTACAGGAATGTTAACTCCCTGTCGCATCAAAAAGTCTTTGCACCAAGCATAATCTGCAGCCAGCGCATTTATTGCACAGACATCTAATTGTGGCTGTCAACCTAATTCTATCCACCATGATGCTCCCTCTTCTTACAGTGACTGTCTTTTGTGCACAGTTAACTTGTTCGGAACTTCATCGAGGTGGTTCATTGAGGTAAGAACAGGGCAGGAAGATGGCAGCTGGGATCCGAGGTGGCTTACGATCTCTCACACCAGATGGGCCAGCTTCAGGCTGCATCTAACCTACTGCAGTGGGGCAACCTGACCCTGGCTTCTTTCAGGCTCCTGTGAAGTAGGGGTGGGGGAGCTGGGGGAGTGAATGGAATTGGAGCCTTCTGCCGAGATAGCACCAACATCCACAGTCTGTCCAAGCCTCCCCCCTTCTCCTGGCCTCTCTATCACTCTGCCCATAGATTTTAGGGTTGTCAGATCCCAGTATAGGATTGGCACAGCACATTGTAGACATTATTTCCATCCTTGTATGAGCTACCTTTTCTCTGAGCCTGTCCATGGAGGCTGCCACAGTACAGCTGAGAGTACTGTGCACCTGGATTAAAGGATTAAAGGTGGCATATTAGACTTTGCATAGTGTATCACTTCACACTTCTCCGCATTGAACTCCATCTGCCATGCTTTTGCCCATTTCACCATCCTGTCGATGTCATCCTGAAGCCTATCCTCATCACTATCTACTACTTCGCTAAGTTTCAAATCATCTGCAAACTTTATAATGCTGCTCCCTACAGCTGAGTCTAAGTCGCTTTATAAAAATTGGAAAGAGTACTGGATCCAAAACTGACCCTTGGGGAAGACCACTTCAAACCCCCTCCCAGTCTGAAAAACATCCATCCACCACCACCCTTTTCTTCCAGGATGACAACAGGACGATATCGTTTTCCATTTGCATTAAGAATTAGCAGCGACTGTGGGTGTGGTGTTAAGTTGCTGCTCTTTCGTGCATTACATCCTTACATTGGCTTGTGTAGCGTTTCCATGGGCTCATGACCAGGAAACTTTCCTATGCGGGCATGAGACTGTACCATGCTTACAAGATGTTTTAACACCAAGTAAAGAACAGTGAGTAACAGGAAACACTGGGTTGTTGCCATAGGGCAAACAAACAAATGTGTAAAAGCTCACACTTATTTCCCTGCTCCTGGTGAGGTCCTTGGCACCGCACTGACACTGTTGATGGCCTCAGCTATCTCGGGCCATGCCATGTGTACCATTGCCGTCAGGATCTTCAGTGCAGGCCCCCCTTTGCTCCACTTCCTGCAACAGCTGCTCAATGGCCTCATCATCCAAGCAGGGTGCCTTTATCCAGGCCTTACTTGCATTCTGAATGATATGACGCTTGTTTTATCCACTCCTGCCACAAAATCGTCCTCCTTAGCAGTGCCAATTGTAAAACTATCCACTGGCACAAAGAATTTCACAGAAGCACTCCAGGATATTTCCTCACAATCTGTGGGCTTAAAGCATGTTCACCCAGCTTCCAAAATGTTCACTCAGCCTCAGTGTTCACCAATACCTCAAGAGGTTCTCCCAAGGCCCCAAGATGAAACTGTTCCCTGCTTAAAGATCCACAGCTTTGTTTTAAAATTCTGGACTGTCATCGCGGCACCTGATAGGCGATCGCCCACATAACTCCCAGGGGATGCAAGTTAGGCCCGAGGTGAAATCCAGGTGCACATACAGACGTCAGGTGCAATGCTATTTTTTTGTGTGCTGCCCATGCATTGCACTAGTTTCCATGAGACCCAGGAAAATCAGCCTTAGTTTGTCATATTGATGCAATATGTTTGAACCCCAGTTCTCTATTCTTTGCAAAAATGTTATGCTGATCTGTCTTGCTTATTGTATTACAGGTAAAGGTGATCTGATTGGTGCAAATCTCGCAAATAAAGATCAAGTTATCAAAACCAACGCAGACGTTAAAGCTTTAACCTACTGCGACCTGCAGTGTATTAATCTGAAAGGTCTCTATGAGGTGCTGGAGCTGTACCCAGAATACTCTCATAAGTTCAAAGAGGACATTCATCAAAATCTCACCTATAACCTCAGAGAGGGTCATGAAAGCGATGTAAGTACAGTGACCACGCTTCTTCTATTTATTGTCACACTATGAAGATAATGCAAATTTAGACCAGTTTAAATTACTAATAGAATTTTAAAGCACTAAACAGATTTTCAGCTTGCGACTGTAGCCTCAGAGTATTTTCCTCCCCATGAGCTAGGGTTACTATTTGCAGCATAGAAGAAAGGAGTTGACCCTCATAGTGTTACTATGCCTGACTTTAGCCACACAAACCCTGTGGTATTTCCACTGTGTTACTGCTATGACAGAATTCAAATTTTGTGTTTTTATTTGGTGCTATTAGTCATGTTGCACATTATATTTACACCACCCATCCACGTACGTATCTTTATAAATTTCAATGCCGTTTCTATTTTCCTCAATTTTCTTGCCCTTTTTTTTTGCCCTCCTCTCCCCTCCTGAAACAACGTATTGAAAAATTAATTCAATGTTAATAACACTCAGATGTAGATTTAATGCTGCTTGTAAACTGGGAGACACCACAATGGATGAAGTAACTTATTACAATTAGCAATAGTTCACTCAGCGCTTCATCCAAGAAATTCACCTCCCAAGAAAAATTAGTCGACTTTTGTTCTCAGCACGCTCGAGATCTGGATCGAGTCTTCACTCGTTTGTGTTCCGATGGTCTTCAAAGGGAAACATTAGGGTCGAATTTTCTTTGTTAATTATACCACTAAACCGGCTAAATCTGGGCAGATGTGGGGGCGGGGCGGATGTCAGGCAGATTCTGCTGACTCATCACCAGCTGATGCCACTCCGTGATTTTCCGAACAGAACTGGCGTCTGGTATATATCGTCCAACTATTTCTGAACATATGACAGGATGACATAATTGGATGTATTTCTCATCATTTTTGCATTAGCAACGCTGTTATTGAGATCTGCTTTCCATTCATTTGACGGTGTCTGTGGAACTGTCCACTAGCAAGGAGTCAATGCCTTCAGGAGGGGAGAGGAGGGCAAAAAAACAGTGCAAGAAAATTGAGGAAAATAGAAATGGCATTGAAATTTATAAGGATTCGTACATAGCTGAGGGGTGTAAATATTATGTGGAACAATATAGTTTCAGCCCTTTTGGAATACCTTCTATGGAATGTAACTAGTCAAGGTTGAACAATGTTATATTGATACCCTAGATTTGTGATTGGATCATCTGTGAGGTCATGTAGTACTTTGCATTGGTTGAAGTTAATAATGAGAGATTATTTCCATTGCTTGATGCAAGGAATTACCTAATGCAGTGGAAGGGTTTCTAGTGTCTGTATGTGTAGTCACATTTCTGTTTGTGGGACCTTGCTGTGCGCAAATTAGCTGCCGCCTGTTACAACAGTGACTACACTTCAAAATCACTTAATTAGCTGTAAAGCACTTTAGGACGTCCTGAGGTTGTGAAAGGCACTATATAAATGCAAGTTCTTTCTTTCCTTTCAGTAAATGACCAGTGGTTACTCAACAAGTACATGGCAAAATGGATTTCTGGAAACTTCTATCACTGTTGAATTATCAACCATGAAGTTAAATGAAAACTTCGAGTCATTTACTCTTAAAGTACTGGGGTCAGCATTGTTCTGCTATCCCATTTATTCACCAGAGCAGAGTTAACTCTCTCTCATCAAGAAACATTCACACTGCCTCCTGATTTTTCACTGTATGGGCTAGAAATTGGTCCTCATTGTATCCATTTTACAGGCATAAAACGAATGCAATTTTGGGGTGCAATGTCCTCCACCCCAAGGATGCCCGAAAAACCGCCGAGCTGAAATTGGGTTGGGCACTTTTTCAGGTGTCCAGGGCAGCCGCCGAAAACAGGTGTTAGATCCCTTGCATGTGCTAATGAAAGGCCTTACACCTGTGTAAGGACCCTTGCAATAAATTCAGCTGCCCTGGTTTTCAGGATGTGGGTGCAGCCTAGCCAACGGCTGTTCCTCATGGCTCCACAGTACTCCCGGCAGTCACGGCTGGCCACGATCGGCCCCCATCCTGCTGTCCCTCCCTCCCCACCCCAACCCCGGGACTTAGCCAAGGGCTGCTGTCAGCGAGGCAGGTGGCCTGAATTTGAATGTTTCTGTTGGGCGAGCTGCCTGCGGATGCGCGACAGGCTCTGCCAGCTTGCCCCAAATATTTAGATGAGGCCCTCCCTCTTCGGGTGCAGGGAAAGATCCCAGCTGTGCATTTTCTGCCCCTACGTGAGTAAGAATTTCCCAGCAACAAGTGCAAAAGTCTGACACAAGTTATGGAGCACTGAATGCTGTCAGACTGATAATCACGTGATGTTTTACTTTTAGGTCATGAGTGACTTATGGCCTTGATTTTAACACCCCCCACCGCCCCCCCAACCAACGGGTGGAAGAGATTGGGGGTTAAAATATCAGTAACGTGGAACCCGAGCCCATTCCCACCCCTTTAAATTTTAAAGTGCTGAAATCAGACCATGGATGAGGCTCCCGCAAAAGGCAGGTGGGGGCCTAATTAACATATCAAAGTCGCGGCCCGATGACATTATCAGCGGCACTACTTAAATTTAATAGTAAATGAGGGGGAGGCCCGACCTGTGGGTTTCCTGGCACCTGGCCCAAGGTGGGCGGTGCCAGCTCCTCAAGGTAAGTGGCACTTTTAGCATTCCTTGTAGGCCAGGAGGAGCAAGAGTGCTCCCCCAAGACCCCTCAAGGAAGCCTTTGGCCTCCCCCAACTCCGATCTCCAGCCTCCACCCAGCCCTCCTGATCAGCAGCCTCCCCATCCCCAGCCCTCCTGATCTCCAGCCTCCCCATCCCCAGCCCTCCTGATCTCCAGCCTTCCCATCCCCAGCCATCCCAATCTCCAGCCTTCCCATCCCCAGCCCTCCTGATCTCCAGCCTCCCCATCCCCAGCCCTCCTGATCTCCAGCCTTCCCATCCCCAACCATCCCGATCTCCAGCCTTCCCATCCCCAGCCCTCCTGATCAGCTGCCTCCCCATCCCCAACCATCCCAATCTCCAGCCTCCCCATCCCCAGCCATCCCGATCTCCAGCCTCCCCATCCCCAGCCATCCCAATCTCCAGCCTCCCCAGCCCCAGCCATCCCAATCTCCAGCCTCCCCATCCCCAACCATCCTGATCTCCAGCCTCCCCATCCCCAGCCCTCCTGATCAGCCGCCTCCCCATCCCCAACCATCCCGATCTCCAGCCTCCCCATCCCCAGCCATCCCGATCTCCAGTCTCCCCATCCACAGCCATCCTGATCTCCAGCCTCCCGATCCCCAACCATCCCGATCTCCAGCCTCCCCATCCCCAACCATCCCGATATCCAGCCTCCCCATCCCCAGCCCTCCTGATCAGCCGCCTCCCCATCCCCAACCATCCCGATCTCCAGCCTCCCAATCCACAGCCATCCCGATCTCTAGCCTCCCCATCCCCAACCATCCTGATCTCCAGCCTCCCCATCCCCAGCCATCCTGATCTCCAGTCTCCCCATCCCCAGCCATCCCGATCTCCAGCCTTCCCATCCCCAACCATCCCGATCTCCAGCCTCCCCACCCCCCACTGTCCCCACGTGTCCCCGGCTGTGGCCCCCTGCCGCTACAATATGCTAATGAGTCCCTGCCATTAAGATGGGCAGGGCCTCCACACCCCTGGCTTGTGCTGGGTTCTTCGGCCGATTGCGGCCTGCACCGTACCGTCCCCGGCTCCCCGTTAATATTGGGACCATAGTTTTCAAGGCCATGATGGGAATTCGCAAAACTGATCTAAGCAAATTGTTCACGATATGTTAGGGTTCATTACAGAGACACAAATTCAAAATTAGGAAGTCAGGCAGAACATTTTCACCTAAAGGGTAGAATAAATTCCCAGAGATTAGTGGTTAAAATGGAATTTGTTAAGAATGGATGCTCCCCCCTACCGAAGCGCCACTTATATACCTTTAATCCCACCCCTGCAACCTTTGAACCTGGCCAGCAGCGAGGGAGAGCAGTAGCAGCACCAAGGCTGCCAGGGGCAGCACCAAAGCTGGTTTCTCAAAATATATCAGATTCCCCTCACCCTGACAAATCCATCTCGTGCAAATTCTCCCCCTCGAAATGAACACTCCAATCCAACAAAACAAAATTGCCCTTGAAATAATTTCACCCTATTGTCTGGGCAAGCGCTAACCCCAAAATCAATCCACAGCCAATCTTAACCCCCAACCAAACCCTAATCGGGAAAGTTTTATTCCAGAACAGACTCATTTTGTTACACCAGGAGCAGCAACAAGGGGCAGGATTTAGTGGCAAGTTGGAAAGGTTCAGTAGCAAGATGTGCAGTGATAGTTAAAAAACTCATAAAAGGTTAAACATGTAAACTTGCCTGCACTAGTAATGAGAAAGCACTAGTCTGGGAGTATGATGCCATCAGGAGAATCAGAAACAATACAAATATGCAGAAATCTTTGCTTAACGACAATTGAGATCCAATGGCCATTGAAGCCTTGTGAGAAACTCAAGAACCAGTACTATAAAGAATCAGAACTGGGTACGCCATTCATGCTGACTGCGCAAGTGCCAATTGCATGTGTTTTGGGAGAAAGGATATGGTGAGAAGGTGGGTGAGTGATGTGGATCGCTGAAAAATAATTGGTGGATTTTATGGTTTTTTTTCCCTTTGCTTAAAGATTCTTATACTCTTTACTGTTACTTACCATATTAAAATGTAGTAAAATACTACTCATTCCAGTCATCTTTCAGTAACTTATAACTTGTAAAACAAAAGTATATAATTCTTAACTATTTACAATATATCAATTTTAGGGCCTAGGGTCCTAAAAAACCCAGGGCCAATAAGGGAAAGAATACTCTGGAAAATTCCTTCCCCCCCCCCCCCTCAACCCCTCAGGCGATCGAAACCAGTCCAGGAGATCAGTTGGACCAAGTATTGCCGATAAAGACACTTAGGGGGAAAAATTCAGTTGGTTGCGCCTCCCGTTAGCGCCTTAACAGGGCGCTAATGGGGCGCAAAGCATCTAGCGCCCAGGCGCGGCGAAGTTTGCGCCGCTCGCGAAATTAACGAGACATTTTGCGGCGGCGCTAAACACTACCACCACGATCTCCTGAGCCGGCAGATCATGACGTCAGTCGAGTGCGCAACGCCCCGGTATCGCACTGGTATCGCCCCGGAGCGGATATTGAGTGGCGCCCCCTGCCTTACCGCCTGACGCTAGCAACGACAGGTTGAGGGGAGCGGTCTGCAGTCATGAAGGGAAAGGGGGAGCGCTATTTAAAGGTGACCACTTCCTGCCTTTTATTGTTGGTGCCATTTTTGAACTACGCATTCTGAGAGAGAGAGGGAGAGACTTCTGGAGAGATTCAACGTTGTGTGAAGGAGTTTTGGGTACTGAGCAGCACTTTGCAGGTTCATTTTGATTTGCCATTCCTTGTATCGATTTAGAAGAGACTGTGGGGGCTGCACTCTGAGCTCTTTGCCTGGTACTCTCCATTGTTCTTTCCAGCAGATTTGATGTGCAGGTCTCTCCAGGCCGAGATTCAAGGCTGCAATGAGCAGGATGTGGATGGAAAGCAAGATTAACCATTCCCTTTAAGAACTGGCCCGTGCCATTGTGTGTGTGTTCCATTGCTGACTGACATTACATGAGCTTCGCCAGCGCTCTGAGGTAGTGCCTCGCTCCTCGGCCTTTGCGCCTTAAGACAGGTGTGAAGTGCCTGATTTAGCGCTCCAATCACCTCCAGGGGCGATAAAAGTCAAGTTTGCAGTCGGTGGCGATAATTAGCGCCAGGCACTAATCTTTGCGCCCGGCTGATAATTGCGCCCCAAATGGGGCGATACATGAATTTCTCCCCCTTACCTTCTATATGATGCAATCTTTGCCCCAGTCAGGAACCAGTCCAGCTCCCTCTTAAAGGCAGAGAGTCAACACCCACCATCCAGCCAGCAATGTATTCCAGAAACATAGAAACATAGAAGATAGGAGCAGGAGTAGGCCATTCGGCCCCTCGAGCCTGCTCCGCCATTCAATGAGATCATGGCTGATCATCCAAATTGAGTACCCTGTCCCTGCTTTCTCCCCATATCCCTTGATCCCTTTAGCCTTAAGAAATATATCTAACACCTTCTTGAATATATTTAATGAATTGGACTCAACTGTCTTCTGTGGTAGAGAATTCCACAGGTTCACCACTCTCTGGGTGAAGAAATTTCTCCTCATCTCAGTCCTAAATGGCTTACCCCTTATCCTTAGACTGTGACCCCTGGTTCTGGACTCCCCCACCATCGGGAACATCCTTCCTGCATCTAGTCTGTCTAGTCCTGTTAGAATTTTATAAGTTTCAATGAGATCCTCTCTCATTCTTCTAAACTCTAGCGAATACAAGCCCAATCGACCCAATCTCTCTTCATACGTCATTCCTGCCATCCCAGATATCAGTCTGGTGAATCTTCGCTGCACTCTCTCCATGGCAAAAACATCCTTCCTCAGATAAGGCAACCAAAACTGCACACAATACTTAAGGTGTGGTCTCACCAAGGCCCTGTACAACTGCAGCAAGACATCCTTGCTCCTGTACTCGAATCCTCTCGCTATGAAGGCCAACATATCATTTGCCTTCTTAACCGCCTGCTGCACCTGCATGCTTACCTTCAGCGACTGGTGCACAAGGACACCCAGGTCTCGTTGCACTTCACCTTTTCCCAAACTATTGTCGTTCAGATAATAATCTGCCTTCCTGTTTTTGCCACCAAAGTGGATAACCTCGCATTTATCCACATTATACTGCATCTGCCATGCATCTGCCCAATCACCCAACCTGTCCAAATCATACTGGAGTTTCTCTGCATCCTCCTCACAGCACACACGCCCACCCAGCTTTGTGTCGTCTGCAAACTTGGAGATATTACATCTAGTTCCCTCGTCTAGATGATTAATATATATTGTGAGTAACTGGGGTCCTAGCACCGATCCCTGCGGTACCCCACTAGTCACTGCCTGCCACTCGGAAAAAGACCCGTTTATTCCAACTCTTTGCTTCCTGTCTGCCAACCAGTTCTCTATCCAAGACAGTACCTTACCCCCAATCCCGTGTGCATTCACTTTGCACGCTAATCTCTTTTGCGGGACCTTATCGAAAGCCTTCTGAAAGTCCAAATACACCACATCCACTGGTTCTCCCTTATCTATTCTATTAGTTACATCCTCAAAAAATTCCAGTAGATTAGTCAAGCATGATTTATTTACCTTTTGTAAATCCATGTTGACTTTGTCCGATCCTGTCACTGTTTTCCAAGTGCTCTGCCATTACATCTTTTATAATGGACTCTAGCATTTTCCCCACTACCGATGTCAGGCTTACCGGTCAAAAATTCCCCATTTTCTCTCTACCACCTTTTTTAAATAGTGGGGTTACATTAGCTATCCTCCAATCCATGGGAACTGTTCCAGAGTCTATAGAATTTTGGAAGATGACCTGCAATGCATCTACTATTTCTAGGGCCACTTCTTACGTACCCTAGGATGTAGATTATCAGGCCCTGGGGATTTATCGGCCTTTAATCCCGTCAATTTCCCTAACACCATTTCCCTACAAATACTGATTTCATTCAGTTCCTCCCTCTCATTAGACCCTATGTTCCCCAACATCTCTGGGAGGTTATTTGTGTCCTCCTTTGTGAAGAGACAACCAAAGTATGTATTTAATTGGTCTGCCATTTCTTTGTTCCCCATTATAAATTCCCCTGATTCTGACTGCAAGGGACCTACGCTTGACTTCACCAATCTTTTTCTCTTCACATATCTATAGAAGCTTTTACAGTCAGTTTTTATGTTCCCTGAAAGCTTACTCTCATAATCTATTTTCCCCCTCTTAATTAATCCCTTTGTCCTCCTTTGCTGAATCCTAAACTGCTCCCAATCCTCAGGTTTGCTGATTCTTCTGGCCAAATTATATGTCCTCTCCTTGGATCTTATGCTATCCCTAATTTTCCTTGTTAGCCGTGGTTGAGTCACCTTTTTTGTTTTATTTTTATGCCAAACAGGGATGAACAAATTCTGTAGTTCATCCATGCAATCTTTAAATGTTTGCCATTGCCTATCCACCGTTAACCCTTTAAGTAACGTTCCCCAATCCATCCTAGCCAACTCGTGCCTCATACCATCATAGTTTCCTTTATTTAAATTCAGGACCCTAGTCTCTGAGTCAACTACTTCACTCTCCATCTTAATGAAGAATTCTATCATATTATGATCACTCCTCTCCAAGGGGCCTCGCACAACAAGATTGCTTATTAATCCTTTCTCATTACATAATACCCAGTCTAAGATGGCCTGATCTCTAGTTGGTTCGTTGACATATTGGTCCAGGAAACCATCCCGTATACACGCGAGGAATTCCTCCTCCACAGTATTGTTACTAATTTGGTTAGCCCAATCTATATGTAGATTAAAGTCACCCATGATAACTGCTGTGCCCTTATTGCACGCATCTCTAATTTCCCGTTTAATGCCATCCCCAACCTCAGCATTACTGTTTGGGGGTCTGTATACAACTCCCACTAACATTTTCTGCCCCTTGGTATTTCTCAGCTCTACCCATACAGGTTCCACATCATCAGAGCTAATATCCTTCCTTACGGTTGTGTTAATTTCCTCTTTAACCAGCAGTGCTACCCCACCTCCTTTTCCTTTTTGCCTGTCCTTCCTGAATATTGAATACCCCTGGATGTTGAATTCCCAGCCTTGGTCACCCTGTAGCCATGTCTCCGTAATCCCAATTATATCATATCCGTTTACATCTATTTGCGCAGCTAATTCATCCACCTTATTACAAATGCTCCTCACATTAAGACACAGAGCCTTCAGGCTTGTTTTTTAACACTCTTAGACCATTTAGAATTATTGTTTACTGTGGCCATGTTTGATTTACACCCTTGATTTTCTGCCTTCTACTTTTGCTTTTCTCCTTCCTGTCTTGTGTTTCTATCCTTGCTTCCCTTTCCTCTGTCTCCCTGCACAGGTTCCCAACCCCCTGCCATTTTAGTTTAAACCCTCCCCAACAGTACTAGAAAACACTCCCCCTAGGACATTGGTCCCGGTCCTGCCCAGGTGCAAACCGTCCAGTTTGTACTGGTCCCACCTCCCCCAGAACCGGTTCCAATGTCCCAGGGATTTGAATCCCTCCCCCTTGCACCATTCTTCTAGCCACGTATTCATCTGAAATATCCTTCTATTTCTACTCTGACTAGTACGTGGCACTAGTAGCAATCCTGAGATTACTACCTTTGAGGTCCTATTTTTTAATTTACCTCCTAACTCCCTATATTCAGCTTTTAGGACCTCATCCCATTTTTTACCTATATCGTTGGTACCTATATGCACCACGACAACTGGCTGTTCACCCTCCCCCTCCAGAATGCCCTGCAGCCGCTCCGAGACATCCTTGACCCTTGCACCAGGGAGGCAACATACCATCCTGGAGTCTCGTTTGCGGCTGCAGAAGCGCCTATCTATTCCCCTTACAATAGAATCCCCTATCACTATAGCTCTCCCGTTCTTTTTCCTCCCGTCCTGTGCAGCAGGACCACCCATGATGCCAGGAAGTTGGTTGCAGCTGCCTTCCCCCGATAAGCCATCCCCCTCAACAATATCCAAAGTGGTATATCTGTTTGAGAGGGGGATGGCCACAGGGGGCCCCTGCACTACCTGCCTGCACCTACTACTCTGCCTGGTGGTCACCCATTCGCTTCCTGCCTGTGCAGCCTTTATCTGCGGTGTGACCAACTCATTAAACGTGATATCCACAACGTCCTCAGCATCGCGAATGCTCCAGTATGCATCCATTCGCAGCTCCAGCGCCGCAATGCGGTCTGCCAGTAGCTGCAGCTGGATACACTTCCTGCACACATGGTCGTCAGGGACACAGGAAGTGCCCTGATTTCCCACATAGCGCAGGAGGAGCATACCACGGGGCCGAGCTGTGCTGCCATGACTTACCCTTTAATTAATTTAAATCAAATCAATACCACCAATTACACTACAATTAAATGTTATACTCAAGGGCCCTTGTTTACTAGCACTCCCCGCTACACAACAGAGACCTTAGAAACTATAACCACAAAATGAAGACCTTCTAAACTTCATAAACTATTAACCTTAACTGTCAAACTATAGAGTAGTATAAATACTCACCTGACCGTACTCACCCAATCAGCTGCTTCCTCTTGCCCGCGTCACTTTTTGAATTATGACATGGCTCTGGAACGCCGCCACCGGTCTGTGAGATTGGTAAGCATCGGAAAAAAAACCCGCGAAACTGAGTTTAAGTACTCACTGAACCGTCGCTCTCTGCTCCTCCCGACTCCGGCCTTTGAAAAAAAGCCCGCGAAAGTGAGTTTAAGTACTCACTGAACCGCCACTCTCTGCTCCTCCCCACTCCAGCTCACAATTCACTGGGAAAAGAAAAAAACGTCTAACATTGAGTCTATTCCTACTCTTACGTCGTTTAAATTCATGTCCCCTAGTCCTCCCCAATCTGTTAAACTGGAATAATCTATCAATAGGGATGCTATCCAGCCTGTTAATTATTTTATACACCTCTATCAGGTCTCTATCAGGCCACTATATCACCCACCATGTCAGGGTACCAAAACTTGGCACAGTACTCTAGGTGCAGTCTGACTAGCGATCAGTATAGTGTCAAAATGGTGTCTTTGATTTACACAAGATGGTCCTATTAATACAATCCAATACCCTGTTAGCTTTAGCTACAGTTTCTCTCCATTGACCATGGACCTTTAGTGATCTGTGCACAATAAATCCAAAATCTTTTTCTCTCTCATCCTCTTTCAGTATAGTTCTCTGCAAATGATACATGTATTCTTGTTGGTCCTACCAACATGCATGGCATTATATTTATCTAAATTAAATGCCATTTGCCATTGTGTGGCCCACACCCCTAGCACATCTAATTCTTATTGGATTTGATTCACTCCCCTACCATCTTAATACTTGGGCAGATTTTGGTGTCATCTGCAAACTTACTTACCATACTCCCAATAACACTGTCCAGGTCATAAGAGTAGAGGGTCTAGGGCCAATCCCTGGGGGACACCACGAGTAACATGTCTCCATATCTCCATATGTGAACCACATCCTTTAACTACAACTTTTTGGCTATGGGATTGGAGCCAATTCCTAATCCAGCATTTCAAATTTCTACTGATATCACAAGATTTTATCCTGTGAAGTAACCTAGGGTGAGGTATCTTATCAAAGGCTTTCTGAAAATCCAGGTAGACAGAGTCTGCCAGATTTCCCTCATTCACTACCTTAGTGACTTCCACAAAAAAGTCTATAGAATATTTTAGGCAGGATCTTTTTTTTCAGAAGCCGTGTTGTGAATTTCTAATGGCTCCTTCCCTATCCCAGTGATCATAAAAGGCATCATAAAGGGATTTTAGAATTCAGCAAAGGAGGACCAAGAAATTAATAAAGAAAGGGAAAATAGAATATGAAAGTAAACTAGCAAGAGACAAAAACAGACTGTAAAAGCTTCTGTAGGTATGTAAAAAGGAAAAGATTAGCGAAAGTAAATGTGGGTCTCTTACAGGCTGAGACAAGAGAAGCTATAATGGGGAATAAGGAAATGACAGAGAAATTAAACAAATACTTTGGCCGTGATCTTACCTGAAGAGGCGAGTTGTGAGTGGGTCAGCTGACTTGTGGGTTCCGATCCCGCCCCCAACGACGCCCGACGCACAGATGCTATTTTGCGTCAATTGGCCTTATTAAGCCCGCCCTGCGGGCTTGCCGGCCAATTAAGAGAAAGCCGGTGTCAGGTGACATCAGTTGATGATGTGTCATCTGCTGGTTTTCTTAAAGGGGACACGCTCATTTTTGTTTGACATGATTTTTCAGTGTTTGACAGCATTGAGGTGCTGCAAACACTGACAATCACTGTACAAAGGTGAGCCCTTGCACCCAGACTCTCCAGAGACTCTCTCCTTAGGATAAAGCAGATGGCAGCTGCAGGTGAGGTTACAGAAGCGATCTGTCACTGGTTAGAGGGGTTCTCCCAATTATTACCTACAGAAAAGTCTAAATAAGTTAAAAATGATTTTCCCAGCATTTCCTTATCTCTGAAACTCACCAGTGTACCATTGGATCCTTCACACCACTTCTGCAGCTGTCATCAATGAAGAAACATTACAGTAGATTCACAACACGCCACACTTACCTAGCGTGATGTCCGGATGTCGCGAAGCCTACAGTCGACCTGGCAAAATTTGAAAAAGCCTCTTAACTGTCTGTTAACTACCTGTTAACAAGCAGTTAAGTGGCTATAATCCTCTTCCCGGCCGCTAGGAGTCGGGCCCCTGCGCAAATTGAGGACCTGACTCCCGGGAAGATTGATTGGAGGCGGGTTGGAAGCGGGGTCGGGTCCCGCTGCCAATCTTATTGATTTTGCCAGCAGTCCCACCTCCAAACCCAACCCCTGAGTACTGGCAAAATCGAACCCTTTGTGTCTGTCTTCACGGAAGAAGACGCAAAAAATTTCACGGAAAAAATGGAGAACCAAGGCTCTAGCGAGAATTAGTATTAGTAAAAAAAATAGTACTGGAGAAATTAATGGGACTGAAAGCCGATAAATCCCCTGGACCTGATGGCCTACATCCTAGGGTTTTGAAAGAGGTGGCTACAGAGATAGTGGATGCATTGGTTGTCATTTTCCAAAATTCCATTAATTCTGGAACAATTCCCATGGATTGGAAGGTAGCAAATGTAACCGCACTATTTAAGAAAGGAGGGAGAGAGAAAACGGGGAACTACAGACCAGTTAGCCTGACATCAGTAGTAGGGAAACTGCTAGAATCTATTATTAAAGACGTGGTAACAGGACACTTCGAAAATAACAATAGGATTGGGCAGAGTCAACATGGATTTATGAAAGGGAAATCGTGTTTGACAAATCTGTTAGAGTTTTTTGAGATTGTAACCAGCAGAATAGATAAGGGGGAACCAGTGGATGTGGTGTATTTGGATTTTCAGAAGGCATTTGATAAGGTGCCACACAAGAGGTTATTAAACAAAATTAGGGCTCATGAGATTGGGGGTAATATACTAGCATGGATTGAGGATTGGTTAACGGACAGAAAACAGAGAGTAGGAATAAATGGGTCATTTTCGGGTTGGCAGGCTGTAACTAGTGGGGTACCGCAAGGATCAGTGCTTGGGCCTCAGCTATTCACAATCTACATCAATGATTTGGATGAGGGGACCAAATGTAATATATCCAAGTTTGCTGATGATACAAAGGTGGGTGGGAATGTAAGTTGTGAGAAGGATGCAAAGAGACTTCAAGGGGATATAGACAGGCTAAGTGAGTGGGCAAGAACATGGCAAATGGAATATAATGTGGAGAAATGTGAAGTTATCCACTTTGGTAGGAAAAATAGAAAAGCAGAGTATTTTTTAAATGTTGAGAGATTGGGATATGTTGGTGTTCAGAGGGACCTGGGTGTTCAGAGGGACCTGGGTGTCCTTGTACACAAATCACTGAAAGTTAACATGCAGGTACAGCAAGCAATTAGGAAAGCAAATGGTATGTTGGCCTTTATTACAAGAGGATTTGAGTATAAGAGTAAAGATGTCTTACTGCAATTATATAGGGCCCTGGTGAGACCACACCTGGAGTATTGTGTAGAGTTTTGGTCTCCTTACCTAAGGAAGGATATACTTGTCATAGAGGGAGTGCAACGAAGGTTCACCAGACTGGTTCCTGGGATGGGGGGATTGTCCTATGAGGGGAGATTGAGTAGACTAGGCCTATATTCTCTAGAGTTTAGAAGAACGAGAGGTGATCTCATTGAAACTTACAAAACTCTTACAGGGCTTGACAGGGTAGATGCAGGGAGGATGTTTCCCCTGGCTGGGGAGTCTAGAACCGGGGTCATAGTCTCAAAATAAGGGGTCGGCCATTTAGGACTGAGATGAGGAGAAATTTCTTCACTCAGAGGGTGGTGAATCTTTGGAATTCTCTACACCAGAGGGCTGTGGAGGCTCAGTCGTTGAGTATATTCAACACAGAGATCGATAGATTTTTGAATATTAAGGGAATCAAGGGATATGGGGATAGTGCAGGAAAGTGGAGATGAGGTAGAAGATCAGCCATGATCTTACTGAATGGCAGAGCAGGCTCGAAGGGCCAAATGGCCTACTCCTGCTCCTATTTCTTATGTTCTTATGTTCTTACCATCCGTTCTAGCATCTTCCCAATAATGGATGTCAGGCTGATAGGCCTGTAGTTCCCTGGCTCCAATTCATCCCCTTTTTGAAAACAGGAACTACATGAGCTAGCTGCCAGTCTAAGGGAACTATCCCTGACTCTAATGAACTATTGAAGATATGGCCAAGAGGCGAACAGAGTACCTGTCTGATATCTTTAATCAGTCTTGGATGGATATTATCCGGACTTGGAGCCCTATCAATTTTGAGCTTTCCTAATCTATCCAAGATGACATTACTATCTATTTTAATATTAATAATGCTATTCAATACTGAGCACCCCTTATCTGGAATGTAAGCAACATCTACAGGAGTATAGACTGATGTGAAATAGTCATTTAGCAGCTCTGCCATAAACTGGGAATTAGTATGAATATTCCCTACAGTATCCATTAGTGGCCCTGTATGGTCCTTATTGGTCTTCTGACTTCTGACATCGCTGGAAACGTTTTTGCTATTACTACCACAATTACAGAGGAGATGAGGAAAAGCAAATGGTGGAGGCTGAAGAGCAGGAACTTGATGCTCGAATGGTTTATATTAATGACCTTTACAGCAGTGTTGTGACAGTAATCTGTCATGCTCCTGGAAGGATGCAGGGGCAGAAAGGTTCAGGGAGAAAGTTATGCTGACTGCCCATGGTAGTGCCATCCTTATGCTGCAGGCTGACTGCAGCAGATGACACAGATGACCAAGAACCTGCAGCGGCAGTTCCCCTTGGTCATTGTCAGGTAGGTGTGCCAGGATTGGCAGGTACGTTTGGTGGCATATTGGCAGGGTCAGGCAGTCTAGCTGTGATGCTTGCTGAGCTCCTTGGCATGCCTTCTTTCAATTTAAGTCATTTCAATCACAAACTGTGGTATTCGGGGTACTTTAAAACCAAATCCCATCATTAATTTTAACTTACACAAAACCAAAATACTGCGGATGCTGGAAATCTGAAATAGAAACAGAAAATGCTGGAAATACTCAGCAGGTCAGGCAGCATCTGTGGAGAGAGAAACAGAGTTAACGTTTCAGGTCGAT
This sequence comes from Squalus acanthias, assembly GCA_030390025.1. Taxonomy (NCBI): domain Eukaryota; kingdom Metazoa; phylum Chordata; class Chondrichthyes; order Squaliformes; family Squalidae; genus Squalus; species Squalus acanthias. Next base: position 124,899,391 of record CM059428.1, read on the forward strand.
GACCTTTCGTCAGAACTGGAAAAAGATAGAGATGTAACAGGTTTTAAGCAAGTGTAGGGCAGGGAAAGTGGGGAGGGGAGGAAAGAACAAAAGGGAAAGATTGTGACAGGGCAGGAGAGATTAAATGACAGAAGGTACGATAGTACAAAGCAAAAGGAGATGGAAATGGGACAAGTAAAGAAAGAAAAGATGGGTCTAGAAGAGGTGTAAATGGGAATGGCAGAATCATCAACAGCTGCCATGTGAAAAAATAGGAGCTGGGGTTATAGTCTGAAATTGTTGAACTCAATGTTGAGTCCAGAGGCTGTAAAGTGCCTAATCGAAAGATGAGGTGCTGTTCCTCGAGCTTACGTTGAGCTTCATTGGAACAGTGCAAGAGGCCGAGGACAGAGAGGACAGAGGGGGAGTGGAGTGGAGAATTAAAGTAACAGGCGACCTGGAAGCTAAGGGTCACGCATACGGACTGAACGGAGGTGTTCCGCAAAGCGGTCACCCAATCTGCGTTTGGTCTCCCCAATGTAGAGGAGACCACATCGTAAGCAGGGAATACTATCTACTAAATTGCAAGAAGTACAAGTAAATTGCTGTTTCACCTGGAAGGAGTGATTGAAGATTGAAGGGAGGAGGTAAAAGGGCAAGTGTTCCATCTCCTGCGCTTGCACAGGAAGGTGCCAGGCGAAGGGGAGGGGGTGTTGGGGGTGATTGAGGAGTGGGCCAGCGTGTCGCGGAGGGAGTGGTCCCTTCGGAATGCTGAAAGGGGAGGGGAAGATGTGTTTGGTCATGCGATCAAACTTGAGGTGGCGGATATGGCGGAGGATGATCTGTTGAACGTGGCAGCTGGTGGGGTGAAAGGTGAGGAGAAGGGGAACCCTATTGTGGTTCCGCGAGGGAGGGGAAGGGCCATGTCAACCACGGTAGAGGGGAATCCTCTGTTGAGGAAAAAGGAAGAAATATCGGAAGCACTAGTAGAGAAGGTGGCATCATCAGAACAGATGCAGGCGGAGACGGAGAAACTGGGAGAATGGAATAGAGTCCTTACAGGAAGCGGGGTGGGAGGAAGTGTAGTCCAGGTAGCTGTGGGAGTCAGTGGGATTATAGTGAATGTTTGTCAATAGCCTATCCCTAGAAATGGAGACAGAGAAGTCAAGGAAGGGAAGGGAAGAGTCAGAGATGGACCATGTGAAGGTGAGGGTAGGGTGGAAATTGGAAGCAAGGTGAATGAAATTTTCTAGTTCAGGGCGAGAGCAGGAAACAGCACCGATACAGTCATTAATGTACCGGAAAAAGAGGTGAGGGAGTGGACCTGAGTAGGATTGGAACAAAGAATGTTCCACATATCCCACGAAAAGGCAGGCATAGCTAGGACCCAAATAACAACAGAAAATGCTGGAAACACTCAGCAGGCCAGGCAGCAACTGTGGAGAGAGAAACAGAGTTAACGTTTCAGGTCTGTGACCCTTCGTCAGAACTGGAAAAAGTTAGGGATGTAACAGGTTTTAAGCAGGTGCAGAGGCAGAGAAAGGGGGGGAGGGGAGGAAGGAATAAAAGGGACGGTCTGTGATAGGGTGGAAGGCAGGAGAGATTAAATGTTGTAAATGGGAATGGCAGAATCATCAACAGCTACTGCCTGAAAACATGGGAGCAGGGGTTATAGTCTGAAATTGTTGAACTTAATGTTGAGTCCAGAAGGCTGTAAAGTGCCTAATCGAAAGATGAGGTGCTGTTCCTCGAGCTTACGTTGAGCTTCATTGGAACAGTGTAAGAGGCCGAGGAGAGAGAGGTCAGAGTAGGAGTGGAGCGGAGAATTAAATAGCTAGGACCCATGCGGGTTCCCATAGCAACACCTTTAATTTGGAGGAAGTGAGTGGAGTCAAAGGAGAAGTTGTTCAATGTGAGAACAAGTTCAGCCAGGCGGAGGAGGGTGGTAATGGATGGGGACTGGTTGGGCCTCTGTTCAAGGAAGAAGCAGATGCACCCTCAGGCCGTCCTGGTGGGGGATGGAGGTGTAGAGGGATTGGACGTCCATATTGAAAAGGAGACGGTTGGGGCCAGGAAACTGTTAAAGTGCCGGAGGTCGTCGGAAGAGTCGCGGATGTAGGTGGGAAGAGACTGGACAAGGGGAGAAAAAAGAGTCAAGATAGGAAGAAATCAGTTCCATGGGGCAAGAACAGGCTGAAACGATGGGTCCACTAGGGCAGTCCTGTTTGTGGATCTTGGGACGGAGGTAGAAGCGGGCTGTGTGGGGTTGGGGAACTATGAGGTTTGCGGCCATGGAAGGAAGATCTCCAGAGGAGATGAGGTCAGTGACAGTCTTGGAAACGATGGCCGGAATTTTCCGGGGTGGTAGCGGGCGCGATCGATGGCAGGTCGAGTGGGAAAGTTGTTACTTTTGACAGCGGGTTCCCGCCGCCACGCGCCTTTCCCCCAGGCGCGTCTGTCATCGCAGAGCCGACCCGACCGGCAGCGGCGGGCGACCCAATTGAAATGATTAACAGCTAGTTGTCAGACCCGTAACAGGCTTTTTTAAATTACTTTTTAAATTTAACTGCATGGCCACGGGAACCACGCTGCTCGGGAAGCACGTCTGTCAACCTGAGGCGGGAGTTCAGTGGCCATTGCTCCAGCTGATTACTTGACAGCATCAAATGAACAGTAAAAGCTCCCACCTGACAGATGATCACTTTCCTCAGGCAGAAGCTGTTACTCAGTCTATTTCCAGCACAGATTCTGCAGGCTGCAAGTCTTTCCAGCAAAGTCTCCATCCAGTGTCACCTCATTGGAAGAACTCTCTCACCATTGACAGAATGCTTCTGTCATCTGTACTTCACCTGCCATCTATTCTATCAGCAGGGGTGCCGTTTATACTGTCTCACCTTGGCCCTCAGAACCGAACCACGATCAGCCCCAACACCAACAGCACCAGGCACACCAGCAGCACCAACAACAACACCAACCTTCTCCGCAATCACCTGATGCTGCACAGGACAGAGGGCATCAGCACCCACGCACATTGCTGCCCGGGAGACCAGGGATGGCCTCACCATGGCCAGATTTACTTCACTTGACGCTGTACACCCAAATGGCTGCCACATGATGCGCCAGATTGGCACCACCCCACACCAACACCATAAAGCATCCCTACAATGACCAAGCCATTCCTTTCACACTCATCACCATTACGGGGGGACCGTTATGTCTCACCATTCACTGCAACTCACTAAGCCACTTCCAAAGGTGCACACAAATCTGTCCAAGACTGGAAAGTGTTGAAAATAAAGATTTTTATTTTTGACACCACATGAACAGAAACTTTACATAAACATTGGATAAAACACCCAAATGGCTACCCTTGTGTCTTGTTAGTTGGTATGATTGCACTAGGATGAGGGTGAGTTTGAGTGCTGGTTGGTGAGATGAGGATGTGATAATGTAGATAGAGAGAGAGGGTTGGGTGGAGGTGCAAGGTAAGTTGGTGTGAGCAAGGATGTGCAGGAGTAGGGTAGGGAAGGCAGAGTGATGGGGATGTGCTGAGAGGCACAGCAGGATGAAGTTGAGTGTGGCTTTGTATTAACGTTTCCTGATCTAATGAGATCATTGAAATGTTTGCAGCACTGCAGCCTGGTCCTCCTGACCACATCCCTGCTTGTGACCTCCTGTGCAATGTGCAACCAGGCTGTTTTGATCTCCTGGGGAGGTCTCTTCCGCCCATGGGAAGGGAAGAGGACCTCCCTGCCTGCTCTGACTCCCTCCATAAGCATATGGAGGGAGTCATCCGAGAACCTGGGTACAACCCTCTGCCTCTGTGCAGTCATTGTCAGTGTTTGCAGCACTCCAATGCTGTAGTACACTGACAGTACTGTTAGATTAAACTTCAAATCTAATGAGGTCATGGTCCCTTTAAAGATCCCAGCTGAAAACTCATCATGAATGATGTCACCAGACCCGCTCCATTTAATTGGGCCAGGGAATTTGCTGGGTGGGCTTAATAGGCCCTATTAATGTAAGTTCGTTTTCAGCAGCAGAATGGAGTCAGCAGTGGGGTCGCGACCCGCCATGCCCACCGCCCGCACCGGACCCGTCGAGGTAGGCAAAATTCTGACCGAAGGCTTGATGTTCAGTAGTGGGGTCATGGTCCAGGGGGAGGTAAGAGGAGGTGTCAGAGAGTTGGCGTTCAGCCTCCGCAAGGTCAAGGTTTGTTGGCCAAACAACAATAGTGCCACCCTTGTCAGCAGGTTTAATGATAATGTTGGGGTTGGATCTGAGAGAACAGAGTGCTGCAAGTTCAGAGGGAGGTAGGTTGGAGTGAGTGAGTGAGGGGAAGCATTATTCATTTTAACTTGGCTTTGCAAAATCCAAGAGATCCTGCAACCTTCGCTTAGATACCTTGCAATTTCAAACCTTCCATGTAAATTTGTATTTTAAGAGTCCTTTTCATTCCCCCTCTAATTTTTAAACTCTTTGGGGGAAAAATTTGTTTGGTTTGCGCCTCCCGTTAGCGCCGTAAGAGGGCGCTAATGGGGCGCAAAGCAACTCACGCCCGGGCGCGGCGATTTTTGCGCCCCTCGCAAAATTGACCAGACATTTTGCGGCGGCGCTAAACAGTACCGCCACGATCTCCTGCGCCCGCAGATCGTGACATCAGTCGAGCGTGCAATGCCCCGGTAGCGCCCCGGAGTGGATATTGAGTGGCGCCCCCTGCCTTACCGCCTGCCGCTAGCAACGATAGGTTGAGGGGAGCGTTTTGCAGTTGGGAAGGGACTGGGGGAGCGCTATTTAAAGGCGACCACTTCCTGCCTTTTTTTGTCGGCGACATTTTTGCACCACGCATTCTGAGTGAGAGAGAGAGACTTCTGGAGATATTCAACGCTGTGTTGAGGAGTTTTGGTACTGAGCAGCACTTTGCAGGTTCATTTTGATTTGATCTTCCTTGCATCGATTTAGAAGAGAATATGGGGGCTGCACTCTGAGCTCTTTCTCTCCATTGTTCTTTCCAGCAGATTTGATGTACAGGTCTATCCAGGCCGAGATTCAAGGCTGCAATGAGCAGGGTGTGGATGGAGAGCAAGATATCGATCCTCCCCTTTAAGAACTGGCCGACGCCAGTGTGTCTGTGTTCCATTGCTGACTGACATCACATGAGCTTCGCCAGCGCTCTGAGGTAGCGCCTCGCTCCTCGGCGTTAGCGCCTTAAGAGAGGTGTGTAGCGCCTGATTTAATGCTCCAATCACCTCCAGGGGTGATAGAAGCCAAGTTTGCAGTCGGAGGCGATAATTAGCGCCAGGCACTAAACTTTGCGCCCAGCCGATAATTGTGCCCCAAACGGGGCGATACCGAATTTCTCCCCCTTTCTGTTCTACTGAATTCTTATCACAGTCACAGTCACAGTGCTTCAATCACAGTCAGCTTTCTGGTGCTTTTGTTTCCATATGAAGATATCCTACATGCTCTGATTGCACAGAGAGAGAAAATAAATTGTAGAAAAAAAGTAATGCTCCAAAAAACCCAGCACTAAAAATTTATTGAAAATTAAAAATGAATAAAAAGAATATAGCGCACTATGATCTTCATGTTTGTTGGACCACTTTCAGCAGAGCCCTGTTCAATTACTCACGCCTCCCAGACATATGTTCTGTGCCAGTGGGATTGGAAAAGTTCCACTGTTACGTTACAGCCACTCTTCTGTAAACCTGCAAAACATTTACTAAAATATAACAATTCCAGAATACAAATCAGAAATAAAGAACCACAAACTTAACATCAGAAAAATACAAAGCAAGACCAAAGTAAAGCCTTTGTGAATAGAATCCATAGTTATCAGGACATTTCGTTACACTTACAAACTATTCTCAGCTGCATCTTCTTATGCCTTATTTTCAAGCTTGCCAATAGACTTGAGGCTTTCACGACATGCTTATTATAGATTTATTAGAATTACTATACATGTTTATTGTAATTTTCCAGAAACTATAGCATTGGAATCCTGGTGAGGAATTCTGAGTTAAACTAACCGCCCTCAGGGATTATCTAGAACGTTCTCTCGGAATTTTGCCATTTTCTACCAAGTCATCTGGGGGAGGAAAGTATAACTGGCCAGCAGGGGGCCCTTCATGTACTATTCAAACGCACCACCTGCCAGCTCAGATAGAGAGGAGCCTTGATACCCTGCCTGAAGATGAGCTACAAGCTGGACTCCATCACCATTTCACCACGGAGGAGGGTAGTGTGGATCCAGGGAGCTAATCTTGCTGAGAGAAAATAAGAATTTTTAATAATTGAGTAAAAAATGTAAAGCATATTACTGCGCAAAATAAATATATGATCCTATAAATGATACTGTTGTTAGATGTATTTGTCATCCAGATTTTGGAGTTTGTGGTATGCTTATCTAAAGAGGTCAAAATAAATAGAACATTCCAGGCCTGTGTCACTTGCACATTCATCATTTCGAGGGTGCTATAAATGGAATCAGGGCTTTCAGAAGGTGTCCAGGGTAAGCCAGACATTACAATGTGTTTTATGATACACTTTTGCAGAAGCTGCATTTGCTTTGAAATCACCACATGAGTGTTAGGCTCAGCTGCTCTGAGGAACTCCATCCAGTTAGGGATTTAGAGGATTTATAAAGCATTTCATTGATAAAATTCTGGATTATAGAAAACAGAGAGTTACTTTAGGTGTGCACTTAACCCTTACTAAGCCATCCATTGAACTATGATCACTGAGTCAGAGAACAGAAGTAAAAAAATAATGAGCATCAAGTAAGGTTGGAGATTAGGACGATTACTTTCCCTACACAGTGGAATAAACTCCAGTAAATAGTTGATACTATGTAGAGTAGTCCTGATTTCAACACTCTTCTGTGTTGCAACAGCTCATCTCAGTGGGCATACTGTGACTGACCTCAGCATTCATGAACGGCTGATGTGAAAAATCAGCTAGGGTTCCACATTATGTCATGTGCAGTGACCTCTTCTGGAATCTGCACATCTGTGGATGTCAAGTGAGGACGGGATTAATGCCCACATGGTCAAATAACCAACCAGCACTTATCAACATACAAAATTGATGGGCAGGAAAAGACCAGCTGGTCCATCAAACCTGCCTCACAACATGATGGCTGAAGCATCATGACTAGACATGTAATATAAGTAGGTTCACTCATGCAAGACAGTCACTTAGATGCCTACCTGTAGGTCTGCTGGTGCCAGTGGAAACATATCAGTCACTGCTTTTGAGAGTGGAAAGGAGAAATTGGGAGAAATTTTAAAAATAAATGTGAGTAAGGTACAGATAGAAATGATTGAAAGCCTTATTGTACATCATGGTTCCAGAGATCCTGGCATCATGGGATGTCATGCCATGGACTGTAACTGGCAAAGGATAAATAATGTAAGATCTGAGATTACATAGATCTAGTGTTCTACTTACTTTACCTTGGTGGCGGGAGAGTGGAGTGCAATGAATGGACTATTCTCTGTCCATACTTTATTATCCAAACAAACTGACACTAGAGTATAAATTTTAACTATTTGGCGACTGACCAGTCACCCAATAATACCATCAGGAGGCCCAGTCCATTTTGAGAGCTGGACTTCATTACTATGCCACCAGTGGGCTGTGACCGCTAAATGGACGTTTTGGCAATGGACTGATAAGGTCTTGTTTGATTAGCTATACTGGGTAGTAAGATGACATTAATTATACTAATTTTCACTCCTGCTCCTTCTCATCCCACGAAAAGTAATTTTAAACTTCCAGTTATTGGTCCTCTTCAGCTGTACCACTGGGTGATACTGGGAGGAGCCTGCACGGTGTAGGATCCGTCCAGCCATGTCCCAAAATGGAATTGGGAGTTTTATGTACATCATAGGACGCTGATTTGCATATTAAAAGGGCCTGCTGCCTGATATTGCCGGGCGCTCCAGGCACCCAGCAGTACATCCCTTTCATGATGGTGTAGGTCGGAATCGGGGTGGGTGCTGGGCGGAGAGCTTCTCCCCTCAATTTTTTGGAAAAATAAACTATATTAAGGTGCTTTGTAATAATTAGTTTTACTGGAAATAAAACGTGTACAGTTGCCAGAAAGAAGTTAATTTTTGTTAATATTTGAGTTAAGCACTGTTCCACCTGTTAATATTTATTTAAACTTTTATACCTGTTGGCTCAATTTGGAATTAAAGAAAGAACTTTCTTTTATACAGTCCCTTTAGAACCTCAGGGCATCCCAAAGCGCTTTTTCTAGTGTGGTCACTGTTGTAAGCTAGTGAAATGAGCTGACCCCTTAAATGGAAGCTGTGCATGCTAACACCTACATGCCATTCATTTCTGTTGGAGGTTCTCCTGACCGTCCACGGTAACTTCAGCAGAGGATCTGCAGGAACTCCAGAGAAATGGCGTCAATGGTATTCAGTAACCAGTGATTTATAAAGGTTTAGCATAACTTCCTTATTTTTGAACTCTACTACAACAGATCTCGGAGTGTTGTAGGGCTGGAAGAGGTTACAGAGGTAGGGAAGGGGGCGAGGCCATGGAGGGATTTGAAATCAAGGATGAGACTTTTAAAATTGAGGCATTGTGGGACTGGGAGCCATGTAGGTCAGCGAGCACAGAGGTGTTGGGTGAACAGGACTTGGTGTGAGTTAGGATACGGGCAGCAGAATTTTGGATGAACTCAAGGTTACGGAGGGTGCAAAGTGGGAGGCCAGCAGGAGAGCGTTGCAATAGTCGAATCTAGAGGTAACAATGGCATGAATGAGGATTTCAGCAGCAGATGAGCTGAGGCAGGGGCGGAGACGGGTATATTACGGAGATGGAAGTAGACAGTCTTGGTGAGGGAGCAGATATGGGGTCGGAAGCTCATCTCAGGGTGAAATAGACTGCCGAGGTTGCGAATGGTCTGGTTCAGCCTCAGACAGTGGCCAGGGAGAGGGACGAAGTCGATGGCTAGAGAACGAAGTTTGTGGCGGGGACTGATGACAATGGCTTTGGTCTTCCCAATATTTAGTTGGAGGAAATTTCTGCTCATCCAGTACTGGATGTTGGACAAATCAGAGGCAGTGGAGGAGTCAAGAGAGGAGGTGGTGAGGTAGAGCTGGGTGTCACCAGCATACATGTGGAACCCAACATTGTGTTTTTGGATGCTGTCGCCAAGGGGCAACATGTAGATGAGAAATAGAAGGCCAAAGTGAGATCCTTGAGGGACTCCAGAGGTACCGGTATGGGAGTGGGAAGAAAACTCAAGAAAAGCCAGGTGATTCTCTGGCTACCACTAGATAGCTAGGAATGTAACCATGCGAGGGCAATCCCACCCAGGTGGATGACGGAGGAAAGGCGTTGGAAGAGGAAGGTGTGATCAACTGTAACAAAGGCTGCAAGAAGGATGAGGAGGGATAGTTTACTACAGTCACAATCACATAGGATGTCATTCATGACTTTGACAAGGGCTGTTTCAGTACTGTGGCAGGGGCCTCTATTTATAAATCATAGGATCCCATATGCTTTTTTAATAGCCTTATCAACTTGTACTGCCACCTTCAAAGATTTGTGTATGTGAATCCCCAGGTCTCTCTGTTCCTGCATCCCCTTTAAAATTTTACCATTTAGTTTATGTTGCCTCTCCTCATTCTTCCTTCCAAAATGTATCACTTCACACTTCTCTGCATTAACTTTCATCTGCCACGTGACTGCCTATGTCACCAGTCTGTCTATGTCCTCCTGAAGTCTGTTATTATCCTCCTTACTATTTACTATATGTCCAAGTTTTGTGTCATCTGCAGACTTTGAAATTATGCCATTTATACCCAACTCCAGGTCATTAATATATATTAAAACGAGCAGTGGTCCTAATACCGACCCCTGGGGCACACCACTGTACACTCCCCCCCAGTCTGAAAAACAACCGTTCACCACTACACTCTGCTTTCTGTCTCTTAGCCAATTTCGTATCCACGTAGCCACTGCCCCTTTAATCTCATGGGCTTCAATTCTTGCTTTTATGTTTACCATCTACAGCTGCGTTAATTTTGAGAACCACTTTGCCTCCCCCCGACTGCCTTCTAATTTGTTTCTGAAGGTAATTATATTCATCCCAATGTGCATCTTTACCTTTCTTCCTGCAGGATTTGCTGAGCTAGTTTTTGTTCCTTTTTTCACACCATATTGTTTTGTTGATCTGATTTGGGTCATCGTTATTTAGTCTATGCTTCCTAATCCTCAGTATGCATTTATCTTGCCTCCTCAACAACATGCCTTTAAAGGTGCAGTAGTCCATTTGCTCTCAGCTGAGTTGTTATTAAACAATAGACCACAGTCAATTTCTTCCCTCGTTCCCTTGATTTCCTTTGAGAATCCTGCTGAATGACTATACTGAGGCGAGAATCATTTTAGAGCAGGACAATAATGAAGTACAATTGAATCCTCAGGCAAAGAAAGTTTTTTCTACACACCAATATAAATTTTTTATAGATTCATTTTTTCTCAGGAGAAATCAGCTGTTTTCAGAATTTTCTTCAACAGCACCAGTCCTATTTAAGTATGTGTCTCCCAAAAAAACAATAAATATATGATCTGCAGTATCGTTTACATCTGCCACCTCAAAATGCAGGTTTTTTTTAAAACTAATCTCTGCAGTTGTGATTCTTTCAACATTTCTGGATTCTGTGCAGCATGTACATTGGTAATTGTCTTACCCTGGAGACCACTTCATTAGAACCTTTCCAGTTTTGTAAGAAAATAGTTCGTAACAAAACCAATTTTGAGTATAATGTTGGATGGTGCTTTTGTTACCAGTTACATTTTTCATACTTGAAGAATAGTTCCTTTATTAAGTATTGCAAATGTTTTAACAAGTGATGAAGTGAATAGGTATATTAAATTACAGTACAAGCTCAGCCTTCTTGTTGAGCTTCCAGGCTGGAAGTTTTGTAAGTACCTGTTAGCTTAGATGTTTTAAGAGAGAGGTATATCTTCTTTGCACTAATCTATGAACAGAAAGTCCCTGGTGTCAAAACATTGGTATCTGCCTCTTCATGCAAGCTTTCAAAAAACCAGAAAAGACAGTGAGAAGCACAAGAAAATATCTTCCTTTTGTTGTTCCCCAAGTTCTCATTGACCCCGTGAAAAGATCAAGTAATTTTAGCACCTTTGCCCATAGTCCCTTAGTGACATCGATATCACTGTCAGGAGAGATGATGTGGTGGAATTCAGAGAATTGAAGATGGTACAAGACATTGTGATGAACAAGGTCCTTTGGTGAAGAGACCATACATTTCTGTAATCATTCCTGTTCTCACAGTGCTTCCATCAGCCGTAACAACTTGGAAACCTCCCGAGGTGCTTCGCAAATAATTCTAAGCGAGGAAGGGAGAGATTAGAAGTCGTGATCAAAAGCTAGGTCGAAGGTTTTTAAAGGTGGAGAGTGAGGTGGAGATGGTTAGGAAAGTGAGTTCTGGAGAGTAGAACCAAGGTGGCTGAAAACGTTACCACCAATTATGGGGCAAAGGGAGGAGTGAACAGGAGGCCGGAGTCAGAGGAATGGAGCATTTGAAATGGAATATATGATTGAAGTAGATTGCAAAGATAGGGTGGGGCAATGCCTTGGCGCAATTAATAGATGAGGTAAAGCATTTTAAATTTAATGCATTGGGGATGGGAAACCAATGTGGATCAGCTGAGACATGGGGTGAAAATTGGCTCGCGCCCCCTTTGGGGCGCTAACTTCGCTGGGGCGCTACTTTTAGCGCCCCCTTAAAGCACCCCCTTTAGTATTGCCTCTCCTAATTCTTCATACCAAAATGTATCACTTCACACTTCTCTGCGTTAAATTTCATCTGCCATGTGTCTGCCCATTTCACCACTCTGTCTGTGTCATCCTGAAGTCTGTTAGTATCCGGCTCTTTGTTTACTGCATTTACGAGTTTCGTACAGCTACAAACTTTGAAATTATGCCCTGTATATCCAAGTCCTGGTCATTAATATATATGAAAAAGTGTATACTTCCCTCCTGTCTGAAAAACAACCATTCACCACTACTCTCTGCTTTCTGTCCCTTAGCCAATTTTGTATCCATGCTACCACTGTCCCTTTAATCCCATGGGCTTTAATTTTGCTAATAAGTCTTAGCTTCAGGATCGTGATAGGGTGCTACTCGGGACATCTCAGTCCACAAGTGCGCCAAGGAGGTGACCAGTGCACAATTTGTCAGGGCCATCTCTTTTCCGATTGATGACAACAGTCAAAATGAGAGAGCCTTGGGGTTGGCTTCAGTGGCTGGCTTCCCTCGAGTGCAGGCTGCTATTGATTATACTGATGTTGCCAATAGGACTCCACAAGACCAGCCATGAGCTTTCACTCAACTAATGCACAGCATGTCTGTGATCAGAATGAAAGGATTGTGTAAATCTGTGCCAGGTTCCCAGGCAGCCGTCATAATTCATTCATTCTGCAGCGGTCAAACATCACCCAGACTGGCTGCTTGGGAACAAGGGCTACCCTCTTTTAACATTGCTCACGACACCCCTACGCAACCCCACCATGCCTAAGTAGCTCAGGTACAACGAGAGCCATGGCATCACCAGGAGGATAGTCAAACTCACTGTCAGGCACCTGAAGGAAAGGTTGCGGTGCTTTGATAGGTCCGGGGGCTCACTGCAGTATGATCCGCAGAGAGCCTCTCACATTATTGTGGCATGCTGTGTCCTGCATCACTATCCAGAGAGAATTGCAGCTGATTGAGGCAGATGGGCAAGATGTCTCTTCATCCGACAAGGTTTAGTTGGGTGAAGGCGAGGGAGAAACTGTGGAATGAGAGCCATCACAATGCCTTGCAGCCAGAGATGCAAGGGGTGAATTAATTGCTCAATGCTTCAGGCAAACTGTTCAGTCCCTTGCCTGAAAAACTGAAACCAAGTCCCTCTTCATGAACTGGTAACCTCAGTCACATTGTATAACATTGCAACTTGTTACTGATTTGCTATAATGCACACTAACCTGAAATTTCTCTGGCATGCACCCGATTCTGTGATGCTAATCAGATGTGCAGCAGCAAGAAATGGGGCACCAAGCCATCCTGATGGATGCCCATCAGCTTTTGCACCAATTCAATTTTCAGCCGTTATTTCTGGTGATCGGTGTGGAATGCAAATGAGTTGGTTAAAATGTGATGACATCATGGGGATGATATTCTTGTGGTTTATGCCTGGGAAATGTTTATTCCCAGGGTGCAAAGCACAAGAAATTGGGGTGGAGTCATTACATTGCCCCGGGACTTTTGGGGCCACTGGGGTTGTGCAGAGTGCCTGTGACTACAACAGGTACAAATGAAGGATGGCCATTTAAATCAGGCAGAAGGAAACATTCCCTGCTCTCCTATCCTCATTTTCCTCACTGTTTGCTGACATGGCACCCAGATGTAGGGGCACCTCAACAGCTGGAGTTGGGCCTTATGCCTACATGATCCAAGGTCAGATGATCCATCCGCCCCCCCCCCCCCACCCCACCCCTCGCCCCCACCAAAGGGCGAGCTCCCAATCAGAGATGTTCACAATGCCAGCAGCTCACCATGAATATTGTAACTAGTTTGACCCTGGAAGCTACAGTGGAGTCAGCCCACTTCCTATCAGGATGGCACAAACCTCATTCTGCTATACTTCAGTCGGGATTTCACCCGAGTGGAAAATCTAGACCAGCGTACATTATTTTTTGCAAATAACCTTTGGTTTTGACTTTTCTTATTGATATACAGTAGCTATGCCAAGCAGAGCGGAGCTAGTGATATAACAGAAAGGGCAATAACAATAACATTAAAATTATTGATTTAAATACCTTATTACTACTAACAGTACATGAGGTGTTAATAACCTAGGTTCATATAGAAAGTGGACAACTAGTGTGATACACATTCAGCATAGAACCCAGACAGTTTGCCTGAATGGGCATCAATGGGGAATTGTACATGTGCTGTGGTAGGAACATAGGAACAGGAGTAGGCCATTCAGCCCCTCGAGCCTGTTCAACCATTCAATGAGATCATGGCTGATCTGTGACCTAACTCTATATACTCGCCTTTGCCCCATATCCCTTAATACTTTTGGTGAACAAAAAGCTATCAATCTCCGATTTAAAATTAACAATTAACCCAGCATCAACTGCCGTTTGTAGAAGAGACTTCCAAACTTCTACCACCCTTTGTGTGTCGAAGTGTTTCCTAACTTCGCTCCTGAAAGGCCTGTCTCTAACTTTTAGGCTATATCCCCTAGTCCTAGATTCCCCAACCAGCGGAAATAGTTTCTCTCTATCTACCCTATCAGTTCCCCTTAATATCTTGAAAACTTTGATCAATTCACCCCTTAACTTTCTAAATTCCAGAGTATACAACCCTAGTTTGTGTAATCTCTACTCGTAATTTAACCCTTGGAGTCCATGTATCATTCTGGTAAACCTACGCTGCACTCCCTCCAAGGCCAATATATCCTTCCTAAGGTGTGCTGCCCAGAACTGAACACAGTAAGGGTTCTCTGTTGGATCTCTGAGTCTCATTATCATTTAAATAGATATTGGACAGGTAAAGGCACACTCTGGATTGTAGGTGCTGAAAATAATGTAGTGCCGAAGTTAGAAATCTAATATTAAAATTTCATCTGTATACTGAAGTTGCAAAGAGTTCTTTTAAGGGGCTTTTTTTGCCATCATTTAACAACAACAACAGCAGAGACTGACATCAAAACTGGTGCCAAACCAAGAAATAATATGAAACACCAGTTTTATCCCTTTTAGCACTACTTAGTAACAGAAATATTTAAGAATGTTTCTTGCAAGGATTAGCTTCATAAGAACATAAGAAATAGGAGCAGGAGCAGGTCATTCAGCCCCTCAAGCCTGGAGCTATTCAATAAGATCATGGCTGATTTGATCTTGGCCTCAACTCCACTTTCCTGCCTATTTCCTATAACCCTTGACTCCCCTGTAGCTCAAATATCTATCTATCTCAGCCTTGAATATATTCACTGACTCAGCCTCCACAGCTCTCTGGGGTAGAGAATTTCAAAGATTCACGACCCTCTGAGAGAAGAAATTCCTCTTCATCTCCATCTTAAATGGGTGACCCCTTATCCTGAAACTATGACCCCTAGTTCTAGATTCCTCCATGAGGGGAAGCATACTCTGTCAAGCCCCCTCAGAATCTTATATGTTTCAATAAGATCACTTCTTTTATACTTGATCCCCCTAGCAATAAAAGCCAATATTCCATTTGCCTTCCTAATTACTTGCTGTACCTGCATGCTAACTTTTTGTGTTTCATGTACAAGGACACCCAGATCCTTCTCTACCGCAGAATTCTGTAGTCTCTCTCCATTTAAATAATATTTTGCTTTTCTATTCTTCCTACCAAAGTGGATAACCTCATATTTTCCCACATTATACTCCATCTGCCAAATTTTTACCCACTCACTTAACCTATCTATATCCCTTTGCAGACTCTTTGGGGGAAAAATTCAGTTGGTTGCGCCTCCCGTTAGCGCCTTAAGAGGGCGCTAATGGGGCGCAAAGCATCTGGCGCCCAGGCGCGGCGAAGTTTGCGCCGCTCGCGAAATTAACTGGACATTTTGCGGCGGCGCTAAACACTACCGCCACGATCTCCTGCACTGGCAGATCGTGACATCAGTCGAGTGCACAACGCCCCGGTATCGCCCCAGAGTGGATAATGAGTGGCGCCCCCTGCCTTACCGCCTGACGCTAGCAACGACAGGTTGAGGGGAGCGTTCTGCAGTCATGAAGGGAAAGGGGGAGCGCTATTTAAAGGTGACCGCTTCCTGCCTTTTATTGTTGGTGCCATTTTTGAACTACGCATTCTGAGAGAGAGAGGGAGAGACTTCTGGAGAGATTCAACATTGTGTGAAGGAGTTTTGGGTACTGAGCAGCACTTTGCAGGTTCATTTTGATTTGCCATTCCTTGTATCGATTTAGAAGAGACTGTGGGGGCTGCACTCTGAGCTCTTTGCCTGGTACACTCCATTGTTCTTTCCAGCAGATTTGATGTGCAGGTCTCTCCAGGCCGAGATTCAAGGCTGCAATGAGCAGGATGTGGATGGAAAGCAAGATTAACCATCCCCTTTAAGAACTGACCCGTGCCATTGTGTGTGTTCCATTGCTGACTGACATTACATGAGCTTCGCCAGCGCTCTGAGGTAGCGCCTCACTCCTCGGCCTTTGCGCCTTAAGACAGGTGTGAAGCGCCTGATTTAGCGCTGCAATCACCTCCAGAGGCGATAAAAGTCAAGTTTGCAGTCGGTGGCGATAATTAGCGCCAGGCCGTAATCTTTGCGCCCGGCCGATAATTGCGCCCCAAATGGGGCGCGACTGAATTTCTCCCCCTTTGTGTCCTCCTCACAACTTGCTTTCCCACCTATCTTTGTATCATCAGCAAATTTGGCTACAGTGCACTTGGTCGCTTCAACCAAGTCATTAATGTAGATTGTAAATAGTTGAGGCCCCAGCACTGATCCCTGTGGCACCCCACTAGTTACAGTTTGCCAACCTGAAAATGACCTATTTATTCCGACTCTCTGTTTTCTGTTAGTTAGCCAATCCTCTATCCATGATAATATACTACCCCCAACACCGTGAGCTCTTATTTTGTGCAGTAACCTTTTATGTGGCACCTTATCAAATGCCTTTTGGAAATCCAAATACACTACATCTACTGGTTCCCCTTGATCCACCCTGCTCGTTACATCCTCAAAGAACTCTAATAAATTTGTCAAACATGATTTCCCTTTCATAAAACCATGTTGACTCTGCTTGATTGTATTATGATTTTCTAAATGTCCTGCTACTACTCCCTTAATAATGGATTCCAGCATTTTCCCAATGACAGATGTTAGGCTAACCGGCCTATAGTTTCCTGCTTTCTGTCTCCCTCCTTTCTTGAATAGGGGCATTACATTTACGGTTTTCCAATCCACTGGGTCCTTTCCAGAATCTAGGGAATTTTGGAAGATCACAACCAATGCATCCACTATCTCTTTTAAGACCCTAGGATGCAGGCCATCAGGTCCAGGGGACTTGTCAGCCTTTAGTCCCATTAGTTTGCCTAGTATATTTTCTCTAGTGATAGTGATTGTTTTAAGTTCCTCCCTCCCTTTTGCCCCTTGATTAGCTATTATTATTGGGATGCTTTTAGTGTCTTCTACCGTGAAGACAGATACTAAATATTTGTTCAAAGTCTCTGCCATTTCCTTGTTTCCCATTATTAATTCCCCAGTCTCATCTTCTAAGGGGACCAATGCTTACTTTAGCTACTCTCTTCCTTTTGATATACATGTAGAAGCTCTTACTGTCTGTTTTTACATTCTTGCTAGTTTACTCTCATAATCTATTTTTTCCCTCTTTATAATTTTTTTAGTCGTCCTTTGCTGGTTTCTAAAATGTTCCCAATCTTCTGGACTACCACTAATCTTTGCAACATTGTATGCCTTTTCTTTCAATTTGATACCATCCTTAACTTCCTTAGTTAGCCACGGATGGTTCATCCTTCTCGAACAATCTTTCTTTCTTACTGGAATATATCTTTGTTGAGAATTATGAAATATCTCCCTAATGTCTGCCACTGCTTATCTACCATCTTACCATTTAATCTATTTTCCCAGTCCACTTTAGCCAACTCTGTCTTCATATCTTTGTAATTGCTTTGATCAATTGATGCCCTGATAATTGCTTGGCAGTAGAAACCTTTGCTGTTTTCTGCTGATTGATATGAAAATGACTAGAGTGCATTGTGCTCACCTGCTGAGCTGGAGTTATTTCAAAAGGGAGCAGTCAAGATGCTGAAGTAGCATCAACACCCACACAATGAATACTCTGGGACAGAGGCCCTGCCATGTATAAAGAATTGGGGTGGAGAGCATGCTGGCAGTAAGCTGTGCAAATAATAGAACTGCCCAAATATGTCCTGGTATTTACTTCCCCTCAGTCGATCACCATTGTGACTAGTCAAAAGCGGTCGAATTAGTGAGGAACCCAACTTAGAGGACTTCATCCTGGCTTTCCAAAGTGCTGTAGGATTAGAGCAGAGCACCAGCTGACAGCAATAGTTGGTTGGAACACACGCTGTTCTGCTCCTACAGCACAGTGCTATTTAAATAACAACTCTCCCTCCTGGCTTTGATCCCTAACTGTAGTTTTATATATTAATCAAATACAGAAAATGTATATGTGTAACTATAGTTACATGACCAAATTGAAAGTATATAGTGGTTTCTTTTAGACGAAACATGGAGATTATGATAATTCTAATGTTCCTGAACAATGGTTTGTGACACCCCTGCACTGTTTTTTTTTGTCCCATTTGTATTTAAGCAAAAATTCCCTTCTAATGTGGAAGATGAAGAACTGTTAAAATAAAAAAGGAGGATTAATGCATTAGTTTCTAAAAGCAGAAAGCATCCCCAACAGTTCTGTGTCCTATGAAAGTATTCATTACTAAATGAATCTTCTTATTCATAAAATCATAGCATCTTACAGCACAGAAAGAGGCCTTTCGGCCTGTTGTGCCTGTTCCGGCTCTTTGAAAGAACTGTCCAATTAGAGTCCCACACCCCAGCTTTTTCCCTATAACTCTGCAAATCAGTCCTCTTCAAGTGCATGTCCAATTGCCTTTTGTAAGTTCCTATGGAATCTAATTTCAGGTAGTGCGTTCCAGATCTTAACAACCCTCTGGGTGAAAAGGTTTCTCCTTCATATTGGTGTTTTTATTTTAACAGGGGATTTCAAGACTGTCCAACAAATCCTGTACAATATCCCAGGTATGCTGCTGCTTTTTGACTTATTGTGCTCATTAGAAAGTGGCTAAATGCCTAAATAAGTACACTTTAATAGAACATTGCTTTGAACTCTTAAGCTTCTCATTCAAATAAATTAAGGTCAGTTAAGGAAAATATTAAAATAAGTAGTTACTTTCCAGAATGGTAATATTTGTACTGTCTTTCAGACTGAATAAAGATATTTAACATTTTCTGAACACTAATATGTAAAATTGCTATGTGAGCAATAAAAGATGATCAGGCATTGTCTTATAAACTCCTGGGCAAGAGCCAGAGTACCCACTTCACTTAATTCAAATTAAGCGCTCATTGTGCTGCACTGTCAGAGATGCTATTCGAACAATGACAGACAGGAAAAGACCCTTTGGTCCATCCAGCCTGTTCCACACAATTGTGATACCTTCAAAATATATATACTTTCCACCCCACTCGAAAACCATGTGATCTCCAGGAAGAGGCGAAAAACCAAAATCAGGCTAACTTGGGGGGAAAAAATCTGGGCAATTCCTCTCCAACACCCCCTAGTCAATCAAAACTAGTTCAGGAGATCACTCTGGCCCTGATAATTCCTTGCAGTTCCTTGCAGTGCCTACCTTTTGTAAGAGGTGATCGCTGCCCCAGCCAGAAACAGGCCCAGCTCTCACTTGAAGGAATTCAGCGAATCGGCATCCACCCCATGAGCTGGCAGCCTGTTCCAGAAGTCCACTATTCTCTGGGAAATGAACCACCTCCTGACATCTAACCTTCTGCTATTTAAAATCGTGACCCCCTGGTCCTTCCTAACCTGTTTAATTGGAGCAAACTGTCAATTCAAACACAATCTATTCCCTTCATCATCTTATAAATCTCGATCAGATCACCCCTAAGTCTACACTTCTCTAAAGTGTAGAATCCCAGCTCTTTTAGCCTATCTTAATAACTAAGATGCATTAAACTGGGAATTAGTCTAGTGGCTCTCATCTGCGCCCTTTCCAAAGCCTCAATATCACCCACCATGTGAGGAGACCAAAACTGAACACAGTATTCCAACCGAGGCCTGACTATGGTCTTGTACAAGGAAAAAATAGTATGCGTTGTCTTATAATCAATTGTCCTACAAATGCATCCCAACACCCTATTCGCTCCAGCTATCACTTCGCAGCATTGCTCATGAACCTTTAGAGATCTATGCATTAGAACGCCCAGATCTCTTTCTTTCTCCACCTTCTTTAATGCTTTTCTCTGAAGGGTGTATGTATATTGAGCATTCGCCCTGTCCACATGCATAATACTGCATTTTTCCAAATGGAACAACATTTGACAGTCACAAGCCCAATCTCCCAACACATCAAGATTTGCCTGAAGATCTCGAGCATTGTCTACAATCTTAAGACTTGCACAGATCTTAGTATCATCTGCAAATTTGCAGATCGTATGCCCAACACCTACATCTAGATCATTAATAAAATAGTAAAGAGCGACGGTCCCAATGCAGATCCCTTCGGGATACCATTGGTGACCGGTCTCCAAACAGATCCATCTATAACTACTTTCTGCCTACTTCCTTCCAGCCAATTCACAATCCAGCTCAATATATTACCACTCATACCAGAGGCTTCAATCTTGTAGAGGAGCCTCTTGTGCAGTACCTTGTCAAAAGCTTTTTGGAAGTCTAAGTGGACAATGTTTACCAGGCTTCCCTCATCCACCATCTGGTGACTTCTTCAAAAAATATAATCAAATTTGTAAGACATGACCTTTTTTTGAAGCCATGTTGGGTGTCCTTAATATGTCCCTCTCTATCCAAGTAATCACATCCCTAATGATTCCCTCAAACATCTTTCCTATTACTGATATGAAACTAATGGGCCTATAGTTCCTCGGGTCCATCTTGTCTCCTTTTTTAAAGATGGGGACTACATGAGCCTCCTTCCAGTCTACAGGAACCGTCCCAGAATGCAGTGAACTATTAAAAATACAGGCAAGGGGCTCGTACAACATGTGTCCCATCTCCTTGAGGACTCTCGGGTGGATATTATCAGGCCTGGCTGTTCTATCTATTTTCAGGTTCTTAATTCTATCTAAAACAATATGTTCATCTATGTTAATATTATTAGTTTTATTATTAACATCATCATTAAATTCTAACAGTTGAGCATCAAATTTGTAAGACATGACCTCCTTTTTTTGAAGCCACGTTGGGTGTCCCGAATATGTCCCTCTCTATCCAAGTAATCATCTATTGCATCCCTAATGATTCCCTCAAACTGTTGAGAGCAAAGTACTCATTTAATATTTCCACCATGCCCAGCGAGTCTTTCCGATGAGACGTTAAACCGAGGCCCCATCTGCTTTCTCGGGTGGACATAAAAGATCCCCAGTGTCCTGGCCAATATTTATCTCTCAGGCAACATCACTAAAACAGATTATCTGGTTATTTATCTCATTGCTGTTTGTGGGACCTTGCTGTGTGCAAATTGGCTACTGTGTTTCTCTACATTACAACAGTGACTCCACTTCAAAAGTACTTCATTGGTTGTAAATGCTTTGGGATGTCCTGAGGTTGTAAAAGGCGCTAAAGTTCTTTCTTTTCTAGTTTACCACTGTGTCCTGTTAAATCATTTATAATCTTTACATATCTTACTTGGTTACTTGCCAGTTATAAGAGAACTGTTTAGTTCCTGAGTAATGGTTTGTGACACCCCTGTACTGATTGTTTTTTGTCCCCATTTACACTTAGTCAGAGTCCAACGGAAATGGGAACCTAAACCAGAAACTCGCTTCTATTGTAGAAGATGAAGAGGAGGTGGAAGAAGTGGATGAGACTACGCCATTGTCATGTGTTTCTACCAGCTTTACGTCCCACAATCGATCTTTGAATCTTAACAAGACTACGAATACCAGCAGTTTCCTAGGAACTAATCAACAGCTCCTGTTAGGCCCTATAGGCTTCAGATCTCCCATCAGGGGCTGCAGTGTAATGATCAGAAGCAGACAAGATAATGAGTCTGTTAATGTAAGGAGTGGAAAAACCAAAAATCTAAAACTGCAGCTCTCTACATTGAACACATATGCTCCTCCTGATCTCAGCCCAAGGTACAACTTATTCAATATATTTCAGTTACAACTATTGGACATTTCTGCAATTTTTCTTATTTTCTTTATATTTTCTTTTTTGTGCTTACCAAAGTGAGGGATTTCAATGCAGGGAATGGAACATATTTCCATCCTGGGTACCCACTGCATCAAGCTATTTAAGATTGGAAATTACTGGTGCGATATTAGTTGACGAACACTTCATATGTTTGTATGACAGTCTTCCGTCACCTATTTGAACAGAGCTGTTAACCTATTTATTTTAAATCGGTTAATCACTCCATTAAATAATGGACAGAGGAACGCCATGTGAACATGTTATGTATTTGTCCATTAGTATAAGAACATGAGAATGTCGCCAGCAATAATTTCTAGCCTTTCTGAGTGGATTTTGAGAGCACTTTTTGCAAAATAAATGGGCAAAAAATCACAAGCAGAGCACCTGTTGTATATGAGGCCATGCCAGCAGGTTCAAGTCTCACAAAATGTATCCCTTAGTGTCTGTTTTCAGTATACTTTTCATCAAAGTGATTGTAGTTTTTATTTTTAAAACATTTCTTATAAGTTTACTATTGGAGTCCATAAACTGACAGAATAGCTATAAAATAGATACACATAATGTGTTATTATATGTTCCCCTTTTAAGTCTCTACTGCTACTGCCTTTCAACACTTCTGGAGTATGTGACTATCCTGGCCGTCAACCCTGTACCCATCCCAATACTGCTACTATAAAGTAATCGTTCTGTTCCATGTACAGTCTCAGTCAAAGGTTGATGAACTACAGACCTTTAGGGTAATTCAGGGGCATAAATTTAATACAGGCTTGTAGATGTTAATGTATCAGTTTACTGTGAGAGTGAACAGCAAGCACTACATCCTTCCACTAATACTGTCTCAGATTTGACTAGAAATATATAGAGGTTTGCATAAATTAGTCTTGTGGGAACTTTAAGTTTTGTAATGTGAAAAATTTCTACTATTGTTACATTTGAAATATCTAATTATAGTTGGACTGTACATAAGCAAACCGAATAGTATTTCTTGAAAGAAAGCTAAAAGAGAAGCTTAGTGTTCTGCAATGTCCAACCAAGGATGCACAACACCTGTGAATTTTTGTACGTGAGGTAGTGCACAATCAGCAAGTCAAATAGTGTTGGACTGATTTATCATCTATGTACCAATTTTTGAAAGTTGATAGCAACATTGGAAAGGTTTTGGCTCAGAACAAATTTTATGCTGAAAAATCCTAATTGCTCTTTTCTTTAATTGAGGTAGCAAGGTGAAAGGTCAAAGTTCATAGTGCAGCACATCATTAATATTAAAAGAGTAAATTAGATAAATTAGGTGATGACAAGTTGGGTTTAAAAACTTCAAGACTGCAGAACAAAGGAAAGACTGAGTTTTGAGGTGCTAGGAAAGTAAGACTTAGAGTAAGAAATTGTGCACTGAGTTTTACATTCAACATAGTGGATGCAGGGAAGCAGAAGGACATCAGGAAGGTACACCTGAAGCAAAGAAAGAACAACAACAAAAAATCAGTTGAGCACTGACCATAATCTTATTGATGAAATAGAGTTAGACAAAAAAGGTTGTGACAGAGAGAGGGAAGGATTGAAAGATATATGAGAGATAGTTGGTTATCAGAAGACAAGCTTTTTCTTGTATCTTGGCTAAGAATCTGCTAAAAGTGCCTTTACAGATAGGGAAGCGATATCCAAGTCTCGATGGCTTTGGATTTTATAGAGTTAAGTGTTATTGAAGTGAAAAGAGGTGTTTGGCATTAAAGAAGAAACAAGTGTTTTGGGAGGTAATTTTGTCAGAATTCCATTTGAGGTCAGAGAAGGTAGCAAGGTGAAAAATGTTGATAGGCAAAGAAGGACTAAGGGGGGAGCCATCAAAGATAGCATTTGGTTAGATTTCTGAAAGACATAAAAAAGCTGTGTCTTTGCAGAATTGAAAGAAACAAGATTTTTACTCATTGCAGGACATGAAGGAGACCTGGATGTAGTGATTCAGGAAGTGCACTGCAGGAGAACCGGAAGTTGTGAGCATTGAGGATATGCCAACTGAAGGGCATTGATGAATCTAGAGTGCAATCATCAGCAAAGAGTGCATAGAGTTGGATGATGCATGGAGGAGGCCATTGATATGGAAAAGAAATAGAGTGGGAGAAAGGACAAAACCCTAGTGAACCCTAATTCTTGGAAAGAGAGTAAGAGGATGAGATATCAACTGCATCATTAGTACAGCGACTTGAGAGAAAAAGAAAGACTTGCATTTATATAATGTCTTTCTCAACCTGAGGACGTCCCAAAGTGCTTTACAGTCAATGAAGTACTTTTTGAAGCGTAGTCACTGTTGCAATGTAGGAAACGCGGCAGCCAATTTGTGCACAGCAAGATCCACAAACAGCAATGAGATAATGACCAGATAATCTGTTTTTAGTGATGGTGGTTGAGAGATAAATTTGGGAAGGACACCAGGGAGAATTCCTCTGCTCTTCTTCGAAATAATGCCATGGGGTCCTTTATGTCCACCTGAAATGGCAGATGGGGCCTCGGTTTAACATTTCATCTGAAAGACAGCATCTCTGACAGTGCAGCACTTTCTCAGTATTGCACAACAGTGTCAGCCTGGATTATGAAGCCCATATCATGGTAATTTGTTTACAGGAGCACAAGCACTAGACCTTGGAGACATCCAAGGCAAAAACAGATGATTTGCCAAAGTGTTTAAGAACTTTCAAGGTAATGGATAATTTGAGAGCTAATCAAATCTATAGGGTTAGAAATCATTGATATAAGGGTAATAGGGTGTTAGTTACAAGTGTAAGAAGTATCATTTTTATGAATAAAATGAACATGACCAAATTTTGAAGGAGGAGAAAATGTAGATTGAGAGGAAGAGAGATTAAAGATACGGCACGAAACAGGGATAAATTCAAAAATTCACATCTTAACAACAATGGTAAGTATACCATCAGGACCAGAGGTCTTACTGAAGTTCTGAGCTATGATGGACCTAGCAGGAATGGCATAAGGCATAGGAAGACCTTTTAAATTATTCTCAATGGTGTGAGGGTATGGATGGAATGGACAATTCACCATAGGCAGAGGCTTCAATAAGCATGGAGGCAATCATATATGGGTCAACGCAGTATCCAGATTTGCTGCACTTGGAGAGATGTATGGAAGATATCGAAGAAAAATGCCATGATAAGAAATGAGGATCGCGGTAAATTACATTATACTGCAATATATGGGTATGACTGTCAATCACTTCACATTGCTATATATGGGTATGAATGCCAATTATTTTACATTGGTAGAAATGTCTATCCAAGAAGGTTGTTTCCATAAATAGTTTCACTCACAAGTATTGTTAACCAAAATGTAATCCACAGATCGCTACAAGTGAAGGGAAAAGAGAAGTACTAAGGATGTTAATGAACTATTACAACAGGCTAGAAATGGCAGATCTGCTTATCAGTATAGAATCCTAGAATCCTAGAATGATACAGCAAAGAAGAAGACTATTCAGCCCACTGTGCTTGTGCCACCAGCTCTTTGGTAGAGCTATCCAAGTAGTCCCATTCTCTCGCTCTTTCCCCCATAGCAATGCAAATTTTTTCTTTTCAGGTATTTATCCATTCCCGTTTGAATTTTATTATTGAATCTGCTTCCACCACCCTTTCAGGCAGTGCATTCCAGATCACAACAACTTGCTGCGTAAAAAATTGTTTCCTCATCTCGCCTCTGTATCTTTTGCCAATTATCTTAAATCTGTGTCCTCTGGTTACTGACCCTTCTGCCACTGGAAACTGATTCTCTTTATTTACTCTATCAAAACCATCCATGATTTTGAACACCTCTATCAAATCTCCTCTTAACCTTCTCTGCTCTAAGGAGAACAACCCCAGCTTCTCCAGTATCTCCGCATAACTGAAGTCCTTCATCCCTGGTACCATTCTAGTAAATCTCATCTGCACCCTCTCTAAGGCCTTGATATCCTTCCTAAAGTGTGGTGCCCAGAATGAAATACAATACTCCAGATGAGGCCTAATCAGTGTTTTATAAAGGTTTAGCATAACTTCCTAGCTTTTGTACTCTGTGGGGGTTAAATTCGACAAGGCCCGAAAACGTGCATGGGGATGGCGATACGCGATCGGCCTGCGCCCGTTGAAAGTAATGCAGGCAGCACACGAAATTTATGCTGCCTGCTCATTATCATGATTGAAGCGCTGAGCTCAGAGCTAAATGTGCTGCTGGTTGGTTCAGTGCTCAACAGGGGGCCCAATTTTGTTGGAAGTATGATCTCTATTTAAAGGTAGCCTGCAGTGTGAAATGCAGTCTGCACTTCTTAAAGGGGAGGTGCTTCCTAGAAGCACCTCAGTGTTAGTGTAGCAAAGGACAGTGGAAGGTACTTATGGATCAACAGGGCAGAGAAAGGGCACCTCGGTTCTCTGGTGCAGGGGGTCGAAAGGATGAGACAGGTCCTCTACCCGCAGGGGGCCAGGAGGCCCTCCAGACAGACTGTAGGAAGGCAGTGGGAGCAGATTACTCTTCTTCTTTTGTATGGTAGTAGCAAAGCAAATCAAATGTCAATATCTAAGTTGGATATCCAGGCCAAAGCTTCCGGTGTAATAACGTGGATATCTTGTAGGCTGCCTGCAAATTTCCTCTGAGGGCAGTGCTCAATGATGTGCTCCAGGGTCTGATCAGGAGCTCCACAGTCACATGATGGGGATGCTTTAATCTTCCATCTATGGAGAAGGTGGCAGCATCTACCTGTGACCAGTTCTGAGGCGGTTGATGATTGTTTTCTGTTTGTGAGGAAGGTTTGATCCTTCAGGTTGTACTGTGGGGTCCTCATAAGGAATCCATTCCGTATGTCGCAGTTCTTCCAAGCATTTCGCCATCGGTCATCAAGGCTGAGGGGAGATTGCTGAAGGGCTTCGGCGACGGTCCAAAATGACCTTCTAGATTTGAGACGGGTTAATGGTAGGTTGTTCAAGTCGGCCTGGATCAGCATGTCTTTGCTGGTGTAGCAATTGTATTCTCTGGAGGCTGCATATTCGCAGCGTAGGTGTGGTGGTGCAATGTTTGCAAGCATGGGCAGATAAGGTGTTGGTGTCGATAAAAGCGTACTGGTGATAATTCTCATAGTAGAATTCAGCTGGACATCAACGGATTTGACATAACAGCAGAAAATGCTGGAAAAACTCAGCAGGCCAGCCAGCATCCGTGGAGAGAGAAACAGAGTTAACGTTTCAGGTCCGTGACCCTTCGTCAGAACTGGAAAAAGTTAGAGATGTAACAGGTTTTAAGCAGGTGCAGAGGCACGGAAAGGGGGGGAGGGGAGGAAAGAATAAAAGGGACGGTCTGTGATAGGATGGAAGGCAGGAGAAATGTAACAGGTTTTAAGCAGATGCAGAGTGTAACCGGTTTTAAGCAGGCGACATGTGGACTTGATAGCCATGCCGGAGAGCAGTACGCCACTGTAGAGTACACCAGGGCGAGTGCTGTCATACGGAGGGTTTGAGCATCTGCTCTCCATGTGGATTCGGCGAGTTTCTGGATCAAGTTGACCTTACTCTTTAGTTTCTTCCCAAGGTTCTGGAGATGTTGTCTATATGACAGTATGCGATTAAGCATGTCTCCTAAATAGGATGGGTTTTTGGCATGGTTTACCTCTGTGCCGCAGAAGGAGACTTTCAAAGCTTGGTTTGCTTGATGGGTGTTGAGGTGGAATGTCGAGGTAACAGTCTTTTGCGGGTTTGACCGAAGTCGCCATCGGCGGAAGTAGGCCTCCATCCTCTGTAAATCACTGGTTAGGGTCTCTTCAGTGATGGACAGATTCATGTTTTGCGTGGCCAAGGCAATGTCATCAGCGTATATGAACTTGCAGGACTCCGTATGGAAGCATGGACTGCTTTTCAAGCTCTCCACCATTTTACCCTGCTGGACAACGATTCATCTTCTCAACTCCATGCTTAGCAACCGACGCTTCCGTGTGTACCCTGGCACCCAGAAGAGCAGATATAGGACATTGAACAATGGACTCTCACAGGGTTCTGTCCTGGCACCCATGTTATTCAATGTTTACTCCAGTGACCTGCCCGAAGCAGAGCAGATTACTGAGTGCCACCAGCCTTTCCCCCAGGACCTGGAACCAGTGCCGAAAGATGTTTAATGATCTCACAAGAGTTGTCAAGGTCAGCGAATGCATCTACAAATGCCATATCCCACCAACTGCACCACTAGCCTCACACACTGTTCAATGCACCACAACCCCATCACTCACCTACCAACAATCTCTAGCAATCACGACTCATACCTCACAATCATAGCTTCACCTCACCCTCACACACTTACCACTGTTGCAAGCCTCACACCCACATCTCACACCTTGCACACAATCTATTCAACCACGACAGGCGCATCATCCAAACACATTGCACCACACTCACTGACACACTTTCCTCTCTCATCCTTTAAGCAATATCTCATGCTCTGCTGACCAATGGAACTTTACTGGTTCTCTCTGGTGCTTTAACGCCAACTTTATTTGGCAGAATTTAGCACAATGTGGGAATAAAGTAAATCATGAGTAAATTTGCACATTCTATGTTAACTGCTGCTTAACAAGTAGTTAATAAGCAAAAAATAAGATAACACTATTTATTAACATGCATTAGAAATATTCGGGATGAACTTGGTCCTGGGCAGCAGCGCACAACAGGCGATAGTAAATTGGTAGCCCATTTTACACCCCGCCAATGGAAAATAAAATCAGACAGGGTGTAACATGGGCTATCGATTCACCATCGCTCATTTTGTGCTAACACTGAAGACCAATTGCAACCCCAGAAGCAAGTTTAGTACCAACGGTAAAAGTTAATGTCCACTCAGTTAAATTAAAGTTCTAAAATTTACTACTCCCAACACACAATTAGTACAAGTGCTAGCTCTAATGTACATAGAATTAACGAGAATTTACAGCACAGAAACAGGCTATTCAGTCTATGCCGGTACTAATGCTCCACGTGAGCTTCCTCGCACCTTACTTCATCTCACCCTATCAACATATCCTTCTATTTTTTTTATTCCTTTCTCTCTCATGTACTTATCTAGCTTCCCCTTTTAAGCCACTTTGCTATTCACCTCAACCACTCCATGTGGTAGCGAGTTCAACATTCTCACCACTCTCTGAGTAAAGAAGTTTCTCCTGAATTCCTTATTGGATTTATTTATGAGTATCTTATATTTATGGCCCCTAGTTTTGGATTCCCCACAAGTGGGAACTTTGTCTCTATGTCTATCCTATCAAATCCCTTCATAATTTTAAAGACCTCTATCAGGTCACCCCTCAGCCTTCTCTTTTCTAGAGAAAAGGGCCCCAGCTGGTCTTTCTTGTACAAACCAAATTAAATCTGTAAGACAACTAGCCATTATTAGGATGGAATTGGGTTGAGAAGAAGGATTCACATAAATTCTCATAAGCAGCTCAGCTAAAGAGTGGCTGCTGGAGGAACGGAAACATAACACTTGATGCTTCTTGTCAATACAGCTGTTTAGCGGCATTAATGGTAGAGTTAGATAATTTACAAGCAGAGATAAAGGTAGAAGATTACCTCTGGTCGCTATTTCTAACAAACGCGTAAACATGTTCTTTTAAAATGCTTTATATTTTTGCCAGAAATAGTGAACATAGGAAATCTTCCCACAAAGTTGGTTCAGGATACCACAAATTGATCAGTATGTCAGGTTTGTTAAGCAGAATTTCTCAGAGGGACTGCCGAATGATGGGCATGATTGAACCAGATCTAATGGAAGGTAAGAGTGCAGTATGAATCTTTCCATGCCAGAAAGAATAGCATCAAGTACTTTACTAATACAGATAGAAGGAAGACAATAGTGAAAACAATAATTGGACTAGGGGAAGATGGCAAAGAGTTCACAAAAGATATCTCAGTTGCTTGAATTATAGTGCTAAACAAACAGAACTGGTTTACAGAGTGCGATTTGTTTCAGGGTAACAGAATCACATAGGTGACTACTGGCCTAGGTATGGAAGCAATAGGTTAATTGGGAGAATGAGTGGTCAGGGGCCTATGGTCAGTACCTTCCTTTGGTTTCCACTCTCCTTACTCCACCTTCACACACAAGCCAACAAAGCAGCATGTAAACTCTGTGCCAAGGGATGCTTTACTGCTGGAATTCTAAAATTTGTTCTTATGCTCCTGTAGGTGCCCAAGAACAAGTGGTGGCAGAGCATAATAATGAAGTCTCAATGAAGCACCTCACAGCACCCACTCCTATAGGGGCAAGCATCAGCACAGATATATCCACTCTGGGGAGTCCGTTAATGAGTTGCAGGAGGGAGCACTTGCTGAAGCACAGCACATGAATTGGAACTAGTGCAGGTGGAGGTCAGGGAGCAAAAACCTGCTGGTTGCACCAGCTCAAGGGCTCCTCCGGCTGCTATGCCCCGGGATTTTGAACCTCTCAAGGCTTGCCTACAAATGGAATTTGATAGGTCATGCAGTAATCTGAGTGTGTGCCAAGTAGCATGTCTATGGACAGATATGGAGAAGTCCACAGACTATCTGTGCAGTGCTGCATGACCATCTGGTTGAGCTACAGATCTTCATGGAGAATGCGCTCACTCCACATCCCTAAGGTTGAGGTCCTAACCTCCGCCTGAAGAATGATCTTGGCTCATTGGTAGTACTCTCCTCTGTCAGAAGATTCTGGGTTCAGGCACTACTCACAAGATTTGAGCACATGATCCAGGCTGAAACTACAGTGCAATACTGAGTGAGTCTTCCCCCCCATTCCTCCCTTGGCCAACATCACTAAAATAGATTAACTGGTTATTCACTTCATTGCTGTTTTTTGGATCACACGTTGCCCAAATTAGCTGCTGCATTTCCCTACAAAACAACATTTCCAACGTAATTAATTGTCTGTAAAGCACTTTAGCACATCCTGAGGTCATGAAAAGTACTATATAAATGCAAGTTATTTTCTTTCCATAAGTTCCTGAATGAATATTATGACTAGATTCTAGATTGGGCTCCAATTTCAGCAGTCTGTTCTCTCTACATTCAAAATGTTGGGGAACCCGATAATGCAGGACTTCACCAACCTCTTTGCTGCCCAGCGGTCGGTAGTCACAGAGATCTCTGGACATGCTGAAGGAATGCCGAGGAGCGGAGAATGGCAGGAACTGGCGCAGATAATGCAGGTGCCTGTCAGGGTGAATCCACATCTGTATCACCCAGCTGTCCATTCAAATAACTGCAGATGTATCACCGAGCATACAGGCCCAGGCAAACATTGCATTAAAAAGCCGTAGGGCTGTCTACTGCCCCAGCACAATGAGATACAGGGTCACCTCCATCCCTAGAGCTAGACACTGACACCCAAC
This sequence comes from Squalus acanthias, assembly GCA_030390025.1. Classification (NCBI taxonomy): domain Eukaryota; kingdom Metazoa; phylum Chordata; class Chondrichthyes; order Squaliformes; family Squalidae; genus Squalus; species Squalus acanthias. The sequence continues at coordinate 124,930,718 of CM059428.1, forward strand.
AGTGATCAACCTTACTTCCTTCTTCCACTCGGGGAACACTTAGAAGGAGGGCACGGGTCAGAAGTCCAAGCCACACACCATACACTTTCACCAGGGCAAAATATATTCAACACAGCTCCACCACACACTGTAAAGGTTAATAAATGTTGGAATGATTGATTCTGGAATATGGATAATACTGGGTACTGTGACCTAATGCACGGTGGGGCTGTGGATGCTGAACAGTGCATTAGCAGCCCCTTAAATAGGATCTGGCTTTCACCAGAAACACCAATGACAATTTGAAGTAATTGGTTTTTTTGGTTAATTTAAGCAGATAAGTGTTGATGCGGTTTAGTAGCTTAGTGTCACTTAGCCTAAGCGAGAAGTAACTGTTAATGTAAATCACTGCACTGATGTACAACCACTGGAGCTATATCTTTAAGTACTACTTTTCACACATGAAATGGATCATTCAAATTTTCCATTGTTATATTGTATATATGTATTATTGTATAATACAACTGAGTATTCATTTTTGTAGAATTGTTGATGGCATTGAAGATGAGAAAAGTTCAATCGGGAACGAAAGGTTTGAGTTCTGCACTGAAAATATGGGACAAGAATCATTCAGACTTTCGACTGCAAAAGGTAATGTATGTCATTATGTTCATACGTGAACCAATAGAATTGTATTCCTCAATTATATCTGTATATTAAAAAAAAATTGCCTATGGTGTGTACTTACTCTCCATTACTCCTGTAATATTTTTTATGCCAACCCAACATTTACAACGGAAATGGACTAAGTAAAATTTATAGTGGAGAAACCCTGCCTAAACATGTCAATATGTTACAATAGGAAATCCCTATGTAAACATTTCACTGTCACGATTTATTGATGAACTTATTGAATTATTCAAAATCATTTTTTGAAAAAAAGTCTGTCTTTTTTCTCAGTAACTAAAATTTTCACAATCAAAAGGAAAATGGGATGGGGCATATAACTGGCGAAGAATCCGATACCACAGTGTTCTGCTTCCACCAAATTTAAAATTACCTCCTATATTTTAGTGATTTGAATCATTGTCAGCTGAAAAGTATTGTTTCTTTTTTTAATGTTTTATTTTGCTAATTTTCTCTGTCAGTTTTCTTCCCTTCTCTCCTCTGTACCCTTTGCTGTGGCTGGTCCCACAGGCACTGGGCACACTGATACACCTTGCACAAGTGACAATACTCATCTGTGAGCCTTTATAGTGAGTATTGTCAGGCTTTTGAGTGCAGAACATGTTGATCCTGTTCTCACCTGAGACCCACACGTGTACACAATCATCGGGCGATTGATGCACTCTTGACCACGGGCAAGATTCAGGAAAGGTCCCCACTATTACTTACAAATTGAGCAGGTAAGCCCTTGAAGCTGCTGTGAGTGGTACATCACCAGAGCCTGTCAAAAATATTCCATTAAGCTGAGCCAGGCTCAGGATTTGCTATTTGCCACACATCCGGCAGTGCTGCTGCCAGAGAGGGCAATCCCAGCCAGTGTATCTACTTTTGCTGAAAAAAATAAACATCAGATTAGTCTTTCAGCTACAAAAGGGGAAATTTTAACTGGGAGTGGGATTCGGATGAGTGGGGGTGAGGAAAGCATCAAACACACCCTATATCAGCAGCGTGAATCCCGAGGAATTTTAATTCCCGGGCCTCATCTGCATGCCGCCAGTCGGCTGCCTGTCCGAAATGGGTGGAAATCAGCAGCTAGTCAGCAGGCAGGAACAGAGGTTCAGGCAGCCCTAGGCCGCCGGCACCAAAGGAAGGCTCGCCAGCAGGAAGGCATGTCACAGGGAGGATGCTTTGGGGATGTCTCGCGGGAGGAAATGGGGCAGGAGAAATGCAAACTTACCATTTGGGAGCCAGAGGAGCACTCCAAGACAAGCATAAAAACCTACGTTCAATGGCCTCTTCTGGTCCCCGATCCCTTCCCGCTACAGTGGCTTCCCCACGTAAGCAAAAGTTAAAATTGCAATCGGGGCCCGATTAATTCATCGGACCCGATCTGCATATTTAAAGAGAGGCTCCGCCAGCTTCAAGTGATTGCCTTTGCCAACTGCTCAGAAGAGCAGGTTAAAATCAGGATCGGCATGAAGCAGGTGGTAAATCAGCGGGTAGGCAACACGGGCATTTTAACGGCCTACTCACCCAGTTTCTGCCCAGTGGGTAGGGTCAAAACCCCACCCACCATTTACTTTAAATCCCCAGATCAATTATTTTAAAAATGCTGGTACTTTCAGGTAACTCAACTTGCGGCTGTAAATATAATCATCAGTGCAGGGTGCCACTGGATTGGAGGACAGCAGAGGGTTGATCAATTATTGTTTGACGTTTACAGACTTTGATCAAGTGACTCCTGCCATGCTGGCTGCTAAAGCTGAAGAGACAAAGCAGCAGATCAAAAGGCTAAATGATGAGGTACGAATAATTATTGTCAGTTCAAACTGTAAAACAAAAACAAAAATGATTCAGCATGAAATACCAAAAACAAAATCCTCCTAGACAGGATTACATGGCATCATATTTGAAAATATTAAAATATTGAAGAACAACAGATCGCTCTTGAATTTACAAAAGATTACTCTGCGTGCACACATATATATATATATAGATGCTGACTCATTTTTCTTTGTTCAAGGTGTTTGATATGTGTGGAAAATAATGTTTAAGAATGTTCAAACCAAGTACTGAGAAGCCCAAACAGGGACAGTTTTTATATGCCCATTATGGAGGGCGTGTTCTATCCCCGTAGGAACATGTTACTTAACTAAGTCTGGAAAGCTGAAGCCCGGGTTGGTAATAGTCAAGTGTTAGGGGCCCCCATGTATGTGCCAGGTCACTGCTGAAGTTTAACCAGCTAAAACTCACCAATACGTTATTTTCCATTTATGTTATTGCTTTTTGTGAAATCAATGAAGTAACAAACACCTGGAATTGCCATGGGGGTTCTCTTACTCTTCTGCGGAAACCCGAGAGAAATGGCGTAAACGGCTGTCGGGTTTTCAGCGATCTTCCCCCAAAGTTACGGCAGGAGATCAGGAGAACTCTGTGGAAATTCTACCCCAATGTATTCAATCATTGTTTTCATTGTTGTTTTGTAAGAGAAAAATACAACTCACATTTCAAAGTAACAGGAAAAGGGCATTTTTTCCTAATCAGACTAGGCTTCTGTATTTCCCAGCATATCCCTGTCTATCACTTCTCTCCCCAGACCATTGAAATCTTTACCAGGCTACTGACATCACCCTCCCTAGGGCCATCAGAATTTTCCTGAGCATCCTACAACTGACTATCTTCTCATATGCTGTTGTGGGAAATCACCACTCGGAGTCAGACTTAAAGATTCAACATGCAGTTTATTGAACAAAGCTTTGGGAGAAGTAGTGCACAGTCACTTCTTCTCAATTTAAAATGGCTGTTGTACTTCTTTTTATACATTCCACAAGCACAGCAGTCTTGGTTAGTTACACTTTAGCCAATTATTCCCCCCTAGCAACAATGACCTCCAATTACATTCCTTTAAGAACAACCGTTATCTGGACCTTGGTGGTCTGGCTTTTGTCTGTTCTGTAGTTTCAGTAAATGACAGGAGGTAGCTCAAGGTTGGTTAGCACATTTTAATGTCTTTTCACAGAGTCCATTTTGTTTCACAGAGTCCCTTTGTTTCACAGAGTCCATTTTGTTTCACAGAGTCCATTTTGTTTCAGGTAACCATCTCACTTTTACCACAACAATTCCCCCTTTTGGTCCTGGAGGATGTTCACGAAATCCAGATGACCAAACGACCTCTATGTGTGTGTGTATATCTTTGGGGAATCCACCTCCCTGGTGTTCCGCACATATGACTCCAAGTCACTCTTCACAGGTACCTGTCTAGGTCGCCCTCTCCTTCTCTGGCGTCTTCGGGTGTTCCCATTAGATGTTCTTCCTCAGTGGCCACGCTGGCCCCTGGCACAATCCGAGCCATCATGACTTTACAGCAGATATTAAAACATCCGATAATCAAACAACAGACAATTATTATTATAACAAGAATAATTAGTCCATGCATTAAATAAGACCCCCAAGATCCCCCCAATAACCATTTGAGCCAGCCATTCCCCTTCTTGGGGCCTTGTCTAAAGTCATCGAGCTGCTTTCTTATGTCATTAATGGCTTGGGTGATGTTGTAGGATTCATCTGTAACATGCGTTATACATTTGTCTCCGATTATTGTGCATACTCCCCCCTGCTGGGCTAACTGATAATCCACAGCATAGCGGGTCTGCTGCGCGTACAATCTTAATTCAGCCAGTTCTCGGTTGATGGCATCCAGCCCCTTTGCTGTGCTGTTTCCCAGAATGGTTAATCCACAGATAAGATAGTTCCTATTTTTAGTACTAACCACTCCTGCTGTTCCCCCCAGAGACAGGGCCCCTAGAAACCCGTAGCCGAGTGAGGATCCCAGTGTGACCGGATCCTTCCAATCGGCACAAAATTCCTGGCTGATGGCCCGTGTTACTATCTTTCTCCGGGTATGCCCCTTTCGAGGGCATGGAACAGTGAGTGGTCCTATTGCTCCTACTGCAAAGAGGATCGGGAGGGTTGGTGTTGCCGTCGTGAAGGTACCGTCGAGGAGGAACACAAATCCCTTTTTGGCTCGGTAACATTTAACATCCTGGTTATTTCTCCGTACGAACTGATTATACCGCCAATTGCTCGGTTCACTTGACTTTCCACCCGATCCTACCAATTGGTAAGTATCAAACGGGTATGTCCATGTGGCTGAGCTGACATGAGTCCCATTACACTGACCACAAATGAATTGCCTCCCCGCGGTCACATTCAGGCATCTTTGCTCGTTACAGGTACAAGCAAACTGGCCTCTGTTTACTTGACAGTGCTGACGGGCACACTGCGTCTGTACACAGGAAACATTCTCGGGGACCAAGGCATATGCACACCCCCATCCTTGTCCCGAGAAGCAAAGCGGGTAGCTTGTATCGTCTGAGCATACTCTCCCGTTTACTCCCCGGACCCCCCTGCACACAGGATTTGTGGAGTTTATTAGTTCCACACATCTTCCCTGTATACCCCTCCCATATTGACCTGTATGTCCCTTACAGGGTACGTCCGAGGTATCTGCCGTATATAAATCAAGGGGGGTCCACCCAGGGGTGGCCACGAACAGGGCCTCTACGGATTGGGCTAGCGGGTAACACACGGTTCGATTACCGTGTAAATGTACATGGGTCTTGTAAAATAAGTTATCTTTTAATCCTGTCAGCTTTACAACCGTGACAACATAGAGTGACGCAATTATATACGCTATCTTAGACATATTTGTTACGTTCCAACAATATAATATTAATTTGGACTTGCTTGCAGTCGTCACCTGTTTGGGGAAGGTATCCTGGTTACTTTATTGATTAATCGTGAATCGTATGCTACTCATTAATTTCTTTGTACAATTTCAGCTGGGTCCAATGTTTCCATACACCCTTCCCTCTTATGTCCAGACAGGCACAGGTGTCTCCACTGATTATGACCTCATATGGGCCATTCCATTTTGGTGCAAACCCCGGTTTTTCAGGTAATGTTTTTACCATGACGCGACGTCCTGCCATCGGGACGGCAGGGAGCATTTCAAGCTCTCTCTGTGCGTCTCTTTCTTCCTGATTGTCTCTTACTAATTTACGCATCCCTTTTAGTTGGGCGCTTAGTTCCAAAACATATCGCTTAATTTTGTCCTTTAGTGGGCCTACATCGGCCCCACCTGTTATGATGTTTTCTGGTAATTGCATCGCCCTTCCTGTCATTAGTTCATAAGGGGTTAATCCGGTTGTCCGGTTTGTCGTGGCTCTTAACTTCATTAATATAATCGGTAATACTTCTGTCCACGTTTTTCCTGACGTTTGCATGGCCTTGGCCAGGGCATTCTTAAGGGTTCGGTTCATGCGTTCTACCATTCCAGAACTCTGCGGATGGTAAGGGATGTGGAATTTTTGTTTTATTCCCATCAGTTGGCACACTGTTTTTATCACCTTTCCGGTGAAGTGCGACCCTTGATCCGAATCAATTTGTATGGGTGTTCCCCATATTAACTCTGTTCCCTTTAGTCTGTCCTAGATCGCGTTCCCAGCATATATCCCCGATCGGTCGGCCCTTTCCTGATGTATTGGTAAGGGCTAGAAAAGGAGGTACTTTCGTATAATCATACGTCGGCTTGTACCATCCCTTAAAATTTTCTAACGAATATCCTCCCCCCTTAAACTCGTTTCTTAGGCTAGACCACTTTTGTTCCCATTTAATTCCGAAGGTGGATAGGGTGGTATTTTTCTGTTTTGTATGATTTTTATTAATTATCCATTCTGCCATATCTGTGAGGTTCAAGGGTATCGGTCGCAGAGGTATTCCTCCTTTCACATGGGTAGGAATATGGCTACATACCCAACAGGCGTTTATCCCACTTTTTTTGGCATACTTATATGACATATATACAAAAAAAGTGTTCATATGTAATTCTCGTTTCTTTCGGGGTTCTTTTCTTCTCCCTTGGCAGGCTATACATATCAGTCCGATTAGTAGGTAAAACGTAAATAACAGCTTCATTATTTAAGTCTTTTCAAATTCAAATTCAACTGTCCTTTCCGGTGTTCCAATTCTGCCCCGCCTGGGGTATCCTCTGTTTCTTCTATCTTCCTGATTTCAAGCAACATTACAGTTTAACATTTAATCAACAAATCATGGACTTAAAAGATTCTCCAGATCTCTCTTTTACTCATATCCATCTTGTGGATAATTCTTACTAAACATGATTTCTCCTTAGCCCTCAATTGTCCCAATTCAGATTCCAGGTAACTCTCCACTTCAACTTCAATTTCAATCCTTCTAACAGGTACCAGTGTGTTTAACTCTATTCTGATTGTTTCATTAATTAGATAGTTTCTCGATGGAGTATGTGTCAATGCTTTAAAAGTTGTCTTGCTCTCCTGAGCCACATTAACCATTTCATGTCTTGCTGTTGTCCAGTAACTGAGCATGTCTGAGACCCGTTCTTCAGTGCAGATTCACCATACATTCCCAGATGGTAATCGCTTCATACGTAACAAATCACATTTGCACACTCATACCGGTATCTCAATATCATGCCACATGTGCCTTTCTCGGGCTTTCAGGTATCTTATCAAAAGACTGTCTTTGTTCATCTTCTTCTGCATGGTCCCAATATCTTGGATAGTGGCCAGGCTATCAAATTCAGTTTTCTTAAAAGTTCATTATAGGCAGGGACACAAATGTCTCCAAGAGAAAGCTATCAATTTACTATTCTTAACTGCACTTTCCTGACTTTCACTAGCAAGTTTTTTAAAATTCCCATTCAGCAGTGTAATTTCTCCTGTTTCAATTTTATACATCCCATTAATTACCATTCATATCTCATTCATGAGCCCTGGAGTAACTTTACTGTCCAGTACAATATTTAAGATTGAAAACATAGATTAAACATTCTCACTAGGTCCAAGTTACTAACACTTTTTATTTATCATTATTTTAGAGGATCTTTTATTTTCCCAAAAGTAACCCAAAATATATCTAGTGCCTGAGTCTATATTGTTATTACAAAATTATCCCAAAATCCAAACAGCAGTACTGTTGAACTGATTGACAAAACCTATGTTCAATTTCATTTCTATCAATTTATCTTCCATTTCCAATTTCAGAAACAAATGATTTCCAGGCTAGGTGGTTTATACAGTGTTTTAACATTAGAGACAGAAGTGCTGCAATTAGTTTACAAGGTAACTTCCATATAACAAAAGAAAGAAGAGAATCCATTGTGACTCTGCTTAGAGCCCAAGGGGTTAATTTATCAAATCATAATTTTCCTTCTGTCACTGTGGGGAAATATTAACTTAAAATTAATAATGTCCAATATCTTTAAATGTCACACCGAAGTTATTGCTTGATGAACTTAATCAGCTGTCAGTGGAAAGGGTTAACTCCTTTGCAGGTTTTTAAGAAGGTGGAGCAAAACATTATCAGGCGCACGCAATTGCGTCACTTCACGTAAATTAAAAAAAAACTTTCCCGATCCAAAAAAAGCAGTTGTGTTTTCACACTTTAACTGAACACGAACAGAACAGATAAAACAAAACAAAATAGCACATGCTTGCAGAACTAGTAAATTACATCATATTTCTTATTGTCCTTTCTTCAGATGTCTTTCCAAAATACTGTAAAAACATTGAATTTAAACAAATCAAATCAGAGTGCTTTGGAAGATTTCACCATAGCAACCGCAACTCCAAGGTTAAATCTTAGACCGAAACTTAATCTTTTGTTAAACAAACTTTTTTTTTTTTTTTGTTGTTCTTCTCAGTTTTTACACACCAGCTTAACTTAAATTGTAATTCAAATTATTATTTATTTATTTTTATTTATTTTTTTTTCTCTGGCACAATGCTTTCCCTGCAAAGTCTGATATAAAATTCCTGTCTATCCCTGACAGTAAAGGTGAATTTCCTTGTGATTCCTCTGCCAATGGTATGGACCAGAACCCATTCTGTATCCAAGACTGTAAATATTTCAAAATCTGGTTTCAGACCATTAAATATCTTATTCAATGCGGTCTACACAAATTTACACCAACCAGAATTTCACCGTGCACAATGAAAGTCTGGTTTTTAATAGGTTAATTAACCTCAATAATTCCAATTCAATCCAGATCAATTTTTTTTTAAACTAACCAGTGTCAGTTGCAAAATAAAGAACACATCGTCACATTAACAAAGAAACAATTACCATGCCTTGTAAACATTCAAATTAATTGTCATTTTCTTTCCAGGCACATTGGCAACTGTGACTTCAAGGCTGAAGCTTATACCTCTTTTGTAAAACAATTAACAAACTTAAAACAACACACTTGAGTATCATTCAAGACAAGTCTTCAAAGAGTTAAAAACAGCTTTTAGCTCTCTGTACAAAAGAGTGGGTGGAGCTAAAACATAAACAAACTGACAGACACTTTTTTTAGGCAGATTTTTTTTTCCAGGGACAAAATAATACTGTAACTTAACAAACTTAAACATTCACACAATCAGGAATCTTTTACACACTTTTCACACAACTGAGATCCCAGTATTCCTTTTAAGATTCCTTTCACTCAACAAATCTTGTATATATGTATATGTATATATATATATGTATATTGTCAGTATTCAATCGTTTAGTCCCATTCCATGGTCTGTTATTAGTCAAATTCATCAAACTGGTAGTATTGAACCACCAGCTTTCCATGGAACTCCCTGCCCCGTACGTAATAAACTTTTGTATGCAACGACTTTTCCCCATATTAACTCTCTGTTGTTCTAAGGTCTGGGAAACATCCCAGCCATCCTTTTGCATCTTCTTAATCAACGAGCGTCTGTCTGTCATATATTTATCAATAAGGGAACCTGCAGGTCCCCACTTAGTTTCCCCATCTTTCATCTTACGGGCTTTTAAACCCCCTATCTTGCGGGCTTTTAAACCCCCCTCTCCTACGGGCTTTTAAACCCCCTATCTGTTTATACTCACGGCCACGATTACCGTCTCAGCAACGTGTTTCCTCCACCGGAACCCTCGTCTCTTACGGGCTTTTAAACCCCCTATCTTGCGGGCTTTTAAACCCCCCTCTCCTACGGGCTTTTAAACCCCCTATCTGTTTATACTCACGGCCACGATTACCGTCTCAGCAACGTGTTTCCTCCACCGGAGTCCGGCTCTAGGTCAGGGTGATCAGCTCCTTACCGCACCGCTTAAAACTACAAACAGTACATACTCGTGAATTCTTATACTTTATGTACCTCTGCGTTTGTTCGCCACTACAGAGTTTGATGCCGAATGGTCCTTACTACTTGTGCTTCACGATCCTAAGTGCCTTGGTGCCTCTACGCCCACTTTATGGTCCTGACCATCGCGTGGGGGATTTCCCCTCTTAACAACCGGTCTAAGGCTGCGCGTTTGAGACAGGCACTTCCTTGTCCTCAGTCGATCAGCACAAGCAATCAATTCCCGTTTCTATCCGATAGTCCCATAAATTCCCCTAATTTTTACCGGTTTTTAACTGCATTGTTGGCTCAGTCTGACTCCCACAGTTCAATAATCTCTACTCCAGTTCGCTGATCGAGGCCAACCGATCAACTCACCAGCAGTGAGATCCTGTTCGTGACGCCAATTTGTTGTGGGAAATCACCACTCGGAGTCAGACTTAAAGATTCAACATGCAGTTTATTGAACAAAGCTTTGGGAGAAGTAGTGCACAGTCACTTCTTCTCAATTTAAAATGGCTGTTGTACTTCTTTTTATACATTCCACAAGCACAGCAGTCTTGGTTAGTTACACTTTAGCCAATTATTCCCCCCTAGCAACAATGACCTCCAATTACATTCCTTTAAGAACAACCGTTATCTGGACCTTGGTGGTCTGGCTTTTGTCTGTTCTGTAGTTTCAGTAAATGACAGGAGGTAGCTCAAGGTTGGTTAGCACATTTTAATGTCTTTTCACAGAGTCCATTTTGTTTCACAGAGTCCCTTTGTTTCACAGAGTCCATTTTGTTTCACAGAGTCCATTTTGTTTCAGGTAACCATCTCACTTTTACCACAACATATGCCATTTCATGTTTCGTGTCCTCATGGTATTTTATTGAGAAGATTACAATCAAACAAAATGCCAAAAATCAGCAGCAGCATTTGATGCCGGTTTACATTTAAACCCAGTTGCCAAAGTCAAACTGGCATAAACTGCAGCTTTTATAGCTCCAAATGTGCAAAGGTGAAGGAGTTGGAGTTGGGAAGAAGAGAGAAGCAAGTGTCAGAATGAAGTCCAGACGGGCAAAGGCTGCGCCTCGTTTCAGTGACGCCTCCCTGGATGTGCTGCTGGGGACTGTGACGGGAGGAAGAAGCCTGCTGCTGAGACAAAGAAGGCGTGGTTAGAGGTTGCGGAGGAGGTCAGCAGCAGGAGCGTAGTGACAGGAAAGGTCAGGAAAGGTGAGTACAGTGGCACATTCACCTACGTCCTGCTATGCGCGTCACCCCACCCCCTCACTCTGCCTTCTCAAGCCTACTCCATCACGTCACTCCTCACACCCACTTACCTTGCAGGTGCACCCATCCTTCTCTTTCTATGCACTTCCTCACATCCCCATCTATCCATCCACCACTTCCACTCACCCTTATCCTTATGCAATGTCATGTATCTCCCTCATAGTCACCCTCACCAAATGCACTCCATCCATCGGATGAACACACGCCATTACACTCACTCAAATGTCTCTTTTTTCCCTCCTTCCAGGAGAAGAGAGCACAGAACACCAGGGAGAGGGAGAGAACTGGAGGGGGCCCTCCGCAGATCACCCAGCTCCCAACTGCAGAGGAGGAGGCGCTGGAAATCAGTGGAGTTATTGCGTCCCTGGCTGTCGGAGATGGGGAGATGGAAAGCTCTCAGCTACCTGTTGACACAATTAATTAAAAGCCACCCACATGTCATACAGCACTCAGTCATGTTGACTTTGTTTCAACAGCGAGTAAAATATGATCAGCTTCATAATGATAACTTGCAACATTCTTACCATGCCAGGACTAATTCATGTCTTTTATCTCCCACAGGGCCTTCACACGTGCAGCAGGAGTCAGTGGACATGGTGGGTGACGAGTCCTCGGTGGAGCTGAATCCTTCTGAGGGTGATACAGGACTCATGCAGACCATGCACCAGCTCAGACACTCACACTTCGGTGGGACCAGTAAGACAGAGAGTTGGGTTTTCACCTGGTGACTCACACTTCACAAGTGAGCAAGATCAGATGGTGGTGGCAGAGACAGCAGTGGAGAGTCCGTGTCGGAGGCCGCAGCCCTCTCCTAGCTCTGCTCAGCTGGACACTGATGCTGCACCCCAGGGGTTGTCAATGAAGAGGAGTATCATTGAGCAGCAGCAGACAATGTGCGATGCACTGACAAGCCTTCAAAGTGGACTCACCATGATTGCAGAGAGATTGGAGGAGTCCAGCTCAAGCATGAGGGGATGATGTCACAGGGCACTGAGATGATGTGTTCTTCCATAGAGTGGCCAGCACCATGGACTGTCATACGCTCCAATCAAATGAGTTCTTGCATGTTTTGAACACCACCATGCAGACTCTGGATGCCACCATGCCTGTCACCTTAAATAGGTTAACAGATACCTTAGCCTTGGCCTTACAGGGCCGCACTGATCTGCACCAAAATGTTCTCCAGCACAGTGATAGCAGTGAAGTGCGGCTGGGCCTGAGAGGGATGTTGGCGAAAGGGGCCATGGAAGTGGAGACTCCACTCAAAGTGCTTCCACTTCTCACCCATTGCCTCCTCCTCAGTCAGTACCGCACATGCTGCCTCATATCCTGATGGCTGAGTCTGCCTCTACACAAGTGCAGGTGGAGCAGTCTTTTGCGGGGCCCTCATGGGCTGCAAAACGCAGAGGTCGTCGACCACGGGCATCTCAGCAGTCAGAGCAGGGATCTGAGCAGTCTGCCTCAACCTCTGGTGAAGCCACAGGGGTTGCACCACGTAGGAGCAGCAGAAAAAGGAGGAGTAAAGCTTTGTAGTTGTGCAAGGGCATGCATATGGGTGTCTGAGAAAATGTTGTTTTATAAGTTTTTGTTCTTTATTTAGCTCACAAAAATGTTATTCTTTTTCACCACTTTCCCATCTTGCCCATTCTTGAGTGTTGGGTGATAAGTGGCCTTCTAACTTGTTTGATGATGAATGGGATGACATGAATTGATGGGGACCAATGGGGGGATGTTCAAGGGGTGGTTGGTTAGTTTCAGGACTGCTTTGTATCAGTGGCATTGGGAGGGGGGAGGGGGGTGGGGGAATAGTGGCCGTTGCATTTCCTGGTTACATGGGTCCACTGGTGCAACCTTGCATTAATAAGGGCATCCCTGACATCCTGGGCAGCAATGTGAGCAGCTCGGGGTGCATCGCCCTCCTCATCCTCCTTTTCTTCTTCCTCTGCTGCCCCCCCCCCCCCCTTCCAAATTGTCTGAGGAGGATCTGAGCTCTTAGCCTTCTTCCTCCTGCCAGTCCAAGCCTCACTGTTGCACAATGTTGTGCAGAGCACAGCAAACCACGACCATTCTGGAGACCCTGGCTAGTGTGTACTGAAGGGCGCTTCCAGATCTGTCGAGGTACCTGAAGTGCATCTTCAGCACGCCGATGGCCTGTTCAATCACACATCTGGTGGTGATATGACATTCATTGTAGCACTGTTGGGCTTCAGTGTTGGGTTTCTGACGGGTGTCATGAGCCAAGTTTGCAGTGGGTATCCCTTGTCGCCTACCAGCCACCACTTAAGTCTGCTTCCAGGTCCGAAACGATTAGGGAACTTGGACTGCCGCAGGACGAAAGCATCATGGCAGCTGCCCAGGAATCTTGAGCACACCTACATAAAGATCTATTTGTGGTTGCACACCAGCAGCACATTGAGGGAGTGGATGCCCTTGCGGTTGACAAATACTCCTGGTTGTTCTGGGGGTGCCCAGATTGCCACTTGTGTGCTGTCGATGGGAAGTCATCCAGAGCCCAACGCCGACTACCCGCTCATTCTGACTGATAGCATCGCAGGCAAAGTTGACATAATTGTCGACCTTGGCAAACAAGCCATCTGTGACCTGTCTTATGCATTTGTGGGTGGCAGATGGGGAGATCCTGGATATATCTGTGGCAGAGCCCCAGAGGCAAAAACGTTGAGGGCGGTGGTGACTTTGCTAGCCACTGGTAATGCGTGGCTACCAGGTACAGCAGGCAGCATGCCTTCTTCTAGGAGGCTACAGATGTCTGCCACCACCTAACATGACATCCTGAGCCTCCTGACAAACTGGTGTTCAGACATGTCAAGGAAGACCCTGTTTCTGGGGTCGTGCCTCCTGTGAGCTGCACCTCTCTGCTGGTCGCTTCTCTGCTCGTCCCTTCTTTGCTGGTCACCTCTGTGTTCGGCAGCTACAGGTCTGTGAGCAGCAGGGTGCTGTGGCTGGTGCTGTTTCTGGTCAACTTGGTCCTCATCTGAGGTCCAATCTAAGGCAGCATAAGCGGTGCCCATGCTGATGTGATAGAGCAAACCTCCAAAGTGTAGAAAACACCAAGTTTGGAAAGTAACCTCTCAGCAAAAGTACCGTGAGCAAACCCTTTCCCACTAGCAGGTAAGAAAGCAGCTGTGAGTACTGAGTACTTATTGGCATATTTGCCTGAGATTGTTTCAGCCTCAATTGCTGCTGTGTACTTGCCTTGGTTTCACTGGCAAGTTTCAGGAAGCCCGGGAAACCCATGGATCCAATGTTAAAGTCAATTTTTTTTTGAAATACCGCTTGAATTGAGTGATTAACATTTGGAAATTGACAACCCGCCTCTCCCGAGCGGGCTGCACGCACGCAGCCTAACGTGCTCGAGTGAAATGCGGAAGTTGCCGGGTTAAAACCGGCTTCCCAATGCGCTGTCAATTTTTCCGGTTTTAACCTCCCACCCGCACCCAAACCCACATGCTCCTGCAGATTAAAATTCAGCCCAATGACTTTTTTAAAACAAAACTGCAGAAACATATGCTCAGTCCTCGAACTGGATCCCTGCTATATTTTGGGTAACTGTAACAGATGCTTCTCCAGCAGAGTCCTACTAGAATCACAGACTGCTCACTTCACAACTTTGCCTTTTCATAAGCCTCAAAAATCGCAGATTTGCTGAACTGTGGCTAAATCTTCCCGAGCTCTGACTATTGCTACTATGAATCTCACATTCTTAGTCATAGCTTTTATTTTCAATCTACAATGATCGGAGACAGGTGCTTGTTCCAATGGGCAGCTATAGTAGAGCAATGGTCATTGATACATTTAGCAGAGACCAGAGATAGACACTGCAAACACACAAGATAATATTCAGAGCGTAGTCTTGCATTTAATTTAGTCACATTAAAAATGCATTTGTGTTATTGTCAACAAGGGGAATAAAATTGCAGAATAGAAATAATATAACCAGTGGACCATAAGTTTCTTCAATAAAAGTCTTCAGTGGCAAGTGTGGTTTCAAATGTCTCAGTGGATTTTATTATGAGGGTGACATCTGAAAATGAGGCTACCCTTGGAAACAAAGCTGTAATTAACAAAAACATTTGTAGCTCCGTGGTGTACAATAAACACATTTAAAAAGAAACGTGACAGTGCTTGAAATAAGAAAGCAGCCAAGTTTTTTTGGAAATCTTCACGAGTGACATTTTTCATATGTGTGGCAGTAAATTTGAACTTCGAGTCTGGAGCTTGAGCAGTGGTGCTTCCTCACGCTGCCTTCAACTGTTCAAAAGACAAATACATTTGAGAGAGGCCATCCTAGTTCATTAGCACAATAAAAAAATGCAGTTCCCCCAATCACGTCATCTAACTGTACCTTGACGGACAAATGCCAAAAGCATAGAAGGTAGAAATTCTTCTTGGGGGAACTGAATATGGGGTGTGGCGTATAATGGGCGGCCCATCCGATACAACCCATTTTAGGCAACTGCCCAAGATTAATTTCTACCCCAGAAGTGAAATAACAAGGAAGGTTAGAAGAGCTAAAAGAGAATATGAAAAATGACTGGCAGTCAGCATGAAGGGTAATAAAAAAAACTTTTATAAGCATATCAAAAACAAGAAGATAGTAAAAGTGGCGACACTAAGAGCTCAAGAAGGCAATCCTGTAGTAGAGAATAAAGGAATGGGAGAGACATTTAACAAGTATTTCACTTCTGTACTTAGAAAGAGGAGTGAAGAGCTACAGGATTACCAAAGTAGGAGGTGGAGGAATCACAAATAACAATATAAATATTTGAAAGGAAACATTACTAATAAATGGGTAAATGGCCAATTTCCTTCCCCCATCCCCACCACCTGAGCACTCAAAGTATTTCTGGGTACAAGTCCTTTACATTAGCCAGACACTCCTCACTATAGGCCCACTCCCTGGCCTGAGAGGCCTGTAGCAGTGGTAATGGCCACCGGCTGCAGAGTCTTCTGACTGCTGCCCAAAACAGTAGCCAGAAGGCGTCCAGCCTTGATCCTCTTCTCCCTATACCCGCAAAAGAAGTCACCAGGTCTGCACAGTTTACGCTGTAGAATACTGAAGGAAGTAAATGATGAAACAAATGAAGCAGAGGTGCTAACCAAAATTCTTCAAAAAAGAGGAAAAGGAGAGGTAGGTCATTTTAGAACATTCAGCATCATGTTAGTAACAGAACTGTTCAGAGACCATAATATGGAATAACATTAATGAACACTTAGAAAGGCATGGGTGAATCAGGGACAGTCAATTTGGGTTCATAAAGGGCAGGTCATGCTTGATTAATTTAATCAAATCCATCAATGAACTGACCTAACACATAGGCAAAAAGAATGAACTGAATATGATAGATTTGGCTTTTCAAAAGCTTTTTGATAAAGTCCCAAAGAAGAGATTTCTTTGTTAAGTTAATGCTTATGGTATTAAAAATAAAGTGACAGCATGGATAGAGGGATGGGTGATGGATAAATGCATGACACTGCTAGTGGTGTGCCAGGAATCTGTGTTGAGACCTTCTTGTTATCCATATACAGAAATGATTTCGATATGGATATAAAGAGAGAATAATATCTACATTTTCTGATGGCACCAAATTTAGCAACATGGCAAACAGTGAGGAAAAATGCAAGAAACTGCAGGACAACAGATATGTTAGGGCAAATGGCAGATAATAACAAATGCAGTTTAGTAAGGATAAATGTAAAATAATACATATTGGGAAAAAGAACAGAGAATGGAAATATACTCCAAATGGTAAAATGTTCAATGAAGTGGACAAACAGAGAGCTACAGAAGTATTGATACACAGATCTATAAAAGCAAGGATGCACATGGGAAAAGTCATAAAAAGGCAAAGGGGACCTGGGTTTTTTATATAGAGGTATTGAATACAAAGGCAAGGAAGGGATGATGAATCTATACAAGACATTGATTGCCACAATGACATAGACGTTAACCGTCCATGTTTTGCATGGGCAATCAACATTTCGGGTGCACTGTTCACACATCCACCTTTGTACATGGAAATCTGCGGGTTTCAAAATTCATACGCTATACTGAGATCACCCCATAATGGTCCAGCATAATAACAGCCTTGGTAAAGAATCTCTGTGTCAACAGCCTGGTTGTGCGTGATGTATTCAACCATCTGTGAGCTCATTTCACCTCTTTGTACTTGAAGTTGCTAAGAGGGTTAGAGACCTTAAATGTATTGGCAGGGTAGCTTTCTGGTTCAATTGGTCTTATTTTTAAATATCACAGCTGGAGAATTTTTTCACAGGGCTAAACTGTCAATATCTGACATTGTACAACTGGCAATATAAATATAGTATGGCATTAATCATTTAATAAATAGGCCCTGCTAAAGCAATACATTTTGAGATTGATGTGGCAATTCTGGTGATCGCTGTTACTTTGCTTTTAGATTAAATATAACAACGGTAAATAGTTGCATTCCCTCTTGATCTTTTGAATACGAGGGCTTTCTGGTGCATTTGGTATTCTGATGTTTGAGTCAGCACAGTGTAGTTATATACAGATGCTTCAAAGAAGGATTGGTTAGAGTAATGAAAATCTCTTAAATTTTGGAAAAGGATTATGGTGAACTGAATTAGGCCCTGAAAGTTAGTGGCTCAGTTTATCTGATAGTCATAAAGCCTGAAATTTCAGGGTCCCTCCTTCACCAACAGAAGCACGGCAGAGCGAGGCCTTTACAAGCAGCAGAGAGAGGAGATGTACCCATTAGTCTGGGATTCATCCAAAACCAAGACCTCAGGAGTGAAAGGAAAATGAGCTAAGTCACTACACCACCAAGACCCCAAGATTATATTGTTGGAAGTGAATGTGTTAGCCTACATCTTTTTCAAATTGGCTGGAATTTGCACCTGGATATTCTGAGCTAATAGATGTTGCCTTTTTGGCTTTCTATGTGCTGCCTGTGTACTGTACTCAAAAGATCAGTATTTCGTATGCTGAATTCTGTCTCACGTGCTAACAGAGAAACAAAAATGTGAAAGATGAGGGCTGTGTAGTTTGGATTGTTATATAAGTTGAATACATTATCTGAAGCAGAAGTTGCTCCACAGGGCTCCTTGCTGCAGCTGTACATTTAACAGATGGAAACCAAAGGGCACATTTCCAAAGCATTTGCAAAGCCGCATGACCAATTGCAAGTTGGTGTCTTTTGCGTGTCTTTTAATAATTTTTCATCTGCCATTATTTTGTAATTGCTTTTCTGTGAAGTCATGAAAGATTTAAAGTATTTATGTAGAAGGTGGTGGAAATGGGTTCTTGTGTTTGGAACGGTTCAGTACATTACCGGGATAAAACGCAAAAGTACAAAACGTCAAGCTACTTAGCTTTTCATCGTGAGAATCACTTCAGAACTTGACTCTGCTTTTGCTCACACAGATGTTTCAAATTGTTTGAAGTGTATGAGGTCAGCAAATTACAACTTCTGCTGGTCTGAGACAAAAAAACTCAGACGTGGGAGGAAAGCGGTATTGATCCAAGTGCCATCTTACTGTGATGTGCATCATTACCATCTGCTTTACAATATTATAACCTGGATATTCCGCGGGGGTTCTCTCAATCTCCCATCGTAACTTAAGCAGAGCTCAAGTGAGAATTCAGGGCCTACATCTTTATAGGAAGGTTTCTTGTGTCTGTCATCTATGTTGTGAAAATTGAGAGGTCGCACAACACCAGGTTATAGTCCAACAGTTTTATTTGAAATCACAAGCTTTCGTCGGGTGAAGTAAAAAGATACAGAATCGCCAAAGCATATATAGATAGAGAACAATGCATGTGTACCTTACAATTGCAGACAACTAAATCTATGTTGTGACCATTGATCCAATTTTCTTCCTCCTCATTGGTTAAGTCTTTGGGGGAGGTGAATTTCTTCGGAGCATCACCTGCTCCACGACCATTTCAAGGAAAGTTCTGTGGAAACCCCGTTTGCAGGTATAAACAGTTTCGGCCAAACTTCTGATGAAGTTATGGCAACAGAGTTTTGTTTTATTTGTGGGCGTCGCTGGCAAGGCCAGCATTTATTGCCCATCTCTAATTGCCCTTGAGAAGGTGGTGGTGAGCTGCCTTCTTAAACCGCTGCAGTCCGTGTGGTGAAGGTACTCCCACAGTACTGTTAGGGAGGGAGTTCCAGGATTTTGACCCAGCGACGATGAAGGAACGGCGATATATTTCCAAGTCAGGAAGGTGTGTAACTTGGAGGGGAACTTGGAGTTGATGGTGTTCCCATGCATCTGCTGCCCTTGTCCTTCTAGGTGGAAGAGGTCGCAGGTTTGGGAGGTGCTGTCGAAGAAGCCTTGGCGAGTTGCTGCAGTGCATCTTGTAGATGGTACACATTGCAGCTACGGTGCACCAGTGGTGGAGGGAGTGACTGTTTAAGGTGGTGGATGGGGTACGAGTCAAGCGGGCTGCTTTGTCCTGGATGGTGTCGAGCTTCTTGAGTGTTGTTGGAGCTGCACTCATCCAGGCAAGTGGAGAGTATTCCATCACACTCCTGACTTGTGATGGTGGAAAGGCTTCGGGGAGTCAAGAGGTGAGTGGGAGAATCTCCAAGGAAATTCACCCCTTCGTGGTCTGGTGGCTTCCTCCAATACTGCCCACAAAGAGTGTTTGTGATACTGGGTGGCTGTATGCTACATAACTTTGCTCTCCAGTGGGAACAACATACGGAGCCACCATTGGAAAGGCCCTTCAGCATGATGAGGCAGATGACACTGATGAAATAAAGGGTGGCGAGGAAGCCGGAGTCCTTTGGCAGCAGCTCATTAAAGAGCATTTGAGCTGAACCATCCCTGTGCCCCCTACATGAACAGTCATATAATCTGTCCCAGTTCTTCCACCCTCCGATAAACTGCATCCGCCCAACATTGATATGCGTGTCAGCTGACATTGCAAGATCACCAGCCAAGACAGGAACACTGAACGCAAAGATTTCAAAAAGGTGTATTATTTCACAGGCTTACAGAAATGCCTACACACTAATTATCACCCAAGTATGAGCCATTAGTGTATTACTTAAGTGCTGTCTTATCTACTCTAGAGCTTCTATGTGGTGCTTCCTCAGTGACTCCAGCATTGGAAGTGGAAGGCTGCTGTGACTGAGCTGCTCACAGTTGGCAACCTTTAGGAACTCAGGCCTGTGAGAGCTCAGCTGCTCAACAAAGTGGAATCCCTCTTCCTGACACACCACCTTTAGTCATGCATTGATTTCCCTAATCTTCTTGTTCTTCCCTATTCTAGCACATGGCTGGGGAAGTAATCCTGAGATAACCACCCCAATGCAGAAGTTCTCCTGCTATTGGGCTGCAGCTCCGCAGTCCCCCTGATCTGTGAGAGAGCAGAAGATGGGAGATCTTTAATGCGAATGAAGCCCCTGTCGATGCAGTCTCCCAGCCTGTCAAAGGCGGAGGAAGTGGTGGAGCCCATAGCCTGCATGGCCCCAGTATGAGCATCCCTGAGAAATATTACAGACTACTGTATACTACAGATTACTGTCTACTACAGACTACTGTGTACAACAGGAGCAACAGACTCCTGCAAGGAGGGCCCAGCTGCAGCGTCCATTGAGGTGGCCAGAGTGTCGATGCCATGCGCCAGAGCTGCACACGAGTTACTAGTAAACTTGTCCATCATCTCGGACATGTTGCAGTAGCCCCCTGTACATTCAGCAATTGCTGGTGCACAGAAAGCATTTTTCTTTTAAAGGCTGAGCCTCTAAAGTCTGCATATCTGTCTCCTTCAGCAGAATTAGGACCCAAACTTGCACTCTGGCGAGTTGCTTCCTGGGCTGCCCTTTCTACTTGCACCTGCTCTGGCTCACTTGTGCTGTGTGAATCATCCTATCTCCAGTGCTGCATGTCCTTCCTCTGCCAATGATATCGGTGGTGGCGTCCTCCGTTGGAGTCAAAGTTTGCAATGTGGCGGGACCTCCTCCCGTTCATGAGGTCTCCCTCCGACTATGTGTCAGCTTCTTCTGCAAGAAGAGTGGGAGAGGGTTAGCGTGTGCCCTGATGAAGAGTTGTGAAGAAAGGTGAGGCAGCTTAGCATAGCGTGCATGCTACGAGGAGGAACCAGCAAGTATGGGCAGGAAAGAGGACGTTGTAAGGGCAGTAGCAGGTGTTGAGTGTGTGAGTGCAAACAGAAGGAAGTGTAGTGAAGTGTGATTGGAGAAGAGGCTTGAAAAATGGTGGAGAAAAGGATTGCTAGTGCTGGGGCTAAAGGCTGGTGCTGTGTAGAGAGTAAGAGAAGGGAAGAGAGTCTTACCTTAGCAAGCAATGTAAGATCATTAATTTTCTTCCTGCACTGCAGCCCAGTACTAGGAACTATGCTCCTGACATTGGTCTGTCTAGCCATCTCTCTTCACTGCGGCTGGCTAACTTGTCAGTGCACCTGTCACCCATTTGAAGGAAAGAAGACCTTGTTCCTGGTCCTTACTTGCTCCATGAGGACCTCCATGGCAGTATCTGAAACATGGGGTGACCTGGGCATTGTCATTCAGCCTGCTGCCTTAGTAACGTGCTGTCCCGTCACCAGAACTGAAAACTCCCTCTCCCCTTGATGAGGTGCAGGCTGGCTTTAACAAGCAGCAGGCCTGCCGGATTTCCTGCCCTCCTAAATGGTGAATTGGCTATAAGCGGGGCGATTAGCACTGGCAGCTCGCCTCCTGTATTCAAAGGAAGCCTGATCACGAAAATCAATCCAGCCTCACGGCGATGTCATCAGGTGGAACGCACGCATGCACATTACCCACTCGATCTGCGCCACAAATGAAAATCGACCCCAGTGTATGTGAGTCTACGAGTGTTACTACTTTTTAGGCTTGTCTGTGTGTATCTGAGCCATGCAGTTTCTAATCTGCAATGTGTCACTTGGTCGATTAGTTAATCTATCATTATCATTTATCACGTACCCCAGTTGATCTCCTGTGACATTGCTTACAGAAAGAAAAATATAAACTAAATTTAAAAATATTAAACAGAATATTAAAATTATCATTGTTATCCCCTAAATATTCTCCCTATCAATTAATTAAAAAAAAATCTTCTCTAATATTTGGCTTGCAATCCTCAGTTTACCTTTACACTGAATGTAATTCTGCTTCCTTTGTGATTCTTTCTACAAAATTAATTTATCTTTCTATATACTATCCTGAGTGTATGTTCTGAAATGTTGCACTTACTCCTCATCAACATAATTTGTGATTAAATCCCTTTGACCTTGAAATTAGGCTATGCAAAGATTAACATACAAACACTTAGAACATTCACATCATTTTTTGTTTATTTATTTATTATCGGGATGATGTTGGCTCTGGCAAGGCCAGCATTTATTGCCCTTCCCAGTTGCGCTTGATAAGGTGGTGGTGGACCTTCTTGAACTGCTGCAGTCTGTGTGGTGAGGGTGATGTTAGGTAGAGAGTTCCAGGATTTTGACCCAGCGATGATGAAGGAACAGCAATATATGTCCAAGTCAAGATGGTGTGTGACTGTTTCCCTGAACGCCATGGAATCTTTTACTCCATGGTTTGCATGTTTTTTAAAAAACAGCTTCCGCGCCCGGAAGCCAACCTGATTGACAGGCTTGGCTGCCTGTCGAGTGGGGAACGCTCCATAAAAGGCCGCAGCACAGGAGCAGCTGGGTTCAGTGGTTGTTGGGGGTAGAGGTCGCAAAGGGGGGGGGGGGGGACATGAGTACAGCATGTTTGGGAGAGTCGAGGGTGATCGGGGGGGAGGTCGGAGATCAGGGGCAGAGATGGGGGGTCGGGGAGTGACTTGAAGACCGGGGGTTCGGGGATGGGGAAGTCGGTGATCATGATGGGGGGGTCAGTGATCGCGCGGTGGTCGGTGACGGCGGTGTGTTGGGAGAAATCGTGGGGGTCAGTGATGGGTTTGGATAGGCTAGTCTGTTAAAACCAGAAGTGGGTGGGTTTGAGGCGGGTCGGGTTCCTGTTTCAGATATTTAGGGGTAAAAATTGAGTCGCGCCCCATTTGGGGCGCTAACCTCGCCGGGGCGCGACTTTTAGCGCCCCGAAAAAATTAGCGGCCCCGCGCCGGAACTTCAGTGGTTGCGCCCCAAGAGGGAAGCGGGGCGCCACTGGAAGCACCCCGCATCCCTCTTGGGGCGCTGCGAGTGAATATCCTGGCGCTACGTGCCGCAGCGCCACGCGCTGCGGCACGTCGCGCCGCGGCATTGCAGGCCTTCCTCCCCTTCTTAAAGGGGAGGGACCCTGCGCAGCGCGAACCGGGGCCCAGCTGGGCCCCCAGGGATCGGGAGTGCCGGCAAAAGAGCCCGGCACTCAAGAGAAGTGCCGGCTCTTGGAGCGCAGCCGGCACTTCACGGTGGGGGGGCTTCACGGGGGCCGGGGACAGCAACGGGGGCAGGTGCTGGCAGGCGGCCAGCAACAAAAATGGCCGCCTGCCACCTCCCCTTTAAATATCGCCGCCCCGGCCGCACGTACGCCTCCCTGAACCCGTCGGACATAGCGTCTGGCGGTAAATCAGGGGGCGCGACTGAAGATCACGGCCGGGGCGCGAGCGGGGTGCTGCGCACGGCGATGACGTCATCGCCGGCGGCGCAGCGCCACAGGGCGCTACCGGCTGCCGCCACCGCTAACCTCCCACTAAATTTTTCGGGAGGCGTGGGCGGCGCTGCGCCCGGGCGTTAGCTGCTTTACGCCCCATTAGCGCCCTCTTAAGGCGCTAACGGGAGGCGCAAGCAGCTGAATTTTTCCCCCTTAATATTTTAATTTCCCACCAGAAACAAATCCAAATGTTTTTGGGGGTATAAGTTAACCCCTATGTAATTCTAAGTAATAATTGACAAAGGTTCCAAGGGGACAATGAGAAGGAATTTATTTAAGCAGCGAGTTGTTATGGTCTGGAATGCACTACCCGAAAGAGTGGTGGAAGCAGATTCAGTAGTAACTTTCAAAAGGGAATTGGGCATATCCTTGAAAAGGAGAAATTTGAAGGGCTATGGGGAAAAAGTAGGGGAGTGGGACTAATTGGCTAGCTCTTTTAAAGAGCCGGCACAGACACAATGGGCCGAATGGCCTCCTTCCGTGCTGTATGATTCTATGATAGGCTGCATAGAGTCTCCCAGATGGGAAGCTTCCAGGTTGTGGACTGAGTCAGCTTGCCCTATTTGCAATAAGCTGCTTAAAATCAGGATGTCCCTCAAAAAACTTACTCATCTTAAAAAGACGCATGACGTCAAAGAAAGGAAGAAAAATACCGTGCTAAAATATGGTGAGATTGGTTTGCAGACTGAAAATCTGTTCTGTGTGAGGTGATACATTGTTAATGAATACTTTCAAAATCAGAATGCATCATAAGCTATAATTCAAAGAGCTGAATTCACATTGCTGATAAAACCATGTGGTAAATATTCTCTAATCCATATTAGATACTGCTCATACAGATAGATTGGGAACTGTTAATTTCTGAGAATGTACACGTAAAGGATGTATAATTTTCTGTGTTCACTTTGTTAAAAGGAACATAGAAACAAGAGTAGACCATTCAGCCCCTCGAACCCGTTCAAGTCCCACTCCAGACACTTGAGCTCAAAATAAGATGCCAGTACTGAGGGAGTGCTGCACTGTCAGACAGGCCGTCTTTCAGATGAGACGTTAAACTGAGACTCTGTCCGCCCTCTCAGGCGGACGTAAAAGATCCTATGCCACTATTTCGAAGAAAAGCAGGGGAGTTCTCCCCGGTGTCCTGGCCAATATTTATCCCACAACTAACATACCAACAGATTATCTGGTTATTGTCACATTGCAGTTTATGGGACCTTGCTGTGTGCAAATTGGCTGCTGCGTTTCGTACATTACAACAGTGACTATACTTCATTGGCTGTAAAGCGCTTTGGGATGTCCTGAGGTCTTGAAAGGCACTGTATAAATAGAAGTTTTTCTTTTTTTCCCCCAATTAGATCATGGCTAATCTGTACCTCAACTCCATTTACCCACTTTTGATCCATATCCCTTGATACCATTACCTAATAAAAATCTGTCAAAATAATATATACAAGACCATTACACTAACACTATTAGAACCAGATCTCGCCTTACAGCTACCCTTGTTGTTATCTGGATTTATGTGGTTTTTTCAGTCATTAACCTATGACAGTTCATGGAGCAAAGTTAGTGCACCACTTATCAAAACAGTACTTTGTTCCAGCGCCAGTGATGATGCCACATAGCATAACTAACAGAGATAGACTGCAGACTAGTACATACCTGCAGCACTCTATGTACATAACTCTAATTGGTAGAGAATTCCACAGGTTCAGAGGGTGGTGAACCTGTGGAATTCTCTACCACAGAAGGCTGTGGAGGCCAAGGGGGAGAAATTCGGTATCGCCCCGTTTGGGGCACAATTATCGGCTGGGAGCAAAGTTTAGCGCATGGTGCTAATTATCGCCTCCGACTGCAAACTTGGCTTCTATCGCCCCTGGAGGTGATTGGAGTGCTAAATCAGGCGCTACACACCTCTCTTAAGGCGCTAACGCCGAGGAGCGTAGCGCTACCTCAGAGCGCTGGCGAAGCTCATGTGATGTCAGTCAGCAATGGAACACAGACACAATGGCGCCGGCCAGTTCTTAAAGGGGAGGGTCGATCTTGCTCTCCATCCACACCCTGCTCATTGCAGCCTTGAATCTCGGCTGGAGAGACCTGTACATCAAATCTGCTGGAAAGAACAATGGAGAGACCCAGGGAAAGAGCTCAGAATGCAGCCCCCATAGTCTCTTCTAAATCAATGCAAGGAAGGTCAAATCAAAATGAACCTGCAAAGTGCTGCTCAGTACCCAAAACTCCTTCACACAGCGTTGAATTTCTTCAGAAGTCTCTCTCTCTCAGAATGCATGGTGCAAAAATGTCGCCGACAAAAAAAGGCAGGAAGCGGTCGCCTTTAAATGGCGCTCCCCCAGTCCCTTCCCTAGCGGCAGTCGGTAAGGCAGGGGGCGTCACTTAATATCCAGTCCGGGGCACTACCAGGGCGTTGCACGCTCGACTGACGTCACGATCTGCGGGCGCAGGAGATCGTGGCAGTAGTGTTTAGCACCACCGCAAAATGTCTGGTCAATTTCGCGAGCAGCACAAACATCGCCACGCCCGGGCGCTAATTGCTTTGCGCCCCATTAGCGCCCTCTTAGGGTGCGAACGGGAGACGCAAAGCAACTGAATTTTTCCCCCCAAGTCACTGAATATATTTAAGAAGGAGCTAGATAGATTTCTAGATACAAAAGGCATCAAGGGGTATGGGGAGAGAGCAGAAATATGGTATTGAGATAGAGGATCAGCCATGATCATATTGAATGGCGGAGCAGGCTCGAAGGGCCGAATGGGCTACTCCTGCTCCTATTTTTCTATGTTTCTATGGACTGGATTTTGCCAGCCCTGGGGAGGCAGGTTTGGAGGTGGGACTGCCGGGAAAATGGCAGAATCTGGGGGCGGGTGCCCAACCCGCCCCCAACCCACCTCCATGCCATCTTGCCAGGAGGCGGGTAGCCGACCCGCGCTGGGTCCCGTCTCCTTGGAGGCGGGAAGGAGATTACAGCCACTTAACTGCCTGTTAACAGGTAGTTAACAGGCGGATAAGAGGATTATCCCCATTTTGCCAACTCAAGTTCGGACTTCCCGAAGGCTCCGAAACCCGCCAGGTCAGCGAGGCGAGCAGTGGGTCTGCGGGGGCCGGAGGGGTGCAAAATTGCGCTGTGGAGGTAAGTGATGGGTGTAAGTGTGGAGAGGTGAGTATGTGAGGTAAGTGGAAAGTGTTAGAAAAAGTTTACTTACCTTTATTTCTTCCTGCAGGCTTCCAACGTTGGGGATGCGGAGAGTCTCGCACCTCCGCGGCAGAGATGACAGATGGCCGTTGGATTCTCCAATGCAACAACCATCTAATTTCTGCAAAAAAAGAGGTTTGATGAATTGATTTGTCTAATTTTTGACAGATGAAACGTCATACATTGACCTTCTCTGTAACCAGCTTTCCCTTAATTGGCCTGCTAAACCCGCTGAGCGGGCTTAACAAGGTCAATCCAGGGAAAATAGCGTGGGTTGGCCAGAAGTTGATGGAGGCGGGACTGAAACCCGACAAGTGGGAGTCCCGCCTCCAAAAGCTCCCCATTGGCAAAATCCAGCCCCATGTTTCTAATTAACCCCAAGGCCATATGTACTCTCAGCATGTCCAGAGTGCATTTATGTACAGAAAACTTGGTCAAATTTATCAAAAAGAGCACAGACTAGAGTTGCAGTTGCATGTTCTAACAAGAAAAATATATTGTCAGTGCTCATGTGCAGTAAATTATTGCCTGTAAACAAAAGTAGTGACATGGTACTTTATTTTATTTTACAGATGAGTAACCTAACGCAAGAAGTGTCTCAATTAGGCAAAGACCTACACAATGTAATGCATCTTTTGGAAGGCCTTTTGGCAGCACAGAAAAACACACCTTTCTGGCCTGTTCATGGTGCTCACATGGCCCCTTCAGTGAACAACTTGAAACCAAGAATGGCTTGGACATCGCATCAGCCTTGTTTTCATATGCAGGGAGGGACAGCCTCTTGCACTACAGCAAACCCATCGCAAAGCACAACAGCGCCAGGCATGTGGTCTTTGGATCCAGGTGTTCAATACGGTAACTCTCAAGGAATGGGAATGATTTCACAGAGACCGATGGAAAGTGATCATTACCACAACTTGTCCACGCCAGTCCATTCTCAGCACTGCCAGTCACCCCAGGGTGATCACTTGCCACTTGCAAAATGTGTGTCTCCACATTCTGACAGCGTGTTAACCCCTCTTCAGTCCATTTCAGTAACCCTTTCATCTTCGGCAAGTTCATCGCCTGAGAGATCAATCCCACTGGTGTTCCCCTGCAAATCTGAGGAGAATAGCAGCTCCAACCTGGGCCCAGTCAGTTCATCAGACCTTGGAAATTCGCCAGATTCCTGGGAACTTGAGGGCATGGCAGGTATCTCTTTATCAACCATGGCAGCTTCACCTGTAGAAGTTGTGGCAGGTACACACAAATTTAAGGATGACAGTGCCATTAACGTGTAACGATAGCAATGAATTGATGAGCAAGTACTGAAAAGCATGGCCTGCAGCTGTCAGTTATAAATATATATTATTGTATCAGTGCTTTATTCTTCTGCATTCCACTGATTTGCAGAGGTAACAGTCACAGAAAATAACTTCAGGGGAATGCTGGAAATCGAACTTTATTTGAAATAAAGTGATAAAAATATAACAGATTAATCTCCAGTGGAGAAAAAGTGAGAAAACGGTTTTCAGGAGCATGCTTATGAATCTATAACTATTTGAGCACAAAACTAGTTTGCTTGTCTGGCCTGCAAACTCCTAGGGCGATCCAAGACCCTTGCAGCCTCAGGACAGCTGGAAATCAAGGGCTTTTGTGGCAGAGGTCATTCTTCCCTAAAGCAAAGGTTTTTTTTTTCAAGTCTCTGCTGAAATATCCCAGATGGATACGAATTGGACAGTTTGCTCTGGGTGGTCGGGTGTCCTGCTGGTTCATTTGTCTGTGCTGCCAAGGCACAGGGACAATTATCGCTGCATGCTGTCTCCTAGACAATCAGTCAACTACAGCTGGTAGCAGAAGGTTAGTCGCTGCACATTGTATCATGTAAATCAATTTGTTCAATTATTTATCAAAAAATGACTATTTTTATACATTTGGTATGGAAACTTAAGTCACATGTTTATAATAAAAAACCTTTTTGTGGCAAAGCTTGAAGCAAAACTCGAATGCATTACGAAAATCCTATTTATGATGTTAGCTCAGAAATAATTGGAAAAAAAGTTATCTAAGGCACTGTAGTTAAAAAGATATGTAAAGGATTAGATTATTTAGAATGGATTGCATGCTACCTACTATGAATGTACCTGCAGTGATCAAAATATAATAACTAAAACAAATAGAGAATGACATTTAATGCTTATATTTCAATAAAACATTGTAGGGAATGTCAAAAAATGATGTAATCCCAGAAATAGGTACAATAATATAGAAAATCTCACTAACTTTAAAAGTATTTCATGTTCTTTTAGATTCTTACCATTTAATAAAAAGAACTTGATAACTTTGTATGAGGTGTGGCACAGATGGTTTGTACATATGGATTGTGTTTCCAATGGGAATTTGTTTTTAAATATTCAAAA
Source organism: Squalus acanthias (assembly GCA_030390025.1). Lineage (NCBI taxonomy): Eukaryota > Metazoa > Chordata > Chondrichthyes > Squaliformes > Squalidae > Squalus > Squalus acanthias. Next base: position 124,960,042 of record CM059428.1, read on the forward strand.
ACTAACAACACCCCAGTAGCTTTCTCAGCAGCACGTTGGAGACCCATTCAGAGGGCCTGGGTGGAAATCCTAGGCTGGGAAATTGGACCCATTTGGCCGGGTTGGAAGAAAAAATGGCGACCACCTCGCTTCCGCCTGCTTCTGGCGGGTCCTGCGGCCGCCGCCAGCTTGGGCAGTGCTGCCGTTGCCTGCGCTCGCTGCAGAAATGGAAATGAGGCAGATTGTGACGTCAATGAGTGTGCAACGTTTATTTGATGCACGATCTGCCATTTTGGATGTTGCCGCTCCATTTAACGCCCTATCCTAATCACGACCAGCAGCACGAAGGACCCCCCCCCACCAGCGCTATTTAAAGGGATCATCAACAACTTACAGCTGACTTGCTTTTTCATTTGTACTGGCTCTGTGTAAGTTTGCGCACCTGTTTGGAGCTTTCTAGAGTTATTTAAAGTTGGTGAGGTGACAGGGAGTGATGCTGCAAGTGGAGAAGGCCTTGCTTCTCATTTAAAGGGTCCTGCTCAGACCACTTGCTCCCAGTCATGGGTGCTCTACTTGCAGTTCCCCTCGTGCTAGAGTATGACAGGGAGATGGAGCGGAGGCAGCAAAGAAGAGGACAAGATGCTCGCAGAGGGAGGAGGAGGGGCAGTAGGGCTCTCGGCAGGAGGCCTTGCCCACCTAGGGTCTTCCGAGAGCACTTCTCCTATCTGCACTTAAGCCAGGAGCAGTGTATTAGGAGGCTCTGCTTCACCAATGAGTTGGTCACAGAACTCTGCCACCTCTTTCAACCAGACCTGCAGCCTCAGAGCAGGGCGATGATGGCTCTGCAAGTGGCCCTCAATTTTTTCGCCACTGATCCTTCCAGTCTGGAGCAGGAGACATAGCTAACATTTCTCAGTTCACGTCCATCGCTGCATCCGGGACGTCACAGAGGCTCTCTACTCCAGGAGAATGGACTTCATTGTCTTCTCTCTGAACAGAGAGAAACAGGAGGAGTGTGCACGTGGCTTTGCCAGGATATCGGACATCCCCATGGTGCAGGGCGCCACCGACTGCACACACGTAGCTTTGCGGGCACCGCACACCAATCCTGAGATGTTCTGTAACCACAAAGGCTATCACTCACTTAATGTGTAGCTGGTGTGCGACCAGCCCAGTACATCATGATGGTGAATGCCCGGTATCCTGGTAGCAGTCATAATGCCTTCATCCTACGGCAGTCCGGTGTGCCAGTAATATTCCAGCCACCACGTCAAACCCGAGGGTGGCAGCTCGGAGGCAAGGGCTATCCGCTCTGCACCTGGCTGATGACACCTCTCCGCAACCCCACCACTCATGGCCAGCAATCATATAATGAGAGCCATGCTGCCATTAAGAAACTCATCGAGCAGACCATCAGGGTTCTAAAGATACAGTTCCACTGCCTTGACCGCTCAGGAGGAGCCCTCCATTACACGCTGGAGCAGGCGACCCATTTTGTGCTGGTCTGCTCCATGACTTGTCCAAAAATGTGCGGGTTAGGTTGATTTGGCTATGATAAATTGACCCTTAGTGTTAGGGGGGGATTAAATATGTGGGGTTATGGGGATAGGATGGAATATGTTAGGGGGAATTAAATACGTGGGGTTACGGGGGTAGGGTGGGATATGTGTACTGTGGGGATTAAAGCAGGGACAGGGTACTGGACTTGGATGATCAGCCATGATCGTATTGAATGGTGGAGCAGGCTCGACGGGCCGAATGGCCTACTCCTGCTCCTAGATTCTATGTTTCTATGTTTCTAAGACTTGGCCATCATGAGGGCCACCACAGGTTCCGGGACCACCTCAGGAGGAGGAGGAAGAGAAGGCTGAGGAGGAGGAGGAGGAGGAGCCAGAGGAGGAGGAGGAGGAGGAGGAAGGGAGCAGGCAGGTAGCAGTTCCTCGTTCCAGACGGGCTGTCCATGCGCGCCTCATCAGACTCCGGCTCCAAGGAATGAAACCCCAGATCTCTGTTGCTCATCGCTTCCCCAACTTACCATCTCTCTGTCACAGAACGTCACAGCGTCCTCCTGGGCACAAAGCTGAAATGAGAGCCACCACAAAACAAACATAATTTATAAATTTATCAAATCCAAATCAAAATAACAAAGTCACCTAATCACTCTTGTGCATTCCCTTAGGGCTCGATTTTGTCAATGGGGACGTGATGGAGGCGGGACTCCCACTTTTTGGGTTGTAGTCCCACCTCCATCAATTTGTGGCCAACCCACGCTACTTTCCCTTGATTGACCTTGTTAAGCCCGCCCAGCGGGCTCAGCAAGCCAATTAAGGGACACCTGGATACTGGTGACGTCAGCGATTGACATTTCATCTGTCAAGAGCTTTTGACAGATGAAATATCAGCGTTTGACAGCTCTGTGAAGCTGTCAAACACTGACAATCTGTCTTCTAACTTGAGTCCTTCTACTCAGACTCAGTTAGAGAGCTCTCCAGACCAGAAAGCAGAGGCTGCAGCTTTTCACAGTTCAGCGGCCATTCTGCTTTCTGTGCCGGTGAGCTGAGGGACTCCCGAGAACTGAAGGGAGGAAGCCTGGAGGAGAAAGTAAAGGTAAGTAAAACTTATTGGCCCAAAAATTAGTGCCTCTACGCGAGAGTACGCACTGTGTACTCTCGCGTATTCTGTCTCCAATTGCCGGTTTTCTGCATGCACTGCACATGCGCTGAAAACCGGCACTTGGTGATTTCAAAAGGGGGCGGTTCCTAGGTGAACCGCGTGCGCGCTACAGGCTGCGCGCACGCAGTGCACTTAGTGCTTTGAACGCGCAGGTAAGCATGGAAGATTTTACACATAAAGAAAGGAGGCGTAAGGCCCTCTTTTAACAAGGTAAGTAGTTAATTAAGTATTATTTTGAATTTTTTTCAACAGGTATATCTTTTTTAGAGACTTTAAAGAAAGGTAAGTTTATTTTTATAACTTTTAAAAAGATTTTAAATTTTTTCAAAAATTTAATTTTTTGTTTAAAGTGGTTAATTTATTTAACTATACTTATTTTATTAATGTGATCGTTTTAAAAAAAAATTTAATTGAGGTTTAGCTGTTCTTTTCGGGGGGTATAGATTCATAGCTTTCACAGCACTTATGTGAAAACTATGAATGAAAGATGGTGTGCTGCCATTGGCTCTAACTGAATCACGTGATCCCACAGCTCGCACGAATTAACTGCGCCTGTGGGATACGGAAGCACTGCACAGCTGCTGTCTAGAACATCAAGTTCGTGCGAGCTCGGAATGAAAAAGCCGGCGCGCAGTGAGATATCGCGGGGAAGCCTTACCCCCGCACGAAGGCTCCCTCACTAATTTTTGGGCCATTAAAACACTTTACACACACCAAACACACTTACCTCTGCACTCATGCACCCATCACTCGACCGGACATCTCGACCCCACCAAGCCCTGCAGACCGACGGTCCGCCTCGCTAACTTGGCGTTGTTTGGAGCCAGCGGGAAGCCCACACTTCAGGGCTAAAAATAGGGATTAGCCAAAAAACTGCCTGTTAACTACCTGTTAACAGGCAGTTAATTGGCACTAATCCCCTTCCCACCTCGGGGAGGCGGTTCCCAGCACAGGTCGGGTACCCGCCTCCTGGGACATTGGCATGGAGGCGGGTTAGGGGCGGGATAGGTACGTGCCCCCCGAATCTGCAATTTTCCCACCACTCCCGCCTCCAAACCCGCCTCCACGGGGCTTGGAAATTCGAGCCCGTAGGGCTGGATTTTGATACTGGGGCGGGTTGGGGTCGTGTCATCCACTTTTCGTGTTATTCACCCGACTGCAATTGGATGTGGGAGATTGATACGATTTTCACCTAATTGGGCAATTGAGTTCCAGCATGTGGGAACCCATGAACCAATTAATGTTTTCAGTCTGAAAGTCGCCTCTGATGATGTCATTGCTGCTGCATTGAAGGTCTGCAAAGACTGCCTGGCCTTCGCTGTGAGAGGACCTGGATGCAAAATGAGCAGCAGCAGCCCTAAGTCTGCTCCCAGATATTTTTGCACCACCACTCCCAGATATGTTTCCATTGCACCACCACTCCCAGATCTATCAGTCAGTCAGTCATCCAAATGTGCTCCCGCCAGGTTTCACATTTGAGGTTCAGAGCAGGCGTGCTTCACGTAGAAAAAGGGTTAAAATCACAAAGGCCTTTCAAAATGGCATTATAGAGGCAATTTAGTGCTTGTTACGGGCCTTAACAGCCTATCCCGCCTCTTAGAGGCGGGACGGAGTCGTGACCAGCAGACACGATTTAATGAAAATTGCGTGGAGGCGGGATGGAGGTGGGCTAATGCCCGCCCGCCAGTTTTTGCAATTTTAATCCCCCACACGCCTCCAAACCCGCCTCCACGGGTCAATGAAAATCTAGCCCAAAGTGTCTGTCTTTTGTGTTGCTTTTTCTACAGCAGTAGTGCTCCTACAAAGTGCTTCCCCAGTAGTTGCAGCGTGGCTGTTGGAAGGCTGCTGACTTTCCGTGGGGGACACTGCAGATGGCCTTGGAGGACGACCTCGAGCAGCTCTGGGCCTAGAAGGCCCGGCTGTAGACTGTACCACCTCGGCATGGGCGGCAGCAGTCAGGCCTGGCTGGCTGACAGGCAGCAGCAAGGGCACTGGCAGAGTGGCAGTGGTCGGAGTACAAATGCTGTCATCCTGAGAGAGGGCAGCAGGTTCTTGCTCCACAGAGCCACTGCCACTCCCCTAGGGTGATGCATCAGCATTCCTAGCCATCTGTTAGGGGACAGATTTCAGGCCTGCTGTGAGACCCTGCAAGCCCCTTTCCACATTCGTAAACCCAGCCACGATGGCAGCAGTCTGAGCTTCCACTGTAGCACTGAGACGTTGAGTCATTTCCACCTGTGCTGCAATGGAAGCTGCGACATCACCCATCACACCAGCATCGTGGCTGGGTCCACAAGATCTTTCATGGAGTTGCCCATCACTTCCATCCTGGAAATCACGGGCTCCAAGCTCCGCGCAAGGCCCCGTGCAATGTGGGAGCCGGACTCCTCCATGCTCCTTGACACTGACAAGAGGCTCTCTGGCAGGCTTGCCATTGCACCCTAGAATTTCTGTGTGCATGCCCATCACCCTTCATCTGAAGGCCGCCCCATTAAGGTCATCATCTGAGTCCTGTGCAGCAGAACTCATGCGTGAACTCACCCTCCGAGGAGCAGGCACCTGAGCTACCCTTCTCCCTGGCCTGGCTGTAGCCCAGTTGTGCCTGATGACTCACCACGTGCAGATCCCGCCTCTACACTACCCTCTAAAGTACGCGCAGTGCCATTTTCTGAGCTGGTGTCTGCGGGTGTCAGATGCAGTACCGGTGTGTCTTCTCCTCCTTCACTGTCCTCCTCAATCACTTCAGGGACTGACTGGCCAGGTTGGTGTTCGTGGCTATGTGAAAGGAGAAAGGCACAAGGGTCGGGTTGTGGTTGCGGGGAGGGGGGTAAAGCAAGATATCCATGCATTCACCATCAGCAACTTGTAAGTGAGAAGAGATTGTGAAACGAGGGGGAAGAGGGATGTGAGAGGAAGGATTAGGTATGAGCATACCGCCATCATCATCAATGCTTTCAACTCCCCCGCTCGCCACGGACTCAGTGACGGCCCCTCCAATGATCTCCAGCACTGCTTCCTCCAGCTCTGTGAGGTTCTGCAGTCGGGCTTCCCCCCCACCTGTCCACTGCTGCTCCCGGCGGCTATGAGCCACCTTTGCCTGCAAGAGAAAGGGTAGTGTGTCAGTGAGTGTGGTGCAATGTGTTTGGTGATGTGCCTACCATGGTTGAATTGCTGACTGTGTGCAAGGTGTGAGATGTGGGTATGAGTCTTGCAGCAGTGGTAAGTGTGTGAGGGTGAAGTGAAGCTATGAATGTGAGCTATGAGTGGTGATTGCTAGAGATTGTTGGTAGGTGAGTGATGGGATGTGGTGCATTGAGCAGTGTGTGAGGCTAGTGGTGTAGATGGTGGGATATGGCATTTGAAGATGCATTCACTCACCTTGGCCACTCGTGTGAGGTCATTAAACTTTCTGCGGCACTGCATCCAGGTCCTGGGGGCAACTGACAACTTCAGCGATCTCCTCCCACAGCCTTCTGGTGTTCTGCCTTGAAGGCCTCGTGCCCCGCTGCGGGTAGAGGACCTGACGGTGTGTTTGAACCCCAGGACCAAGGCCTCCAGAGCCGCATCTGAGAACCTCCTCGCCCTCGCTCTTGCCTGTTGGGTCATGCCTTCATGCAGACTGACAACGAGGTGCTTCTGCAACAAAGCACCTCCCCTTTAAGTAGTGCAGAGAGCCTAGGCCAAACTTTATTGGCCAGTAGACTGCTCCTGATATTGGCCCCACTGTGTTCAGCACTAAGCCAACCAGCAGCGCAGATAGTGCTGAGATCAGCACTGCAATCATTATAATGTGCAGGCAGCACGAACTTTGCATGCTGTGTCCACCACTTTGAATGGGCGCAGGGACATAGCACTTCGCGCTGCTCATGCCTGTTTTCAGGCCTTATCCAATTTCTAGGCCCTAGCCTCAAATTATATTTGTACTTTCACCTTCTGTGGTTAATTTATGGACAGTTCTCAACAAGGTTGTTAGGCCTCTCTGTGGCAGAGGGCTCCTGGTCGGAAAAAGTGCCAAAGAGACAATTCTCGGACCACAACTCCAGTCAGTTCTACAAATTCGATCATCCCCTAAAATGGGCGCGCAGGATTCAGAGCGTGCACTTCACGCGCCTGTCCGGAGGAACCACGTGAAATTGGTGCTGGCATCTCATTATTATATATCCGGTGAGCAGCCAACGCTACCCATGTCGTGGTCCATGTTGGTACCAATGACATAGATAGGACAAGGAAAGAGGTTCTGCTGAGGGAGTTTGAGCAGCTAGGGGCCAAATTAAAAAGCAGAACCTCGAGGGTAATAATCTCTGGATTACTACCTGAGCCACGAGCAAATTTGGCTAGGGTAAATAAAATCAGGGAGTTGAATGCGTGGCTCAAAGACTGGTGTGGGAAAAATGGGTTTTGCTTCTTGGGACACTGGCACCAGTACTGGGGCAGGAGAGAGCTGTTCCGTTGGGACGGACTTCACTTGGCCAGTGCTGGGACTAGTGTCCTGGCGAATCGAATAACTAGGGCTGTGGAGAGGGCTTTAAACTAATTAGTGGGGGGGAGGTTTCAAGAGAGCAAAAAATAAAAATGACAACAGAGAGGGTCATAGACATAGGTAGCAGTAGGGGAATCACAAATCAGAGCGTGGCAGGAAGGGACAGAGTGTGTGGAGTAAAAGGTAAACTGGTAAAAAGTGAAAAAGCAGGAACTAAGTGCCACAAAGCATATTTGAAAGTTCTCTATCTGAATGCACGTAGCATTCGTAACAAAATAGACGAGTTAATGGCACAAATAACTACATATGGTTATGATATTGTGGCCATTACAGAAACATGGCTGCAGGGTGACAATGCCTGGGAATTAAACATACCAGGTTATTTAACGATCAGGAAGGACAGGCAGGAAGGAAGGGGAGGTGGGGTGGCTATGTTAATAAAGGAAGGAATCACTGTAATACAGAGTAATGATATTGGGTCAAAAAATCATGATAATGAAACAGTTTGGGTGGAGATAAGGAATAATAAGGGGAAAAAAACATTAGTGGGCGTAGTCTATAGGCCTCCAAACAGTTGCAACTCTATTGGACGGAGTATCAATCAGGAAATAGTTGAGGCATGTAATAAGGGAACATCTATAATTATGGGGGATTTTAACTATCATATTAATTGGACAAATCAAATGGGGCAGGGCTGCCTTGAGGATGAGTTCATTGAGTGTATTAGGGATGGGTTTCTTGAGCAGTATGTAACTGAACCGACCAGGGGGCAAGCAACCTTAGATCTGGTCCTGTGTAACGAGACAGGATTAATTAAAAATGTCCTAGTAAAGGATCCCCTTGGAATGAGTGACCATAACATGGTTGAATTCCATATTCAATTAGAGGGTGAGAAGGTTGGATCTCAAACAAGCGTGCTAAGCTTGAATAAAGGAGACTATGAAGGTATGCGAGCGGAATTGAGTAGAGTGGATTGGGAAAATAGATTAAAGGGTAAGACGACACATGATCAGTGGTGTACATTCAAGGAGTTATTTTACAACTTCCAAAAAAAATATATTCCACTGAAAAGAAAAGGGTGTAAAAGAAAGGACAGTCATCCGTGGCTAAGTAAAGAAATTAAGGATAGTATTCGACTAAAAACAAGGGCATATAAGGTAGCGAAATCTAGTGGGAGGACAGAGGATTGGGAAAACTTTAAAAGGCAGCAAAAAATAACAAAAAGATTGATTAAGAAAGGGAAGATAGATTATGAAAGTAAATTAGCAAAAAATATAAAAACAGATAGTAAGAGTTTTTATAGTTATATAAAAAGAAAAAGGGTGGCTAAAGTAAATGTTGGTCCCTTAGAGGATGAGACCGGGAAATTAATGGTGGGAAATATGGAGATGGCAAAAACACTGAATGAATATTTTGTATCAGTCTTTACAGTAGAGGACACTAAGAATATCCCAACACTGGACAAACAGGGGGCTATAGGGGGAGAGGAGCTAAACACGATCAAAATCACTAAGGAAGTGGTACTCGGTAAAATAATGGGACTCAAGGCGGATAAATCACCTGGACCTGATGGCTTACATCCTAGAGTCTTGAAGGAAGTGGCGGTAGGGATTGTAGATGCATTGGTAATAATTTTTCAAAACTCCCTGGATTCCGCTAAGGTCCCGGCAGACTGGAAAACTGCTAATGTAACACCCTTATTTAAAAAGGGCAGTAGACAGAAGGCTGGTAACTATAGACCGGTTAGCCTAACATCTGTGGTAGGTAAAATTTTGGAGTCCATTATTAAGGAAACAGTAACAGGACATTTGGATAATCATAATTTAATAGGACAAAGTCAGCATGGTTTTACGAAGGGGAAGTCATGTTTGACAAATTTGCTGGAGTTCTTTGAGGAAGTAACATATAGAGTGGATAAAGGGGAACCAGTGGACGTAGTGTATTTAGACTTCCAAAAGGCATTTGACAAGGTGCCACACAAAAGATTATTGCTTAAGGTAAAAAATCACGGGATTGGGGGTAATATTCTGGCATGGATAGAGGATTGGCTATCTAACAGAAAGCAAAGAGTTGGGATAAATGGTTCATTCTCAGACTGGCAATCAGTAACTAGTGGTGTTCCACAGGGGTCAGTGCTGGGTCCCCAACTCTTCACAATCTATATTAACGATTTGGAGGAAGGGACCAAGTGTAACATATCAAAATTTGCAGATGATACAAAGATGGGAGGGAAAGTAGTGAGTGAGGAGGACATAAAAAACCTGCAAGGGGACATAGACAGGCTAAGTAAGTGGGCAGAGATTTGGCAGATGGAATACAACACTGGAAAGTGTGAGGTGATGCACTTTGGCAGGAAAAATCCTAGAGCAATTTATTATCTTAATGGCAAGAAACTGGAGAGTACTGAAGTGCAAAGGGATCTGGGGGTCCTGGTGCACGAAACTCAAAAGGTTAGTATGCAGGTGCAGCAAGTGATTAAGAAGGCAAATGGAATGTTGGCTTTCATTGCTAGGGGGATAGAATATAAAAATAGGGAGGTATTGCTTCAGTTGTACAAGGTATTGGTGAGACCGCACCTGGAATACTGCATACAGTTTTGGTGTCCTTACTTAAGGAAAGACATCCTTGCTCTCGAGGCAGTGCAAAAAAGGTTCACTCGGTTAATCCCGGGGATGAGGGGGTGGTCATATGAGGAGAGGTTGGGTAGATTGGGACTCTACTCATTGGAGTTCAGAAGAATGAGAGGCGATCTTATTGAAACATATAAGATTGTGAAGGGGTTGGATCGGGTGGATGCGGGGAGGATGTTCCCGATGACGGGTGAGACGAGAACTAGGGGACATAGTCTTAGAATAAGGGGCTGCTCTTTCAAAACTGAGATGAGGAGGAACTACTTAACTCAGAGGGTGGTAGGTCCATGGAATATGCTGCCACAAAAAGCTGTAGAAGCTACAACATTAATTAAATTTAAAACAGAAATAGACAGTTTCCTAGAAGTAAAGGGCATTAAGGGTTACGGGGAGCGGGCAGGAATTTGGACATGAGTCTAGGTTCGGATCGGTCATGGCCCTGTGGGTAGTGGAGCGGGCCCAGGGACTGTGTAGCCTGATTCTGCTCCTATTTCGTGTGTGCAATTCTGTTAGATGCAGGAGATGGTTCTGTGATAGATAGTAGATTGGCGGTTAGGATCAGATCAGCCATGATCTTATTGAATGGCGGAGCAGGCTCGAGGGGCCGATTGGCCTACTCCTGCTCCTATTTCTTATGTTCTTATGTTCTTATGTACAGTGGCTACATGCCTGTTTTGGGCGGGGGTGGGGATGAAATCGGGGACCTCTGATGACACTTAAAGGCACCCAGCACTTCTTAAAGTGGAGATGGACTGTGGCTGCAGGAGGTTCAGAGAGGGCACCCAGGTTGCCCGAAGCAGCTTTGAAGGTCTTGGACCAGGCAGTGGACAGGAAAGAAGAGATCCTGTTCCCTCCGGGGTGCAGAAAGCCGTCCAGGTAACACCCCACCACTAGTGGGAAGAGATGCAGAGGAGATTAATGCCAGGAACTTAACTTCAATGCTGTAAAAAGTTTAATGACCTCACCAAAGTTGTCAAGGTAAGAATCCTGCCTCTCACCTCAATTACTCTCTCCTCACGCCTGCACTATCCGCAACCTTACTAATCAGAACACCCCTTCCCCCACATTCCTATCTTCATCCACTTTCAACATAAGAAAGCTAGATCAGAGTATTTTCTAAATGGTGAGAAGTTCAGAACTGTGGAGGAGCAGAGAGAATTAGGAGTCCAAGTACAGAAATCACTAAAAGCTAGTAGACAGGTACAAGAAATTATTTAAAAGGTTAATGAAATGTTGGCCTTGATCTCAAGGGGACTGGAATACAAAGGGGTAAAAGTATGCTATAGTTATATAAAGCTCTGGTTAGGCCCCATTTAGAGTACAGTGTTCAGTTCTGGCCACTGCACCTCAGGAAGGATATATTGGCTTTGGAGGGGTTGCAGATTCACCAGAATGATACCGGGGCTAAAAGAGTTAAATTGTGAGGACAGGTTGCATAGACTAGCCTTATAGGGGCGATTTTGTGAATGGGGGCGTGTTGGAGGCGGGACTGCTGCTTGTCGGGTCGATGTCCCGCCTCCATTGATTTGTAGCCAACCCACGCTATTTTCCCTTGATTGACCTTGTTAAGCCAGCCCAGCGGGCTTAGCAGACCAATCACGGGAAAGCCAGTTGCAGAGAATGTCAACGCATGACGTTTCATCTGTCAAAATTTTTTGACAGATGAATTGTCATTGTTTGACAGCTCTGTGAAGCTGTCAAACAGTGACATTCTCTGCAGTTTGATGAGATCTTGCATACAAGACCTCATCAACCTTCTTTCTTTTACAGAAATTAGATGGTTGTTGCATATGAGAATGCAACGGCAATCTCTCATCTGCAACACGGAGGTCCGAGAAAGTATTTTAAACAAAAATTTAATTTTTTGACAAAAAATAATTTAAGTTTTTTACGGGGCTAAAAATAAACTTACCTTTTTTAAAAGTATTTTTAAATGATAAATTAGTGGAAAATTATTTTTTTTAACTTTTTTCTACTCTTATCCTGGTAAAAGCAGGCCTTACGCTTGCTTTTACCAGGCGTAAGAATTGTAAGGGTTTTCTGCGGGCGGAGGGTCTCAAAAAAGTGGAACTATCCGCCCGCAGAGGCCCTTCTCCCAGGCAGCCGGAGGATCTGTCAAGACCATTGTTGACAGATCGGAAATGCCGGTCTTCAGCGTATGCGCTGTGCATGCCTGAAACCGGCATTTCCGATGTCCCTACAGGTGGGTACACAGCGCGTACCCACCCATAGGGATCGGAATATCTGGGCCTTTGGACTTACCTCAGATACTCACCTCTCCACTCTTGCACCCATCACTTACCTTCACACCACACTTTTGCACCCCCCCGACCACCGCAGACCCAGTACTCGCCTCGCTGAGCTGGCGTGTTTTGGAGCCTTCGGGAAGCCCGCACTTGTGAGGGCAAAAAGGGGATAATCCTATTTTCTGCCTGTCAACTAATTGTTAACAGGCAGTTAATAGGCTTTAATCCCTTCCCGCCTCCAAGGAGACGGGACCCGGCGCAGGACGGCTACCCGCCTCCTGGCAAGATGGCATGGAGGCGGGTTGGGCACCCGCCCCCAAATTCTGCCATTTTCCCAGCAGTCCCGCCTCCCCAGGGCTGGCAAAATCGCCCCCATAGTATAGAAGATTAAGGGGTTATCTAATTGAAGTGTTTAAGATGATTAAAGGAGTTGATAGCGTAGATAGAGAGAAACTATTTCCTCTGGTGGGGGAGTCCAGAACAAGGGGCAATAGCCTTAAAGTTAGAGCTAAGCCGTTCAGGGAAGATGTCAGGAAGTCTTCTTCAACAAAGGGTAGTGGAAATCTGAAATCTCTCCCCCAAAAAGCTGTTGAGGCTAGATCAATTGAAAATGGCAAAACTGAGAGAGACAGATTTTTGTTAGGCAAAGCTATTAAGGGTTACAGAACCAAGGCAGATAAATGGAGTTAAGGTACAGATCAGCTATGATCTAATTGAATGGGAGCAACAGGCTCGAGGGGCTACTCCTGTTCTTATGTTCCAATGTTCACTCTCCTACAATCATTGCACCACACTTCACCCCACTTCCTTCTCCTCCTAATCATACACTCTGCACCTCCTACTCTCAAACACTATTGCAACCCTCACTTCCCCACACCTCACATCTTGCACACAGCATATGCACTATTCGGCCATGACAGCCACATTCTGTTAAACAATTCACAAAGCTGTCATTAACACATTCCCTTCTTTCTTGCAGGAGAAGGTCGCACACAACATGAGGCAGGAGGCGGTGATCGAAGGAGGCCGAGCCCATCTGTACACCCTTTCCCCACTGGAGGAAGACAGGGGCAGAGGGCGAATCATGGCCATAGAGACTGGCAGCATTGGTGGGGATGGCGTGTAGCGTTACTTTCTATGTTCTCTTTTTATACAAGAACATAAGAAATAGGAGCAGGAATAGGCCATTCGGCCCCTCGAGCTTGCTCCGCCATTCAATAAAATAATGGAGATCTTCTACCTCATCTCCACTTTCCTGCACTATCCCCATATCCCTTGATTCACTTAATATCCAAAAATCTATCGATCTCTGTCTTGAATATACTCAACGACTGAGCCTCCACAGCCCTCTGGGGTAGAGAATTCCAAAAATTCACCACCCTCTGAGTGAAGAAATTTCTCCTCATCTCAGTCCTAAATGGCTGACCTCTTATTCTGAGACTGTGATCCCTGGTTCTAGACTCCCCAGCCAGGGGAAACATCCTCCCTGCATCTACCCTGTCAAGCCCTGTAAGAATTTTGTATGTTTCAAAGAGAGCACCTCTCATTCTTCTAAACTCGAGAGAATATAGGCCTAGTCTACTCAATCTGTCATCATACGACAATCCCCCCATCCCAGGAACCAGTCTGGTGAACCTTCGTTGCACTCCCTCTAAACATAGAAACATAGAAGATAGGAGCAGGAGTAGGCCATTCGGCCCCTCGAGCCTGCTCCGCCATTCAATGCGACCATGGCTGATCATCCAAATTCAGTACCCTGTCCCTGCTTTCTCCCCATATCCCTTGATCCCTTTAACCTTAAGAAATATATCTAACTCCTTCTTGAATATATTTAATGAATTGGCCTCAACTGCCTTCTGTGGTAGAGAATTCCACAGGTTCACCACTCTGTGGGTGAAGAAATTTCTCCTCATCTCAGTCCTAAATGGCTTACCCCTTATCCTTAGACTGTGAACCCTGGTTCTGGACTCCCCCGCCATCGGTAACATCCTTCCTGCATCTAGTCTGTCTAGTCCTGTTAGAATTTTATAAGTTTCAATGAGATCCCCTCTCATTCTTCAAAACTCTAGCGAATATAAGCCTAATCGACCCAATCTCTCATCATACGTCATTCCTGCCATCCCAGGTATCAGTCTGGTGAATCTTCACTGCACTCTCTCCATGGCGAGAACATTCTTCCTCAGATAAGGCGACCAAAACTGCACACAATACTCAAGGTGTGGTCTCACCAAGGCCCTGTACAACTGCAGCAAGACATCCTTGCTCCTGTACTCGAATCCTCTCGCTATGAAGGCCAACATACCATTTGCCTTCTTAACCGTCTGTTGCACCTGCATACCTACCTTCAGCCACTGGTGCACAAGGACACCCAGGTCTCGTTGCACTTCCCCTTTTCCCAATCTATTGCCGTTCAGATAATAATCTGTCTTCCTGTTTCTGCCACCAAAGTGGATAACCTCGCATTTATCCACATTATACTGCATCTGTCATGCATCTGACCAATCACCCAACCTGTCCAAATCATACTGGAGTTTCTCTGCATCCTCCTCACAGCACACACGCCCACCCAGCTTTGTGTCGTCTGCAAACTTGGAGATATTACATCTAGTTCCCTCGTCTAGATCATTAATATATATTGTGAATAGCTGGGGTCCTAGCACCGATCCCTGCGGTACCCCACTATCACTGCCTGCCACTCGGAAAAAGACCTGTTTATTCCAACTCTTTGCTTCCTGTCTGCCAACCAGTTCTCTATCCAAGTCAGTACCTTACCCCCAATCCCATGTGCTTTAACTTTGCACGCCAATCTCTTATGTGGGACCTTATCAAAAGCCTTCGGAAAGTCCAAATACACCACATCCACTGGTTCTCCCTTATCTATTCTATCAGTTACATCCTCAAAAAATTCCAGTAGATTAGTCAAACATGATTTACCTTTTGTAAATCCATGTTGACTTTGTCCGATCCTGTCACTGTTTTCCAAGTGCTCTGCTATTACATCTTTTATAATGGACTCTAGCATTTTCCCCACTATCGATGTCAGGCTATAATTCCCTGTTTTCTCTCTACCACCTTTTTTAAATAGTGGGGTTACATTAGCTACCCTCCAATCCATGGGAACTGTTCCAGAGTCTATAGAATTTTGGAAGATGACCAGCAATGCATCTACTATTTCTAGGGCCACTTCCTTAAGTACCCTAGGATGTAGATTATCAGGCCCTGGGGATGTATCGGCCTTCAATCCCGTCAATTTCCCTAACACCATTTCCCTACAAATACTGATTTGTATGTTTCAATGAGAGCACCTCTCATTCTTCTAAACTCGAGAGAATATAGGCCTAGTCTACTCAATCTGTCATCATACGACAATCCCCCCATCCCAGGAACCAGTCTGGTGAACCTTCGTTGCACTCCCTCTAAACATAGAAACATAGAAGATAGGAGCAGGAGTAGGCCATTCGGCCCCTCGAGCCTGCTCCGCCATTCAATGCGATCATGGCTGATCATCCAAATTCAGTACCCTGTCCCTGCTTTCTCCCCATATCCCTTGATCCCTTTAACCTTAAGAAATATATCTAACTCCTTCTTGAATATATTTAATGAATTGGCCTCAACTGCCTTCTGTGGTAGAGAATTCCACAGGTTCACCACTCTGTGGGTGAAGAAATTTCTCCTCATCTCAGTCCTAAATGGCTTACCCCTTATCCTTAGACTGTGAACCCTGGTTCTGGACTCCCCCGCCATCGGGAACATCCTTCCTGCATCTAGTCTGTCTAGTCCTGTTAGAATTTTATAAGTTTCAATGAGATCCCCTCTCATTCTTCAAAACTCTAGCGAATATAAGCCTAATCGACCCAATCTCTCATCATACGTCATTCCTGCCATCCCAGGTATCAGTCTGGTGAATCTTCGCTGCACTCTCTCCATGGCGAGAACATTCTTCCTCAGATAAGGCGACCAAAACTGCACACAATACTCAAGGTGTGGTCTCACCAAGGCCCTGTACAACTGCAGCAAGACATCCTTGCTCCTGTACTCGAATCCTCTCGCTATGAAGGCCAACATACCATTTGCCTTCTTAACCGTCTGTTGCACCTGCATACTTACCTTCAGCCACTGGTGCACAAGGACACCCAGGTCTCGTTGCACTTCCCCTTTTCCCAATCTATTGCCGTTCAGATAATAATCTGTCTTCCTGTTTCTGCCACCAAAGTGGATAACCTCGCATTTATCCACATTATACTGCATCTGTCATGCATCTGACCAATCACCCAACCTGTCCAAATCATACTGGAGTTTCTCTGCATCCTCCTCACAGCACACACGCCCACCCAGCTTTGTGTCGTCTGCAAACTTGGAGATATTACTTCTAGTTCCCTCGTCTAGATCATTAATATATATTGTGAATAGCTGGGGTCCTAGCACCGATCCCTGCGGTACCCCACTATCACTGCCTGCCACTCGGAAAAAGACCTATTTATTCCAACTCTTTGCTTCCTGTCTGCCAACCAGTTCTCTATCCAAGTCAGTACCTTACCCCCAATCCCATGTGCTTTAACTTTGCACGCCAATCTCTTATGTGGGACCTTATCAAAAGCCTTCGGAAAGTCCAAATACACCACATCCACTGGTTCTCCCTTATCTATTCTATCAGTTACATCCTCAAAAAATTCCAGTAGATTAGTCAAACATGATTTACCTTTTGTAAATCCATGTTGACTTTGTCCGATCCTGTCACTGTTTTCCAAGTGCTCTGCTATTACATCTTTTATAATGGACTCTAGCATTTTCCCCACTATCGATGTCAGGCTATAATTCCCTGTTTTCTCTCTACCACCTTTTTTAAATAGTGGGGTTACATTAGCTACCCTCCAATCCATGGGAACTGTTCCAGAGTCTATAGAATTTTGGAAGATGACCAGCAATGCATCTACTATTTCTAGGGCCACTTCCTTAAGTACCCTAGGATGTAGATTATCAGGCCCTGGGGATGTATCGGCCTTCAATCCCGTCAATTTCCCTAACACCATTTCCCTACAAATACTGATTTGTATGTTTCAATGAGAGCACCTCTCATTCTTCTAAACTCGAGAGAATATAGGCCTAGTCTACTCAATCTGTCATCATACGACAATCCCCCCATCCCAGGAACCAGTCTGGTGAACCTTCGTTGCACTCCCTCTAAACATAGAAACATAGAAGATAGGAGCAGGAGTAGGCCATTCGGCCCCTCGAGCCTGCTCCGCCATTCAATGCGATCATGGCTGATCATCCAAATTCAGTACCCTGTCCCTGCTTTCTCCCCATATCCCTTGATCCCTTTAACCTTAAGAAATATATCTAACTCCTTCTTGAATATATTTAATGAATTGGCCTCAACTACCTTTTGTGGTAGAGAATTCCACAGGTTCACCACTCTCTGGGTGAAGAACCTTCAGGCTTCTTTTTTTTAACACTCTTAGACCATTTAGAATTATTGTTTACTGTGGCCATGTTTGATTTACACCCTTGATTTCTCTGCCTTCCACTTTTGCTTTTCTCCTTCCTGTCTTGTGTTTCTATCCTTGCTTCCCTTTGCTCTGTCTCCCTGCACAGGTTCCCAACCCCCTGCCATTTTAGTTTAAACCTCCCCAACAGCACTAGCAAACACTCCTCCTTGGACATTGGTCCCGCTCCTGCCCAGGTGCAAACCGTCCAGTTTGTACTGGTCCCACCTCCCCCAGAACCGGTTCCAATGTCCCAGGAATTGGAATCCCTCCCCCTTGCACCATTCTTCTAGCCACGTATTCATCTGAAATATCCTTCTATTTCTATTCTGACTAGTACGTGGCACTGGTAGCAATCCTGAGATTACTGCCTCTGAGGTCCTATTTTTTAATTTACCTCCTAACTCCCTATATTCAGCTTTTAGGACCTCATCCCATTTTTTACCTATATCGTTGGTACCTATATGCACCACAACAACTGGCTGTTCACCCTCCCCCTCCAGAATGCCCTGCAGCCGCTCCGAGACATCCTTGACCCTTGCACCAGGGAGGCAACATACCATCCTGGAGTCTCGTTTGCGGCCGCAGAAACGCCTATCTATTCCCCTTACAATAGAATCCCCTATCACTGTAGCTCTCCCACTCTTTTTCCTCCCCTCCTGTGCAGCAGAACCACCCATAGTCCCAGGAAGTTGGCTGCTGCTGCCTTCCCCTGATAAGCCATCTCCCTCAACAATATTCAAAGCGGTATATCTGTTTGAGAGAGGGATGGCAACAGGGGACCCCTGCACTACCTGCCTGCGCCTACTACTCTGCCTGGCAGTCACCCATTCCATTCCTGCCTGTGTAGCCTTTACCTGCGGTGTGACCAACTCCCTAAACGTGCTATCCATGATGTCCTCAGCATCGCGAATGCTCCAGTATGTATCCATTCGCAGCTCCAGCACCGCAATGCGGTCTGTCAGTAGCTGCAGCTGAATACACTTCCCGCACACATGGTCGTCAGGGACACAGGAAATGTCCCTGATTTCCCACATAGTGCAGGAGGAGCATGCCACGGGGCCGAGCTGTGCTGCCATGACTTCCCCTTTAATTAATCTAAATTAAATTAAATTAAATCAAAACCACTAATTACCCTACAATTAAATGATATACTCAAGGGCCCTTGTTTACTAGCACTCTCCGCTACAGAACAGAGACCTTAACAACTATAAACCACAAAATGAAGACCTTCTAAACCTTATAAACTATTAACCTTAACTGTCAAACTATAGAGTAGTATAAATACTCACCTGGCCGTACTCACCCAATCAGCTGCTTCCCCTGCGCCGGCGTCACTTTCTGTACTGTGACGTCACTCTCGAATTCTGCCTCCGCTCCCTTGCAGGTCCGCCACTCCCGCTGCTGCTGCTGCTCGACTGGGCCTGAAAATCACCGACCTTTATTTTCACCCACAGCCGCTACTCCCGCTGCTGCCGCTGCTCCTATATGGCATATATATCCTTCCTTAGGTAAGGAGAACAAAACTGTACACAATACTCTAGGTGTGGTCTCACCAGAGCCCTATATAATTGCAGTAAAACGTCTTTACTCTTATACTCAAATCCTCTTGTAATAAAGGCCAACATACCATTTGCTTTCTTAATTGCTTGCTGTACCTGCATGTTAAAATTCAGTGATTCGTGTACAAGGAGTTTTCCCTTCTTATTTTTATTTCATCCTACACACTCTGCATGATAAACTGCAGCTGCTTTCACCGGCCACTTCCTCCTGTGCTCTCCCTTCACACTAAAAGCTAACTCTTGTCCTTTTCTTTATTTTCAGGTGCTGAAAATGTCGAGGCCCCTGTGCTACTTCAGGAAGAAGAGGGCAGCCTTCCAGAAAATGCAGCGTCACTGACTATAGCAAGCACAAGCTCAGAGACTGGCACCATGCGTAATTTAGAGGGTACATTATCGGAGGGGTCTTCACGTGCTGAATCACCGGCCACAATTGTGCAGGAGCTAGGGCAGCAGGATAGGTTACCAAAGGTGTCAGCTCACCAGTGGGTAATATCACATACTAGCTCTGCTGCAGAGGACTCAGATGCAGACTTCAAGGGCCCAGATTACCAAAAAAAGCTGATGGGCACCTACCAGGAAATGGCTAAGTGCACTGGGTAGCCTGCCAGCGAACCTGTGCACATTGGCATCTCCAACTGTGTCAAGGCTTTGTGCAGAGCATGGGACCATTCTATCCAACATGGAGCGAGTGGTCAGCTCCATGAATACGACAATGGGACCCATATTATGGAGCCTATGCTGACAGCTTCCATGACAGCTCACACAGTTGCCATGGAATCTCAGACAGTTGCCATATGTTTCTGTGGGTCAGCGTTGTCAGGGGTTTCCAGAGCGACACACCAGTCCTGTACTCTGTTGTCACAGAGAGCCGTTGGTGTACTAAGGCATAGTCCTAGAGAGCAGCCTTGGCTCCATGGGAGAGGCACCTGCTGGTCTCTCTCAGCATGCCTGCTCCCCGCCAACCATTCCACCAGTGCCCTTGATGGTGCCGCACAGCCAACTGTGCCACACTGCCCTGGCCCACACCGAGATGATGCAGTCTGCAGAGCTGCTCGAGGTCATCAACCACAGCTATATGAAGTGTCCTCAATGGAAGCTCAGCAGCCTTCCACATCACAAGCTGAAGCCATTGGGGATACACCTCATAGCAGCACTAGGAAATGTAACAAGACAGGCACTGGGGGTTACACAAGAGTAATCCTTAATTATTCCTGTTAACAATTATACACATATGGAGTATAGTTATTGGATATTTTGTTTTGTTCTGGATTTGTTGCTGGTATTAATATTTTTAGTCAACTGAGGGCAAGACCCATTAGGCTGGACTGTAGGAAGGCAATCGGATGGTGGTAGTGAGGATGGTGGTGAAAAGGATTGCAGGATTGTTGGTGTACTGGGGATGGAAGGGATGGTTCACGTGAAGCGCTCTTTGATGATCTGCTGTCTGGCAACTAGTGGCACTGTTGGTCGATGCTGCTACTGCTCTTCTTCCTCTTTGTAGCTGCATAACTTTGCCATTCTGAGGGACCAGCCCGTAGCACCAACTGGGCAGCAAGAAGCAGAGGAGGAGGAGGAGGTGGAAGAGCAACATGAA
This sequence comes from Squalus acanthias, assembly GCA_030390025.1. NCBI lineage: Eukaryota > Metazoa > Chordata > Chondrichthyes > Squaliformes > Squalidae > Squalus > Squalus acanthias. The sequence continues at coordinate 124,980,692 of CM059428.1, forward strand.
GAGGTGGATGAGCAGGACCAGTATCGACCACCAGAGCCCCTAACTTCCAGAGCTTTTTGAACATGTGCCAGCCTTTGGCACTATTCGCCTTAGAAAGAATTATGGAAACTTGTAGTTAGTGCCTCTACTATCTCCTCCTCAGCATCCTTCAGTATTCTGGGAAACATTCCATCTGGGCCTAGTGATTCTTCTACATTTAGTCCCATTTTTTTTAATACAGTGCCTTTTTGAATATTTATCCTCAATAACATCTCTTCTGCATCCTTCTCAAATTGTCAAGCAATCCCACTTTCACCTTCCTCTGTAAACACTGAGGTGTTAACCCTCTGGAACTTTGGAACATAAATATGAGCATCTGCTACAATGGACATGGGGGAAATATCCTCATGAGACGACCACTATTATGGCAGAGTCTGCTGGAAGAAAGCATACACCTGCTTTAATCATACCATTAAAAATTGTACAGTTTGGTAACACACATTATACACTAACATGATGACTTTGCATTATGTTATGTAGCTGGTTTAGGGCACTGTTTATGAAGCAGATTGGCACTCTTGTTAATCTGCTCACCAAACTGATGCAAAATTGCCAACCCTCCTCCATCTACTCCATAGAGGTCCTGAAGACCTTTCCCAGTAATTTAATATCCAGCTCCATGCAATCTTTGAGTTATTAGGCTGAATTTCTCTCCATTTTACCACTTGGTTTTGGGTGTTTTCAGGGTGACCAGAACAGGAAAATGGGGCAGTAACATGTGACGCTGCATCCTTACCACTAACAAAGACCATTGAAGACTTTCCGCCAGAAGTGAGGTCAGCATCTGGAGATGCCACTTAAATGCTGGCAGCTATTTTAAAATTGAATTTGAATGTTGCCATGATGTCTCCCATCAGATCTCCTGATGCTGCTGCCTGTGGCCCATTGCTAAGAATGTCAGTATACAAGAGGCCTTCAGAGATTCTAGATAGCTGCCAACATACCGAAGTGCATTTAAAGGGTAACTTGACAGGATCTTTAAATCACTGTAGGTTTGCATCTCAATAATTGTTTGGAGAATTGTTTTGTTTGTTTCTGTTCATCAAAACCTTACTGCTTGGTTCAGCTTTCTGCCTCAGCCTCTTGGGCTTCTTTTGTTACCTGAAGGCATTCAGCAGGAAATGGTGCATCATTTAGGAGTCCCCCTCCAATTGTGCTATTTAGAGAAAGAAAAGAAGGATGAATAGGAGGAACAGAGGGAGACCAAACTCACGAGGCACCACAGAAAGCATCTGACACCCACCCGAAAATACTCTCACACCTGCATCTATAGACCAAGACGTTCCTCTCCTCACCTGAGCATTAAACAGGCTTACATAGGCTGTGCTTCACTTCACATTGCTTCACAGTCAACAAATTGTTTTTGAAGTTCAGTCACAGTAGGTAGATGTAGCAGCCCATTTGCATACAGCAAGGTCTCACATATAGCAAATGAGGTAAGTCTATGTTGGTGGTGTTGGGTGAGGGATAAATATTGACCAGCCTACTGGGAGAATTCTTTCCTCTCTACTTGAAGGTATTATTATGGCAGTGAGTTAAAATCCTGTATACTGGAATTTTGCAGAGTTCTGCCCACCCGCCCGATAGGCTATCAACTAAAAGTGGCTTAACTGCTGCACATGCGGCTATCATCCTTTTGTGACTAATTGGGATGTGAAAACTCTTATTGCTGCTCACAGAGATGCTATTATGTTATTGTAATTCTCACTGAAGTGCAGTGATAGGGAAAAGGGAAAAATTAATTTCATATGGTATATGGGAATTAAGTTGCACAGCCAGCAGGGAGGAGAAGCCAAGGCCCCGATTTTAATTCCATGACACGCTGGGAGCAGGGGGATCCGATAGTGCACGGGAAACACAGAAGTAAGTGCAGCGTGTCTGTCAGTGGCTTTTTAACTCAGCCACCTCATAAGAACATAAGAACATGAGAAATAAGTGCAGGAGTAGGCCATTCGGCCCTTCGAGCCTGTTCCGCCATTCAATAAGATCATGGCTAATCTTCTACCATTATCATTATCATTTTACTTCCGGGTTTCCCGTCCAATCAGTGACAGCAGGCGTGATATGGAAACGTGTAACTAATCTCAACTCCAGTATTTAAAGGGACAATCCGAACATGAAATTTGAAGGAGTTTGGAGTTGGGAACCAAAGAGAAGGAAGTGCCAGAATGGTGTCCAGATGCACAAAGGCTGCGCCCCGTTTCTGCGACGCCGCCATGGATGCACTGATGGGGGCTATGAGGGGTAGGAGAGAGATACTCTTCCCTAGCAATGGGAGGAAGAAGCCTGCAGCGGAGACCAAGAAGGCGTGGTTGGAGGTAGCGGAGGACGTGAGCAGCAGGAAAGTGGTGCCACCTTCCTGGACTCAGTGCAGAAAGTAGGCCAGGAAAGCTGAGTACAGTGCCACATTCACATACCTCTTGCTGTGCGCATGACCCCACCCCTCAGTCTGCCTTATCAAGCCTACTGCATCACATCACTCCTCACACCCACTTACCTTGCTGGTGCACCCCTCCTTCTCTTTCTATGCACTTCCTCACATCCCCATCTATCCATCCACCACTCCCACTCACCGTTATCCTTATGCAATGTCATGTATCTCCCTCATAGTCACCCTCACCAAATACACACCATTCATCGGATGAACACACGCCATTACACTCACTCATATGTCTCTTCTTTCCCTCCTTCCAGGAGAAGAGAGCACAGAACACCAGGGAGAGGGAGAGAACAGGAGGGGGCCCTCCAAACATCTCGCAGCTGACCAGCACAGAGGAGGGGGCACTGGGAAGCAGTGGAGTTTCGGCATCCCTGGCCATTGGAGTTGGGGACATGGGAAGCCCCAGCTACCTGGTGACACAATTAAATTAAAGCCAGCCACATATCATACAGCACTCAGTCCTGTTGACTTAATTTCAACCACGAAATATGATCAGTTTCATAATGATAACTTGCAACATACTCGTACCGTGCCAGGACTAATTCATATCTTTTATCTCCCACAGGGCCATCACATGTGCAGCAGCAGTCGGTGCAGGTCGCTGGCGATGATTTTTCAGAAGAGCCGAGTCCTTCTGAGGTTACAGCATCACAGGAATTATGTAGACCATGCACCAGCTCAGATACTCACACTTCGGTGGGACCAGTAAGGCAGATAATTGGGATTTCACCTGGTGACTCACACTTCACAAGTGAGCATCATCAGATGATGAAGACAGGGGCAGCAGTGGAAAGTCCGTGTCGGAGGCTGCAGCCTTCTCCAAGCTCTGCTCAGCTGGACACTGATGCTGTGCCTCGAGGGCCGTCGTTGAAGAGGAGAATCATTGAGCAGCAGCAGACAATGTGTGATGCACTGACAAGCCTTCAAAATGGACTCAGAGAGATTGGAGGAGTCCAGCTCAAGCATGAGGGGATGATGTCACAGGCCACTGAGATGATGTGTTCTTCCATGGATAGAGTGGCCAGCGCCATGGACAGTCATAGGCTCCAATCAAATGAGTCCTTGCATGTCTTGAACACCACCGTGCAGACTCTGGATGCCAACATGCCTGTTACCTTAAATAGGTTTGATGTGGAGATGCCGATGTTGGACTGGGGTGCACAAATGTGAGAAGTCGCACAACTGTTGGACTATAACCTGGTGTTGTGCGACTTCTCACTTAAATAGGTTGACAGATACCTTAGCCTTGGCCTTACAGGGCTGCACTGATCTGCACCAAAATGTTCTCCAGCATAGTGATAGCAGTGAAGTGCGGCTGGGCCCTGAGAGGGATGATGGCAAAAGGGGGCATGGAAGTACGGACTTCACTCAAAGTGCTTCCACTTCTCACCCGTTGCCTCCTCCTCAGTCAGTGCCGCACATGCTGCCTCATATCCCGATGGCTGAGTCTGTCTCTACACAAGTGCAGGTGGAGCAGTCTTTTGCGGGGCCCTCATGGGCTGCAAAACGCAGAGGTCGTCGACCACGGGCATCTCAGCAGTCAGAGTAGGGATCTGAGCAGCCTGCCTCAACCTCTGGTGAAGTCACACTGGTTGCACCACGTAGGAGCAGCAGAAAAAGGAAGCGTAAGGCTTTGTAGTTGTGCAAGGGTATGCACATGGGTGTCTGAGAAAATGTATTGATAAGTTTTTGTTCTTTATTTAGCTCACATAAATGTTATTCTTTTTCACCGCTTTCCCGTCTTGCCCATTCTTGAGTGTTGGGTGATAAGTGGCCTTCTAACTTGTTTGATGATGAATGGGATGACATGAATTGATGGGGACCAATGGGGGGATGTTCAAGGGGTGGTTGGTTGGTTTCAGGACTGCTTTGTGTCCGTGGCATTGGGAGGGGGGTGGGGTAATAGTGGCCATTGCATTTCCTGGTGACATGGGTCCACTGGTGCAACCGAAGTGAACCTTGCATTAATAAGGGCACCTCTGGCATCCCGGGCAGCTGGAGGTATGTTGCCCTCATCAGCCTCCTCCTCCCCCTCATCTTCTTCCTCCTTCCCCTCCGATTCATCCAAAGAGGGTCTGAGCTCTTCGCCTTGTTCCTCCTGCAGGTCCAAGCCTCACTGTTACACAATGTTGTGCAGAGCACAGCAAACCACAACCATTCTGGAGAACCTGGCTAGTGCGCACTGAAGGGCGCCTCCAGATCTGTTCAGACCTGAAGCACATCTTCAGCATGCCGATGGCCTATCAATCACAGATCTGGTGGTGATATAGCATTCATTGTAGCGCTGTTGGGCTTCAGTGTTGGTGTTTCTGACGGATGTCATGAGCCACGTTTGCAGTGGGTGTCCCTTGTCGCCTACCAGCCACCCCTTAAGTCTGCTTCCAGGTCCAAAGAGATCAGGGAGCTTGGACTGCCACAGGACAAAACATCATGGCAGCTGCCCAAGAATCTTGCACACACCTTCAGAAATATCTTTTAGTGGTTGCACACCAGCTGGACATTGGTGGAGTGGAAGCCCTTGCAGTTGACGAATACTTCAGGTTGTTCTGGGGCTGCCCGGATTACCACGTGTGTGCAGTCGATGGAGCCCTGCACTGGCATAATCGGTGGCAAAGTTGACATAATTGCCTGCCCAGGCAAACAACCCATCAGTCTTATGCATTTGTGCGCGGCCGACTGGGAGATCCTGCATATGTCTGCGGCAGAGCAAAAATTTGAGGGCAGTGCTGACTTTGACAGCCACTGGTAACGCGTGGCCACCAGGTCCAGCAGGCAGCAGGTCTTCTTCTAGGAGGCTGCAGATGTCTGCCACCACCTGACGTGACATCCTGAGCCTCCTGAGACACTGTTGTTCAGACATGTCAAGGAAACTGATCCTCTGCCTGTAGACCGTGTTTCGTGAGTAGTGCCTCCTGTGAGCTGCACCTCTCTGTTGGTCGCCTCTCTGCTGGTCCTCTCTCTCTGCTGGTCCCCTTTCTGCTGTGCAGCTATAGGTCTGTGAGCAGCAGGCTGCTGCGGGTGCTGTTGCTGGTAAGCTTGGTCGTCATCTGAGGTCAATTTAAGGCAGCACAAGCAGCACCGATCCTGATGTGACAGAGCAAACCTCCAAAGTGTAGAAAGTAATCTCCAAATTGTACAAAGTAACCCTTTCCCACTAGCCAATAAGAAAGCAGCTGTGAGCACTGAGTATTTTTTGGCATCTTTGCTTGAGATTGCTTCAGCCCCTTCAATTGCCGCTTTGCACTCGCCTTGGTTTCACAGGCGAGTTTCAGGAAGCCCGGGAAACCCGTGGACCCAACGTTAAACTGAAAACAGTGTGTCAATATCACTCTAATTGAGCGATTGGTACATGGAAATTAACAGCTCACCTCTCCTGAAGGGGTTGCGCGCATGCAGCCTAACACTCTCCAGTCAAATGCAGAAGTCAACGGGTTGGAGCCGGCTTCCTGACGTGCTATCAATTTTGCCAGTCTTAGCCTTCCACCTGCACCCAAACCCACATGCTCTTCAAGATTAAAATTAAGCCTAAACCTCCAATTTGCACAAACAGATTGTGAGGAGGAAGACTTGAGCATAGGATTTGAACAGTGCTACAGCAGGGAATTAAATGTATGAACATTGATGGAGAAGGTGAAAAACATACTTGTAGTTCTTTATTCAAAATACTGTTTGCATGAAGCTAAAGGAAACTTTGAAGTCATTGGGATAGATGTTCCCAATCTCCCACCATAACTCCATCAGAAGATTGGCAAAAACCTCAGAGAAATGGCTGTTTACACCTTTTCTCTGGGATTTCCACCGGTTATGGCAGGAAAATCAGAATAACCCCGCAGAAATCGCAGGCAATTGTTACATGTTTGGGTTTTTACACTAAATAATCTATTCTGGTTCAGCAACACTGATCTTCCACCCCGCTCACAATCCAAAATTACCTGCCCAATATCTAGGTAAAAGATGGTGAGAACCAGGGACCAAACAGAGAAACATTGCCACAGAACACCAACTCACAGCACTATATCACGTGATTCTCCTTGCCTCCGGTGTATTTCCCAGATTTCAATTAGATGATTAGCAATTCTTTAACACTGACACACTGGGCAGGAGTTTCCACTAGGCTGCGCTGTTTTTTTCAAGCAGAAATTCGCCCGAAATCGGCCAAACCAGCACAAAAGATCGAGGAATTTCACGTGCAAATTACGTCCAGCGTAAATCGAGTTTCCGTTGTCTTTTGCGCTAGTCACTGGAAGCCGGTCTCACCCACAAAACTAGCCACGCCCTTGATCGACTTAATCACCATGGCGAGTTTCCATTAATTGCGCCCATTTGTGGGCCTTCGAGGAGGCTTTTAAAATTAAGCTTTTTTGTGTGGGTGCAAGGACACTAATAGGCACGTTTTAAAAGCTTTTAAATATAATTTTTCTTTTAATTTACTATGAAACTGATGAATGTACACCAATGTAACTAGTAAATGGTTCTGTATAGTTTTTTTAAAGTTATTTTCAGTTATTTAAAATCGGGATACTTACAGGTGGTGGACTAGAAAGTCTGATTAAAATGTTTATTTTTTGTGATAAAAGATGATTGCACTAGAGAGGGTACAAAGGAGATTTACGAGAATGTTGCCAGGACTGGAGAATTTTAGCTATAAGGAATGATTGGATAGTCTGGGGTTGTTTTCTTTGGAACAGAGGAGGCTGAGGGGAGACTTGATTGAGGTGTAAAAAATTGTGAGGGGCTTAGAAAGAGTGGATAGGAAGGACCTATTTCCCTGAGCAGCGAGGCCAATAACCAGGGGGCATAGATTTAAAGTAATTGGTAGGATGTTTAGAGGGGATTTGAGGAGAATTTTTTTCATCCAGAGGGTGGTGGGGGTCTGGAACTCACTGCCTGAAGGGGTGGTAGAGGCAGAAACCCTCATCGCATTTAAAAAGTACTTGGATATGCACTTGAAGTGCTGTAACTTACAGGGCTACGGACCAAGAGCTGGAAAGTGGGATTAGGCGGGGTAGCTCTTTCGGCAGACACAGGCACGATGGGCCGAATGGTTTCCTTCTGTGCCATAAATTTCTATGATTCTATGGGGGGAAAATTCAGTTGGTTGCGCCTCCCATTAGCGCCTTAAGAGGGCGCTAATGGGGCGCAAAACAACTAACGCCCGGGCGCAGCAATGTTTGCGCCACTCGGGAAATTAACTAGACATTTTGCGGCGGCGCTAAACACTACTGCCATGATCCCCTGCGCCGGCAGATCGTGACATCAGTCGAGTGCGCAACGCCCCGGTAGCGCCCTGGAGCGTATATTGAGTGGCGCCCCCTGCCTCACCGCCTGCCGCTAGCAACGACAGGTTGAGGGGAGCGTTTTGCAGTCAGGAAGGGACTGGGGGAGCGCTATTTAAAGGCGACCGCTTCCTGCCTTTTTTTGTTGGTGACATTTTTGAACCACTCATTCTGAGAGAGAGAGAGAGAGAGAGACACTTCTGGAGAGATTCAATGCTGTGTGAAGGAGTTTTGGGTACTAAGCAGCACTTTGCAGGTTCATTTTGATTTGCCCTTCCTTGTATCGATTTAGAAGAGACTGTGGGGGCTGCACTCTGAGCTCTTTCCCTGGTTCTCTCCATTGATCTTTCCAGCAGATTTGATGTACAGGTCTCTTCAGGCCGAGATTCAAGGCTGCAATGAGCAGGATGTGGATGGAAAGCAAGATCAGCCCTCCCCTTTAAGAACTGGCAGGGGCCATTGTGTGTGTGTTCCATTGCTGACTGACATCACATGAGCTTCGCCAGCGCTCTGAGGTAGCGCCTCGCTCCTCGGCCTTTGCGCCTTAAGACAGATGTGTAGCGCCTGATTTAGCGCTCCAGTCCCCTCCAGGGGCGATAAAAGTCAAGTTTGCAGTCGGTGGCGATAATTAGCGCCAGGCGCTAATCTTTGCACCCGGCCGATAATTGCGCCCCAAATGAGGCGATACTGAATTTATCCCCCTATGATTCTAAACCCATTTTCAACTGTATTAATAAAACTGCACCAGGTTAACTCTCTTAAATATATCAAGGAATATGTTTTAATGCAATTTTTTTTTTAACTTATGTTATAAAACGCTACCCAATTGCGCTGGCTCATGGCCGATTTTACGTTTGACGATATGCAAATGAGTTTGAGTGGAAACTTGAGCAACAAATTCAATTTAGAAAACTAGCACACTTGTGAGTGCAATTTGAGCCCGGGTCCTCGACTGCGCCCAAAGCGGAAACTCTTGGCCAGGATGTTTATTTCCCAGTTGCTGTATCTTTGATAATAGGAATATATTGGGCCGAAAATTGATCCCGGGACGCGAGAGTACGCACTGCGTACTCTCGCGTATTCCCACTCCAATTGCCGGTTTTCTGCATGCCCTGCGCATGCGCTGAAAACCGGCAATTGCTCTTCTGAAAAGGGGGCGGGTCCTGGGTGCATCGCGTGCGCGCTACAGGCTGCGCGCACGCTGTGCACTTCATGCTTTGGACGCGCAGGTAAGTAGGGAAGATTTTGGAAATGTAAAAAGGAGGAGTAAGACCCGCTTTTAAGAAGGTAAGTAGTGAATTAAGTATTTTTTTGAATTTTTTTTTACAGGTATGTCTTTTTTAGAGACTTTAAAGACAGGTAAGTTTATTTTTATAACTTTTTAAAAGATTTTAAATTTTTTCAAAAATTTAATTTTTTATTTAAAATGGTTAATTTAATTAACTATACTTATTTTATTAATGTGATGGGTTTTTTTTTAAATTTAATTGAGGTTTAGCTGTTATTTTGGGGGGGTGTAAGATTCATAGATTTCACAGCAGGTCTATGAAACTTATGAATGGAAGATGGTGTGCTGCCATTGGCTCTAACTGAGTCACGTGATCCCACAGCTCGCACGAATTCACTACGCCGCTGGGATACGCAAGCCCAGCACAGCTGATGTCTGGAACATCAAGTTTGTGCGAGCTGGATCTGAAAAAGCACAAGCGGAGTGAGAGATCGCGGGGAAGGCTTACCCCCGCGGGAACAGAGCAAGATCAATTTCTGGGCCATTGCTTTTCCAAACCATCCATCCATACTATAGAATCATAGAATAATACAGCACAGAAGGAGGCCATTCGGCCCAACATGCCATGCCGGCTTGTTCAAAGAACTATCCAATTAGTCTCACACCCAGGCCCTATCCCCATAGCCATGCAAGTTTTTCCCCTTCAAGTATTTATCCAATTCCCTTTTGAAAGTTATTATTAAATTTGCTTCCACCACCCTTTCAGGCAGTGCATTCCAGATCATAACTGCATAAGAAAAAAAGTCTCCTTATTTCACCTGTAAGTCAGGTACAGCCCAATGGGGGAAAAATTTGTTAGCGACGGCGATCACTAACTTCAGTTTTAGCACCCCAACAAGTAAGTCGGCCGATTTTGTTTTCCCCGCCCACCACCTACCCGTTAGTTAGCGCTCCGCGAGCTTCCTGCCGCTGTGTTCCCGCCCCCTGAATCGGTCGCTGTCATCGTCCGGCGCAGATTCAGGGGGCGGGGCCAATTTTGCAGGCAGGACAAAATCGGGGTGCTGCGCACGGTTGTCATTGCCTGCAAAGCGGAGCGAGGCGCTACCGGTTACCACCGCCACTAAACTCCCGCTGAATATAGCGGGAGTCGTTAGCGGTGCCGCGCCCAGGCGAAAAGTCGTTTGCGCCCTGTCGAGAGGCGCAACTGCACCGAATTTCTAGCCCAATGTCTCTGCAGTCAATCAGCATTAGCATATTAAAATCACCCTTTGTCTACCAGAAACCAGTTACAGATTTTCTGATATGTGTGCAATACCCTTGTCGATCCCTATTCTGGAAATTTGTCTAGATTCCAAACTAGTGACTGATTGTACAGAAAAAGAGAATGTAATAGATGTAGGTCCTGATATTCTGTGGGGGCTCTATTGGTCTCCTGCCGTAACTCTGGTGGGAGACCGGTGGACCCCCCAATAGCGAAATACTGTAAACTGCTGAAAGTGGCCATTTGCATAATTTTCCTGGAGGTTTTCCAGCGGGAGACCAGAGAACCCCCCCCAGAATTTCATGGCTGTAACGTGTATGAATTTTCAGGATGGTGTTCAATAAGAAGTTTCACAGGAAGTTTGTTACAAAAATCCAGTCATACAATATGCATGGATAGAAACTTGGTTGACAGTCAGGGAGAGTTAGGCTAAATGGGTATTGCTTGCATTCGAGAAAGGTTGGATGTGGCATACTCCGGGGGTCAGTACTCAGTTCCCTTTTGTTCGCGGTATATATAAATAATTTGGATGTGGGCATGAAATATGCGAATGACACAAAAGTAGTGGGTTTGGAAAACAGCAAGGAGGACAATAAAAGACCTCAGGACAGCATGGAGAGGTTAGCGGAATGAACCAACAGATGGCTGAGGCACTTTAATGTGGTGAATTGTAAGATTTTGAGAAGAAAACAAAGAATGGTAGTACACTCAATGTAAAGATGCTGAAGGGTGTGGATGAACAGTTGGGTTCAAATACAAATTCTCTGAAAGTGTAAGTGCAGGTAAATAAAGCCATAAAAAAGCCAACAGCATTTTAAGTTTTATTAATAGTGAAAAGTTCATGATAAACTTGTAGGCCACAGTTAGAATACTGTGTGCACGTTTTGGGTGCCCCATTATAGTAAGGACATTAAAGCCATAGAGCGTGTGCAGGGTAGAATCACTCGGATGATGCCAGGGATGGGAATCTATAGTTATGCGGTGAAACTTGAGATGCTGGGAAAACTTCCACTGGAGCAGAAAAGGTTAAGAGGAGATTGAATACAGTTGATTTTTTTAATAATGAAGGGTTCTGATACCATGAGTAGGGAAGGACTATTTCCTCTGGTGAGAGGTCATCAATTTAAAATTGCAACTAAAAAAGTGAGAAGCGATGTTAAGAGAAATGTCTTTTTGCAGAGGGAACATGGAATATTTTGCCACAGTGTGAATAGTTGAGACAGAGATTATTACCTCTTTTAAAGGGAGAGTAGGTAAACAATTGAAGCAGAGGAAAATACAGGGCTATGGGGAGAGAGCAGGTCAATGGAATTAATTTTGAATTGCTGTTGCCGTCACAAGCAATGATGGGTCAAATTGCCTTTTTCTGTACTGTAAACTTCTGTGGTTCTGTGTCACCAAATAGTGAAAAAAGAACAAATTAAAATGTTGAAATACTCTTAGTTGATTCTTGCTGAAAAGAGAAGTAAAAGTAGGGGAACATCTAGGCAATAGTGACCATACAATAATAGGCTTTAAAATAATAATTGAGAAGGACAAAGTATGACGAAGACCAGGGTAATAGATTGGAGAAAGGCAGATTTTGTGGGGCTGAGAATAGAACTTGGGAAAATAAAATAGACAACAATATTGGCAAACAATGACATAGAACAGCAAAGGGAAACATTTAAAATGGTGTTCAACAGAGTCCGGGAAAAATATATTCTGCTAAGAAACAAGAACAAGCTAAACACTAATGAGATACCATGGATGAATACAGCCATAAGGAAAAATTGAGGGTAAGGAAAGAGGCATACATTAAGTACGTGGACAGCAGGGGAGAGCATGATAAAGGAAAATACGAAGAGGACAAATTCATGGATTGTATGCAAGATAGTTTTCTAGATCAGTACGTTGAGGAACCAACTAGGGAACAGGCTCTTTTAGATCTAGTATTGTGCAATGAGAAAGGGTTAATTAATAACCTTGTAGTAAAGGGGCCTTTTGGGAAGAGCGACCATAATATGATGCAATTTTATATTTGAGTTTGACAGTGATTTAGTTAAATCTGAAACTAGGGTCTTAAATCTAAACAAAGCAAACTACATAGGTATGAGGGGCAAGTTGGCTAAGGTAGATTGGGAAACTACATTAAAAGGTATGAGGGCAGACAAGCAATGGCTAGCATTTAAAGAATGAATACATAATTTACAACAAATATACATTCCTTTAAGGCACAAAAACCCCACATGAAAAGTGGTCCAATCGTAGCTAACCAGAGAAGTTAAAGATAGTATTAGATCAAAGGAAGAGGCTTATAATGTTGCCAAAAAGAGAAGCAAGCCTGAGGATTGGGAGGATTTTAGCATTCAGCAAAGGAGGATCAAGAAATTGATAAAGAAAGGGAAAATAGAATATGAGAGTAAACTAGCGGAGACATAAAACCAGACTGTAAAAGCTTCTATAGGTATGTAAAAAGGAAAAGATTAGTGAAAGTAAATGTGGGTCCCTTACAGGCTGAGACAGGAGAAATTATAATGGGGAATAAAGAAATGGCAGAGAAATTAAGCAAATACTTAAAGGGCTGGATTTTCTCAATGGGGGTGCATTGGGGGTAGGACTGCTGGTTGTCGGGTTTCAGTCCCGCCCCCAACAACGTCCGGCCAACCCACGCTATTTTCCCTTGATTGACCTTGTTAAGCCCACCCTGCGGGCTTAGCCAGCCAATTAAGGGAAAGCCAGTGACAGAGGACGTCAGCGTATGACGTTTCATCTGTCAAAAATTTTTGACAGATGAATTGTCAGCATTTGACAGCTTTAAGAAGCTGTCAAACACTGACAATCTCTGTTCTAAGGTAGGCCCTTGGACTGAAGACTCACCAAACCTCTCTCCTTAGCAGAAAGCAGATGGATGCTGTATCGGAGAATGCAGCAGCCATTCTGTCATCTCTGCCGTTGAGATGAGGCACCTCCGGATCCCCAAGGGTTCAAGCCTGCAGGAAGAAGCAAAGGTAAGTAAACTTTTTATCACACTTTGCACTCACCTCTCATACTTACCTCTCCACACTTGCACCCATCACTCACCTCCACAGCGGACTTTTCGACCCCTCTCACCCCTGTAGACCCACTGCTCGCCGCGCTGACCCTGGCGGGGTTCGCAGCCATCAGGAAGCCCGCACTTGTGTGGGTAAAATGGGGATAAGCCTCTTAACTGCCTGTTAACTACCTGTTAAGTGGCTGTAATCCCCTTCCAGCCTCGAGGAGATGGGTCCCTACGCGAGTCGGGGACCTGCCTCCTGAGAAGATGGCACGGAGGTGGGTTGGGAACGGGGTTGGTACCCGCTCCCAGTCTCTGTAATTTTCCTGGCAGTCCCGCCTCCATACCCGCCTCCCCAGGGCTGGCAAAATTCCCCCCTTTGTGTCTGTCTTCACAGAGGAAGATGCAAAAAACTTCCGGGAAATAGTGGAGAACCAAGGGTTGAGCAACAATGAGGAACTGAAAGAAATTAGTATTAGTAAAAAAAAGTACTGGAAAAATTAATGGGAATGAAAGCCGATAAATCCCCTGGCCCTGATAGCCTACTTCCTAGGGTTTTGAAAGAGGTGGCTACAGAGATAGTGGATGCATTGGTTGTCATTTTCCAAAATTCCATAGATTCTAGAACAGTTCCCGCAGATTGGAAGGTAGCAAATGTAACCCCACTATTTAAGAAAGGAGGGAGAGAGAAAACAGGGAACTACAGACCAGTTAGCCCGACATCAGTAGTAGGGAAAATGCTAGAATCTATTATTAAGGACGTGGTAACAGGGCATTTAGAAAATAATAATAGGATTGGGCAGAGTCAACATGGTTTATGAAAGGGAAATTGTGTTTGACAAATCTGTTAGAGTTTTTTGAGGTTGTAACCAGCAGAATAGTTAAGGGGGAACCAGTGGATGTGGTGTATTTGGATTTCAGAAGGCATTTGATAAGGTGTCACACAAGAGGTTATCAAACAAAATTAGGACTCATGGGATTGGGGGTAATATATTAGCATGGATTGAAGATTGGTTAATGGACAGAAAACAGAGAGTAGGAATAAACGGGTCATTTTCGGATTGGCAGGCTGTAACTAGTGGGGTACCGCAAGGATCAGTGCTTGGGCCTCAGCTATTCACAATCTACATCAATGATTTGGATGAGGAGACCAAATGTAATATATCCAAGTTTGCTGATGATACAAAGCTGGATGGGAATGTAAGTTGTAAGGAGGATGCAAAGAGGGTTCAAGGGGATATAAACAGGCTAAGTGAGTGGGCAAGAACATGGCAAATGGAATATAATGTGGAGAAATGTGAAGTTATCCACTTTGGTAGGAAAAATAGAAAAGCAGAGTATTTTTTAAATGTTGAGAGATTGGAAAATGTTGGTGTTCAGAGGGACCTGAGTGTCCTTGTACACGAATCACTGAAAGTTAACATGCAGGTACAGCAAGCAATTAGGAAAGCAAATGGTATGTTGGCCTTTATTACAAGAGGATTTGAGTATAAGAGTAAAGACGTCTTACTGCAATTATATATAGGGCCCTGGTGAGACCACACCTGGAGTATTGTGTACAGTTTTGGTCTCCTTATCTAAGGAAGGATATACTTGCCTTAGAGGAAGTGCAACAAAGTTCCACCAGACTGGTTCCTGGGTTGGGGGATTGTCCTATGAGGAGAGATTGAGTAGACTAGGCCTATATTCTCTAGAGTTTAGAAGAATGAGAGGTGATCTTATTGAAACATACAAAATTCTTACAGGGCTTGACAGAGTAGATGCAGGGAGGATGTTTCCCCTGACTGGGAAGTCTCGAACCAGGCGTCACAGTCTCAGAATAAGGGGTCGGCCATTTAGGACTGAGATGAGGAGAAATTTCTTCACTCAGAGGATAGTGAATCTTTGGAATTCTCTACTCCAGAGGGCTGTGGAGGCTCAGTCATTGAGTATATTCAAGACAGAGATCGATATATTTTTCAATATTAAGGGAATCAAGGTATATGGGGATAGTGCAGGAAAGTGGAGATGAGGAAGAAGATCAGCCATGATCTTATTGAATGGCAGAGCAGGCTCGAAGGTCGAAATGGCCTACTCCTGCTCCTATTTCGTATGTTCTTATTGGGAGAGAAGTCAAAAAAACAATTAGGAATGCAAAGAGGAACTATGAAATTAAATTATCAAGGTACATAAAACAAAATAGTTAAATATTTTACAGGCACATCAATAAAAAAAAGGAAGGTTGGGATGGGAATAGGGCAATTAAGGGATAGTCAGGATAATACCACAAGTAATGATAGAGAGATGGCAGAAATATTAAATAATTATTTTGCTTCAGTATTTACCAGGGAGATAGAACAGGTGGACATGACATTGGATGATGAGATTAGTAATGACATAAGTGCATTTAAAAAAAAAGGGAATATGTTAAATTAATTAATCAAACTATCAAACTCAAAGAGGATGAAACCCCTGGTCCGGATGGATTGCATCCACGCATTTTAAAAGAATCTTGGGAAGAGAAAGCAGAGACATTAATACCCATATTTAATAATTCGTTAGAAAAAGGTATAGTGCCAGAGGACTGGCGGACAGCTAACGTAATACCGATATTTAAGAAGGGGGATAGAACATGTACAGGGAATTATAGACCAGTCAGCTTAACATCGGTGGTAGGAAAAATAATGGAATCCCTACTAAAGGAGAAAATAGAAGAACATCTAGAAACCAAAAATATAATAATGAATAGTCAACATGGATTTCAAAAGGGAAAGTCTTGCTTGACCAACCTTATTGAATTTTTTGAAAAGGTAACAGAAAGAGTAGACAAGGGTAATGCAGTACGTGTAATTTATCTAGATTTTCAAAAGGCCTTAGATAAGGTACCACATAATAGACTAATGAATAAGGTCAGAGAATGCGGAGTCAGGGGACAAGTAGCAGAATGGATAGCTAGCTGGCTTCAAGACAGAAAGCAGAGAGTAGGGTTGTGGCGTTCCATAAGGATCAGTGCTGGAACCACTGTTGTTCACAATTTATATTAATGATTTAGACTTTGGAATCAAAAACACAATTTCTAAATTTGCAGATGTCACCAAATTGGGGGGGATAGTCAATACTGAGGAGGACTGCAACAAATTACAGGAGGACAGTAATAAACTTGCAGAATAGGCATATCATTGGCAAATGAAGTTCAACACAGATAAATGTGAGGTATTACATTTTGGTAGGAAGTATAGGGAGGTCACTTATTACTTGGAGGGTGCGAGTCTGGGTGGGGCAGAGGAGTAAAGGGATCTCGGAGTACAAGTACACAAATCACTAAAAGTAGCAACACAGGTTAACAAGGCCATAAAAAAAGCAAACCAGGCACTAGGGTTTATTTCTAGAGGGATAGAATTGAAAAGTAGTGAAGTTATGCTAAACTTGTATCGACCCTTGGTTAGACCACACTTGGAGTACTGCGTACAATTCTGGTCGCCATGTTATAAAAAGGATATGGGGCACTGGAGAGGGTGCAGAGAAGATTTACAAGGATGATACCAGAAGTGCAAGGGTATACCTATCAGGAAAGGATGAACAGGCTGGGTCTCTTTTCGCTTGAAAAAAGAAGGCTGAGGGGTGACCTAATAGAGGTCTTTAAAATTATAGAAGGTTTTGATAAAGTGGATACAGAGAGAATGTTTCCACTTGTGGGGAAGAGCATAACTAGAGGCCATCAATATAAGATAGACACCGAGAAATCCAATAGGGAATTCTGAAGAAACTTCTTTACCCAGAGAGTGGTGAGAATGTGGAACTCGCTACCACAGGGAGTGGTTGAGGCAAATAGTATAGATGCATTTAAGGGGAGGTTAGATAAGCATATGAGGGAGAAGGGAATAGAGGGTTATGCTGATAGAATTAGATGAGGAAAGACGGGAGGAGGCTCGAGTGGAGCATAAACGCCGGCATGGACTGTTTGGGCGAAATGGCCTGTTTCTGTGCTGTATATCCTATGTAATCCTATGTAGTTGGTTGTTGATGCCCAGACTTTGATTTTTACTCAAATTATTTGTTTGATTAATTTTATTGTCTCAATGTACTGAACAAAAGCAATAAGGTGAGAGATACTTCCTTCACAATTGATCTAAACATGAATTAAAAGCAAATCCTTTTTGGAGACAAGCAGACATACAAGAAAGTTCCTGAATGGCATTTAAACACAAATGTACCAGGCTCTGACAGTGAGATATATTTTTAAAAATTATGCAGCAGCATTCACACAGTTGGTGGAAAGAAGGTCAGCTCAGCAGTGTTTACAGAAGCATCTGCCATCCTGGATACCTTAGGGAAGGTAAGACGCATTAGAGAAAAATCCAAGGAACATTGTTAAGGCTTTTCCTGTCACTATACTGCTACTAGCAAGAGACAACCATTAAATATAATGGGAAAGAAGAACTAAAACCAATCAAGTTGATAGCCACCCTTTTTGATTATTTACCATTGTTTTAAAGTTGATAATTCTAGAAACAAGTCCAATCTTATTTACCCTTACAAATTCATGGATCCTATTAAATTGAGCTAAATTCATGTTTCTTGCAATTTTTCTTTTTTGCTGAAAAAAAGCAATTTAAAGTATTGATGTTTTTTCTGAAGTGTTGATAAAATCTTTGCCCTAAAAACTCACCAGAAAAGATGCTGCTATTCAGTAGATGTTAGGACTTCCATAACGCATTGCTGGTTACAGACAGGCGTACCTTTGTGTCCTTTACATCATCCTGATTGCTACTCTATACACATGATCTAATCTGGCCAGGACATCTTCAATCATTTCAGGAACATCCATTTAAGCAAGTTGATAGAGCATAACACAAATCAGACAGACACATAATTGACTGAGACTGTTTATGTGAAGAGGAAGATCTAAACTTATAAGCATGCTGACCTTGAGGGTTAAGAGTTTATATGAAATGTTTACCAAAAAACACTTAAATACTCCGGATCCATATATACCACATGCTGGAGGAGAAATTTGTGTCTTTAGCGCCACAAGATGTCGCTAAAACACCGTTCAGAGCTCTACCACCAGCTGATGGTGGTTCCAGCACCGCACACCATATGCATCTTGCCAGTAGCGCTGCTGGTAAACTCGATCGCCAGGGACATCGCAATCACGGATATCATGATGTCAGTGAGTGAGCAACGCTCACTTGACGCCCGATCTCCCAACTTCGTTTTGGCCATTGAACTTACCGGCTGGAGAAAGCAGCGACAGGTTGGGGTGGTGTGCAGCAGCAGGAAGCCGGCTCCAACGACGATATTTAAAGGGATCTTCACCAATCACTCACACCTGGCAGGGCTTTGAAGTTTGAGTGGCTGTGTGCTACTTCCTGCTACTGCAAGAGTTTTCTTTAGTCATTTCAAAGTTATTTGGTATCAGGGAGTGTTCTAGCAAGTACAAAACTCCCTTATTATTTTTGAAACGCTTCAAACTACAACACTTGCTAAAAGTCATGGGGCTGTACTGGCAGTCGACCTCGCCCTCCAGGATCTACGGCGGAGGGAGCGAGGGCAGCGAGAAAGATGGGAACATGTGCACAGAGGGAGAAGGAGGGCCATCAGGGCTCTCAACAGGAGACCTTACCCTCCGAGGGTCTATCGACAGCACTTCTCCTACCTTCAATTAAGCGAGGAACAGTGTATTTGGAGGCTTCGCTTCACCAAGGAGGTGGTCACAGAACCAGGCCTCCAGCCTCAGACCAGGGCGACCATGGCTCTCCCAGTGGCAGTCAAGGTCACCGTGGCCCTCAATTTCTTAGCCAGCTGATCCTTCCAGTCTGCAACAGGAGACATAGCTAACATCTCACATTTGGCCGTCCATCGCTGCATCCAGGAGGTCACAGAGGCTCTCTACACCAGGAGAAGGGATTACATTGGCTTTCCAATCACCAGAGAGAAGCAGGACGAGCGTGCATGTGGCTTTGCCAGGATAGCGGGCTTCCCCATGCTGCAGGACGCCATCGACTGCACCCACGTGGCTTTGCAGGCATCGCATAACAATCCTGAGATATTCCGTAACCCAAAGGCTACCACTCACTTCATGTGCAGTTGGTGGGCGACCACGCACAACGAATACTCAATATCAATGCCCGCTATCCTGACAGCAGCCACGATGCCTTCATCCTGCACCAGACCGGTGTGCCAGCACTCTTCCAGCCGCCACGTCAAGCTCGAGGGTGGCTGCTCGGAGACAAGGGCTATCCGCTCTCCACCTGGCTCATGACTCCCCTCTGCAACCCCAACACTCATGCCCAGCAATCATATGATGACAGCCATGCTGCCACCAGGAATATCATCGAGCAGACCATCGGCCTACTGAAGCAACGGTTCTGCTGCCTTGACTGCTCGGGAGGAGCCCTCCATTACTCGCCAGAACGGTGTCCCATTTCGTGGTGGTCTGCTGCATGCTGCACAACATGGCCATCATGAGGGCGCAGCCCTTGCCAGCAGGGATTGCGGGACCACCTCAGGAGGAGGACGAAGCAGAGGAGGATGAGGACGAGGAGGACAAGGAGGAAGGAGAGGAACAGGAGGGAGGGAGGAGGCAGCCAGACAATCAGCCTTCTGGACGGGCGGTCCATGACCGGCTCATCAGACTCCGATTCGAATGAATGAAATCCCAGATACCCGTTACTCACCACATCCCCATCATACAATCCCTGCCGCAGGCCATATCACAGCGTCCTCCTGGGCACAAAGCTGAATTGAGAGACACCACAAAATATTCCAAACACAATTAATAAATTTATCTATACACATATCAGACATATTACATCAACACTATTAATGAATCACCCTTGTGCAATCCCTGAGTGCCTGCCGCTCGTGTGCCTTTTCCTACTCTAGTGAGCCTACGCAATGCGCTCCCAATGGTTGCAGCACGGCTGGTGGAAGGCTGCTGAGTTTCCTTGTGAGAGACTTCAGATGGCCTTGCAGGATGACCTCAACCAGCTCTGGGCCTGGAAGGCCCGGCTGTAGACTGCACCACCTCGGCATGTGCGGCAGCAGTCTGGGCTGGCTGGATGACAGGCAGCGACAAGGGCAATGGTGAAGTGGCAGTGGTGGGAGCAGGAATGCTCTCATCCTGAGAGAGGACAGCAGGTTACTGCTCCACTGACCCACTGCCACTCCCCCGGAGCAGCACCTCAGCATCCCTACCAATCTGTTGAAGCATAGATTGCTGGCCTGCTGCGACACCGTGAAAGCCCCGGTCGACGGCGGTAGACCCAGCCACGATGGCAGCAGTCAGAGCTTGGGTGGTATCACGCTGAGTCTACATGAGAGCAGCCAGTGCTTGGATGCCACCAAGCAGAGACTGCAGGAGAGCAGTCTGAGCTTCCGCTGCAGCACTAAGACGTTGGGCCGCTTCCGCCTGTGCTGCAATGGAAGCTGCGACATCGCTCATCATGTGCCCCATCACGTCTGGGTCGCCGCGGTCTCTCTGGAAGTGTGTCATCATTGCAGACTGGAAATGAAGGGCTCCATGCTCTGCGCAGAGCTTTGTGCAATGTTGGAGGCGGACTCCTCCACGCTCTTTACCATTGCAGTGAGGCTCTCTGGCAGTCTTGCCATTGCACCTATCATCTCCGTGTGCATGCCCATCACCCTTCTTCTGAAGGCCTCCCCATCGAGGTCCTCATCTGAGTCCTGTGGAGCAGAACTCGCGCGTGAACTCGCCCTCTGGGGAGCTGGTCCCCGAGCTACCCTTTCCCCCTGGCCTTGCTGCAGCTCACTTGTGCCCCGTGCCTCATCTTGTGCAGATCCCACTTCTACACTAGCCTCTAAAGAACGCGTAGTGCCAGTATCTGAGCTGGTGTCTGCGAGTGACAGATGCAGTGACGCGGTGTTTTCTTCCTCCTCCTCTTCTCCCCCCTCGCGCTCATTGATGCCCTCAGGGACAGACTGTTCAGGTGCTTGCTGATTATTTGAAAGCAGAAAGGCACAAGAGTCGGGTTATGGTGAGGGGGTGAGGGAGGCCGGAAGGCAGAAATGCATGCATACAGCATGAGTAGCTTGAAAGTGAGAATAGATTGTGGGCTGAGGGGTAAGTGGGATGTGAGAAGAAGGATTAGGAATGAACATATCGTTGTTGTCCCCAAGGGGGTCTATGTCGATGGTGGCCACGGTGTCCACGACCTGGCGCCCAATGATCTCCAGCACTCTACTCTCCAGCTGGCTCAGGTGTTCAATATGGGCTTGGCCCCCGCCTGCCCGCTCCTGCTCCCTCCGGTTGTGAGCAACCTTGGCCTGCAAGAGAAAGGGAAGTGTGTAAGTGAGTGTGGAGCAATGTGTTTGGGTGATGTGCCTGCCATAGTTGAATAGCTGTCATGGTGTGCAAGGTGGGAGATGTGGGTATGAATGTTGCTAGGTAGAGATTGTTGGTGGGTGAGTGCTGGGGGTGTGGTGCTTTGGGCAGTGTCTGAAGACTGTGGTTCAGATGGTGGTATGTTGCATTTGTTGAATCTTTTATTCACCCCGACTACCCGAGTGAGGTCATTAAACTTCTTCCTGCACTGGCTGTGGGTCCTGGGGACCACAGTGCTGCCCATTACGTGTTGTGCCTCCTCCCTCCACATAGTGCAGGACACTTGTGGCAAGTGCCTCCTGCCAGTTGGCGGGTACAGGACCGCCCGCCTTCTCTTGACCGCAAAAACCAAAGCCTCCAATGCTTCATCAGAGAACTTCCGGGCTCTCTCCCTGGGGCGGTGATCTGCCATCATGATTTCTCCTTCTCCTTCTCCTTCTCCTTCTCCTTCTCCTTCTCCTTCTCCTTCTCCTTCTCCTTCTCCTTCTCCTTCTCCTTCTCCTTCTCCTTCTCCAGTTTGTTGGGACAGCTGCACACCCAACAATGATGAGAATGAGGTGCTGCAGCATCAATGAACCTCCCCTTTAAGTAGTGAAAAAAGCCTGTGGCAATCATGACTTGCAATTAGACTGCCCCCGATATTGGTCCAGCTTTTCAGTGTAACGCCAATGAGCTTTGATTTTTAGACTAAAATCATGAGTGCAATCATTTTAAAGAGGAGTGAGCATGAATTTTACGTGACTTCTAGACGATTTTCAGGTGGCGCTACTTAACCATTTTTAATCTAAACACTGCCCATTTCTTGGCTATAACAAATTTCTAGCCCGAAGTGTTTTGTTGCATTTAGAGTCTCCTGAGCCTGGTGGACATGAGGCAACCCATTTCTTCCACTGTCTGTCCAGAGAAAGATATTTGACTCCACCATAAGTTGTCTCCATGCTAGAGCCATCCTTTTCGATCATCCTACAATAAGTAACTTTGTCCTCCACGCCTTCTCTTCCCTACAGGTGGAATCCAGTCTAAGAGATACTTTGTGCTTCTGCCACAGGGTAGTCTGATGACATGCCCGAAGGACCATAACCATCTCTGATTATTGAGTCCAAAGTTGGTTGACCCATGTGTCGCAGCACTTCCTCATTAATTACATGATCTTTCCATTGAACTCACAGGATTCTTCTTAAACAAAGCTGATGGTTTGCATTCAGTTTCCTGTTCTGTTCTTCCACCATCTGCCATATTTCTGAGGCATACATAAGTGTCCGGAGGACAATAGCATTGTGCCATCTCATTTTAATGTGTAGATGTATCTATCTTCTTATTCTCCTAGCTGTTTGACAAACGAATAAATTACCCACTGCCTTTACTGATTCTTGCCTTCTCTTTAGTGAGGCTATTAGCAGATAATTTCATTCAAGCAGTCTGGGCTGAATCCAGATACCAGAGATCCCAGCAAATAACCCAGATAAGTACAGCACAAGTGCAAAACAAGAGGTTTTATTTAAAAAAAAAGAAAATGCTGGAGGAATATAGGTCAGTCAGCATCTGAAAGGCAAAAGACAGATTAACATTTCACTTGAGCCCTTTCATCAAAACTTGCCAGCTCTGTCTATTAGATACAATCAAGTATGCTTTGTTTTCAAATACCAAGGATGAGGGACTTCAGTTACGTGGAGAGACTAGAGAAGTTGGGATTGTTCTCGTTAATGTAGAGAAGGTTAAGGGGAGATTTAATAGAGGTGTTCAAAATCAAGAACGGTTCTGATAGAGTAAATAAGCAGAAATTGTTTCCGCTGCAGAAGGGTCGGTAACCTGAGGACGTACATTTAAGATAATTGGCAAAAGACCAAGAGATGAGATGAGGAGAATTTTGTTTTTTACGGAACAAGTCACTATGATCTGGAATGCACTGCCTGAAAGGGCGGTGGAAGCAGATGCAATAGTAGCTTTCCAAAGGGAATTGGATAAATACTTGAAGGGGAGAAAATTGCAGGACTCTGGGGAAAGAGCAGGAGAGTTGGACTAATTGGATAGCTCTTTCAAAGAGCCGGCCCAGGCTCGATGGACCAAATATCCTCCTGTGGTGTAAGATGTTTTGATTCTATGAAATCTAATAAATAATATACACAGGTCTATTGGTTTTCTTGCAAAACGATAAATGACTGAATGATCATGACGTTTGCTGATACTCGCGCCTCATTTGGCATACAAATACTAGCTATCAAGATTTACATGAAAAGAAATAAGATGTTGCTCAGAATATATTAAAATATTTGTATGGGTTCAATCTTGTATTATTTAACAGAAAAGCAATTGACCTAGAATGCCATCCCAACAACCTAGTTTGACAGCTGCTTCACAAACAGAGCACCTGCTCTTTTGTTGGACAGTCACTCACCAATGCAAAGCCCCTGTTATCACTACAATAATTGTGTAGGGCTCCAGAAAACACTGTGGCATCAGCCAAGAAGCTACTGACCTTATTGTGACAACCTGATTCACTCAACACGCGCAGTGACTTATTCCAGAACAGGCAGCTGGTTTCAACACATCTCTAGAGGGGGACAAAACGTGACCCAAATCTATACACAGTGGAAAGGACATGATTTGACAGCTCAATAATGTGACTTACAAACAGAATCAAATGAAATATACATTCATGGAGGCCACAAAATGGAAAGCCATATAACAGCTCCATAGGTGCCACATATAAGTGAATAACATTTCAGCTCTGGAGAAGCTCTGTGGCACCCAGAATCTCCTACAGATGCTTTTTTTATATATAACATCCACAGAATCACTATGATGCAGGTATATCGACAGAAATGACTCAGCATGGACGGTTTATCTACAGAAACTGCAGTTTGTGTATTATAAAGTTAGAAAATATGAACATTTCTTTATACTATTAAGGTAATTTCCACTAGCCAACCCTATATTGAATGAGTGTCAAATAAAAACAAAAAATGCTGGAATTGGACAGAAGGACAGTCAACCTCTGAAAGGTGGAGTAATTTTGTGTATTAGCAATAATTAACCGGAATTACACACAAGAAAAACAGCTTAATTTTTAAAGCCTCCCTGAAGGTCTGCAAACGACCACAATTAGCAGAAAGTCCCAATGATGATTACTTCACCCTGGGGGCGTGGCCAATTTTGTGGGTGTGGCCTGATTCCAGCGCGCTGTTTTTAAAACTAGCGCAAAAGATCGCGGAAACTCGAGTTGCGCTGAAGGCAAATTGCGCCTAAAATTCCATGATCTATTGCGCCAGTTACGGCGATTTCAGCCAAATTGCGCCAGAAAAAAACAATCGAGCAGAAACTCCAGGCCTCTGTCTCTGCAAGGAAGTATTGATGAATTGTGCCACCTCCTGCAACCAGACCTGCAGCCAAGGGATCAACATCAAGAGGAGACTTGGCAAGGATCTGCCAAGTTGCAGTTCACTACTACATAAACAAGATCCCAGATGCCCTGTTTTGACATGCTGCAGTCTACCATTAGACTCAGCCCGAGGCTGGTGCAGGAGCAGGAGAGGCACAGAAGATTTTATGAAAGATGTGGCATTCCCAGGATACAAGGTGCCATCTGCTGTATTCATGTGCCTAGTCAAGCATTTTTGCAATATTTCCTGTTGTTCACTAACAAGAAATCATGAACATCCAAATAGCACCGAATTGTCCCCAACGACTTTTGCATGTCAGTGTGTGGTTTCCAGCGCTATCCCACCGCACATAGCTTAAGGCTATTGGAGGTTCCCAATTATTCAAGGGTGACAAGTTGATAGGTTAACTCCTAAGAGCTGTGGGTTAACCACTCGAAACAAAATTCATACCACTAGAGAACTCCCTATACCACCCGGCAAAGTGTCCACAATGAAGCACATGCAAGAGGCAGGAATCTCATCAAGCAGACTCTTGGGGCTGGATTTATTGGGGGGTCAGCGGGCGCGATCGGTGGCTGTAGAATTCGCAATATATCGCGATTTTATAAATAAGGAGAAAACACATAGTTTCGTTCAAACAGCTTTTATTTCAGCAGAATGCTGTCAGGTTTCAAAGTGGACACAAGCAGCTTGTAAAATGGCCGCCGCACCTCGTGACGGAACATTCTAGGCTTTTCGACAGGCAGACAAGATGGCGTTCCAATAAACATTTGTGCAAGATCGATTAAGATTCAGCACATTGAAGATAATACACGAGACATCATGGGTTTACAGTATACACATAAATACTGAAATCGGTCTCCCGGGTACGAATAAAAGCTATTGTACCAAGTAATCAAGAGCCCATCCAAAGACATTAATATGTAAAATCCCAACGACTCTACGATGAGAGAGCCGTTAGCGGGTAGTTACAGAAAACACTTGGAAGCCCCAAAACCCCTCCAGGGAGAACACCGACCGATTAAACAATAGGAGAAATATTAACAGGTACTCAGACATTTACGAGTAGCCCCGAAACCCATTAAAAACGGAGATCACCCTATACAAGACATTTGAGCGCCAAACCCTAACAAAAGAAAAGACATTAAGGTTGGGCGGGAAACGGAAGATTTTGCACTATAATTGCAAGCCCCAAACCGTCCATCTTTCTCTTGTTCGGTTGACTCTTATCCTCGTGGCTGCTCCTGTGTTCTTGACTCGCCGTCTTGTTCCTGCTTGCCTGGTGTCTCTTTTCAAGAGACTGTTGAACTTTGTGATCTACCTCGTGTCGTGTCGCGAGGACCTGTGTTGAGCTGGGCTCTGAAGCCTTGAAACGGACGCACCATTCCGATAAGTCGGTAAACGGTATCGGAACCAAAGGCCCGAGATGAGATGAGATGAGATGAGATGAGAAGAGAAGAAGACCATACTTATCGCCACGGTCAGTAAGCCCCGACCGCGCCTGTAGGTCAAATTAACATTTTCCTTGCCAGGAAGACTTCTTTGAACTTTACAGAACTGACACAGGAAGACTCTTCTTTGAATTTTATCGGACCTGTGCGAGGGCACAGGAAGATTCTTTTTTGAGTATTGTCCGGACTCTGAAAGCCACCAACACAGATCTTCATGACAGCAGACGCTCCAGCCTGCTAGCCGGAGCAGAAACAAGTAAACAAGTGGGGCCAGGAGACCCCCCTGATCGACACGTGGGTGCTGCGGTGAAAAACATCCGATCAGCTATTCGAAATTTCTCCGAGTTATCACGAGTGGTGAGCATGAGTCTCAAATCCTACGAATCTAGCTAGGACAGATATTGATAGGGGAGGGTTTCAAGTATTAAGGATAATTGTAATGTGTGCCCCCATTTACGATGTGTCGTTCGTTCCTCGTTTCCCTGAAATTAGTTACATAACTGCGTGTAAGATTGTACTGTCATTAATCTGTGCTTATGACATGTATTTCGTAATCTTAAGTATTATGCAATAAAGATTTTCCATTTCGTACCAATTAACCGAGTCTACCTGAGTTTCATCTCCATTACTGCTCTCGCATCTAAGTCCAGTGTCTAGAACCGTAAGGGCGAGTGATTCGAACCACTCACAGGTGTGTATTGTGCTCCCAGACTGGCTGGAGACCAGAACAGGCAACAAGGCCTAAACCCGCACTGACATACAGGCTGCACAGAGCCACACGAATCTCACAGGCTGAGAGTCGGTCAAGGAAACCCTTACAGTGGCGGGTCAGGTGGGAAAGTGTTTTTTTTTCCCCAGTGGGTCGGGACCCCGCTGTGAACCCGCCACCACGTGCCTTTCCCCAATGTCGGGTCTGTCAGCGCTGAGCAGACCCGATACGCAGCGATGGGTTCACAGCGGGGGACCCAATTCAGGTAATTTGTGGCTTGTTTAGAGCCACTTAAGAATGAATTTCAGCGCACTTTCTGCATTTGACAGCTCGCCCACAAGGTCCACGCTGGTCGTGGACCACGTCTGTCATCTAAGGCGGGAGGTCAGTGGCTGTTGAGTTGACAGCTTCAAATGTACAGTAAAAGCACCCACCTTACAGCGGTATCCTCCCTCAGCCACAAACTCTTCCTCTGCATTTCCACAACAGATTCATCATGCTGTAAGTCTTCACACAAGTCTCCATCCAGTCTGACCTCATTACCTCTCTCACCATTGACAGATCACTTCTGTCATCTCAACTTCACCTGTCATCATTCCATCAGCATGGGTGCCCTTAGTGTCAGCTGTGGCTTAGTGGGTAGCACCCTCTCCTCTGAGTCAGAAGGTTGTGGGTTCAAAGTCCCACTCCAGGAACTTGAGCACATACAGCTAGGCTGACACTCTTGTGCAGTGCTGAGGGAGCACTGCACTGTCGGAGGTGCCGTCTTTCAGATGAGACATTAAACCGAGACCCCGTCTGCTCTCTCAGGTGGATGTAAAAGATCCCATGGCACTATTTCGAAGAAGAGCAGGGGAGTTACCCCCGGTGTCCTGGCCAATATTTATCCCTCAACCAACATAACAAAAACAGATTATCTGGTCATTATCACATTGCTGTTTTTGGGAGCTTGCTGAGCGCAAATTCGCTGGCACGTTTCCCACATTACAACAGAGACTACACTCCAAAAGTACTTCATTGACTGTAAAGCGCTTTGAGACGTCCGGTGGTCATGAAAGGCACTATATAAATGCAAGTCTTTTTCTTTCCCTTTATACTCTCTCACTTTGGTCCTCAGAAACCCACCATGATCAGCCCCAACACCAGTAGCAACAGGCACACCAGCAGCACCAGCAACAACACCATCAACCTTCTCCGCAATTATTTGATGCTGCACAGGACAGAGGCCATCAGCACCCGACCACATTGCTGCCCGGGAGGCCAGGGGTGGCCTCACCATGGCCAGATTTACTTCACTTGATGCTGTACACCCTGGCTGCCGCATAATGGCGCCACCCCACAACAACACCATAAAGCATCCCTACAATGCCCAAGCCATTCCTTTCACACTCATCACCATTGCCGGGGGGGGGGGGGGGGGGGGGGGGGGGAGATGGGTACCATTATGTCTCACCATTCACTGCAACTCACTAAGCCACTTCCAAAGGTGCACACAAATCTGTATAAGAACGCAAAGTGTTGAAAATAAAGGTTTCAATGTTTGACACCACATTAACAGAAACTTTACATGAACATTTCATAAAACACCCAAGTGCCTACCCTTGTGTGTTGTTAGTTGGTATGATTGCACTAGGATGAGGGTGAGTGTGAGGGGTGGCCAGTGAGATGGGGATGTGATAATGTAGATAGAGGTATGGGTGGAGGTGCAAGGTAAGTTGGTGTGAGTAAGGATGTGCAGGAGTAGGTTAGGGAAGGCAGAGTGATGGGGATGTGATTAGAGGCACAGCAGTATGAGGTTGAGTGTTGCTTTGTTCTAACGCTTCGTGATCTACTGAGATCATTGAAACGTTTGCGGCACTGCACCCAGGTCCTCCTGACCACATCCCTGCTTGTGGTCTCCTCTGCAATGTGAAACCAGGCTGTGTTGAGCTCCTGGGGAGGTCTCTTCCGCCCATGGGAAAGGAAGAGGACCTCCCTGAGTGCTGTGACTCCCTCCATAAGCCTGGGTGCAGCCCTGCACCTCTGCAGTCATTGTCAGTGTTTGCAGCACCTCAATGCTGTGGAACACTGACAGCACAAATGTCAAAATAAAGTTGGCCATGGTCACTTTGAGGAAATCGGCTGATGACGCATCATCAAATGACATCACCAGACCCGCTTCCTCTAATTGGTTGGGAAACACGCTGGGCGAGCTGAACAAGCCCAATCAGGGGAAATTCATTTCAGAGGCTAGGATGGAGAAAGCAGCGGGATCGGGACCCGCCACCGACGTCGCCCGCCACAGACCTGCCGAGGTTCGTAAAATCGCGGCCTTGGAATGGTGAAGCAATGATTCCAATGTTTAGACTGCTCTGGGTGCTCTACAACTTTCCCCACAGAGAGTTAGCAGAATGGTAGTGGTGGGCTGCATGCTGTACAACATAGCCCTGAAAAGACATCTGCTTGTTGGTGAATGAGGAGCAGCAACAAGTCGTGCTACAGGATGAAGAGGATGGCTACCAAAAAGAAAGCAGCTATTTCTGGAACCAACACAGGTTTGGAAAGCTCTCATTGAGGAGTGTTTCACTTGAGCCCTGCCTTCCCATTTATTTGAGCATAATTTATAACACCTTATCGCACCATTGAAACACCCCAAAGTGCTAGATAACTGATGAGTTACTGTTGAAGTGCAGCCTGTTGTTTTGTAAGCAAACATGACAGGTGTTTGCAGCACCTCAATGTTGTAGAACACTGACAGCACAAATGTCAAAATAAAGTTGGCCATGGTCCCTTTAAGGAAACCGGCTGATGACGCGTCATCAAATGACATCACCAGACCCGCTTCCTCTAATTGGCCGGGAAACACGCTGGGTGATCAAACATCAAACATGGCAAATGAGATGAAAGCAGGGACAGGGTACTGGACTTGGATGATCAGCCATGATCGTATTGAATGGTGGAGCAGGCTCGACGGGCCAAATGGCCTACTCCTGCTCCTAGATTCTATGTTTCTATGTTTCTATGAATGACCAGTTATCTTTTTTGGTGGTGTTGGCTGAGAGTAGGAAGTTGACCAGGACACATATGCAGATATTAAGGAAGTGAATAAAATGCTGATGATATGAAATAAAGGTGGTTAATTTTGATACCCCTACACTTGAGCCCAAGGGAAATTTGCAAAATACCAGAACCTGCAAATGCAACAAGAAGCTGGTAGTGCCGATGCTGATAGACTTATTATTAATAATAATAATAATAATAATAATAATAATAAAGATAGGAGGATATTGAGGGTAATATCAATGAAATTTTCTCACAGGGGAACAGTAGTTTACCTTCATCTCTAGGCAAAACAGAGCAAAGCTGGCCACCAACCATTCCATGAAGACAACAGCAGAAAGGTCTGACACTACAGAGTGTTACCCTGACTGGTGAACGAACTATCCAACTTCTTCCAACAAAGCAGGTGTGAAGTGTTAAAGGGATTGTCTGGGACTGGATAATGAGCAGTCAGGTTAAATTATTTTTTTCCCTTATGGTCGTTCATGTATGTTCTAAATCTATAGATGCTTTAATTCAATGTACAAGTCATACTTTGGCGAAACAGGCTTCAGAGCATTTTTTCTACTGATATGTTATTTACTATGACAGGTCCAAAATTAAATTTTACAACATAGCTCAGTGCTGTCTTTTGTGAGGGAACGTCCAATCTTTCACACTCAATTTCGTATCTTATGGCCCTCAATCCAGTCCAGATTGTCAGAATTAAGCCGCTTTTATGGCCAGATTGAGTCAACAGACATATCTTTCATACTGATGTATTGCCTCAGAATCAAGTCAGAACTGTGCTAATTAAAATAATTTATCAAACTTCACTAAGAGAAGGATCATCTAGTCAATGCAGAGATGTTCCAGAGTTCCGTACTACACTAAGTTCTAGTCATTAAGTGTCACATTCATCAAGCCAACTCTGAGCAGGAAGGGTAAGTGAGAAACAACAGCAAGTGAAAGAATTGCACAGACATCATGTTGATTAAAGTGTGAAGTACTTTAACTTTGCTTTGGTTTACATTCTGCTCTGTGTGACTCAGTTACCATTTTCGGGAAGTAGATTTACAATCTGTTGGAAACAAAATATTGTTTCCGTGCATCTACAAACATATAGAAGATAGCAAAAGCACACAAATCAATGGCAAGACCTGATAAAGAAAATCAAAACAAACATTGATACAAAATATAGCTTTACAAGGTGATTGTGTATATATTGTATAATATTCAAGGTGATTCTTTATATCCATATATTATTTTTAAAAATTGTATGTGCACTCACTTTCTGTCCACAAACCTTATTTCCTATTGACATAATTTTTGGTTACACTTTTGCATCAGGAATTAACATTAAAACTGTATATGTAAACATTTTTAATTGAAATTTCCAATCTAACCAGTCGCCTGTTGATGAACCAATCAAATCATTCACAATGCTTTTTGAAAAAAAGTTGTCTTTAATGTCCATAATAAAAATATATAAATGACATACTTTACAATAACATAATTTAATTTACCCATTGCACTGTTACTTGTGTCTCTGCTGCCTTCCTTAAAGTAGCCTCAGCCTCTCCCAGAAGCCCTCGAGAGGTTACATAGAGCTTCCAATCTTGTGCATTCTGAGCACGTGCAGTTTACAGAATGTCCCAACGTGTATTACCAGGTTTCTGAGTTGAACCAAAAGGGCGAGTCCCCTCAATCTGTGAGGATTTTTGAGTTTTTTTGCTTTTTCCAAAACACTTTCAAACAAACTGGAGATTAAATTCTGAAAGATTCAATGCAGGCAAGTCCATTTATAATATTAACAGCTTTTCAATTATGAAGTGCTCAGTTAGACAAGACCTTGGATTAATACATAGGAACATGCCTGTAATTAGCAGAGCTGTGGTACCAGTCATTTTTTTTTTGCCTACACCTCTGGTCCTAATGTGATTCCTCTATATAATCTGTACATCTTTGCTCTTGGCAGCAGTTATCACACATATGACCATGGATTGCCTCCCACCTTAGCATTCTCAGGAATCATTCTGAGTGAATGTAAGAAGAGGAAAAAACCATTAGGCCCATCAAGCCTATCCAATTTAGCTTAATTTCAATTCCACCTACCCAGCTTCTCACCATATCCTTCAATTTTTTTATTTTTCCAAAAAGCATAGCCTGTTGCCCAAATACCACTAGTAAATGAACACTTACTCAATCTGACTGCAATACCACAACAACAAATTGAATTTATATAGCACTTTTAACGTAGTAAAACGTTCCAAGGCACTTCACAGGAGCGTTATCAGACCAAATTTGACACCGAGCCACATAAAGAGATATTCGGACAGGTGACCAAAAGCTTGGTCGAAGAGGAAGGTTTTAAGGAGTGTCTTAAAGGAGGAGAGAGAGCTAGAGAGGCAGAGAGGTTTAGGGAGGGAATTCCAGAGCTTAGGGCCTAGACAGCTGAAGGCATGGCCGCTAATGGTGGGGTGATGGAAATCGGGGATGCACAAGAGGCCAGAATAGGAGGAACACAAAGATCTCGGATATAAGACAACATGAAGTGTTTTTTTATTTTTTTTTATTATTAATGCCACAGACTAATACTGAGTGGAAAAGAGCTTTTAGTGTTGTGATTAACACCACCATATTTCCTAGTTAATGTTCCTTAGCTTTCATAACACCATTAACATTTTGTTTACTTACTGCATAAAGTATTGCAGGACATTTTGGCTGGTGTAAACCATGGAATAAATGCAATTTTCACTAAAAAAAGAGTGCAAAGTAATTAGAAACGTGAAAATTGAGCACTGCAATTTTTGGTCTGCTTTTATAGAGGCTTAAAAGTCATTACTGATGATTATTGTCACTAGAAGAATTTTAGTTTGCTATTCAGTAAATATTTGACATGATTAGCTATCATGTAATGAACATTTTAAACAATGAAAGTCTGTATCTCATTGAAACATATGAAATTCTGACAGGGCTAGACAGACTGGATGCAGGGAGGATGTTTTCCCTGGCTGGGGGGTCTAGAACGAGGGGTCACAGTCTCAGGATACGGGGTAGGACATTTAGGACTGAGATGAGGAGAAATTTCTTCACTCAGGGTGGTGAACCTGTGGAATTCTCTACCACAGAAGGCTGTGGAGGCCAAGTCACTGAATATATTTAAGAAGGAGATAGATAGATTTCTAGACACAAAAGGCATCAAGGGGTATGGGGAGAGAGCAGGAATATGGTATTGAGATAGAGGATCAGCCATGATCACATTGAATGGCGGAGCAGGCTCGAAGGGCCGAATGGCCTACTCCTGCTTTTCTATGTTTCTATGTATCATTACTGACAAAGGGATTACAAGATTAACAAAGGTTTCTCCTTGGACCCAAATAATAAAGAATGGGAAGGTGAATCTAATTGTGGACAGGAATTTTTATTGAAGGTGAAGCCTGGAGTAAAATGTAATATTATAACAACCTTATTATTATGGTTCAGTTATCAATTTAAAAATATTTAAAGGCTCACCAATATATCCTAAATGTCATAAAAGAAGATAACTGTTCACTTACTTAATAAAACCAGAAGTCTGTTAGTTACCTCTTGTTTCTATCTGGAACTGCTGGTCAAGCAAAGATGTCAGCAGACATTTTGGGGCTGAAAATGCAGGGGGAGGTGCACCCACCTCGGATCTCCGCCATTGACCCTGCCAAGTTTAACAGAGTCAGGTAAAGGTAGCAAGTTATGCATGTCAATGATGGTCGCCTAACCCACCAGCGATGCTGCTGAGGCCCCCACCTACTGAGGATGCACGAAAGACTAAGATTGGCCAGCTGTGATGGGGGCGGGGGGCGAGGGCAGGGAGTGGTGCCACATCACCCCTACATCTTTACACTGCTTCCAGCAACCGCATTTGTAAAGGGGCCAGATTGATGTATATATCGCCTGGCGCTAATTATCGCCTCCGACTGCAAACTTGGCTTCTATCGCCCCTGGAGGTGATTGGAGCACTAAATCAGGCGCTACACACCTCTCTTAAGGTGCTAACGCCGAGGAGCGAGGCGCTATCTCAGAGCGCTGGTGAAGCTTGTGATATCAGTCAGCAATTGAACACAGACACACTGGCGCTGGCCAGTTCTTAAAGGGGAGGGTTGATATTGCTCTCCATCCACACCTTGCTCATTGCAGCCTTGAATCTCGGCCTGGAGAGACCTGTACATCAAATCTGCTGGAAAGAACAATGGAGAGGCCCAGGGAAAGATGTCAGAGTGCAGCCCCCATAGTCTCTTCTAAATTGATGCAAGGAAGATCAAATCAAAATGAACCTGCAAAGTGCTGCTCAGTACCCAAAACTCCTCAACACAGCGTTGAATCTCTCCAGAAGTCTCTCTCTCTCACTCAGAATGCATGGTGCAAAAATGTCGCCGAAAAAAAAGGCAGGAAGCGTTCACCTTTAAATAGCGCTCCCCCAGTCCCTTCCTGATTGCAAAACGCTCCCCTCAATCTGTCGTTGCTAGTGGCAGGTGGTAAGGCAGGGGGCGCCACTCAATATCTGGTCCGGAGCGATACCGGGGCGTTGCACGCTCGACTGACGTCACGATCTGCGGGCGCAGGAGATCGTGGCGGTAGTGTTTAGCGCAAAATGTCTGGTCAATTCCACGAGCGGAGCAAACATCGCCGCGCCCGGGCGCGAGTTGCTTTGCGCCCCATTAGCGCCCTCTTAAGGCGCTAACGGGAGGCGCAAACCAACCGAATTTTTCCCCCATATATTTTTCAGTCTAGTTCCTCTTTGAAGGTCCAGCCACAATCCTGAACTGGACCCTGCCTATTCTGACACCATTGTCCTTGTTTGGGTTAGGATAAAGCTCCCCCTACCCTGCCCCAAAAAGCCATCTATATAAGAATCCCCTACACAGGACAAATCTGTGCCTCAACCTAATTTACAGCCCTTCTGGTTCACTCCCACCAAAATTAGAGCGGGAGTATGTCGAAGCGTCACAGATTTTCAGCCAATTATCACTTTATACACAGCTGATGTACGTGAT
Organism: Squalus acanthias; assembly: GCA_030390025.1. Lineage (NCBI taxonomy): Eukaryota > Metazoa > Chordata > Chondrichthyes > Squaliformes > Squalidae > Squalus > Squalus acanthias. The sequence continues at coordinate 125,015,869 of CM059428.1, forward strand.
GCGAAGGCACACAATCCACCATTCTCATTCATGATGTCACTGGAGTAGAACTTCATGATGTCACAGTTGCAAGAGCTCTATACAAAACAAGACTGTCTCTAACCAATAGAGTAATAGGCTGGAATTTTACCATCGCTCAGAGTGCGGGTTCAGAGGCGGGTCCGCTGTCAAAATGAAAAAGATAGACAGCGGGTCGGTATCCCGCTGTCATCCGCTTCCTTGTCAGTTTCCCAAGTGCCAGGTCTGTCATCCCTGAACAGACCCGACACCAAGTGGCAGGTCAGCCAATTCAGATACTTAAAAGATACTTAAGCAGCATTTTACCATGTACTTACCATTTTATCAGCTTTTTCACGAGATTCCCGGCGCTCGGGGATCTCGTCAAGTAAGTATGTTGGATTCTCAATGACTCTCTATTGCTGTGAATAGGTGACAGTTGCAAATCATCATAGAAAAATTACGAAACAGAAGGAGGCCATTCGGCCCATCGTGTCCGTGCCGGTCGGAAAAGAGCTATCCAGCCTAATCCCACCTTCCAGCTCTTGGTCCGTAGCCCTGTAGGTTACGGTTCTTCAAGTGCACATCCATGTACTTTTTAAATGTGATGAGGATTTCTGCCTCTTCCACCCTTTCGGGCAGTGAGTCCCAGACCCCCACCACCCTCTGGGTGAATTTTTTTTCCCTCATCTCCCCTCTAATCCTTCCACCAACTACTTTAAATCTATGCCCCCTGGTTCTTGACCCCTCTGCTAAAGGAAATAGGTCCTTCCTATCCACTCTATCTAGGCCTCATAATTTTATACATCTCAATTAAATCTCCCCTCAGCCTCCTCTGTTCCAAGGAAAACAACCCCAGCCTATCCAATCTTTCCTCATAGCTAAAGTTTTCCAGTCCTGGCAACATCCTCGTGAATCTCTGCACCCTCTCCAGTGCAATCACATCCTGTAATGTGGTTACCAGAACTGCACACAGTACTCAAGCTGTGGCCTAACCAGTGTTGTATACAGTTCGAGCATAACTTCCCTGCTCTTATATTCTATGCCTCGGCTAATAAAGGAAAGTATCCCGTATGCCTTTTTAACTACTTTATCGACCTGTCCTGCTACCTTTAAGGATCTGTGGACATGCACTCCAAGGTCCCTCTTTTCCCCGACACTTCTCAGTATCCTCCCACTAATTGTATATTCCCTTGCCTTGTTGCCCCTCCCACAATGCATTACCTCACACTTTTCCGGATTGAATTCCATTTGCCACTTTTCTGCCCAACTGACCAGTTCATCAATATCTTCCTACAGTCTACAGCTTTCCTCCGCACTGTCAACCACACGGCCAATTTTTGTATCATCTGCAAATGTATTTATCATGCCCCCTACATTTAAGTCTAAATCATTAATATATACTACAAAAAGTAAGGGACCGAGTACTGAGCCCTGTGGAACCCCACTGGAAACAACCTTCCAGTCGCAAAAACTCCCCTCAACCATTACCCTTTGCTTCCTACCACTGAGCCAATTTTGGATGCAATTTGCCACTCTCCCTTGGATCCCATGGGCTTTTACTTTTTTGATCAGCCTGCCATGTGGTACCTTGTCAAAAGCCTTGCTAAAGTCCATGTAGACACTACATTGAATGCACTGCCATCATCGACCCTCCTTGTTACCTCCTCAAAAGAATTCAATCAAGTTAGTAGGACACGACCTTCCCTGAACAAAACCATGCTGACTGTCCTTGATTAATCTGTGTTTTTCTAAATGAAGGTTTGTACTGTCCCTCAGAATTGATTCCAGTAATTTTCCCACCACCGAGGTTAAACTAACTGGCCTGTAATTGCTCGGTTTATCCCTTCCTCCCTTTTTAAACACAAAAGTGGTATAAAACCTACCATTTCACAGCTGTTCACTTTCCAGTCTTAGAAGCTGGAGCCTTCAGGATTTGGAACACTTTGGAAGTGTTTGAAGTAATCTCTCTATCCACTGTCACCTCCTTGGAACAACTTATCTCAACATTGAAAGATTGCTTCTGTCATCTCAACTTCAGCTGCCATATAGAACATCACAATGGGCACGATTTATGCTCTGTCACCTTGGTCCTCCGAATCTGATGCCGATCAGCCGCAGCAGCAGCAGAACCAGCCACACCAGCAGCAGCAGCAACAACAACAAGAGTGCCAACCCTCTCCTGAACCACCTGATGCTGCACAGGACAGAGGGCATCAGCGCAGGGCTGCACCGCGCCGGAGGCGATACCCCCAACACAGGGTATACAGGCAGAGGATGAGCTTCCTCAACATGACTGAGCAGCAGTGCCAAAGGAGGCTCAGGCTATCGTGCCAGGTCATCACCGACATTTGCACATTGCTGGAGCAAGACCTGCAGCCCAGAGGAAGGGATGGACACCCCTTACCAGTGGCTGTCAAAGTCACCAGCACCCTCAACCTCTTCACCTCAGGCTCCTTCCAGGCATCTGTAGCAGACATTTCCGGCATCTCGCAGTCGGCCGCCTACACATGCATCACACAGCTCACTGATGCCCTCTTTAACAAGTCCACAAATTATATCCACTTTGCAAGTAATGAAGGCAGCGTCAATGAGCAGGGCGCTCGGCTTTGCAGTTTTGGCTGGCTTCCCACGGGTGCAGGGCATCATCAACTGCACATATATGGTTGTCAGGGCACCCCATCAGAACCCAGTAGTATGTCAATCGCAAGGGGTTCCACTCCCTCAACGTGCAGCTGGTCCGCAAACATAGGAAGATTATCATCCATGTGTGCGCCAAGTTCCCTGGCAGCTGCCAGGACTCGTACATCCTGCGCCATTCCACCATCCCCCAGCTCTTCACACCGCCAAACAGTCTTTCCAGCTGGCTGCTTGGATACAAGGGCTATCACCTGAAGATGTGGCTCGTGACACCTTTGAGGAGGCCAACAAATGAGCCTGAGGGACGTTATAATCAAAGCCACATCTCCACGAGAAGTGTCATCGAGCAGACAATAGGCTTGCTCAAAATGTGCTTCAGATGCCTTGACAGATCTGGAGGAGCCCTTCAGTACGCACCAGCCAGGGTCTCCAGAATTGTCGTGGTCTGCTGCGTCCTGCACAACATAGCGCAGCAGCGAGGATTAGCGTTGGATGGGGAAGGTGGCGCAGCATGACTTTGAAAACAAGGATGAGGAAGACCTGGAGGAGCCGGAGGTGCCATTGCGACCAATACGTTGCCACATTGCTGCCCGTGACACCAGGGATGCCCTAATCAATGGCACATTTACATAACTTTAAAAGCTCAGACATGTGTCTGGCACAGACATACGCAGGTTGGCATCACCCCACACCAACAACAGTCCAACAATGACCATCCATTCTTTTCACTCTCACTACCATTGGTGGAGGTCAAATGAGCCCTGACCGTTCACTCTGTCACTTCCATCTGAGCACACACATTTGACAAGGACTGCAAAGTTTGAAAAATAAATGGTTTATTGCAGCTACATCATAGAATTTCAACATCACATTTATAATGAAAAATACACCAGTGTGACTACCCTTGTGACTATTTGTGTGGCATCTTTCTTTTCCGAGTGCTTGTACATGGTGCTAACCCTGTGGCTTCAGCAGAGGTAGACGTAGCCTCCTCGACTCCCTGCTGCGCCTGCTTAGATGCCTTTGGCAGTCGTCCTCTGGGTTTTGGAGCCTGTGAGGGCCCCGCCAAAGTCTGCTGCTCCTGCGACGGTGCAGACTCGGCCATCACTGTCCGGGGAGGCATCTGGGGCTCTGACCGAGGGGTTGGTAAGGGGATGGAAGTCTGAGTGCTTGGAGAGGAGCCCCCACTTCCATGTGCCCTCCCACCATCATCTCTCTCATGGGCCACCCGGACTTTCCTGCTAGCAAGGAGCTTGAGAATACCTTGCTGCACATCAGTGGGGCCATGAGAGCCCTCGTCTATACTAACACCACTTCTAGAAAGGACGTCTATGAACCTCTGGTTTCTCTCCTCGATAGATGCCCAACTACTTTGAAGTGAAACCATGTTCTCATGAGACTGGCGCATTATGTCCTCCATGCAGGTGGCCATCCTATCTATGGAGGAACTTATAGTTGCCAGTGAGTGTGCCACGGTGGTGCTCCTGTTTGAGATAGACTCCTCCATTCTCTGCACACTCACAGTCACCGCGGTCAAGAAACCAGTCAGAGCCTCCTGCACTTGTTCCTGCAGCTCCAGGATCGCCCTCTTCCTGGATGGCCCCCGAGGCAGTCTGCATGCAGCTGAGCAGAGTTAGGAGACTCCTGCGTCCTCCGACAAAGAGTCTCCACTGCATTCACTGTCTCCACCATCTGCTCTTGCTCACCTGTGATGTGTAATACACCAGGTGACAACACTACTCTATCTCGCGACGGACCCACCGAGGTGTGCGTCTCTGCGCTGTGCATCTCTGCGCTGGTGCTGGCTTGCCTTGTACACGCCCTCAGAGGCAGGAGGCTCCTCTGAGGAGTCTTCTTGCTCTTCCTCCTGGACAGTGTGGGGTGGGGGGGGGGTCTCTTGGTGGACCTGTGGGAGAGTAAAGACAACAGTTAGATATATGAGATGTCGACTGCAGACACATACCATTATCCACATGATGAGCATTCATTTTCTGTTGACATCAGACCACATATGAGTGACTGATGAAAGCCATGCAAGTGTATGGAAAAGAATTCTGTCAACAGGTTCTTCTAATGACCCCCTCTCTTCATCCCCCACTTACAGCTGGTCCACCACTCCTGCGATATCCAGTGCTGCCTCCTCTGCAGTGGTCAGATAGGCCATGGCTTGAGGTGCTCCTCCTGTTCTCTCCCTCTTATTGTGGGCTCTCTTTTGCTGCAAGGAGGGAAAGAAGAGAAGGTTGAGTGAGAGTGATGGAATGAGTGTAAGGAATGGATGGGTTACTATGTTGTAGTGGGGTGCCAATACCAAGTTGCCTACTTTTGTGTTGTTAGCTGATGTCATTGCATTTCGATGAGGCTGAGCGTGAGGGGTGCATAGTAAAATGGGGACCTGATAATGTAGATATAGAGCGAGGGATGGATGAAGGTCCAAGGGATGTTGGGGTGAGTAACGTTGTGCAGGAGTAGTGATGGCAATGCAGAGTGTTGGGGATGTGATGACAGGCACAGCAGCATCAAGGTAAGTGTGGCTTTATACTCACTTTTCCAGATCTTAGAAGATCATTAAACCACTTGCGGCACTGCACCCAGGTCCGAACGACCACTGACATGCCTGTCACCTCTTGCGCAATATGCAGCCACGCTGCCTCCGTCTGCTGGGGAGGCCTCTTCCTCCCGTCAGTAGGGAAGAGAACCTCCCTACGTGCTCTCACTCCCCCCACAAGATAATGGGCGAGTCCTCACTGAAGCGAGATGCTGCTCTTTGGCGGTGGGAGCACATTGTGCACACCTACACACTCTGACAACACTGAATTAAGTGAAATTAGAACTGACTGACAATGGGGCCATGGCCCCTTTAACTATATCGGCAAGAACCGCATCATCCGCTGACATCACCAAACCCGCACCTTTTAATTAGGCCGGGAAACGCGCAGGGCGGGCTTAACAAAGCCCATTACAGGAAGATCATATTTTTCAGCGGGATCGACGTAGCAACGGGGTCGCCACCCGCCACCGGCCTCCCCCGCCATGAAGCCGATCAGGTAGGCGAAATCGCAGCCATAAGGTGTGACTGAAATAAACACCCAGCACAGTACAGATATCACTCTTTATAATATTTAGACATTACAGAACAATTCAGTGGAATATAACTCCCCTTTAGAAACAGATTTTGTAGCATATCCCATTTTTAGAAACTTTTAGCTGGAGGCAACAGGCTCTGAGACAGCTCAGTGGGATTGGAAGCAAAAGCGTTCATTTTATTACTGCTGTTTATCACTCTGCTGGTAGATTTTTTAATGCAAAAGGTTATGAAAAAACTAACAGCGGGAGTTAGTGGCAGCCTTAATAAATTTGCCATTTGGCGTTCCTGTCTTGGCGCCTGCTGAGATGGGTAATTGTGCAATGATGGCACGGCCTTGTGGTCAGAGCTGTTCAGTCAAACATGGAGAATACTTGACTGACCAAGAGTAACAAAAAGGCCAACCAATTGTAACTAACCCAATCACTGATCTAGGAATTAAACTTAAAGAGGTAGAATTTCCATGGGGCCTCTCCCCATCATCCGCTGTAACTTCAGCAAAGGATTAGTGGACACCCCGGAGAAATGGTGTAAATGGCCATTTACACCATTTCTCCAGGATTTCCGCTGAAATTACAGCCGACGATCAGGAGAACCCCTGTGGAAATTCCAGGCGAACGAGGTTTCCAATGAAGTATGTCTTTGAAGCCATTTAAAGTAGTATATCTATCACGTGTTCCCAAGCAACAACCTGCATTTCTACAACTCTCTTCACATGTAAATGAGGTGCCTCAGAGTGGGCTATAGGACAAAGATTAGACACTGAGCAGTAGCCGGAAAACATAGAGAAGAATTGGGAGGGCAAAGAGGGTTCTTAAGTAAACTTTTGAAAGCAGGAGGAAAGAAGGTAGAGGTATGGAAACAGAGCCCCAGAAGGTGGGGGCATAGTTTCAGAAGAACCCTAAGGTTATAAAGAGCAGCAACCTATCTAGTCAGCAAACAATGGGAAATGCCTGTAGGAATGAGATTTCTCTTAATAAAAAATGGGAAACATTCTCCATAAATAACAATCTGCTACCAAAATCACATTTTCAGAAATGGTGTCCTGTAAAGTCTCTCATTCCTGCAATTTTGTTAATGGGTCATTAATTACAAATAAAACAGACACACTCCCATTCTTCGTCAACAGGCAAATCTCATTCCTAATTTTTAAAAAAGAGACATTTTCAGATAGAATAATGTTGAAACTAGTGAGAGGAAATTATTGAGTTAATGAAAACAACAAATCCACACAATGTACTTGCAAAAGCCCCCAGCTCTTTTCATTAGTGAGAATAAGAAATTGGATTATGTAAAACTGAAAGCCTAGAAATTAGGTTGTGATATTAGTAGATGGGCACTTAACATGTTCGTATGTTGTTCGTCTGTCTGTTATTTTAATTACCTGGGGGTTGAAATGTCATCTACTAGACTCCTGCTGGAGTTATCGTGGGACCTTGGTGGAACCCTCGCAGTATTTCAGCTCATTTGCTTTTATTAACAAGGTAAAATAACCTTCAAATGGACATAACACCAATGTGTTAAATGTTTGTCCGCTAATACAGCCAACAGCAATTTCTTGGCTGAAATCTTTACCATTAAAATATTCACCATGAAAGGATCACACAGAAGAGACAGATTCATTAAAATTAAATTTAAAATAACTAACTTCAGTGATAATTTTAAGATAATTTAATGAAGAAACTATCGGCATAATGATGTGTAAAATGTTAAACTAAATAGCAAGAAGCAGAGGGAAAAAATATCAATAGCCCAGAAAGCTGACAATTTCAGATTTGATGGTTACTCAATAGGAGTAAATACGAGCAGAAGCCCACATAACCTCAACGTGTTCCCTGTGTTCGAACAATGCTCCAGTAAAGAACATTTAACCTCAACGTGTTCCCTGTGTTCTAACAATGCTCCAGTAAAGAACATTTAACTGGTTTACATAGAAGCAATGAAAAATATTATGAATTAAAAAACTCTGATTGTATCTCAATAATCCTGGCTGCTTCTACCCTAAGTCCAAGACAAAGCCAATTTAGGAGGAGGCACATAGGGCTGGATTTTGAATGACCCATGGAGTCGGGTTTGGAGGCGTGTGGGGGGTTAAATTTGCGGGGTCGGGGTTTCCGACCCCATCCCGACTCCATCCCACCTCCACGCAATTTTGACATAATCAGTCGCGGGGTTCCCGACTCCGTCCCGCCTTCAAGAGGTGGGAGAGGCCATTAAAGCCCTTAACAAGCTCTAAATTGGCTCTGTAATGCCATTTTGAAATGCTGTAGCTAGTTTAACCCTCTTCTGACGTGAAGCACGCCTGGTGTGAAACACTCCAGTGAAACCTGGCGGGAGCACAAGTGGATAGCTGACTATCGGCTGCAGGTCCACTATTACAACGGAGATGTGATGAAGGTAGTAGTAGTATTAGGTCTGAACGCCGCCTCTGATGCTGCTGCAATGTCTTCAGAGACTGCCGGGGAGGACTTGCTTGGCAAAAAAATTCTCTCTCGCTCTCTCGCTCTCTCGCTCTCTCTCGCTCTCTCTCGCTCTCTCTCGCTCTCTCTCGCTCTCTCTCGCTCTCTCTCGCTCTCTCTCGCTCTCTCTCGCTCTCTCTCGCTCTCTCTCTCTCTCTCTCTTCTCCCCCCCCCCCCCCTTCTCCTCTACACCACCACCCCCATTTTTACATCCAGGTCCACCCACATCAAAAGCCAGGCAGGTCCTCTCTCACCAACAGTCTCTGAGACTAGCCAGTCAGCGATGATGACATCATCAGAGGCGGCTTTCAGACTGAAAACACTAATTAGTTCATGGGTTTCCACATGCTCCAACTCAATTGCCCAATTAAGTTAAAATTGCATCAGGCATCCACATTAATCTGGAGTCGGGGGGGAAAACACGAAATGCGGATTACACGACCCCAACCCGACCCCAAGACAAAATCCAGCCCATAGTCTTTTGTGTTTGTTTTTCAGCCTTTTCAACAACAGCATGTGAACACAACCTTATAAAAGGCATTTCGAATAATAAGAGCAGTATTTCCATTACGCAGTTTATTTATACTGTGTCTATCTTCCGGCTGTTGTATGGTTCACAGATAAATAACATCCTGATTACCGTTGTTCATATTTCTTACACAGAAGAAATCTTTGCATCTGAGACAGACAAATCGGAGTATTTTCTTAATGGTGAGAGACTAGGAGCTGTGGAGGAGCAAAGGGATTTAGGTGTCCATGTGCAAAAATCACTAAAAGCTAGCGCACAGGTACAAGTAATCTGAAAGGCGAATGGAATGTTGACCTTTATCTCAAGAGGGTTGGAATTCAAAAGTGAGGGAGTGATGCTTCAGTTGTACAGAACCTTGGTCAGACCCCATCTGGAGTACTGCATTCAGTTTTAGGCACCTCAGAAAAGATATATTGGCCTAGGAAGGGGTGTAGAGCAGATTCACCAGAATTATACCAGAGCTTAAAGGCTTAAATTATGAGGACAAGCTGCTTAAACTTGCCTTATATTTCCTTGAGTTTGGAGGATTGAGGGGTGATCTAATTGGGATATTTAAATTGATTAAGCAATTCAAAGAGGTAGATACAAGGAAAATATTTCCTCTGGTGGGGGAAACCAGAAAAAGAGGACATAATCTTAAAATTAAATCTTGGCCATTTAGGAGTGAAATCAGGAAGCACCTCTTCGCACAAAGGGTAGTAGAAACCTAGAACCTGCTCTCCCAATAGGCTGTGGATGCTGGGTCAATTGAAATTATCAAGGCTGAGATGGATAGATTTTTATTAGGTAAGGCTATTAAGGGATATGGAGCATAGGTGGGTAAATGGAGTTGAGGTGCAGAAATGCTATGGTCTAATTGAATGGTAGAACAGGCTCAAGGGGCTGAATGGTCTACTCCTATTCTTATGTTCCTATTTTCCTAGAATATTATTAATTTGGCAGCTAGCATTCAATTAATAAAAATAGCTGGGTAGATGTTACAAAGGATTGTATGACACCTCTGCATAAACTAGCCAATACCCAAAATAAAAGCCTAAACATATATCTCAACTTAGCTATTTATATGTTGTAGATAAATGTTCTTGCCTCATATAATTGGAGATATAATGAACAAAATGTTCATCTTAATAAGCAATAGTGATAACTTGGAGCTCATGAAAATAGTGGATCGGAACTAAATGAATACTACTGAAACTTATTGCACTGCACTACCCAGTCCACTCTCATCTTGATATGTGCATAGTGCTGTTTTTGCATTTAACAGAACACCAGACCTATCATCACTTATCTTGGGAATTTAGAGCACAGCCTCTAGTGGGTTCAAGGTTCTGCACAGTTTTGACCTGCTGACTCAGAGGTTTACAAACAGAATTCGCTGCTCCATGGCTTTCTGAAATATCGTTTGTCAAGCTTCTTCTGATGCTTTTAGCAGCGGAGTGTACGTGAAAGTAGGGACTGCACCGACTAGTGTAATTACGTGTCAGCTTGCTGTCACTTATAATGGCTCGGTAATTGACTGAGCTCTGCAGCTACAGCTCAACATCAATTCACCTTGATAGGATCAAGGAAGCTAAAGTAACATCTCACCAGGACCTCAGTTTCGTGTATAGCACGCACTTCCTCTCCATTTCACCCTTCCTGTATCACAACATTGTGCCATGCCTATCTGTCATGTCCAGACGTCACACCTAGGTATTACTTTTAACTTATATATAGGCTGTAAATTATGAATATTTACCAGTATACTTACCATTTAGTCCTCCCAACGCTAGGTAGTGCTGCTGTTCCTCCAAGCTCCTTCCCTCAGGTCTGTTCCTCAACATGGCACTGCAGGTAAGTTTTATTTTAAGTTTTTCATTTATATAACTTTTATATTTTTCCCAAAGAAAGTTTTGTTTTTTATAATTTATTATTTTAATTTTACATAACCTTTGTTTGAACTTTATTCAAATTTTAATTTCATCTAATTTATTACAATCACTGCTGCCAATGCTTCCACGAGCCACCCCTTCCTTGCTGTCATAGGACCCTGTGACACAGACCAATTGGGTACAGCAGTGTAGTGGTTACTGGGCTAATAATCCAGAGAATTTGAGTTCTAATCCCAGCATGGTAGTTTGAGAATTTGAATTCAGTTTAAAAGAAATATGGAAATAAAAAGCTAGTATCAGTACAGAAAACAAATTTACCGATGTCCTTTAGGGAAACCCGCCGCCAATGTTCCCATTAAGCTGCGTGGCCGCGCGGCCATGTCACGGTCTGGAGGTCCAGCGCAGGCCGCTCACCGGCTTTACAATGGAAAGACCGTGCATGCGTGGAAATTTGAATGGGCCGCGCAGCCCGTTAAAGGGGTCGCGCACCCAAAAAGAATTAGAGGGAACATTGCCTGCCGCCCTTCCCAGTCTGACCTATATGTAACTCCAGTCCCACACCAACGTGATTGACTCTCAACTGCCCTCTGAAGTGGCCCAGTTCAGTTGTATCACCACCTTTCCAGAGCAACTAGGGATGGTCAATAAATGACGGCTGAGGGGTGGAGAAGAGAATGGGGAGGGAGGGGAGGCTCGGGTTGAGAGGATTGTCAAAGGGGAAGTTGCAAGGGGTTGTTGAGAAGAGGAATGGGTGGGGGGAAATGAAGGGATAAGGGAGCTGATTAAAGTAAGTGGTGGCACAGGAGGAAGCATGGGGAGAGGATGGAGATTGAGGACAAGGGGATGCAACAAGTCAGCAAGGGGCAGGGAAAGATGCGAGAAGAGGGAAGGGAGGCAGCATCAGTGGTAGGAAACGATAGAGGAGGAGATGGCCTGCACCTTGACCAGATGCCTCCCGTGCCATCCAAAACGCACAACCTGCCTGCAGCTCTAGTTAAATCCTTCCCACAATCCGCAATGAATTTGTGGCATTCTACCAATAGGAAACATCAAGCATTAGAATATCATAGCATGGCATGTGTTGGCATTGAAATGTGTGACAGGGAGTTTGTTGTAGATAGCAATGAATGCATGTTCCTAATGCGTTTCCATAGGTATGGCAGACGAGCACAATGCTGTGAGTCCGAAGGATGAAAGGACTTTCACCTCAACACATAGCAGCACTCACTCCACCTGTAGCAAGCATCAGCTCAGCCTAGAGAGCTTTAGCAGCCCACAGATTCCCCCCTAATAATACCCGAACAGAAATATCTAAATTTATAACTCTTTCTATACATTTAATATGGTTAATACGTCAGGAGCTGAAAATCCTTCTGGAAGGACTCGGTGAGAAACCACATAATTTAAATGATATCCTCCAGAAGCACCTGTTGCAAAAAGGCTGGGGGGCCCCTCCAGTCTCAGACAAGGCTGGGGTGCCCCTCCAGTCTCAGACAAGGCTGACTCACGTGGGTGAAATCTGTACCAATATATTGTAGGGGTGGGGAGTCGAATGGCACTGATTTTTTTTGTTAGGTGTCACATCTCCTTCCCCATTATTGGTCAACAGCACTATCAACAAACATAGAAAAATAGAAAAATAGAAGGAGGAGTAGGCCATTTGGCCCTTCGAGCCTGCTCCGCCATTCAATATGATCATGGCTGATCCTCTATCTCAATACCATATTCCCGCTCTCTCCCCATACCCCTTGATGCCTTTTGTGTCTAGAAATCTATCTATCTTCTTCTTAAATATATTCAGTGACATGGCCTCCACAGCCTTCTGTGGTAGAGAATTCCACAGGTTCACCACCCTCTGAGTGAAGACATTTCTCCTCATCTCAGTCCTAAATGTCCTACCCCGTATCCTGAGACTGTGACCCCTCGTTCTAGAGCCCCCAGCCAGGGGAAACATCCTCCCTGCATCCAGTCTGTCTAGCCCTGTCAGAATTTTATACGTTTCAATGAGATCCCCTCTCATTCTTCTAAACTCTAGTGAATACAGGCCTAGTCGACCCAATCTCTCCTCATACGACAGTCCTGCCATCCCAGGAATCAGTCTGGTGAACCTTCGCTGCACTCCCTCTATGGCAAGTATATCCTTTCTTAGGTAAGGAGACCAAAACTGCACACAGTACTCCAGTATGGTCTCACCAAGGGCCCTGTATAACTGTAGTAAGACATCCTTGCTCCTGTACTCAAATCCTCTTGCAATGAAGGCCAACATACCATTTGCCTTCCTAACTGCTTGTTGCACCTGCATGTTTGTTTTCAGTGACTGGTGTACAAGGACACCCAGATCCCTTTATAAAATCAACATTTCCCAATCTATCACCATTTAAATAATACTCTGCCTTTCTGTTTTTCCTACCGAAGTGGATAACTTCACATTTATCCACATTATACATCTGCCATGTATTTGCCCACTCACTCAACTTGAAGCCTCTTTGCATCCTCCTCACAACTCACAATCCCACCTAGTTTCGTGTTGTCAGCAAACTTGGAAATATTACATTTGGTTCCCTCATCCAAATCATTGATATATATTGTGAATAGCTGGGGCCCAAGCACTGATCCCTGCGGTACCCCACTAGTCACCGTCTGCCACCCCGAAAAAGACCCATTTATTCCTACTCTCAAACACATCAAACAATCAGAAAGCTGAGAAATCACCCTCTATGCACAACATCTGGTTGACAGTATTAACCAGCAAGGCAGTGGTTTCAACTTACAATAAACAGATAATGTACTGTCAGTTAAAACTGCCAGCTAGAAGCAATTTCAAACCTCAGCTGGGCTGATGAAAATACTGCAGATTATTTCCCTATAAACCTACAGTAATGATGTCAGAGTCATTAACTCCTGTGTGAATGCTACCATACATCAGGGCTGTAAAGCACACTGACAATTGGCTCAGCACTTCCACAGACAGTCACTGCTGCACAAAAACCAGAAAAATTGAAGCTATGTATTATAAATAATAAGATACAAGGGAATGAATGATCTGAAGGCTACAATCTAATTAAAGGGTCCAGATGATATTTATAAACATGTTACAGATGTCTCGAAATATGTACTTAAGTGAATGCTTTTATATTGTTATATTCTGATTTATGGGAGATAGCTTTACAGGAGGGTTAGTTTGCGCCATTGTCACATATTGCATTTTGTTGAGTTAAACCACTTGTTATAATATAAATTATGCCCCTATGCATGAAAACAGTGGGGGTTCCTATTTGCGTATATAATTATGTTTAATAGTTTATTTTGAGATATTTATTAAAAGGTCTGTTTTTTTCACCTTTAGCTACAAGTGTTAGGATGAAAGTTCCCTGGTCCAGGCTGTATGGGCCAAATGGTCTCCTTATGTCCTGTAAATTCTATGAATCCCATCAGACTGATTCATTAAGGCCTCTGACCTGTACAGCACATTCCACCAACTTTTCCAATCTTCCTGCAGATGGGTCCTCACTACAGTCTGTTGGGTCAGATGGTGATTCATTATATTCTGAGGATAGTCAAACAAGTTTGTGACTTGTCAGTCATTGACAGTGGCCCAAAGGAACAATAACAACAACTTGTATTTATATAGCCCCTTTAATGTAGTAAAACATCCCAAGGCGCGTCACAGGAGCGTCGTCAAACAAAATTTGACATCGAGCAACATAAGGAGATATTAGGACAGGTGCTTGGTCACAGATGTAGGTTTTAAGGGGTGTCTTAAAGGAGGAGAGAGAGGTAGAGAAGCGAAAAAGTTTAGGGAGGGAATTCCAGAGCTTAGGGCCTAGGTAGCTGAAGGCATGGCCACCAATGATGGAGTGATGGAAATCAGGGACACGCAGGAGGCCAGAATTATAGAAGTGCCGAGATCTCAGAGGGTTGTACGGCTGGATAGGGATGGGTGAGGCCAGGGAGGGATTTGAAAACAAGGATGAGAATTTTAAAATCAAGGTGCTGCCAATGTAGGTCAGCGAGCACAGGGGTGATGGGTAAACAGAACATGGCACGTGTTAGGATATTGGCAGCTGAGTTTTGAAGAGGACTCAAGGCAGACTTCAGCCAATGGAAAGATGATTTAGGATTAGTTTTATGTAATTGCACACTTTTGTGGATCAATACAACCCACTGAACCCCTTCATCTCTCGAATGATTCTCTTGGTATCATGATGCACTGCATATAATTAACTTACATTTCTCCGCATTAAATTTCATCTGATATCCATCTGCCCAATTTACTAAGCTGTCTAGAATTAGTACTTTTGGGCTTATAAATCCTACGGCTCCGAACTTCCTCAATGTCCGTTGCGCTGTTGTTGCCATTCACCAGCAGAGAACGTTGCATACAAGCAAGTTTCCTGAGTAAGCTCATTTGTACATGAAGTGGTGTAAGTTCTGGCGTAATTTTGTTCTGGCACCATAATGAGCAGCTTAGACACCAGGAATCTTCAGTGCAGAAGCAGAGCAGCCTTTGTAAAGACTGCAGTCTTCATTAGTGCACTTGGGGACAGCATGAGGAGGCTACAGAGATACTTTCCTCGACCCCTTTGGATTTTATCCACTTAGGACATCTCCTACCCTCAACCGAAGTGCCAGAACCATGAGCAGTCATTGGTCGGCTGTGCCCACAGAGAACCATGACAGGGCAGCATCTTACCAAAGGGCTGTGAATATTTTACAGAAAGACCTCCAAGCCCTCCTGGAAGAGGGGAAGACATCCTTGGATGTGCCAGGTAACAAACCATCCAGAAGTGTTAGTTAGCATTGCTGCCTGGAGGGAGGTGGTCCTGGCACCCAATGCCAACATCTTCTGCCAAGCTGCCTTATTCTCCTTGCCTCCACACACTGCTGTTCCTCCCCTCCCCCCTTCTCCTCCTCAATGGCATAAATAGGTAGTTCATGGGGAAATGCCACGCCTTCTCCAGAGTCATTCTGAATATATGGGGGGCTGGAGTGTGTGTGGTGGGGGGGGGTCTAAAGATTTAGGGGTGTGGCGAGACTGTAACATTGCGGAGGGTGTAGGTGCAAGTCTCAGTGAGCAAAACTTGTGAAAAAATGGGTTGCAAAATGTCTGTGAAAACAGAAATCAGCAATAAAAGTTTGGGGACTCTACAAAGCTCTCAAAGTCTTCACTTCCACCTGACTCAGGTGGCTGGGGGAGGCGCTGCACCTATTTTATATGGGACTAACTTTCCCAGAGTTCAGTAGTGGCGTAAAACCTGGAAATTCCTGGGCACAGCGCCACCAAGTGAGTGGTGCTCCTACGCAAATGAGCAGAACTTAGGCGGGTGGATCATCAAAGCTGCCAAGAAGATCGAGGAAACTCGGGACTGGTACATTAATGGCGCACAAATGTCATAATGCGCTAAACAGGAGTTTCCTCAACCCTTTTTAGTGCAATAACACCGCAATAATGGTGTAAGTGCTGAAGTTAGTGTGGAAATTCAAGGCTTATGTTTACTGAAACATTGGCCTCAATATTAATCCCTCCTCCACCCCGACGGGCTAGAGATGGTGGGGGGGGTGGATGGGGGGGGATTTAAAATATCAGGATCGGGCAAACCAACCCCAAACCGACCCTATTCTCGCCTCTTTAAATTTTAAGTGCAGAAATCAGACCATGGATGAGGCTCCCGCAAAAGTCAGGTGGGGGCCTAATTAACATACCAAAGTCATGTCCTGATGACATCATTGGCGCCGTATCTTATTGGTAACTGATCAGAGGCGGGAGCTGCCAACCGCCTAAGGTAATTTGCTCTTTTAGCACTTCTTGTGGGCCAGGAGGAGCAGGAGGAGCAGGAGTGCTCTCCCCAGGCCTCACAAGGAAAGCTTTGGCTTCCCCCCAGCAATCTCCAGCCTTCCCTCCCTCAGCCCTCCTAATCACCAGCCTCCTGATCGTGGCCTGGAGCTGGTGCTCCCTTCCTAGTGCTGGGGACTGTCCTCACGGGTCCCTGGCTGCGACCTCCTACTGCTAGTGTAAACCCCATCTGCCGGCTACTGAGGCCACGCCATTAAGATCGACAGGACACCCACATCCCCATCCTTGCCGGTTCCTCGGAAAATTTTGGCCTACCCCGCACCCTCCCTGGATCCCCGTTAATAGTGGGGCAACTTTGTTGGGTAAATAGTGAAAAATTGCAAGTCGGGATGAATAAAATGCGATTCCTCTCCAGCCCCAATGTTGACCAATGTTTTTTTTTTATTAGTTTATGGGATGTGGGTGTCGCTGGCAAGGCCAGCATTTATTGCCCATCCCTAATTGCCCATGAAAAGATGGTGGTGAGCCGCCTTCTTGAATCGCTGCAGTCCGTGTGGTGAAGGTACTCCCACGGTGGTGTTAGGGAGGGAGTTCCAGGATTTTGACCCAGCGACGATAAAGGATCGGCGATATACTTCTAAGTCAGGATGGTGTGTGACTTGGAGGGGAGCTTGGAGGTGGTGGTGTTCCCATGCGCCTGCTGCCCTTGTCCTTCTAAGTGGAAGAGGTCGCGTGTTTGGGAGGTGCTGCCGAAGAAGCCATGGTGAGTTGCTGCAATGCATCTTGTAGATGGTACACACTGCAGCCACGGTACGCCGGTGGTGGAGGGAGTGAATGTTTAAGGTGGTGGATGGGGTGCCAATCAAGCGGGCTGCTTTGTACTGGATGGTGTCTAGCTTCTTGAGTGTTGTTGGAGCTGCACTCATCCAGACAAGTGGAGAGTATTCCATCACACTCCTTACTTGTGTCTTGAAGATGGTGGAAAGGCATTGGGGAGTCAGGAGGTGAGACACTTGCCACAGAATACCTAGCCTCTGACCTGCTCTTGTTGCCACAGTATTTATGTGGCTGGTCCAGTTAAGTTTCTGGACAATGGTGACCCCCAGGATGTTGATGGTGGGGGGTTCGGCGATGGTAATACCGTTGAATGTCAAGGGAAGGTGGTTTGACTCTCGCTTGTTAGAGATAGTCATTGCCTGGCATTTCTGTGGTGCGAATGTTACCTGCCACTTATCAGCCCAAGCCTGAACGTCGTCCAGGTCTTGTTGCATTTGGGCATGGACTGCTTCATTATCTGAGGAGTTGTGAATGGCGCTGAACACTGTGCAGTCATCAGCGAAAATCCCCATTTCTGACCTTATGTTGGAGGGAAGGTCATTGATGAAGCAACTGAAGATGGTTGGGCCTAGGACACTGCCCTGAGGAACTCCTGGGGCTGTGATGATTGACCTTCAACCACAACCATCTTCCTTTGTGCTAGGTATGACTCCAGCCAGTGGAGCGTTTTCCCCCCCAATTCCCATTGACTTCAGTTTTACTAGGGCTCCTTGATGCCACACTCGGTCAAATGCTGCCTTGATGTCAAGGGCAGTCACTCTCACCTCACCTCTGGAATTCAGCTCCTTTGTCCATGTTTGGACCAAGGCTATAATGAGGTCGGGAGCCGAGTGGTCTTGGCAGAACCCAAACTGGGCATCCGTGAGCAGGTTATTGGTGAGTAAGTGCTGCTTGATAGCACTGTCGATGACACCTTCCATCACTTTGCTGATGATTGAGAGTAGACTGATGGGGCGGTAATTGGCCAGGTTAGATTTGTCCTGGTTTTTATGGATAGGACATACCTGGGCAGTTTTCCACATTGTCGGATAGATGCCAGTTTTGTAGCTGTACTGGAACAGCTTGGCCAGAGGTGCGGCTAGTTTTGGAGCACAAGTCTTCAGCACGATAGCCGGGATGTTGTCGGGGCCCATAGCCTTTGCTGTATCCAGTGCACTCAGCCATTTCTTGATATTACGTGGAGTGAATCGAATTGGCTGAAGACTGGCTTCTGTGATGGTGGGGACCTCAGGAGGAGGCCGATATGAATCATTGTAAGGGGTTCTGTGTCGTGCTTGTATCGCAGACGGTGCTGGTGCGGGGTTAGGCCTTCGTTGCCCAATACTATTGCTTGCTCTGGTCTCCGGCCAGCCTTGTTGCAATAAGCACCTGTGAGTGGTTCGACCCACTCGCCCTTATGGTTCTAACACTGGATTTAGGTGCGAGAGCAGTAATGCAGAGAAAAACTCAAATAGACCCGGTTGAATAGTACGAAATGGAAATCTTTATTGCATAGCGTCCAAGATCATGAAGTACATGTCATAGGCACAAATTAACGATAGTACAAGTATACATACATTCATAAAGCTTGGTCTATGGTAATGAAGAACGCACGGCACATCGTAAAAAGGGGAACACATTATACTTTATCCTTAATAAAACCACCCTCCCCTATCAATACCTACACTACATCTAGATTTGTAGGATCGGGAAACATGCTCACCACTCGTGATACTTCGGAGAATTTTAAAGTGAGGCGCTCGGCTCGTTTCGCTGCAGCGCCTGACTGTCACGTGTTTTGAGGGGTCTCTGTACCCCACTTGTTTACTTTCGCTGCTGCTGCAAGCAGGCTGGGCTCCCCGTTGTCATGAAGAACTCGTCAGTGCTCGGGCCCGGTTCGAAGAAGAGTCTTCCTGTGTCCGACACCAGTTGCCGGTAGAATTCAAAGAAGAGTCTTTGACCAGTTCGTGCAGTAACCTGTAGAGTTCGTATAAATTCGGCGCGGTCGGGGTTTACTGACCGCGGCGGCACGTGGATTCTTCTTCTTCTCTTCTCATCTCGTCTCGTCTCGTCACTTCGGGCCTTCGGGTCCAGAACACCGTTTACCGACACTCGGGATGGTGCACCCGGTTACCGGCCTTCGTCGAGACGGCTCGTTCCGTTTGAGCTCCACCCAACATTCGTCGACAGAGTCCAGAGAAAACACAGAAGGCTGCTCGTCCAGCAGAGCGATACCCGAGGATAAGGATAGGAGAGATAAGAGAGCGATGGACATTTGTTGTCTATAGTTATAGTGCTGTGTTCCCTTATCTCCCGCTCAAATCTTAATGTTTGTCCTTTGTGAAATATTGGCGCTCAAAACTCCCAGCATGGGGTGATTCTTGTCTTTAACGGGTTTCGGTAGCACCTGAGACTGGCCAACTACCCGTTAATGTTTTCCCCATTGTTGAACCGGCTCGGAGCCTCCCTGGCTGGGTTTTGGGGGCTCCCGAATACTTGTTTAATCACCCGAGAATGGCTCTCTCATTGTAGAGCCGTGGGGGTATTTGCGTATTGATGTGTCTGGATGGGCCTTCGATTGCCCAGTACAATGGTCCTTACTTGTGCATGGAAAACGATTCCAGCACTCATATCTTTTGCTATTGTCACAAATGCAAACAGGTTGCATCCTGTCTTTATCAGTGCTTATCGAAAATGTTTATTCGAACGCCATCTTGTCTGCCCACTGTACTTCTGGAAACTTCTGCCACGATGCGCAGTGGCCATTTTACAGGCTTCTGTGTCCTGTTTAATCATGACAGCATTTCGTTTAAATAAACTGCTCAAACGAATCTGCTTCTATCTCGTTATTTCGAATCGCGATAATTGCGAAACTTTACATCATCCACTCAGCACTTTTGGCTGAAGATGGTTGCAAACGCTTCAGCCTTGTCTTTTGCACTCAACGTGCTGGGCTCCACCATCATTGAGGATGGGGATATTCATGGAACCTCCTCCTCCCATTAGTTGCTTAATAGTCCATCACCATTCACGACTGGATGTGGCAGGACTGCAGAGCTTGCATGTCCTTTGAGTATTCATCAGACACTGTCCTGGCATTGGTTGCAAGTAATTGCCATGAAAAATTAAATTTTGATCATAACGAGAGTTGCCATCTGTCTACTTCTGTTTCAGATAGTCCAGTTTTTAGATGAACTCTCTGGAAATGTCTAAAATGTAAACTAGATTCCACAGTGATTTTTGAAGCGCAGACATTATTTATTGAGGTGTTCAATTAATTTTTCATCATCAGCAAAGCAAATATAGAAGCCCTGATTTTGCGAATCAGGCAAAAAATGGGACTGTACTGGCCAAAGGTGCAGGTGCACCAGTAATTCAGGGGCCAGGCCGCGCTGTGCCTGAATTTTGTGATGGGACGTCCTCTTCCTCAATTGACATGGCTACTTGACTAGTAGCCTGCTTGGCTAGGGAGTGCTAAACCTGGGATGCAGCTTTACACAAAAGGGAAACTTGTAGTGTTAATGGAAAAGCGGAATAATTATTCACAGTGGCACAATGGGAGGTCCATTCAAGGAGGGTGACCCTATTTTGGGCAGGAAGGTCACCCTCCAGGAAAGATACAGGTGACAGCTACATGGAGGTAGGTTGCAGAGCGAGTCGTCCCACCCCCTCTGCCCTCATACCTTGTGCCGATGACAAAGAGGTGTGACAGTATCAGGAACAAGTGTGCTCCTTACGTTTGCACACATTTGCTGTCAGACCATCTAGCATGGAATAAAGCTATGCTGGGAAACGTGTAATGCCTCGAGCTTATTCTGTGATTGAGCACTCCCGGAGGAGTGCTGGTCGGGAGGAATAAGGATCGTGAACTCGCAGGCCCACGACCTGTGATTTTCTGTCCATTAAAATCAAGGAATCCACCCTTTGGGGGGGTACCATTTGAAGAATTGTGCGTGACTGTTGCCCTTTTGTATGCTCACTCTTTCATTGCACCTAAGCTGCCTGGTAGACTTTTTTCTTGAAAGTGGAAGTGGAGCTGAGAAACAGCAAATGGATGCCGAGATGTTCAGGCACAGCTACTCTTCTGCTGTTATGGGCTTTGTCAGTGGAGTCAGCAGGCATAGATGAAAAAGAAAGCCTGATTCTCCTAAGCATCATCTATCCAGTGTTTCTCTTCCTTCAAAAGATGCGGCACCGTGGACTGAAACACAATGAAGACATCATGGCTGTTTCCTGGATAACAACCTGTAGACTGTATAATGACATCTCTGTTGTCAGATACCACCTGAAAGTTAATTGAGTGAAAACTCTTTCTCATTCATGGTGTTGATAAAGTTTAATGCTCACATGGGCACCATGGGGGCAATTCTGACTTTGTGCGATAGTCTAAAACGGGTGATAGCGAATCGACAGCCTGCTTTACATCGCCCCCGATCTTTATTTCCATTCAACTTAAGGGAAATAAAAATCGAGAGAGATGTAAAACGGGTTGCCGATTCACTATCACCCGTTTTACGCTATCGCACAGAGTCAAAATTACCCCCCCGCCGCCCATGTGTGATGCTTTGCAGTCAGGAGAATGTTGCCACCCGGTGGAGATGGTGCGTCCCGTCTAGCTGATGCCTCCTTTCCACGGAAAAAAGGTGAAGTTGGTTCCCCACATCAATTATATTTGGCCTGTTCTTGACTGGACTTACTTTTGTACCAGGCAGCAGGCTTGTAGCACTCTACTGCATGGAGGCAAAAAATCCTCCATTAACAGGCCCACCCTCCAGAACAACACAACTGTATCCAATCACAGAAGTAGCATTGCAGTCTGGTCAATAAACCATCAGCCAATCAATTGCCAGAGAATATATGATAGTAGGAGGCAGCAGTGGCAACACATTAGGCAAAAAATAGCCATCCAAAAAGATTTGTTTTTAAAAACTAAATTAGAATACCCACATTTGTTAATATCTTAATGACATTACAACAATAAAATTATACAAAAAAACATGTATGGGATGTGTAGTTAAGAGTGCAGGTGTTTCCAGTGATTACACAATAATGTGCTTTCAATGTCTTATTTAAACATCTGCTGAATTATTTGTCTTGGGTTAATTGTGTTTGAAATTTATTGACTCTTAGATAATTAAAAAGGTTATTAAAAAGCTTTTGCGGGTCACTAAAAATCTAGCGTATGGATGGCTAAAAAGGGAGACTGGATATTTTGCATGCACTGTTAATAGATATATTATCCCAAAACTTATCTACAATATCACTAATTGTCTTCTAATGCCAGACCTAGAAATATATTATTTTATATGTTTACATTTACTTGAAAAAAGTCAACAGCCTGATCCCTCCAATTATAGCACAGTTTGTTTGATACTTAGGCCGGAATTTTTACCTGTGAGGCGAGTCAGGTGCAGGGGGGCCGCATGGCGGGCGGGCGGGCCTCACGAAACTCTTGGCAGCACACTATCCACTTTGTCTTTAACTGACTTCAATCAATTGAGTTAGACCTGCGGGTTCCCCGGCCAAATAAATGGAGCAGGTCTGATGACGTCATCGATGACTCGCCTTGAGCTCAGATATTTAAAGGGGCCTTCCACACATCACACTTGAAGGTTGTTGGAGGAGCATCACAGGTCTTTGGGAGAGGTGCGGTTGGTGAGACATTGAAGATTTTCGCTGAGAGGCTTGAGGGAAGCATGGAGTCCCAATGGCAGAAGGCAGCGCCCAGATTGTCCGACTCCTTCCTGGAAGTCCTGCTCCAGGGAGTTCGAGCATCCTGTTCCCTGGTAACAGGTACAAGAGATCATCCACTGAGACCAAGAGGGCATGGTTGGAGATCACCCAAGAGATCAGCAGCAGGGGTGTAGTCAGCCGCTCCTGGATATAGTCCTGCAAAATATTTAATGATCTCATGAGGACAGGAAAGATGAGTGCAATGCCACATTCAACTACATCCTGATGTGCGTGTCACCCCAACCACATCACTCTGCCTTCCCAAGCCTACTCCTGCACGTTAATCTTCAGACTGACCTACCTTGCAAGGTGTGCCAATCCCTCACTCTCTATGCACCTATTAACATCCCCATCTGAATAAACACCACTGACACTCACCCTCATCCTAATGCAATCATAGAAAGTAATGCCACAGAAGGAGGCCATTTGGCAATGTCACACCACTCCCTCATAGTCACCCTCTACAGATGTAGCCCATCCATTCCTTACACTCCTTCCATCACTCTCGCTCAAAGTTTTCTTCTTTCCCTCCTTACAGGAGAAGGGAGCCCACAACAATAGGGAGAGGCAGAGAACTGGAGGTGGCCCTCCAGTCTTCGCTCAATTGACTCCAGCAGAATAGGGGGCCCTGGAGATCTCTGGAGCTGCAGAGCTGCTGGTGGTGGAAGACGGAGAGAGGGGGACATCCCAGCAACCTGGTGACAGAATTAAATCTCATGCAGCCACATGGCATACTACAGTCACTCATGGTGACTTGATGTCAGTAACCAGTGAAATGTAATCATGTGCATAATGGTAACATTACACATTCTTATCATAAGACTTCTAATTCATCTCTTTACTCTCCCACAGGTCCATCAAGTGCTCCCCCCCCCCCCCCCTACTGTCCAGCCGGAGGAGGAATACGGCTCCTCAGAGGAAGCTCCACTCTCTGAGGGTGCACCCAGCACCAGCGCAGATATGTGCATGTCAGTGGGTCCATCTAGACATAGAGTAGTGTTGTCACCTGGTGGCTCAAACATCACAAGTGAGCAAGAGCAGATGGTGGAGACAGTGACAGCAGTGGAGAGTCCTCACCGGAGGGCACAGGATGCTCCAAGCTCTGCTCAGCTGGATGCAGATGCTGAAACCTCGGGGGCCATCAACAAAGAGGTTGATCTTGGAGGGGCAGCAACAAATGCATGAGGCTCTGGCAGCTTTTGCAGCCGTGATGTGTGCAATTGTACAGAGAATGGAGGAGTCCATCTGCAACATGAGCACCACCATATCGCAGGCGATGGCAACGATGTGCTGTTCCATGGAAAGGATGGCCACCTGCATGGAGCAGCTAATGCGCCAGTCGAACAAGAACATACTTGCTGTGAATAACAGATTGCAGACATTCATTGGCCTCATCTTGAGGAGGGATATGAACATAAACTTGGGCGTTCATCGCCCCACTGATGTGCAGCAAAGTGCTCTCCAGCTCCTTGCTAGCAGGGAAGTGCGGGTGGCCCATGAGAGGGATGATGGTGAGAGGGGACATAGAAGTGGGTGTTCTGCTCAAAGTACTCCCACTTCTCCCCCATTGCCTCCCCCTCAGTCAGAGCCCCACATGCTTCCTCGGATCCCGCTGGCCGAATCTGCCGCTGCACAGTCGCAGGAGGAGCAGTCTTTGGCGGGGCCATCACAGGCTCCAAAACCCAGAGGATGTCCGCCAAAAGTGTCAAAGCAGTCACAGCAGGGAAGTGAGCAGCCTGCCTCTACCTTTGCTGAAGCCACAGGGGTTGCACCTCGTAGAAGCACTCGAAAAAGAAAAATGACACAATCGTAGATGCACAAGGGTATGCACATGGGTGTTAGTGTTAAGTTTCAGTTCTATTTATGATGCAGATAAATTTATTTCTTTGCACTATCCCGTCATGTCCATTTTTGCCTGCCACCTGGGAAATAGCTTTGTCACTTGGAGTGAATGGTGAGACATTACTTAACCTCGAGCAATGGGTGTTTGGTTGACAGGAATCATTTGGTCATTTTAGGACTGCTTTGTGATGTTGGTGGGAAGTTGGTACAGCATCTGGGAGCCATATGGGTGCACTGCTGCAAGTTAAGTAAATCGGGCCATTATGAGGCCATCCCGGGCCTCCCGCGCAGCAATGTGCACCGCTGCTGGTGCCATCTCCACCTCAGTTTCCTTCTCCTTCTCCTCCTCCTCCTCTGAAGAGGCTGTGCGCTCTGCGCCTTGCTCCTCCTGCAGCTCCAATCCTCGCTGCTGCGCTATGTTGTGCAGCGCGCTGTTTACGACGATGATTCAGGAGACCCTGGCTGGTGCATACTGAAGGGCTCCTCCAGATCTGTCAAGGCATCTGAAGCACATCTCCAGCATGCCTATAGCTTGCTCTATGACACATCTTGTGGACATGTGGCTTTCATTATAACACTCCTTGGCCTCATTGCTTGGCCTCCTCAAAGGTGCCATGAACCACGTCTTCGGTGAATAGTCCTTGTCTCCAAGCAGCCAGCCGGTAAGTCTGTTTGGAGGTGCGAAGAGCTGAGGGAGGGTGGACTGGCGCAGCACGAAAGAGTTATGACAGCTCCCAGGGAATCTAGCGCACAGACTTATGATGATCTTTTTATGGTTGCAGACGAGCTGCACATTGAGGGAGTGGAAGCCATTGCGGTTCACAAACACTCCTGGGTGATGTGGGGGTGCCTTGACGGCCACATGTGCGCAGTCGATGATGCCCTGCACCTGTGGGAAGCCAGCAGAGCTGCAAAGCTGAGCTCCCACTCAGTAACACTGGCTTCATCAGTGGCAAAGTGAACATAATTAGCTGACTTGTAAAACACGGCATCGGTCACCTGGGTGATGCATTTTTGGGCGGCCAACTGCGAGATCCTGCAAATGTCTGCTGCAGATCCCTAGAAGGAGCCTGAGGCGAAGAAGTTGAGGATGGTGGTGTCTAAGGCATGTCCACCAGGTCCTCTGGGCAGCAGGTCTTGTTCCAGCAAGCTACAAATGTCTGCGACGACCTGACGCGATAGCCTGAGCCTCCTGACGCACTGCTGCTCAGTCATGTCCAGGAAGCTCATCCTCTGCCTGTATACCCTGTGTTGGTGGTATCCTTCTGGCACAGTGCAGCCCCGTGCTGACCCCCCTCTCTCCTGTGGAGCATCAGGTCGGTGAAGAGAAGGCAGCTGGTGTTGTGGCTACTGCTGTTGTGGCTGGGGTTGTTGGTGCTGGGGCTCATCTTTGTCCGAATCTGAGGTCCAAGGTGAGAGAGCATAAGCGGCATCCATGCTGATCTGATAGATGTCAGGTAAAGTGGAGATCAGAGGCCCAATCCTCCAATGTAGTGAGAGTGACATGCAATGTGGTGAGAGTGGCTTCCGAGGTTGCAAAAATCCCCTGCAAACTCCTGAAAGCTAAATCGCTGCACAAAATGGTGTCAGCAAGAGCCTTTCCCTTAGGCAAGGAAGCAGGTGTAAGGTGTGAGTATTTATGTGCTTTTTCCAGCTGTCACTTAATGAAGTAGCACAATGGCCACTGAGCTCCCGCCTCCCCTTCACAGGTGAGTTTCCTGAGGTGCGTGAATCCCGTGCACAACCAGTTAAAGTTGAAACCTGACGTTAAAAAGGCTGTTAAGGGTCTGTAAACGAGCAGTTAACAACCTCAATGAGGTCACCCGCCTCACCCGAGTGGATCCGTGGCGCACTTCTAAATGCGCCCCAGTTAAACGCGGAAGTCAGCGGGTTCCCGACGCGCTGTCAATTTCAGTGTTTTTAACACCGACCCGGTCCCAAACCCGCACATTCTGCAATATGAAAATTCCGGCCTTAAAGTCGGAAAAATACTGGAATCTATTATCCAAAGGAAGTAATTCAAATGCATTAAATAAGAGGAAAAGGAATCATTCCAAGCCAATGGGGATTTTGAAAATGCCTAACAAATTTATTGAAATTCTTTGAAAATGTAACAGAATGGTGGGTGTTCTGGATCTTGCTGTTCAGAAGGCAGCTGACAAAGTGAAAGCTGTAAAAAGGGAAAAAGCTGCAAGGACGAAGATAAATTGGCAAACATAGAAAATAAACTAGCATGATCAATACTAGCTGCTGTAATTGCTCCAACCAGCAATAGTATCCTCCTCGGATCTTTGTTATTCACAATGTGTTAAAGTGATCATGGATGAAGATTTTAAAAGTAGCATGTATTGTTTTGTATATGATACCAAGGTGGCTAGGAAAGAAAGAGGTATGGAGGAAATAATAATTAATTCAAAGCTATCTGCAGAGATTTCGATCTGAGCAGATATTTGGAATCATAAATGACATTTTGTATCCAGCAATTTATATTAATCCATATTGAAAGTAAATAGAAAATCTGATTCAAAAATTATAGTTGTATTTATAAAAATTGTGAATCCAGAAAAGGAGCTAGATGCACAGTTAATAGTTAACATACTGAGCCTGTTGTCAATAAATAAAACATTGGAGTTTTTAAAAATTCACTCTCAGCATGTGGGTGTCGCTGGCCATGCCTTTTATTGCCCATCCATAGTTGCCCTTCTTCTGTTTGATACAATTGAGTGGCTTATTCGGCCACTTCAGAGGGTGTGGGACTGGAGTCACCTATAGGTCAGACCAGGTAAGCACGGCAGGTTCCTTCCCTAAAGTACATTAGTGAACCAGTTGGGTTTTAATGGCAATCTGCCAACTTCATGGTCACTTTTACTGATAACAGCTTTTTATTTCCAAGTTTTTTTAAACTGAATTCAAATTCTCGAACTGCTACGATGGGGTTTTAACTTGTGTTCTCTGGATTATTAGTCCAGTAACATAACCACTACACTACCATATCACTACTGTGTACAAATAGATTCCTAAAATGTAAATCAAAGGAAGCGACATTGTTGCACTATGAAATATTAGTAAGACTATGCAACAGTATATATCCAGTTTTACTCACTGTATGTGTATGATAGGTTGCATATATAGAGAGATATTTTATGCAAATCAAAAATAGAAGATTTAGAGGTTAGGATTATACATAAGGAAATTATAAGAGCAATTTTTCTGACGTCACACTTCTGGCAGTAAGCCTCACCTTCTGGGAATGCATATTGTAAGTTCAAGGGCACACTTCAGGCAATCTTCCAACCATTTAATGTTTGGGAAATAGTGAACAGCCCACAGTTGAATTCCTGATATGCATTCCCAGTGGATGAAGCTCCACATTGGCATTGTAAAGTTGAGAAATTACCTCTCATGTGTTAATATAGGAAACAGCTTCTTCCCATTTAGAGGCGACTTGTGGAATAGACTGTCACCTAGTGTAGAAAATCTGATCGGGTAAAACATTCAAAAGAGACCTGCATTAGAAATATATTTCAAATGCCAGCAGCACACTCCTAACCCAGTACATCCCACATCCCTCGAGGTCAGCTGGCATAACAGACAAAATATTGAGCTTATCACATCTGTCCACATGTTACCTGATTACAGGTGAGTGGAAACCTACAGTAGTATTTTGCTCAGCCTGCCCAAATTCAAAACTACAGTTTATTATATGACTGATGCATGAACTTGGAAGTATAATGAAAATGGGAAAAAGTAACACGAAGCTTCCATTAACATCCCAAAAGTACCTAGTTGGGATAAAGCTGGTAAAAAAAAACTTTGGATACATTTCAAGGAGATTTAATAATGGCTTTGGAATGGTTCCCTTTGGAAATTATTTTGGAATTTTTAGAATTTTTCGCCAGAACATTGGCTTATGGGAAAACATTTCGGTGAAATTCAAATTGCAGTATAATCCTCTTATAATCAAAGTTTCTTAATTCAAATTATTGGATAACTCAATTTTCTTTGGCAAAACATGATTGAATTATCAGGATTTGACTATAATATGTTACGAGGACTGATGTACATCGAGGAGGAAAATGAAGAAGAGCTATAATCTATAACTTTAAAATACTGAAAGGCACTGGTAATGTGAGCAGAACGATTTATTTTAACTTGTGCTACGATTGCAGCAATTGAGAACATGAGCATGTTGTCAACAAGCCTCAAAATAGACAAGAGATTAGAAGAAATCAAAAGCAGTTAAAGTTGCGTTATTTGGTAATAGAAAACAGAGAGTAGGGTTAAGGGTAACTACTCAGACCAGCCAAAGGTGGGAAGTAGTGCTCCACTGTGCAGGGACCACAGTTGTTCACAATTTACATTAACGATTTGGAATTGGAAGTACAATTTCAAAATTTGCGGATGACACCAAGTGTGTCATCCAGTGGCTCAGTTGGTAGTACCCGTGCCTCTGAATCAGAAGGTTGTGGGTTCAAGTTCCACTCCAGAGACTTGAGCACAAAAATCTAGCCTGACACTCCAGTGCAGTACTGAGGGAGCGCTGCACTGCTGGAGGTGCTGTCTTTTAGATGAGACGTTAAACAAAGGCCCCGTCTGCGCTCTGAAGAGGACATAAATGATTCTATGTCATTATTTTGAAGAAGAGCAGGGGAGTTATCCCAGTGTCCTGGCCAATATTTACCCCTCAATTAACATCACTAAAACAGATTATCTGGTCATTATCACATTGCTGTTTGTGGGAGTTTTCTGTGCGCAAATTGGTTGCCACGTTTCCCATATTACAACAGTGGCTACACTTCAAAAAGTGTAGTGGTCGTGAAAGGCGCTATAGCAATGCAAGTCTTTCTTTTTCAAATTGCGGGGTGTAATTAGCACAAAGGAAGAAGGCGACAAAATACAAGAAAACTTTAATAAATTAGTTGAATGGACAGGTAATTGGCAAATAAATTTCAATATAGGTAAGTGTGAGGTGGCGCATTTGGGTAGGAAGAATAAAGAGGCCACATACTGCTTGGATAATAAGGGGGAGATATTCGTGATAGCCCAGGAATGGGCGCTAACTTTACAAAAGAATTAGCGGCAGCCACGAATGAATCAGACTGCACGCAGAATTCAGTCTCATTGCACAAAAAAAGCATTGGAGCATTAAATGAAGTGCTAATGGCCTAGCTCAGTGGCGTCAAACTCAAAGCGCTGACCAATATCAGGTGCAGGCTAATCACAAGTCAGCATTGCCATACGCTCTTTACAGTTCTTAAAGTGGAGGTTCGTTGATGCTGCAGAACCTCATTCTCAGCATTGCTGGCTGTGCAGCTGCCTCAACAACCACAAGCAGGCCACGTAGAAGGAGCTGGCCAACTCAAAAATCTGCACTGATGGCACATCCACGCCCCAGGGGGAGAGCCCGCAGATTCAGCGATGAGGCATTGGAGGCGTTGGTCTTCATAAGAACATAAGAACATAATAAATAGGAGCAGGAGTAGGCCATTTGGCCCTTTGAGCCTGCTCTGCCATTCAATAAGATCATGGCTGATCTTCTACCTCATCTCCACTTTCCTGCACTATCCCCATATCCCTTGATTCCCTTAATATTCAAAAATCTATCGATCTCTGTCTTAAATATACTCAACGACTGAGCCTCCACAGCCCTCTGGGGTAGAGAATTCCAAAGATTCACCACCCTCTGAATGAAGAAATGTCTCCTCATCTCAGTCCTAAACTGCCGACCCCTTGTTCTGAGACTGTGACCCCTGGTTCGAGACTCCCCAGCCAGGGGAAACATCCTCCCTGCATCTACCCTGTCAAGCCCTGTAAGAATTTTGTATGTTTCAATGAGATCACCTCTCATTCTTCTAAACTCTAGAGAATATAAGCCTAGTCTACTCAATCTCTCGTCATAGGACAATCCACCCCATCCCAGGAACCAGTCTGGTGAACCTTCATTGCACTCC
Organism: Squalus acanthias; assembly: GCA_030390025.1. Taxonomy (NCBI): domain Eukaryota; kingdom Metazoa; phylum Chordata; class Chondrichthyes; order Squaliformes; family Squalidae; genus Squalus; species Squalus acanthias. The sequence continues at coordinate 125,046,583 of CM059428.1, forward strand.
CTCTATGGTAACTATATCCTTCCTTAGGTAAGGAGAACAAAACTGTACACAATACTCCAGGTGTGATCTCACCAGGGCCCTATATAATTGCAGTAAGACGTCTTTACTCTTATACTCAAATCCTCTTGTAATAAAGGCCAACATACCATTTGCTTTCCTAATTGCTTGCTGTATTTGCATGTTAACTTCAGTGATTCGTGTACAAGGACACCCAGGTCCCTCTGAACACCAACATTTCCCAATCTCTCAACATTTAAAAAATACTCTGCTTTTCTATTTTTCCTACCAAACTGGATAACTTCACATTTCTCCATATTATATTCCAATTGCCATGTTCTTGCCCACTCACTTAGCCTGTCTATATCCCCTTGAAGCCTCCTTGCATCCTCCTCACAACTTACATTCCCACCTAGCTTTGTATCATCAGCAAACTTGGATATATTACATTTGGTCCCCTCATCCAATTCACTGATGTAGATTGTGAATAGCTGAGGCCCAAGCACTGATCCTTGCGGTACCCCACTAGTTACAGCCTGCCAATCTGAAAATGACCAGTTTATTCCTACTCTCTGTTTTCTGTCCATTAACCAATCCTCAATCCATGCTAATATATCGCCCCCAATCTCATGAGCCCTAATTTTGTTTAATAACCTCTTGTGTGGCACCTTATCAAATGCCTTCTGAAAATCCAAATACACCACATCCACTGGTTCCCCCATAGCTATTCTGCTGGTTACAACCTCAAAAAACTCTAACAGCTTTGTCAAACACAATTTCCCTTTCATAAATCCATGTTGATTCTGCCCAATCCTATTTTTTTTTTTAAGTGCCCTGTTACCACGTCCTTAATAATAGATTCTAGCATTTTTCCTACTACTGATGTCAGGTTAACTGGTCTGTAGTTCCCTGTTTTCTCTCTCCCTCCTTTCTTAAATAGTGGGGTTACATTCGCAATGTGGAGAGATGGAGGGCGGTGCTGTACCCAGCAAGTGGCAGGAGGCCCTCGCCGCAGGTCTTCCGCACCATGTGGAGGGAGGTAGCCCAGCACGTCTCGGGCACCACTGTGGTCCCCAGGACCCACACACAATGCTGGAAAAAATTTTAAAAGCTTACTCGGGTGTTCAGGGTGAGTCAATCCTTCAACAAATGCTACATACCACCATCTGTACCACACTCTTCACACACTGCCCAAAGCACCACACCCCCAGCACTCACCTACCAACAATCTCTACCTACCAACACTCACACCCACATCTTACACCTTGCACACAATGACAGCTATTCAACTATGCCAGGCACCTAACCCAAACATTTTGCTCCACACTCACTCACACACTTTCCTTTCTCTTGTAGGCCAAGGTGGCTCACAACAGGAGGGAGCAGGAGCGCACAGGCAGGGGACAAGCTGACACCCAACCATTGTCTGAACTGGAGACTCAAGTGCTGCAGATTGTTGGGCACCAGGTGGTGGGCGCCATGGCCACCAGCGAACTTGACCCCCTTGGGGACAACAACGGTATGTTCATCCCTACTCCTTCTTCTCACATCCCACTTCCCCCTCATCCCACAAGCGTTTCGCGCTTTCCAGCTAATCATACTGTCTCCATGCATTTCTCCCTTCTTGCACCTCTTCCCTCACCTTAACCCGACTCTTGTGCCTTTATGCTTTCAGATAATCAGCAAGCATCTGGGGAGCATGTCCCTGAGGGTACCGTTGAGTGCGAGGCGGGAGAAGGGGAGGATGAAGAAGACACCGTCACTGCATGTCTCACCCGCAGGCACCAGCTCAGATACTGGCACTACGCATTCTTTAGAGGCTAGTATAGCAGCAGGATCTGCACAGGGTGAGGCACCAGGGGACAACTGGCTGCAGCAAGGCCAGGGGGAAAAGGTAGCTCGGGGGACAACTCCCCAGGGTGCAAGTTTGCGTGCGAGTTCTGCTGCACAGGACTCAGATGTGATCTCGATTGGGGGAGGGGGTGTTTAGAAGAATGGTGATGGGCATGTACACGGAGATGATAAGTGCAATGGCAAGGGTGCCTGAGAGCCTCTCGGCAATGGTAAGGAGTGTGAGGAGTCCGCCTCCAACATTGCACAAAGCTCTGCGCACACCATGGAGCCCATCATTTGCAGTCTGCAAAGGATGCTAGACTCCCAGAGAGACCATGGCGACCCAGACCTGATGCCATGTGTGATGGGCGATCTGGCAGCTTCCATTGCAGCACAGGCGGAAGTGACGCAACGTCTTAGAGCTGTAATGCAGTCTATGGTTGGTGGCATCCAATCTCAGACTGCTCTCATGCAGTCTCAGCGTGATGCCACGCAAGCTCTGACTGCTGCCATCGTGGCTGGGTCTACCACTGTCGAGTAGGGCCAGATTGCTAAGGATGCTGAGGTGCTGCCCCGGGGGAGTGGCAGTGGGTCAGTGGAGCAGGAACCTGCTGTCCTCTCTCAGGATGACAGGATGACAGCATTCCGGCTCCCACCACTGCCACTCGCCATTGACCTTGTCACTGCCTGTCGTCCAGCCAGCCCAGACTGGTGCCGCCCATGCTGAGGTGGTGCAGTCTACAACCAGGGCCTTCCAGGTCCAGAGCTGTTCGAGGGTGTCCTGCAAGGCCGTCTGAAGTCTCCCGCATGGACACTCAGCAGCCTTCCACCAGCCCTGCTGCAGCCACTGGGCCAACACTTCGTAGGAGCACTAGAGAAGGCAAAGGCAGCGTAATGACAGGCACCAAGGGATTGTACAAGGATGAACAGTTAATATTTTTGGTGTAAATTTCTGCTTACTGATTATTGATACATTCATGAATTCAGTTTGTATTATTTTGTGGTCTATCTCATTTCAGCTTAGTGCTGTGATATGGCATGCGACAGGGATGGAATGATGGGGATGTGGTGAGCAACGGGGATCTGGGGTTTAACTTATTCGAGCCGCAGTCTGTTGAGCAGGTCACGGACCGACCTTCCTGAAGGCTGATTGCGTGGCCTCCTCCCCGCTCGCTCCTGTTCCTCCTCCTCCTCCTCTTCCTGCCCCTGAGGTGGTCCCGCAATCCCTGGTGGCAAGGGCTGGGCCCTCATGATGGCAAAGTTGTGGAGCATGCAGCAGATGATGATGAAATGGGACACCCGCCCCGCCGAGTACTAGAGGGCTCCTCCCGAGCGGTCAAGGCAGTGGAACCATTGCTTGAGCACACCGATAGTCTGCTCGATGCTGTTCCTGGTGGCGGCATGGCTCTCATTATATGAATGCTGGGCACGAGTGTTGGGGTTGCGGAAGAGAGTCATGAGCCAGGTGGAGAGCGGATAGCCCTTGTCTCCGAGCAGCCAGCCGCGAGTTTGACGTGGTGGCTGGAGGAGTGCTGGCACACCGGTCTGGCGCAGGATGAAGGCAACGTGGCTGCTGCCAGGATAACGGGCATTGATGGTGAGGATTTGCTGTGTGTGTGGTTGCACACCAACTGCGCATTAAGTGAGTGGTAGCCTTTGCGTTTACGGAAAACCTCAGGATTCTTATGCAGTGCCCGCAAAACCACATGGGTGCAGTCAATGGCGCCCTGCACCATGGGGAATCCCGCTATCCTGGCAAAGCCACATGTATGTTCGTCCTGCTTCGCTCTGGTGATGAGGAAGGAAATGTAGTCCCTTCTCCTACTGTAGAGAGCCTCTGTGAACTCCCGGATGCAGCGATGGATGGCAAACTGCAAGATGTTAGCTATATCTCCTCTTGCAGGCTGGAAGAATCTGCTGGCGAAGAAATTGAGGGCGATGGTGACCTTGACTGCCACTGAGGGAGCCGTGGTCGCCCTTATCTGAGGCTCGAGGTCTGGTTGTAGGAGGTGGCAGAGTTCTGTGACCACCTCCTTGCTAAAGCGGAGCCTCCTAATACACTGCTCCTTGTTTAATTGGAGGTAGGAGAAGTCCTCTCAGAATACCCTCGGAGGGTAAGGCCTCCTGTTGAGAGCCCTGATGGCCCTCATCCTCCTGCCTCTGAGCACATGTTCCAATCTTTCTCGCTGCCTCTGCTCCCTCCGCCGTAGATCCTGGAGGGTGAGGTCGACTGCCAGTACATCCCCCATTAATGTAATGAAGTGAAGCACTTTGATATGTTGTGAGAATAAATGGAACTAATTTTTAGTAGCCACAACACTCCAGAGATTAAACAACCTTTAAATGACTGAATTAAACTGTTGCACAATGTCAAACTGACAAGGAAGCAGTGAAACAGCACTAATCTGACAGCTGCGACTCATTACTGAGGATGCCTTTAAATAGCATCCCTGGAGCCGGCATCCGCCTGCTTGACGCCTCCTCTCCCTGTCGCTGTTGGAGCAAGGCACTAAGGCAGGGGGCGAAAATGAATTTTGCAGATCGGGCACCCAGTGAGCATTGCACGCTCACTGACGTCACAATCTGCCTGGCAGTGAGGTCCCCGACGGTAACTGGTAGCGGCAGCGCAACAGGGGGGCTGGATTTGCCGTGCGCTACTGCATCAGCTCCCTGTTAGCTCCCCCGCCAGGCGCTAATGGAGGCACTAACCAACTGAATTTTTCCCCCTAAGAGTCTAAATGGGGTAGAGGAGCAAAGGAATCTAGGGGTATACATTCACAAATCACTAAAAGTAGCAATGCTGGTTAATAAGGCCATAAAAAAGCAAACCAAGCACTGAGGTTTATTTCTATAAGGGTAGAATTGAAAAGCAGAGAAGTTATGTTAAACTTGTATCAAACCTTGGCTAGACCACATTTGGAGTACTGTGCACAATTCTGGTCTCCATATTATAAAAAACGATATAGATAGCATAGATGCATTTAAAGGGGAAGCTAGATAAGCTCATGAGGGTGAAAGGAATAGAAGGTTGTGCTGATACGGTTAGATGAAGAGGGGTGGGAGGAAGCTCGTGTGGAGCATAAACGCCAGCATAAACCAGTTGTGCCAAATGGCCTGTTTCTGTTCTGTAAGCTCGATGTAACTCGATATAAGGGATTAAAGGTTGAGAGAGATTCAATATAAAATGCCAAATATTCAATGAGTATCAGGAGTTAGGAGCTAAATTGAAAAGCAGGATCTCACAGGTAATAATCTCGGGATTATTACCTGAGCCACGTGCAAATTGGAATAGGGACAAACAGATTAGGAAAGTCAGCACGTAACTAAAGAAGTGGTGTGAGAAGGAGGGGTTCCATTTCATGGGACACTTGCACCAGTACTGGGACAGGAAGGAGCTGTACCGTTGGGATGGGCTGCCCCTGAACCGGGCTGGGACCAATGTCCTAGTGGAATCATAGAATTATAGAATGGTTACAGCACAGAAGGAGGCCATTTGGCCCATCGAGTCAGTGCCAGCTCTCTGCAACAACACTCCAGCTAGTCCCAATCCTCCGCCCTTTCTCCATAGCCCTGCAAATTTTTTTCTTCCGGAGGAAGCGGACCTGTGTGGGAGCGGCAGCGAGACCTGAGAGAAGGCGGAGCGGCCATAAAGCAGCGCGGCAGAGGAGTGCTGCGAGTTGGGAAAGAGTCCGAGAGCGGGAGCAGTCAAACAACAACAACTGCAAAACCGCTAAAGTGACGTCACAACCAGGGAAGGAGTTGATTGGTAAGTAGGACCTGGTGAGTATTTCTACAGTCCAGTCGTTGAAGTAAAAGTAAGGTCTCTAGTTTAGAGTAAGTAGTGTTTAAAGTGAAGTAAGGTCCCTAGTGTATTTAATATTCTTTAATTTAAAGGGAGTAAAGGGAGTAAGTTAAGGTTAGGACATGGCAGGGCAGCTCGGCAGCATGGAGTGCTCCTCCTGTGCTATGTGGGAAGTCAGGGATACTTTCGGTGTCCAGGGTGAACACATGTACAGGAAGTGTCTCCAGCTGCAGCTACTCGAAATCCGAGTTTCGGAGCTGGAGCTGCGGCTGGAGTCACTGTGGAGCATCCGCGAAGCTGAGATCTTCGTGGATAGCACGTTTAACGGGGTGGTCACACCGCAGGTAAAGAGTGCACAGGCAGACAGGGAATGGGTGACCGCCAGACAGAGTAAAAGAACTAGGAAGGTAGTGCAGGAGTCCCCTGGGTCGATCTCCCTCTCCAACAGATTTTCCGTTTTGGATACTGCTGGGGGAGATGGTTTCTCAGGGGAATGCAGCAAGAGCCAAGTCCGTGGCACTATGAGTGGCGCAGCTGCACAGGAGGGGAGGAAAAAGAGTGGGAGAGCAATAGTGGTAGGGGATTCTATCATAAGGGGAACAGATAGATGTTTCTGTGGCCGCAGACGTGACTCCAGGATGGTATGTTGCCTCCCTGATGCCAGGGTCAAGGATGTCACTGAACGGCTGCAGGGCATTCTGAAGGGGGAGGGCCAACGACATAGGTAGAAAGAGGGATGAGGTCCTGCAACAAGAATTTAGGGAGCTAGGTAGCAGATTAAAAAGCAGGACCTCAAAGGTTCCAATCTCTGGATTACTCCCGGTGCCACGTGCTAGTGAGTATAGGAATAGAAGGATAGAGCAGATGAATGCGTGGCTAAAGAGTTGGTGCAGGAGGGAGGGCTTTTGTTTCCTGGATCACTGGGTCTGTTTCTGGGGAAGGTGGGACCTGTACAAGTCGGACGGGTTGCACCTGAACCGGAACGGGACCAACATCCTTGCGGGGAGGTTTGCTAGTACTGTTGGGGGGGGTTTAAACTAACTTGGCAGGGGGATTGGATACCGAGTGGAGCTATAGTAGGGGGTGATGCACAGCCAAATATAGAGGAAAAAACAAGTCAGCCTGGAAGGCAGAGCAAATATGTAACGGCACAAGGGAGTATGGCAAGGCTGGATGCCATTTATTTTAATGCAAGGAGTCTTGCGAGTAAGGCAGATGAATTGAAGGTGTTGATCAACACATGGGAGTATGATATTGTTGCTATCACAGAGACATGGTTGAGGGAGGGGCAGGACTGGCAGCTCAATATTCCGGGGTATAGAATCTTCAGGCGAGACAGAGGGGGGTGTAAAAGAGGAGGGGGTGTCGCAATATTAATCAAGGAGTCAATTACTGCTGTAAGGAGGGATGATATCTTAGCAGGTTCCTCTAATGAGGCCATATGGGTAGAACTTAAAAACAAAAAGGGGGCAAGCACTTTGCTGGGAGTGTACTATAGGCCCCCAAACAGTCAGGGGGAGATAGAGGAACAGATATGTGGGCAAATCTCAGAGAAGTGTAGAAATAATAGGGTAATAATAGTAGGGGATTTCAACTTCCCCAAAATTAACTGGGATAGTCAGAGTGTGAAAGGCTTAGAGGGTGCGGAATTCTTAAAGTGCATCCAGGAGAGCTTTTTTGAGCCAGCATGTAGAAAGTCCTACAAGAGAGGGGGCAGTACTGGACCTAATTCTAGGGAATGTAGCCAGGCAAGTGGTAGAAGTGTCAGTAGGAGAGCATTTTGGTGACAGTGACCATAATTCGGTGAGATTTAAGGTAGTCATGGAAAAGGACAAAGATGGACCGGAAATAAAGGTTCTAAATTGGGGGAAGGCTGATTTTAATATGATAAGGCAGCATCTGGCCAAAGTGGATTGGGATAAGCTACTTGTAGGAAAATCCACATCAGAGCAGTGGGAGTATTTCAGAGAGGAAATAGAGAGTACAACGCCAGCATGTTCCCGTAAAGGTCAAGGGTGGGACCAACAAGCCCAGGGAACCCTGGATGTCAAGGGATATACAAGAATGGATTAGGAAAAAAAGGGAGGCTTTTGGCAGATGCAAAGGACTAAAAACAGTGGAAGCCCTAGAGGAGTATAGAAAGTGCAGGGGGGTACTTAAAAAAGAAATTAGGAGAGCGAAGAGGGGGCATGAAAAAACACTGGCGGGCAAAATAAAGGAAAACCCCCAAGGTGTTTTACAAGTATATTAAGGGCAAGAGGATAACCAAGGAAAGAGTAGGGCCCATTAGGGACCAAAGTGGCAATCTGTGTGTAGAGCCGGAAGATGTGGGTGAGGTTTTAAATGAATATTTTGTATCTGTGTTCACTATTGAGAAGGACAATGTAAGCATAGAAATCAGGCAGGGGGATTGTGATATACTTGAACAAATTAGTATTGAGAGGAAGGAGGTACTAGCGGTTTTAGCGGGCTTAAAAGTGGATAAATCCCCAGGCCCAGACGAGATGTATCCCAGGCTGCTGTGTGAGGCAAGGGAGGAGATTGCAGGGGCTCTGACACAAATTTTCAGAACCTCTCTGGCCACAGGGGAGGTGCCAGAGGACTGGAGGACAGCTAACGTAGTACCATTATTCAAGAAGGGTAGTAGGGATAAACCAGGGGATTACAGGCCAGTGAGCCTAACATCAGTGGTAGGGAAATTATTGGAAAAAATTCTGAGGGACAGAATTAGTCTCCACTTGGAGAGGCAAGGATTAATCAGCGATAGTCAGCATGGCTTTATCAGGGGGAGATCATGTCTAACCAATTTGATTGAATTTTTCGAGGGGGTGACTAGGTGTGTGGATGAGGGTAGTGCAGTTGATGTGGTCTACATGGAGTTCAGTAAGGCTTTTGACAAAGTCCCGCATGGGAGACTGGTCAAGAAGGTAAGAGCCCATGGGAGCCAGGGCAATTTGGCACATTGGATCCAAAATTGGCTTAGTGGCAGGAGGCAGAGGGTGATGGTCGAAGGTTGTTTTTGTGACTGGAAGCCTGTGTCCAGTGGTGTACCGCAGGGATCGGTGCTGGGTCCTTTGCTGTTTGTAGTGTACATTAATAATTTAGATATGAATGTAGGAGGTATGATCAGTAAGTTCGCAGATGACACGAAAATTGGTGGAGTGGTAAATAGCGAGGAGGGAAGCCTCAGGCTACAGGACGATATAGACGGGTTGGTCAGATGGGCAGAACAGTGGCAAATGGAATTTAACCCTGAAAAGTGTGAGGTGATGCATTTTGGGAGGACTAACAAGGCAAGGGAATACACAATGAATGGTAGGATCCTAGGAAGGACAGAGGATCAGAGGGACCTTGGTGTGCATGTACATAGATCCCTGAAGGCAGCAGGACAGGTAGATAAGGTGGTTAAAAAGGCATATGGGATACTTGCCTTCATTAGCCAAGGCATAGAATATAAGAGCAGGGAGGTTATGATGGAGCTGTACACAACGCTAGTTAGGCCACAGCTGGAATACTGTGTGCAGTTCTGGTCGCCACACTATAGGAAGGATGTGATTGCATTGGAGAGGGTGCAGAGAAGATTCACCAGGATGTTACCTGGGCTGGAGCGCTTCAGCTATGAAGAGAGACTGGACAGGCTGGGGTTGTTTTCCTTCGAGCAGAGAAGGCTGAGGGGGGACCTGATTGAGGTGTACCAAATTATATGGGGCATAGATAGGACAGATAGAAAGGAACTTTTCCCCTTAGTAGAGGGGTCAATAACCAGGGGGCATAGTTTCAAGGTAAGGGGCAGGAGGTTTAGAGGGGATTTGAGGAAAAACTTTTTCACCCAGAGGGTGGTTGGAATCTGGAACTCACTGCCTGAAAGGGCGGTAGAGGCAGGAACCCTCACAACATTCAAGAAGCATTCAGATGAGCGCTTGAAACGCCATAGCATACAAGGCTACGGACCAAGTGCTGGAAAATGGGATTAGAATAGATACATAGATACATAGATACATAGAAGATAGGAGCAGGAGTAGGCCATCCGGCCCTTCGAGCCTGCTCCGCCATTTAATGAGATCATGGCTGATCCTTCAATTCAGTATCCCGTCCCCGCCTTCTCTCCGTAACCCTTAACCCCTTTTGCCTGTAGAAATATATCTAATTCCCTCTTAAATATATTTAATGAGCTGGCGTACACTGCCCTCTGTGGCAATGAGTTCCACAGGTTCACCACTCTCTGAGTGAAGAAATTCCCCCTCATTTCTGTCCTAAATGGTTTAGCCCTTATCCTTAAATTATGTCCTCTAGTTCTGTTCTCACCCGCCAAGGGAAACATTCCTTCTGCATCTAATCTGTCTAGACCTGTCAGAATTTTATACACTTCTATGAGGTCCCCTCTCAATCTTCTAAACTCCAGTGTGTACATCCCTAAACTACATAGTCTCTCCTCATAGGTCAATCCCGCCATTCCTGGTATCAGCCTGGTGAATCGCCGCTGCACCCCCTCCATGGCAAGAACATCTTTCCTCAGATGAGGCGACCAAAACTGTACACAGTACTCGAGGTGTGGTCTCACCAGTGCCCTGTACAGCTGCAGCAAGGTATCCCTGTTCCTGTATTCCAACCCTTTTGCTATGAAGGCCAGCATACCGTTTGCCTTCTTGACCGCCTGTTGCACCTGCATGCTCGCCTTCAGTGACTGGTGTACAAGAACACCCAGGTCTCTCTGTACTTCCCCCTCTCCCAATTTATTGCCATTTAAATAATAATTTGCCCTCCCGTTCCTGCACCCAAGGTGGATAACTTCGCACTTGTGCTTGATGGCCGGCGCGGACACGATGGGCCGAAGGGCCTCTTTCTGTGCTGTATAAATCTCTGACTCTATCTATGACTTATCCAATTCTCTTTTGAAAGCCACGATTGACTCTGCCTCCACCACCCTCTCAGGCAGTGCATTCCATATCCTAACCACTCGCTACATAAAAAAGTTTTTCCTCATGTCGCCTTTGGTTCTTCTGCCAATCACCTTAAATTTGTGTCCTCTGGTTCTTGACCCTTTCACCAATGGGAACAGTTTCTTTCTATCTACTCAGTCTGGACCCCTCATGATTTTGACCACCTCTATCAAATCTCCTCTCAGTTCTCTGCTCTAAGGTGAACAACCCCAACTTCTCCAGTCTGTCCACATTACTGAAGTCCCTCATCCCTGGAACCATTCTTGTAAATCTTTTCTGCACCCTCTCTAAGACCTTCACATCCCTCCTGAAGTGCAGTGCCCAGAATTGGACACAATACTCCAGTTGAGGCTGAAACAGTGTTTTATAAAGATTCATCATAACTTCCTTGCTTTTGTACTCTATGGGGGAAAAATTAGGTCGCGCCCCATTTGGGGCGCAAATATCGTCTGGACGCAAATATTAGCGCCTGGCGCTAATTATCGCCACTGACTGGAAACTTCACTTTTACCGCCCCGGGAGGTGAGTGGAGCGCTAAATCAGGTGCTGCACACCTGTCTTAAGGCGCAAAGGCCGAGCAGTGAGGCGCTAACTCAGTGCGCGAGCGCAGCGCAGCTGCTGCCAGTTAGCGAGGGAACACAGACACACTGGCGCCGGCCACTTCTTAAAGCGGGGGGGGCCAACTTGCTCCCCAGCCACACCCTGCTCATTGCAGCCTTGAATCTCGGCCTGGAGAGACCTGTGAATCCATTTTGCTGCCAAGGATGGAGAGGGTGGGAGAACGAGCTCATCGCTTCACCGAGCGGGCCTTGGATGCTCTGGTTGGTGCGGTGGAGCGCAGAAGATGTATACTCTTCCCTGAGAGTGGCAGGAGGCCTTTGCCACGCGAGTTCAGAAGAGTGTGGAGGGAGGTGGCTCAGAGCGTCTCCTCCAGGAGCATGGTGCCCAGGACCCATACTCAATGCCACAAAAAGTTCAACGACCTCACTCGGGTCGTCAGGGTGAGTGGCTTTTTCTCAATACCTCTCCATCCCTCCATCTCAACCTCACTCTATGGCCAGAGGGTCTTAAAACCCCAATGCACAACACTCATCCAAAAACCTATGGCCCTTTCATGAAACACACACACACATTCCACACTTTGCATACAGTAAGGGCTATTCACCTATGGGAGGCACATCAGGCAAGACCATGGCTGCATACAGTAAGGGCTATTCACCTATGGGAGGCACATCAGGCAAGACCATGGCTGTATATTTACTCAGATGCTGTCCTTTTTCTTACAGGCCAAGCTGGCGCATAATCGGAGACAGCAGCAACGGACAGGTGGAGGGCGGCCTCAGCTGCAACCCCTCAGCGATCTTGAGGAGCGCGTCCACAGGATTGTGGCAAGCCGGGTGATCGGTCCCGTCGCCACTGGAGACGCCGACCCCGTTCTGGACAGCAATGGTAAGGTCATCACCTTTTTGTCCTCTGTCCTTCCACTTGTCCCTCACAACACCAACCTTTGACACTTTCAATCCAACTTGCTAACTCGCTGCACTTATTCCTCCCTTACTGCCACCCTGTCCTCACGCTAAAGCCACTCTTGTACCTCCCTGCTTTCAGATGGTGATTCACCAGCTGAGGAGATGGGCCCTGAAGCTGCCACTGGGCGTGAAGCTGCAGCCGAGGAGGAAGAGGAAGCCGGAGCATCAGTGCCACCCTCTCCCGAGGAAGCCCATGCCCACACTGGGAACACGCCTTCCCTGGAGGGGAGCAGGGGGGAAGGGTCTGATGAGGGTGAAGCTCCAGGACCCAGCGGGCTGCAGCAACGCCATGGGGGTAGGGAAGAACGGGGGCCTTCTCCCCAGAGGGAGAGTATGCCAGACACTCCTACTGCAATGGACGCAGAGGAGGAGCGGCTGATCGCAGAAATGAACACCCAGGCGGTGGGCATGCACACTGAGCTCATGGGTGCAGTGGGAAGGGTGCCCGAATGCATTGAGTCACTGGCAAGGAGTGTGGAGCACTTCGCTGTAGCACAGGCGGATGCCACACTAACGCTTAGTGCTGCAATTCAGTCACTGGCTGCCGTGATCCCATCTCTGACTGCTCTCATGCAGACTCAGATTGAGGCCACGCGACCACAGACTGCTGCCAACCTCGATGGTTCATGCACATGTCCCCGGGGCTGTCACCGCGCCGCAGCAGGCAAGCAATCTGTTCTCCAGCAGATTGCTCCGGATGCTGAAGTGCTGCCCCGTGGGAGTGCCAATGTGTCGGGCGAGCAGGGAGTTGCTGTCCTCTCTCACGATGACAGCATTCCTGCTGCCAACACTGTCACTTCTCCACTGCACTTGCCACCGCCTGTAGGACAGACTGCTGCCGCCCATGCAGAGTTGGTGCAGTCTGCAGCCGGGCCCTCCAGGCCCAGAACTGGTCGAGGCCGTCCTTCAGGGGCATCTGCAGTGTCAGGGTCTGACGAGCAGCAGCCTTCCACCAGCCTTGCTGCAGCCACTGAGCTCCCATTACGGAGGAGCAGTAGGGTTAGAAGGGGGGAAGTGCGCAAGGGAAGGAGATCACCCTCGAAGGGCAAAAAGTAGGAGGTGTGACAAAATGCTGGTCATTTTTTTATTAAAGGTCGAGGTTCATGGTCCAACTTTTGTTTAGTGTTTTGGACATTATCTCCAGGTTGTGAGAACCAGTTATGTTATTGACTGTTTTTTTGTGTTTATTTCTATGAGTTTGTCATGAGGAATTGACACACACAGAGTTTGTAAAATAAATAAGTTTCTGTATTCAAAATATACATGGTTGGTGGTTGGAATTATTGGTGCCTTGGCCGGCTTAGGGGTTGCGTGCTGGGTTCATTGATGTTGTTAGCAATGGCAGAAGCCATTTCCACAGCAGGGGCCCTAGAAGCGGCTTGCTATTAGCCGTTGACGGACGGCCCTTGCAGTTTCACCATTGTGGGCCGCCCTCCCGCCTTGGTGCTGCTGATGATCATCCTCCTCGTCCTCTTCCTCCTCTTCCTCCTCCTCCTCTGGTGGTGCTCCAAGGCCTGGTGGCATTGGCTGGGTCCTGACGATTGCCATGTTATGCAACATGCAGCACACAACTACGAAGTTGGATACTCGCTCAGGCGAGTACTGCAGGGCTCCTCCAGAATGGTCGAGACAGCGGAACCGTTGCTTCAGCACGCCGATTGTGCGCTCAATTATGTTCCTGGTAGCTTGATGGCTCTCATTGTACCGCAGCTCAGCAGGGGTGTTGGGCGTACGGAGCGGTGTCATCAGCCAGGTGCTCAATGCATACCCCTTGTCCCCGAGAAGCCAACCAACTGGCTGATGCGGTGCCTCGAAAAGTTCTGCCACAGTAGTCTGGCGCAGGATAAAAGCATCGTGGCAGCTGCCAGGATAGTGGGCATTGACAGCGAGTATCAGCTGTCTGTGGTCACAGACCAACTGAACATTCAAGGAATGGAACCCCTTTCTGTTCCGGAATTCCTCGGCATTCTCATGCGGAGCACACAAAGCCACATGCGTGCAGTCAATGGCGCCCTGCACCATGGGGAAGCCCGCTATCCTCGCAAAGCCCAGAGCGCGGTCACGCTGCTTGTCTGGGGTCATGGGGAAAGAGATGAACTCTCGTCTTCTTTTAAAGAGGGCATTTGTGACCTGCCGGATGCAGCAATGCACCGCGAACTGGGAGATATTGGCGAGGTCCCCAGCAGCAGCTTGAAATGAGCCAGTAGCGTAGAAGTTGAGAGCCACTGTGACCTTCACTGCCACCGACAGACGTCCTGGACCTCAGTTGAGGCTGCAGATCTGGCTGCAGCAGGTGGCAGAGCTCAGTGACCACCTCCTTGCTGAATCGCAGCCTTCGCAAACACAGCTCCTCAGACATATGAAGGTAGGAGAGCTGTTCACGATATACCCTGGGAGGGTAAGCTCTCCTGTACATACGCCTGTTGGCCCTCCTCCGTCTGGCCATCATTGCCACTCTCTCTCTGCGTCTCTGTGTCCTCCGATTCAGCTGGAGCAGGACGACGCCCCCAATCAGTGCAGCCCCCATAGTCTCTTTGCAAGCAAAGTAATGAAGGACAGCAACTAAAGTACTAGCGAAGTTAGGATCAGTAGGCAAAACTACCTCGCAAAGCGTTGAGTCAATGCAGAAGTCTCTCTTTCTCTCTCTCCGAATCTCTCTCTCTCTCTCAGAACGAGTGGTGCAAAAATGTCAACCACAGAAAAAGACAGGAAGAGGCCCCCTTTAAATAGCGCCCCCCCAGCCCCACAGCGATTGATAGCATTCCAGTCTTCCGGTCGTTGGATGCGCCAGGCGGTAAGGCAGGGGGCACCACTCAATTTCCGCTCCGGGGCGCCACAAGGGCGTTGCACCATGGAATGACGTCACAATCTGCGCGCGCAGGTGGTCGCAGCGGTAAGGTTTAGCGCCGCCGCACAATCTCTAGTTAAGTTCCCGAGCGGCGCAAACATCGCTGCGCCCGGGCGTTAGCGGCTTTGCGCCCCATTAGCGCCCTCTTAAGGCGCTAACGGGAGGCGCAACCAACTGAATTTTTACCCCATACCTCTATTTATGAAGCCCAGGATCCCGTAAGCTTTTTTAATTGCTTTCTCAACCTGCCCTGCCACTTTCAACGATTTGTGCACATATACCCCCATGTCTCTCTGTTCGTGCACCCACTTTAGAATTGTATCCTTTAGTTTATATTACCTCTCCGTGTTCTTCTTACCAAAATGTATCACTTCACACTTTTCTGCATTAAATTTCATCTGCCACGTGTCCGCCCATTCCACCCGCCTGTCTATGTCCTCTTGAAGTCTATCACTATCCTCCTCACTGTTCACTATACTTTGAAGTTTCGTGTCAACTGCAAATTTTGAAATTGTATATCAAGAAAAGCAGTGGTCCTAGTACCGACCCCTGGGGAACACCATTGTATACCTTCCTCCAGTACGAAAAACAACCGTTTACCACTACTCTCTGTTTCCCATCGCTTTGCCAATTTTGGATCCATGCTGCCACTGTCCCTTTTATTCCATGGGCTTCAACTTTGTTGGCAAGTCTATTATGTGGCACTTTATCAAACACCTTTTGGAAGTCCGTGTACACCACGTCAACCACATTGCCCTCATCAACCCTCTCTATTACCTCATCAAAAACTCAATTAAGTTAGGTAAACACATTTTGCCTTTAACAAACCCATGCTGGTTTTCCTTAATTAACCCACACTTGTCCAAGTGATTGTTAATTTTGTCCCGGACTATCGTTTCTAAAAGCTTCCCCACTACCGAGGTTAAACTGACTTGCCTGTAATTGCTGGGTTTATCCTTACACCCTTTTTGAACAAAGTGTAACACCCCCGTATCTAAGGAGGATTCGAAGATTATGGCCAGTACCTCCGCAATTTCCACCTTTACTTCCCTCAGCGTCCTAGGATGCATCCCATCCGGTCCTGGTGACTTATCTACTTTAAGCCAGCCTTTCTAGTACCTCCTCTTTATCAATTTTAATCCCATTCAGTATCTCAACTACCTCCTCTTTCACTATGACTTTGGCAGCATCTTCTTCCTTGGTAAAGACAGATTCAAAGTACTCATTTAGTACCTCGGCCACGCCCTCTGCCTCTATGCATAGGTCTCCTTTTTGGTCCCTAATCGGCCCCTCCCCTCCTCTTACTACCCGTTTACTATTTATATGCCTATAGAAGACATTTGGATTCCCTTTTATGTTAGCTGCCAATCTATTCTCATACTCTCTCTTTTCCCCTCTTATTTCTCTTTTCACTTCCCCTCTGAACTTTCTATATTCAGCCTGGTTCTCACTTGTATTCTCAAACTGACACCTGTCATACGCCCCCTTTTTCTGCTTCATCTTACTCTCTATCTCTTTTGTCATCCGGGGAGCTCTGACTTTGGTTGCCTTACCTTTCCTCCTCGTGGGAATGTAATTCGACTGTACCCAAACCATCTCCTCTTTAAAGGCAGCCCATTGTTCAATTACAGTTTTGCCTGCCAATCTTTGATTCCAATTTACCCGGGCCAGATCCATTCTCAACCCACTGAAATTGGCCTTTGTCCAATTAAGCATTTTTATTCTAGATTGCTCCCTGTCCTTTTCCATAGCTAATCTAAACCTTACGATACTATGATCACTGTTCCCTAAATGTTCCCCCACTGACACTTGCTCCACTTGACCCACCCCATTCCCCAGAACCAGATCCAGCAATGCCTCCTTCCTCATTGGGCTGGAAAGGATAACTAGGGCTGTAAATAAGAATTTAAAATAATAATATGGGGGGGGTAGGGAACTGCTAGAAATGACAGAAACCCAACAGTAAAAGAATCAGGAAAAGAGAGTAAAGGACAAACTAAAGGAAGGAATAAGGATAACACGAATGACCATGAGCTTTTGCCGCAATCCAGTCGAAAAATGGTGACCATCACTCTAGCGCCCTTCTCTGACATGGGACTCGGCGGCCGCCATTTTGGTGAGGGCCTTAGCACTGCCAATAGCAGTGCTGGCCCTGGAAATGTAAATTAAAAGAGGGTGACGTCACACTCAGCGAACTTGGACCTTAGCGTTGAGTTGAGCACTGGGTCCTAAGCTCGCCATGAAAACCCAGCATTCAGCAGACTGACAGAGACAGTGTCAGCACCTCTTAAAGGGACACACATATCTTTCAGGTAAGTTTGCATGGGACAAATAGCTGAATGGATAGCAAATTTGCTAAGAAATAGAAAGCAGAGAGTAGGAGTAAAGGGTAGTTATTCAGATTGGAGGAAGGTAGAAATCGGTGTTCCACAGGGTTCAGTGCTGGGACCACTGCTATTCAGAATTTACATTCATGATTTAGACTTAGGAACAAGTAACTCAATATCAAAATTTGCAGATGATACAAAACTGGGGGGTATGGCTAACACTGAGGAAGAATGCAACATAATACAAGATTAGAAAGCTTGCAGACTGGGCAGTTAATTGGCAAATGAACTTTAACATAGATAAACGTGAGGTGATGCACTTTGGTAGGAAAAATAGAAACATCACCTACACCTTGGAAAATACGAAACTGAATGGGGTAGAAGAGCAAAGGAATCTAGAGATGAAGGGGAACAAATCATTAAAAACAGCATCACTGGTCAGCAAAGCAATTAAAAATGCTAACAAAGCACTGGGATTTATTTCTAGGGATATAGAATTCAAAAGTAGTGAAGTTATGTTAAACTTGTATAGGCCCCTGGTCAGACCGCACTTAGAGTAATGTGCACAGTTCTGATCTCCATACTATAAAAAGGAAACGTAATATCATAACATTTTCTCAAACACCCATGTGCATAACCTTGTGCAACTACAAAGCTTTTCTCTTCCTTTTCCTACTGCTCCTACGTGGTGCAACCCCTGTGGCTTCAGCAGAGGTAGAGGCAGGCTGCTCAGATCCCTGCTGTGACTTCTGATGACCTCTGGGTGTTGGAGTCCATGAGGACCCTGCCAAAGACTGCTCCACCTGCAGCTCTGCAGGGGTAGACTCGGCCATCAGGAGAGGAGGCAGCATGTTGGGTGCGGGTTGGGGGGCAACGGGTGAGACATGGGAGTGCTTTGAGTGGAGTTCCCACTTCCATGTCCCCTTTCGCTATCATCCCTCTCCTGGGCCAGTGGCACATCACTCCTACCTCTCTGCTTGTTGCAGATCACTGACACTTTGCAAGGCCATATCTAAGGTATGTGCCATCCTGTTTAAAGCGGCAGAGATGCTGGCATCCAAAGTCTGCACGGCCCTGGTCGTGGCCTACATGGATTCATTTGATTGCCGTGATTGATCTTCCACAGAGGAGGCCAATCTATATGTGGAAGAACACACCCTCACAATACCCTGCGATATCAATCCACAAATGCTTGAGCTGTACTCCTCCATCCTCGCTGCTGTTGTGGACAGTGTGCGTAGCATGACTGCCAGTACCTCGCAAATTATTATCCTTGTCATCAATGGCCCCCGGTGTTCAGCATCTGTGTCCAGCTGAGCAGAGCTTGGAGAGGGCTGCGGCCTCCAACGTGTATTCTCCACAGCTGTACCTGGCACCAGTGTCTGCTCATGCTCACTTGTGAACTGTGAGTCACCAGGTGAAAACCCAACAAACTCTCTAACAAGACCCACCAAAGTGTGTGTATCTGTGCTGGTGTCTGATAAGCATAAATCCTGTGATGGTGCACCCTCAGAAGGAATCAGCTGCTCTGAGGAATCGTCATCCATAAAGTCCACAGACTGATGTTCTACGTGTGAAGGCCCTGGTGGAGAGAAGGGACGGATATGAATTAGTACTGGCTATGTAAAAATGTTGCTACCTCGCATAATTAAGATGATCATATTTCATTTGGTACTGAAATCAAGTCAACATGACTGAGTCTTGTATGACAAGTGGGTTGGAGATATTTAATGCTGTCATCAAGTCAGCTGCGACGTCCCAGTTTCTCCATCTCTGATGGTCAAGGACACAGAAATACCACTAACCTCCACGGCCTTGTCCTCTGATGATGTCAGCTGCACTCTCTATGGTGGCCCACCTCGGTTCTCTCCCTCTCCAGAGTTCTGTGCTTACTTTTCCTGCAAGGGGGGAACGATAGACCTATGAGTGTCTGTAAAGCATGTGTTCATCCAATGGAAGCAGTGCATTTGGTGAAGGGGACTATCAGGCAGATGCATCACATTGCATAAGAATTGGGGTAAGTGACAGTGTTGGATGGATAAATTTGGAGGTGAGGAAGTGTCGATGGATGCTCTTCAAACTTAAGCGGCTGTGAGGTGTGATGTGATAAAGTACACTTGGCAAGACAGAGTGAGAGAGTGTGCACTACAGGATGTAGGTGAATCTGCAACTGTGCTCACCTTTCCTGACCTGGTTACGTCATTAAACCGCTTCCTGCACTGGACAGCAGCAGGTTTCTTCTTCCCGTTGCTAGAGAGGATTATCTCCTTCCTGCTCCTTACTTCCCCCAGCCGTACATCAAGTGAGGCATTGTTGAAACGGGGCGCAGCCTTTGTGCATCCTGAGTTCATGTTCTAACTTTACCGTCTCTTTCCAAATGCTCCCAACTCCTCCAAATTCCATCTTTGAATTGGTCCTTTAAATAGTCGAGTTGAGATCGCATCATGTGGTGTGCATTGGGGATGCAAAAATCGAAAGTATAATGCTAATTAGGTATCCATATTGAAATCGGACATTCTCACGCGCCCAAACTTCTTCATGGGTTTCGTGCTTGCTATCGCACCTCGCACCCCTTCCTCCCCACTCAGAACCTATTACTAGCAGGCCCCAACTATCAGATTAGGCAAATTTTGTGTGTTAAAAAATAATTATAAAAAATGTAATGAACAATAATAACAATAAAATGCTTTTGACACTGCAATTGCATTTTCCCTCTCAACCTTTTATATGCAGGGTATGTATACTTACCTTCCTTCTTCAAGTGAGAAAATATTTGCCAATTGCTGCCTGTATTCACTCAAAGAAGTGTTTATTCCAGCAATGTTAGAGGAAGTCAGAATAAAATATTTTTCATAAGGTAAGAAAAAGTATCTAACAAGCAGATGACAGAACAGGTAGGCTGATTACTGAATCTTATAGATTTACAGTGAGTTTGAAAGCACAGTCCTACAGGGCCATTGTACTCTGGAAATTCCTCCTTTGTGTAGCAGAGAAGCTGTTAAATAATATGTCTTTGTTGTTATAAAAGATGAGCGTTTCGTGGAGTGATGTATAAAAATTCAGCAGGTAGCTTTTCTTCTGTGACATTTCTGCCAGAGCGGGCGAGAGTCACTAAAATAGCCCTGACAACATAAGGCAGAGAGTGTTATTTCCACACTAATCTCAGAATCATAAATGCTTTGGACAAACAGAAGCCTCTGAGGTGTTCA
This sequence comes from Squalus acanthias, assembly GCA_030390025.1. Taxonomy (NCBI): domain Eukaryota; kingdom Metazoa; phylum Chordata; class Chondrichthyes; order Squaliformes; family Squalidae; genus Squalus; species Squalus acanthias. The sequence continues at coordinate 125,067,068 of CM059428.1, forward strand.
AATTTTATAAAACTTATTTAATGATCTAAATTAAATATTAATGATGCATCAGGGAACAGGTCATAATTATGCTTGTATCTGGTGACATATGCTGTCTCCAGTTCCAGAAACCTGGAGTGCAAAGATATAGTGCTGATGACACCTATGTTTACTGAGCTCAACAACTGCATTATTGACTGGAGGCATTTGAAATCTACCACACCAAAATCCAATTTGCTCTATTGACGACAATCTGACTTCACAGCTTTTCCCCAGTGACTGCCTGTACTGGCTCTAGAACAAAGTGAACTTTAATTAGCAGGACAGGAAATGGACACATTGTTACATTGACACACCATACGGTATAAACATTCTTGATGTTTCATTATTTCCTAAACATCTTTGTGACATGCCACTTGCAAATGTATATTAATAAGTGTGTCACAAAGTTTTAAAAAAATGTATTAGTTGTTTTCCAAAAGTTTTACAGATACTGTATCACTGGTATTGTAGGTAGTTTAATCGATTTCCGATTATAACGCCGCTGGTTTTGGCTGTGGGTGAAGCACCCACTAGAATCAGGCAGAAGCCTCATGCATAAAAGCTAATTGGGGGTCCTATGATGTCAATAGGACCCTGGTGCCATTTTAACCAGGGTCAGAGCTGGAAAGCCACCACGGCTCCCCACCAGGCTGAAGCAAGCCTGCCACAGGTCTGCAGACACAAGGTGCCCTCCAAGATAAGTGTAACACTTTCCTTTGAGAGGCCAGGAGGAGCAAGAGTGCACGTCCAGACCCCACAAGGAAAATCACAACCTCTCTTGCCCACCCATGAGACCATGCCAAAGGAAACACCCCACAACTTACCTGCGGCCAGTGAGCCTTCTCTTCGTGCTGACGAGGGGCCTCCGGGCTGCCTAAACTTCCTCCCCTGCCTGCCCGCCAGCCAGCCTCCACTTTCTGCCCATCCCGGGCAGGCAGCTGACCAGCAGTATGTAGATGAGGCCCAGAGTTAAAAACCCCACTGACGCCCAGTCTCCTCACCAGTCCAAACCCCACTCATGTACAAAAGGGCAGCCAAATTCGGAGATGTGGCTCTTCTACCGTGGGCTGCACTAGTTAGTACAAACCACCTGACCTATCTGGAACAACTAAAATGTGTGTCTAAAGCCGCGATTTTGCCAGCGCTCAGAGGGCGGGTTCAGAGGCGGGTCAGCTGTTAAATTCGGAATGATTGACGACAGGTTGCAAACCCGCCGTGAACCCACCTCTGTGTGAGTTTTCAAAGTGTCGGGTCTGTGATTTCAGAACAGACCCGACACCAAGCAGCGGGGGAGGCATTTAAGATACTTAATTACTTGTTAAGTGCTTGTTACCTGCTATTTTGCCAGCCTTTTTCTATTTTGCCACATTTTCAACGGGTTTCACGTTGTTCGCAGATCACGTCAGGTAGGTATGTCGGGAGATCCAACGAGTTGAATAGTTCACAGCTACAGCTGCAGTATAAAAGCTAAACTCTCAAATCTGTTCACTGTCAAATGTCAGAGGTTGCTGATGTCAAGATTTGGAAGACACATTTGATCTGTATTGAGGCTGCAAGTGTGTGTTGTAAACTCTATGTGCACTGTCACCTCCTTGGAATAACCTCTCTCCCCATTGACTGACTGCTTCTAAGATCTCATCCTCAACTGCCATATATAACAGCCAAATGGGAACGATTTATTCTCTCTCATCCTGGTCCTCAGAATCTGAGGAGGATTAGCCGCAGCAGCAACAGAACCAGGCACACCAGCATCACCAACAACAAGAGCACCAACCTTCTCCTCAACCACCTGATGCTGCGCAGGGCAGAGGGCGTCAGTGCAGGGCTGCACCGCGCCGCAGGAGATACCCCCAACACAGGGTTTACAGGCAGAGGGTGAGCTTCCTCACCATGACTGAGCAGCAGTGCCAAAGGAGGCTGAGACTTTCGCGAGAGGTAGTCGCAGACATTTGCGCAATGCTCAATCAAGACCTGCAGCCCAGAGGAGCGGGTGGACCCCCCTTACCAGTGGCTGTCAATGTCACCACCGCCCTCAACTTCTTTGTGTCTGGCTCCTTCCAGGGATCAGCAGCAGACATTAGCGGTATCTCCCAGTCGGCCGCCCACAGATGCATCACGCAGGTCACCGATGCCCTCTTTGACAAGTCCACCAATTACATCCACTTTTCCACTGCAGAAGCAAGTGTTACCGAGCAGGTGCTCAGCTTTGTCAATCTGGCTGGCTTCCCACGTGTGCAGGGCGTCATCGACTGCGCACATGTGGCCATCAGGACACCCCATCAGAACCCAGCAGCATTGTAAACTGCAAGGGCTTCCACTCCCTTAATGTGCAGCTGGTGTGCAACCATAGGAAGAGCATCATACATGTGTGCGCCAAGTTCCCTGGCAGCTGCAGTGACTCATACATCCTGCGCCAGTCCACTGTCCCTCAGCTCTTCGCACCGCCAAACGAACTTTCCTGCTGGCTCCTTGGGGACAAGGGCTATCCCCTGAAGACGTGGCTAATGACACCGTTGAGGAGGCCCTCAAACGAGTTTGAGGAGCGCTACAATCAAAGCCACATTTCCACCCAATCTCTCAGAGCAAACAATAGGGTTGCTCAAAATGCACTTCAGATGCCTGGACAGATCTGGTGGAGCCCTTCAGTACACACCAGCCAGGGTCTCCAGAATTGTTGTTGTCTGCTGCACCCTGCACAACATCACACTGCAGCGAGCATTAGCCCAGCCTGAGAAAGAAGGCGCAGAACGCTCAGCCTCTTCAGAGAAGGAGGAGGAGGAGGACGATGACCAGAATGAGGGTCAGCAAGAGAAGACCTGGAGGAGGCGGCTGACCCAGTGCGACCAGCACGCAAGCACATTGCTGCCCATGATGCCAGGGATGGCCTAATCAATGCCAAATTCACGTAACTTAATGCAGCACAGACATGTGGCTGCCACATATACATGAAGGTTGGCATTACCACACTGCCACACCACAGAGCATCTCTACAATGACCTGTTCAATCCTTGCACTGTCAGCACCATTGCTGGACAATAAAGAACATAAGAATGTAAAAAATAAGAGCAGGAGTAGGCCATTCGGTCCCTCAAGCCTGCTCCGCCATTCAATAAGATCATGGCTGATCTGATCTTGGCCTCAACTCCACTTTCCTGCCTGTTCCCTATAACCCTTAACTCCCCTGTTGCTCAAATATCTATCTATTTCCACCTTGAATATATTCACTGACTCAACCTCCACAGCTCTCCGGGGTAGAGAATTCCAAAGATTCACGACCCTCTGAGGAGAAATTCCTCCTCATCTCTGTCTTAAATGGCGACCCATTATACTGAAATTATGCCCCCTCGTTCTAGATTCCCCCACAAGGGGAAACATCCTCTCTACATCTACCCTGTCGAGCCCCCTCAGAATCTTATATGTTTCAATAAGATCACCTCTCATTCTTCTAAACTCCGATGAGTATAGGCCCAACCTGCTCAACCTTTCCTCATAAGACAACCCTTTCATCTCAGGAATCAACCTAGTGAACCTTCGCTGAACACCCTCCAATGCAAGTATATCCCTTCTTAAATAAGGAGACCAAAACTGTACGCGGTACTCCTGGTGTGGGCTCACCAACAGTTGTAGCAAGACTTCCCTACTTTTATACTCCATCCCCCAAGCAATAAAGGCCAACATTCCATTTGCCTTCCTAATTACTTACTGTACCTGCATGCTAACATTTTGTGTTTCATATACGAGGACACCCAGATCCTTCTGTACCACAGCAGTCTGTAGTCTCTTTCTATTTAAATAATATTTTGCTTTCCTATTCTTCCTACCAAAGTGGATAACCTCACATTTTCCCACATTATACTCCATCTGCCAAATTTTTGCCCACACACTTAACCTATCTATATCCCTTTGCAGACTCTGTGTCCTCCTCACAACTTGCTTTCTCACCTATCTTTGTATCATCAGTAAATTTGGCTACAGTACACTCGGTCCCTTCATCCAAGTCATTAATATAGATGGTAAATAGTTGAGGCCCCAGCACTAATCCCTGTAGCACCCCATTAGTTACAGTTTGCCAACCTGAAAATGGCCCATTCATCCCGACTCTCTCTTTTCTGTTAGTTAGCCAATCCTCTATCCATGCTAATATATTACCCCCAACACCGTGAGCTCTTATCTTGTGCAGTAACCTTTTATGTGGCACCTTATCGAATGCCTTTTGGAAATCCAAATACACTACATCTACTGGTTCCCCTTTATCCACCCTGCTCGTTACATCCTCAAAGAAATCTAATAAATTTGTCAAACACGATTTCCCTTTCATAAAACCATGTTGACTCTGCTTGATTGTATTATGATTTTCTAAATGTCCTGCTACTACTCCCTTAATAATGGATCCAGCATTTTCCCAATGACAGATGTTAGGCTAACCGGCCTATAGTTTCCTGCTTTCTGTCTCCCTCCTTTCTTGAATAGGGGCGTTACATTTGCGGTTTTCCAATCCGCTGGGACCTTTCCAGAATCTAGGGAATTTTGGAAGATTACAACCAATGCATCCACTATCTATGTAGCCACTTCTTTTAAGACCCTAGGATGCAGGCCATCAGGTCCAGGAGACTTGTCAGCCTTTATTCCCATTAGTTTGCCTAGTACATTTTCTCTAGTGATAGTGATTGTTTTAAGTTCTTCCCTCCCTTTTGCCCTTTGATTATCTACTATTAATGGGATGCTTTTAGTGTCCTCTACTGTGAAGACAGATACAAAGTATTTGTTCAAAGTCTCTGCCATTTCCTTGTTTCCCATTATTAATTCCCCAGTCTCATCCTCCAAGGGACCAACGTTTACTTCAGCTACTCTCTTCCTTTTTATATACTTGTAGGAGCTCTTGCTGTCTGTTTTTACATTTCTTGCTAGTTTACTCTCAATCTATTTTCTCCCTCTTTATAATTTTTTTAGTCATCCTTTGCTGGTTTCTAAAAATTTCCCAATCTTTTGGCCTACCACTAATCTTCGCAGCATTGTATGCCTTTTCTTTCAATTTGATACATTCTTTAACTTCCTCAGTTAGCCACGGATGGTTCATCCTTCTTGTAGAGTCTTCCTTTCTCACTGGACTATATCTTTGTTGAGAGTTATGTAATATCTCCTTAAATGTCTACCACTGCTTATCTACCGTCTTACCATTTATCTATTTCCAAGTCCACTTTAGCCAACTCTGTCTTCATACCTTTGTAATTGCCTTTATTTAATTTTAAGACACTAGTTTCAGACCCAAGTTTCTCACCCTCAAACTGAATGTGAAATTCTCTCATGTTATGATCACTCTTCCCCAGAGGATCCTTTACTATGAGATCATTAATTAACCCTGTCTCATTACACATTACCAGATCTAAAATAGCCTGCTCCCTGGTTTGTTCCTACAATGTATTGTTCTAAGAAACCGTCCCGAATACATTCTATGAACTCGTCTTCAAGGCTACCTTTGCCAATTTGATTTGTCCAATCGATATGAAGATTAAAATCGCCTATGATTATTGCAGTACCTTTCTTACAAACCCTTATTATTTTTTGATTTATACTCTGTCCTACAGTGTAGCTCCTGTTAGGAGCCTATAGACTACTCCCACAAGAGACTTCTTTCCCTTTCTATTTCTTAACTCCACCCAAACTGATTCTACATCTTGATCTTCCGAGCCAAGATCATTTCTCACTACTATACTGATCTCATCCTTTATTAACAGAGCTACCCCACCTCCTTTTCCTTTCTGCCTATCCTTCCGAAATGTCAAATACCCCTGAATATTCAATTCCCAGCCTTGGTCACCTTTCAACCACGTCTCTGTAATGGCTATCAGATCATACCCATTTATTTCTATTTGTGCCATCAATTCATCTATCTTGTTACGAATGCTGCATGCATTCATATAAAGAGTCTTCAATTTTCTCTTTAACATTTTTCCCTACTCTGGCCCTATTTGCTCGTGCACTCTTATGTTTGTACGCTCTGTCCCTTCCCGTCACACACTGGTTATCATTACCCCTATCGCTACCCTGCACTATTGCCTTCTCCTTTCTCTTTAACTTTCTAAATTTCCCCTCACCTGACCCCTCCCCCCCCCACCCCCTACTATTTAGTTTAAAGCCCTATCTACAGCCCTAGTTATTCGATTCACCAGGACACTGGTCCCAGCATGGTTCAAGTGAAGCCCGTCCCAACGAACAGTTCCCTCTTTCCCCAGTACTGGTGCCAGTGCCCCATGAATCGAAACTCATTTCTCCCACACCAATCTTTGAGCCACGCATTCAACTCTCAGATCTTATTGACCCTATGCCAATTTGCTCGTGGCTCAGGTAATAATCCAGAGATTATTACCTTTGTGGTTCTGCTTTAATTTAGACCCTAGCTGCTCATACTCCCTCAGCAGAACCTCTTTCTTAGTCTTACCTATGTCGTTGGTACCTATGTGGACCACGACAACTGGATCCTCCCCTTCCCACTCCAAGTTCCTCTCCAGTCCGGAAGAGATGTCCTTAACCCTGGCACCGGGCAGGCAACACAGCCTTCGGGACTCACGCTCTCGGCTGCAGAGAACAGTATCTATCCCCTTAACTATACTGTCCCCTACCACTACTACATTCCTTTTTACTCCCCCAACTTGAATGGCCCCCTGCACCACAGTGCTGTGGTCAGCTTGCTCATCCTCCCTGCAGTCCCTGCCCTCGTCCACACAGGGAGCAAGAGCCTCGTACCTGTTGGACAAGTGCAAGGGCTGAGGCTCCTCCAATGCTACCTCCTGGATCCCCATACCTGCCTCAATCATAGTCACACCCTCCTGTCCCTGACCACAGCCCAAATTTGAAGTATTTAACCGAAGGAGTCTGACTGCCTCCTGGAACAAAGTGTCCAGGTAACTCTCCCCCTCCCTGATGCATCGCAGTGTCCAAAGCTCAGACTCCAGCTCATCAACTCTGAGCCGAAGTTCCTCGAGCTGCAGACACTTACTGCAGATGTGGTCGATGTGGATCACACTGCGGTCCACCAGCTCCCACATGCTACAGCTTCAACACATCACCTGCCCTGCCATATTGTATTTTAGTTAACTAATTCAATTTTTTAAGTTTTGAAATATCACTCAATTATCTATGTATAGTTTTTAATCTATAATCACGGCTCTTAATTTAAACCAATGCCCTAGTTTAGAGAAAACAAGAGAAAAAGAGAAATACTCACCAACCAATCACTTACCTGCTTTCCTGTGACGTCATACTTTTTTTTCTTTTCCTTTCCTCCCCCCCCCCGACCCCCCTCCCCCCACAGGTCCGTCCGCTCCCGGCTAGTTGTTTCTATCTCTGCCACTCCACCCCTGGTCCCGCGCCTCGGGCGCTGTTGTTTCTATCTCTGCCACTCCACCCCTGGTCCTGCTCTCGCCGGTGGTCTCAGGCCTCGGGCGCTGCTGTTTTTATCTCTTACCCTTGTCTGTGCCACCTCAATTTGTGACCATACATATGGCAACAACATCAATCATTCACAAAACATTACTTGGTTACAACAAAATAAAAGAGCTGAGACTTAGCATTCATTTGTAGGTAAACACCCAAGTGACTACCCTAGTGACTATTTATATGTGAGCTTTCTTTAACGCGTGCTTCTACGAGGTGCTACCAGATGTAGAGGCAGGCTGCTCACTTCCCCTGCTGTTCCTGCTTAGACGCCTTTGGCGGTCGTCCTCTGGGTTTTGGAGCCAAAATCTGCTCCTCCTGTGGCTGTGCAGGGGCAGACTCAGCCATCACTGTTCGGGGAGGCATATGGGGCTCTGACCGAGGGGTTGGCAAGGGGGTGGGGGAAAGCTGGAGTGTGTAGAATTCGCAATATATCGCGATTTATAAATAAGGAGAAAAACACATAGTTTCGTTCAAACAGCTTTTATTTCAGCAGAATGCTGTCAGGTTTTCAAAGTGGACACAAGCAGCTTGTAAAATGGCCGCCACGCCTCGTGGCAGAACATTCTAGATTCTTTGACAGGCAGACAAGATGGTGTTCCAATAAACATTTGTGCAAGATCGATCGAGACTAAGCACATTTAAGATAATACACGAGACATCATGGGTTTGCAGTATACACATAAATACTGAAATCGGTCTCCCAGGTGCGAATAAGGGCTATTGTACCAAGTAATCAAGAACCCATCCAAAGACATTAATATGCAAAATCCCAACGACTCTACGATGAGAGAGCCGTTAGCGGGTAGTTACAGAAAACATTTGGAAGCCCCAAAACCCCTCCAGGGAGAACACCGACCGATTAAACAATGGGAAAAGTATTAACAGGTACTCAGACAGTTACGAGTATCCCCGAAACCCATTAAAACGGAGATCACCCTATACAAGAAATTTGAGCGCCAAACCCTAACAAAAGAAAAGCCATTAAGGTTGGGCGGGAAAAAGGAGGATTTTGCACTATAACTGCAAGCTCCAACCGTCCATCTCTCTCTTATCCTCTTATTCGGTTGACTCTTGTGCTCTTATTCTGCTGGCGTTTATCCTCGTGGCTGCTCTTGACTCGCCGTCTTGTTCCTGCTTGCCTCGTGTCTCTTTTCAAAAGACTGTTGAACTTTACGATCCGCCCGGATCTACCTCGTGGCGTGCCGCGAAGATCTGTGTGGAACTGGGCTGTGAAGCCTTGAAACAGGCGCACCATCCCGAGAAGTCGGTAAACGGTGTTGGAACCAAAGGCCTGAGATGAGATGAGATGAGATGAGATGAGATGAGAAGAGAAGAAGACCATACGTATCGCCACGGTCAGTAAGCTCCGACCGCGCCTGTAGGTCGAATAGACACTTTCCTTGCCCAGGAAGACCTTCTTTTGAGTTCTACAGAACTGGCAGGAAGACTATTCTTCGAATTTTATCGTATCAGTGCGAGGGCACAGGAAGACTCTTCTTTGAGTAGTATCGGAACTCCGAGGACAACACAGATCTTCATGACAGCAGACGTTCCAGCCTGCTAGCCGGAGCAGAAACGAGTAAACAAGTGGGGTACAGAGACCCCTGATCGACACGTGGGTGATCAGGTGCTGCGGTGAAAAACATCCAATCAGAGTTTTCGGCATTCTCCGAGTTATCACGAGTGGTGAGCATGAGTCTCGATCCTACAAGTCTAGTTTAGATCAGATATTGATAGGGGAGGGTTCAAGTTTTAAGGATAATTGTAATGTGTGCCCCCATTTACGATGTGTCGTTCGTTCCTCGTTTCCCTGAAATTAGTTACATAACTGCGTGTAAGATTGTATTGTCATTAATCTGTGCTTATGACATATATTTCGTAATCTTAAATAATATGCAATAAAGATTTTCCATTTCGTACCATTCAACCGGGTCTACCTGAGTTTTATCTCCATTACTGCTCTCGCATCTAAGTCCAGTGTCAGAACCGTAAGGGCGAGTGGGTCGAACCACTCACAGGTGTCTAGTGCTCCCAGACTGGCTGGAGACCAGAACAGGCAACAAGGCCTAAACCCGCACTAGCATCTAGGCTGCACAGAGCCACACGAATCTCACAGGTTCAGAGAGAAACCCTTACAAGTGCTTGGAGAGGAGCCCCTACTTGCATGTCCCCTCCCACCATTATCCCTCTCATGGACCTCCCACACTTCTCTGCTAGCAAGTAGCTGGAGAGCACCTTGCTGCACATCAGTGAGGCCATGAGGATCCATTTCTGTGCTGACATTCCTCATAACAAGGACGTCCATGAACCTCTGGTTTCTCTCCTCGATAGATGCCCATCTATCCTCCATAGATGACCATCTATTTAGAAGTATTACCATGTTCTCCTGAGTCTGGCGATTTATGTCCTCCATGGAGGTTGCCATCCTTTCCATGGAAGAACCTACAGTTGCCAGTGCGTGCGCCATGGCATTGCTCATATTTGAAATGGACTCCTCCATTCTCTGCACACTTGCAGTCACCATGTTTGCAAACCCTGTCGGAGCCTCCTGAATTTGTTCCTGAAGCTCCAGGATCGCCCTCTTCCTGGATGGCCCGCGAGGCTCAGCGTCTGCATGCAGCTCAGCAGAGCTAGGAGACTCCTGCGGCCTCCGACGAGGAGTCGCCACAGCTGTCCCTGTCTCCGCTATCTGATCTTGCTCAGTTGTGACCTGTGATACACCAGGTGACAACACTGCTCTATCTCACATAGGACCCACCGAGGTATGCGTCTCTGCGCTGGTGCTGGGTACGATCATTTCTGCTGACGCTGCTCCCTCAGAGGCTGGAGCATCCTCTGAGGAGTGCTTCTGCTCTTCCTCCTGGACAGTGGGGGGCCGGGCTCTTGATGGTCCCGTAGAAGAGTAAAGACATGAGTTAGACATGTGATATGTAGATTGCAGACACATCCCATTGTGCATGTGATTAGCACTCGATTTCTATTGACATCAGATCCCAATCGAGTCACTCATGAATGCAAAATAAGATGTCTGGAAAATAATTCTGTCACCAGGTTGTTCTAATGAGCCCCTCTCTCCGTCCCCCACTTCAGGCTGCTCAACTTCTCCTGCGATCTCCAGAGCTGCCTCCTCAGCGCTGGTGGGATAAGCAAGAGATGGTGGCCTTCCTCCTGTTCTCTCCCTCTCCCTCTTATTGTGGGCTCTCTTTTCCTGCAATGAGGGAAAGAAGTGCAGTTTTAGTGAGAGTGATGGAATGAGTGTAAAGAATGGATAGCAAAGATGTTTAGAGGGAGACTATGATGGAGTGGGGTGCCCATACTAAGTTGCCTACTTTTGAGTTGTTAGTTGTTTTCATTGCATAACATTGAGGGTGAGGGTGAGGGGTGAATAGTAAAATGGGGATGTGATTCTGTAGATAGGGAGACAGGGATGGGTGATGGTGCAAGGGATGTTGGGGTGAGTTAGGATGTGCAGGAGTCGGGATGGCAATGCAAAGTGATGGGGATGTGATGACAGGCACAGCAGAATTAAGGTAAGTGTGCTTTTATACTCACTTTTCCTGAATGCAGGAGATCATTAAATCTCTTCCTACATCGCATCCATGTGCGAGCAACAACAGACCTTGCAGTGACCTCCTCAGCTATTTGCAGCCAGGCTGCCTTGGTCCAGTGAGGAGGTCTCCTCCTACCATTCCCAGGAAACAGAGCATCCCTGCATCCTCTGACTCCCTCCACAAGAACATGGAGGGAGTCATCGTTGAAGCGTGGCGCAGCCCTCTGTCTCTCTGCAGTCATTTTGCTCTCAAGCAGCACTCAGGAGTGTGGAAGTAGAAGTGAGAGCAAATGGGGACATGGCCCCCTTAAATACACCGGCAGCAAACGTGTCATCAGAGAAGCTGAACAGACCCGCACCTAGTGATTGGGCTGGGCAACGCGCACCGAGGGCTTAACAAGCCCAATTATCGCAATATTCTATCAGCAGAGCGGCTGCAGCCGGGAGCGGGACTGGAACCCGTCAACTAGCTCTCCCGCCGGGAACCCGTCTCAGCTAGGAAAATCCAGCCCTAAGATTCTGCCGTTGGATTCAGGGTGCCTGTTCCTTTAAAATAAATGCAGACAGCCAGTCACCTGTGTTTGCACTCTATTTAAGCAATCAGGTATCTGCATTACATGGTCCTGTAGTACTTGCAGCCCCTATTTTAACTCCAGGTGGATTCCCCGCGCAGGCCAGAGTTAAAATTACAGTCGGGTCTCAATGAGGTCATTGGGCCGCAACATGCATATGTAAAGAAGGACCTTGTTGGCTCCGGGTGTGTGTCCTTGCCGCCTGCTCAGGAGAGCAGGTTAAAATTGCAGATGTTGCAATCAAACAAAATTAGGGCTCATTGGATTGGGGGTAATATACTAGCATGGATTGAGGATTAGATAATGGACAAAAAACAGAGAGTAGGAATAAACGTGTCATTTTCGGGTCGGCAGGCTATAACTAGTGGGGTACCGCAAGGATCAGTGCTTGGGCCTCAGCTATTAACAATCTATATCAATGATTTGGATGAGGGAACCAACTGTAATATATCCAAGTTTGCTTTTGATACAAAGCTGTGTGGGAATGTAAGTTGTGAGAGGATGCAAAGAGGCTTCAATGGGATATAGACAGGCTAAGTGAGTGGGCAAGAACATGGCAAATGGAATATAATGTGGAGAAATGTGAAGTTATCCACTTTGGTAGGAAAAATAGAAAAGCAGAGTATTTTTTAAATGGTGAGAGATTGGGAAATGTTGGTGTTCAGAGGGACCTGGGTGTTCTTGTACACAAATCACTGAAAGTTAACATGCAGGTACAGCTAGCAATTAAGAAAGCAACTGGTATGTTGGCCTTTATTACAAGAGGATTTGAGTATAAGAGTAAAGATGTCTTACTGCAATTATATAGGGCCCTGGTGAGACCACATCTGGAGTACTGTATGTAGTTTACTTATGGGTCTAAAGGCTGACAAGTCCCCTGGACCTGATGGCCTGCATCCTAGGGTCTTAAAAGAAGTGACTGCAGAGATAGTGGATGCATTGGCTGTAATCTTCCAAAATTCCCTTGACTCTGGAAAAGTCCCAGCGGATTGGAAAACCGCAAATGTAACGCCCTTATTCAAAAAAGGAGGGAGACAGAAAGCAGGAAATTATAGGCCAGTTAGCCTAACATCTGTCATTGCCAAAGTGCTCAAATCCATTATTAAGGAAGTAGTAGCAGGGTATTTAGAAAATCATAATACAATCAAACAGAGTCAACATGGTTTTATGAAAGGGAAATCGTGTTTGACAAATCTATTATAGAGTTCTTTGAGGAGGTAACGAGCAGGGTGGATAAAGGGGAGCCAGTAGATGTAGTGTATTTGGATTTCCAAAAGGAATTCGACAAGGTGCCACATAAAAGGTTACTGCATAAGATAAGAGCTCATGGTGTTGGGGGTAATATATTAGATTGGATAGAGGATTGGCTAACTAACAAAAAACGGAGAGTTGAGATAAATTGGTCATTTTCAGGATGGCAATCTGTAACTAGTGGGGTGCCACAGGGATCAGTGCTGGGGCCTCAACTAATTTCAATCGATATTAATGACTTGGATGAAGGAAGCGAGTGTATTGTAGCCAAATTTGCAGACGATACAAAGATAGGTGGGAAAGCAAGTTGTGAGGAGGACATAAAGGGTTGGATTTTGTCTTGGGGTTGGGTTGGGGTCGTGTCATCCGCATTTCGTGTTATCCACCCGCCTGCAATTGGATGTGGGAGATTGATGCAATTTTAACTTAATTGGGCAATTGAGTTCCAGCATGTGGGAACCCATGAACCAATTAGTGGTTTGAGTCTGAAAGTCGCCTCTGATGATGTCATCATTGCTGCTGCAAGGTCAGGTCAGAGACTGCCTGGCTTTTGCTGTGAGTGGACCTGCCTGGTGAGTGGACCTGGATGCAAAATGAGCAGCAGCTCAGAGAGAGAGAGAGAGAGAGAGAGAGAGAGTGGGAGAGAGAGAGAGAGAGAGAGAGAGATAGATATCCTCGCAGTCTCTGAAGACATTCAATGCAGCAGCATCAGAGGCGACTTTCAGACCTAATACTACTACTACCTTCATCACATCTCCGTTGTAATAGTGGACCTGCAGCTGATAGTCAGCTATCCACTTGTGCTCCCGCCAGGTTTCACTGGCGTGTCACATCAGGTGTACTTCACGTCGGAAAAGGGTTAAACTAGCTAAAACATTTCAAAATGGCATTACAGAGCCTGTTAAGGGCTTTAATGGCCTCTCCCGCCTCTTGGAGTCGGGAACCCCGCGACCCATTTTGTCAAAATTGCGTGGAGGCGTGTTGGAGTCAGGATGGGGTCGGGACCCCCGAATCTGCTACTTTAACCCCCCACACGCCTCCAAACCCGACTCCACGGGGCATTCAAAATCCAGCCCAAAGAGTCTGCAAAGGGATATAGATAGGTTAAGTGAGTGGGCAAGAATTTGGCAGATGGAGTATAATGTGGGAAAATGCGAATTTGTCCACTTTGGTAGGAAGAATAGAAAAGAAAAATATTATTTAAATGGAGAAAGACTACAGAATGCGGCGGTACAGAGGGATTTGGGTGTCCTCGTACATGAAACACAAAAAGTTAACATGCAGGTGCAGCAAGTAATTAGGAAGGCAAATGGAATGTTGGCCTTTATTGCAAGGGGGATGGAGTATAAAAGTAGGGAAGTCTTGCTACAACTGTACAGGGCGCTGGTGAGACCACACCTAGAGTGCTGCGTACAGTTTTGGTCCCCTTATTTAAGGAGGGATATACTTGCATTGGAGGTAGTTCAGAGAAGGTTCACTAGGTTGATTCCTGGGATGGAAAGGTTGTCTTATGAGGAAAGATTGGGCCTATACTCATTGGAGTTTAGAAGAATGAAAGGTGATCTTATTGAAACATATAAGATTCTGAGGGGGTTGGACAGGGTAGATGCTGAGTGGATGTTTCCCCTCGTGGGGGAATCTAGAACAAGGTGGCATAGTCTCAGAATAAGGGGTCGCCCATTTAAGACGGAGATGAGGGGGAATTTCTTCTCTCAGAAGGTCGTGAATCTTTGGAATTCTTTACCCCAGAGAGCTGTGGAAGCTGAGTCATTGAATATATTCAAGGCTGAGATAGACAGATTTTTGAGCAACAGGGGAGTCAAGGGTTATGGGGAGCGGGCAGGAAAATGGAGTTGAGGCCAAAATCGGATCATCCATGATCTCATTGAATGGCGGAGCAGGCTCAAGGGGCCGAATGGCCTGCTCCTGCTCCTGCTCTTATTTCTTATGTTCTTATGTTTTGGTCTCCTTATCTAAAGAAGGATATACTTGCCATAGAGGGAGTGCAACGACGGTTCACCAGACTGATTCCTGGGATGGGGGGATTGTCCTATGAGGAGAGATTGAGTAGACTAGGCCTATATTCTCTGGAGTTTAGAAGAATGAGAGGTGATCTCATTGAAATATACAAAATTCTTACGGTTCTTGACAGGGTAGATGCAGGGAGGATGTTTCCCCCGGCTGGGGAGTCTAGAACCAGGGGTCACAGTCTCAGAATAAGGGGTCGGCCATTTAGGACTGAGATGAGGAGAAATTTCTTCACTCAGAGGGTGGTAAATCTTTGGAATTCTCTACCCCAGAGGGCTGTGGAAGCTCAGTCGTTGAGTATATTCAAGACAGTGATCGATAGATTTTTGAATATTAAGGGAATCAAGGGATATGGGGATAGTGCAGGAAAGTGGAGATGAGGTAGAAGATCAACAAAATGAATCTTATTGAATGGCGGAGCAGGCTCGAGGGGCCGAATGGCCGACTCATGCTCCTATTTCTTATGTTCTTATGTTCTTATGATGGCGGCTTTTGGACAGGTAAGAGTCAGGGCGATTTGAACTGCTCACTTGCCAGTTCTCTGCTGAGCAAGTAGGGTTAAAAATCGGCCCTTAAGATTGCTTAAGACCGCTGTACAGATGTCACTCGAGACAGGAGCAACTTTTTTTTTTACTGCATTGAAAAAGCTCTTTAAGATTTCTATCTACTGAGTTTTTGTCGCCGTCTTTCATTGGACCTAGATGTTGTTCACCTGTTGAGATTAAAGGTTAGTTTAACAAAGTTATGAATTTTCCCTCTCAACACAGAGCTTTATCCCATCCCCCTCATCCCCAGAGGAGCCCAGCCTGCCGTACAGGATTTTCTATCTGTTCATTTTATTGATGGAAAATCCTGCCATGTGCATTAACATGAAAATCCTGTAAGGTGCACTGACCTCCATACCTGAATTCCTAATATATGCTCCTGGCACGCAACCTTGATTTTAAGCTGCCCGTTAGTGCTCTACACCCTACACACTTAAAAACTTTTAACATCTATTGCAGCAAGCCACTACTTCAATAAAATCAAAAAAATACAGTCCAAAAGCTTAAGTCCAAACTTACCTGAAAGATGTGTGTCCCTTTAAGAGGTTCTGACATCGCCACTGTCTGCCTGCTTGCATGTCAGGTTTACCTGGTGTGCTTAGGACCCAGCGCTGAATTCAGCGCTAAGGTCGAAGTTCGGACTGCTGACGTTAAGTCGGCATTACACGCCGATTGAAGTCACCACACCGGCACTTTTTTCCCTAGGGCGCTGCCAGTCACCGGCAGTGCAAAGGGAAGGAGGAAAATGGCGGCCATCACGGGACCCGCCACCGGCTGGCGAAAGAGCGGCAGCTGCCATTTTTCCGCCATTTCATGGCGCTACAGAGTGGCGGTAAGTACATGAATTTCTAGCCCAGAATCTCTTGTGCCCAATGTGACAAAGTTTATTAAGCTTTGATGCATCAGATGTACCTTATACGAGACACATCAGATGTAATCAGTGACTGAGAAACTTGTTGGATTGAAACGAAAACTTGAAATGATGAGGCACAGGTTTTTGTATAATTGTGATTAAACTGATTGATGGAACATTAATGGCAATGACTGTTCCATCTCTATCTATTAATTGCTGTTTTTGCCACTGAATACATGCTTGCTTCAAATCTTACATTTAAAAAAAATTAATGTTGTCATATGTATGTATCCCTCCTAATGTTATTTTTTTTTAAACTTTGTAAACTATTTAAATAAGCAGTGGGTCTCTTCAGAATCAAACCAGAGGATTTGTTCACTTGTAACATCGACCCTCTAAGCGCTAATACCAAAGGTTCTCCCCACTCGCAGCAGAGCAGGAGACGACCCAACCTTCTCAATGTAGACAGCAAACATGGCTCTGTAGACACAACATGTTCAACATTTGCAATAGAAAACTTTGATCCAAACAGGTTAAGTGTCCACCGTACAGGGTAATTTCCAGGTCACTGTACAGAACCCATCAGCAACAAAGATAAAGCATACACATTATACATCTATCAACCACCTGTTTCTCCTTTGTCTTCACAAATGTTTAACAAAAGAATAGAGAAGGCATCAGGGAAAAATTATTATGGTTAACATTATAGATATTGATATTATAGACAGTGGTTTTCCTATGGTGTTATGGTAGCTTACCTGATTTGCTGTTTTATAATAACAGGACCATTATAACATATAATACACAATATACTATTCTGCTGATAAGAGGCAGCCCTCTTTAACCAGCCCTGCCTTGTTAAGAGCACTAAGTCTAATTACTGTACTTAGCATATCCTGAAGAAAATTAGAGTTGGGAAGTTTACAGATTGTCGGGTACTTGTAACTTCTCAACTCTAGATTTGAAGAAACTAACATGAAATTTTAACTATGACTGACCCAAAACTTTTAAATATTTATATATTCATTTTAAATACTATGGAATGCAGTGTAGAGATTGGCACCATGGAATGATATATACGTTTGTTGAAATGATTTCCCCACACATGGGCCGCGATTGCGCCGACCGAGGTGGGTCAGGGGTGGCCGGGGACGGTAGCGCGGTCCCAGCCCGCTGCCTACTGCAGCCCGCACTCTCCAAGTGAATTTACGTTGATTGGCCTTGTTAAGCCTGCCCTGCGAGGTTTCCGGCTAATTAAAAGGAAGCGGGTATGATGACGTCATTTGAAGACGCGTCATCAGCCAGTTTCCTTAAAGGGGCCATGTCCACATTCATTTTGACAGTTCTACTGTCAGTGTCAGGTGCAGGGTTGTACCCAGGCTCTCCCATGACTCCCTCCATATGCTTATGGAGAGAGTCACAGCACTCAGGGAGGCTCTCTTCCCTTCCAATGGGTGGAAAACACCTCCCCAGGAGACCAACACAGCCTTGTTGCACATTGCACAGGAGGGCACAAGCAGGGATGTCGTCAGGAGGACCTGGCTGCAGTGGCACAAACCTTTCAATGATCTCAGTAGATCAGAAAACGTTACTGCAAAGCCACACTCAACCTTATCCTGCTGTGCCACTGTAAAATTCGCAATTATCGCGATTCGAAATAACGAGATAAAGCAGATTAGTTTCATCAGTTTTATTTCAACGAAATGCTGTCATGATTAAACAGTCATGATGTGGAGATGCCGGCGTTGGACTGGGGTGGACAAAAATGAGAAGTCGCACAACACCAGGTTATAGTCCAACAGATTTATTTAATTTTACAAGCTTTCGGAGCTATCGCTCCTTCGTCAGGTAAGTTAGCAATGATTAAACAGGGCACAGAAGCCTGTAAAATGGCCGCCGCACCTCGTGGCAGAAGCTTCCAGAATTTTCAGTGGGCAGACAAGATGGCGTTCGAATAAACATTTCAGTATAAGATTGGTTAATACGCAGCAAACACTGATAAAGACAGGATGCAACCTGTCTGCATTCGACACAATAGCAAAGATATAAGTGCTGGAATCATTTTCCATGCACAAGTAAGGACCATTGTACTGGGCAATCGAAGGCCCATCCAGATACATCAATACGCAAATTCCCCACGGCTCTACAATGAGAGAGCCATTCTCGGGTGATTAAGTCAGTATTCGAGGAGGCCCCAAAACCAGTCAGGGAGACTCCTAACCGGTTCGACAATGGGGAAAACATTAACGGATAGTTGGCCAGTTTAAGGTGCTACCGAAACCCATTAAAGGAAAGAATCGCCCCATGCTGGGAGTTTTGTGCACCAGTATTACACAAAGGACAAACATTAAGATTTGAGCGGGAGATAAGGGAACCCAGCACTATAACTATAGACAACAAATGTCCATCGCTCTCTTATTCCCTTGACTCATGCTCTTATCTCTGCGGACTCTTGACTCAGGCTGAATTCTGCTGGACGAGCAGCCATCTGTTGCCTCTGGACTCTAGCCGTGCTGGACGGTTACTCGAATGTTGGGTGGGGCTCAAACGGAACGAGTCGCCTCGACGAAGGCCAGTGACCGGGGTGCACCATCCCAAGGGTCGGTAAACGGTGTTCTGGACCCGAAGGCCCGAAGAGACGAGACGAGACGAGATGAGAAGAGAAGAAGAAGAATCCACGTGCCGCCGCGGTCAGTAAACCCCGACCGCGCCCGAAAAATATATAGACCAATTTTGAACTCTACAGGTTACTGCACGAACTGGTCAAAGGCTCTTCTTTGAATTTTACCGGTTAACTGGTGTCGGTCCAGAAAGACTTTTCTTTGAGTTCTACAGCCGGGCCCGAGCACTGTCGAGTTCTTCATGACAACGGGGAGCCCAGCCTGCTTGCAGCAGCAGCGAAAGTAAACAAGTGGGGTACAGAGACCCCTCAAAACACGTGACAGTCAGGCGCTGCAGCGAAACGAACCGAGTGCCTCGTTTAAAATTCTCCGAAGTATCACGAGTGGTGAGCATGTTTCCCGATCCTACAAATCTAGATTAGTGTAGGTATTGATAGGGGAGGGTGGTTTTTATTAAGGATAAATATAATGTGTTCCCCTTTTTACGATGTGCCGTGCGTTCCTCATTACCCTAGACCAAGTTTTATGAATGTATGTATACTTGTACTGTCATTAATCTGTGCCTATGACATGTACTTCATGATTTTGGACGTTATGCAATAAAGGTTTCCATTTCGTACTATTCAACCGGGTCTATTTGAGTTTTCTCTGCATTACTGCTCTCGCACCTAAGTCCAGTGTTAGAACCGTAAGGGCGAGTGGGTCGAACCACTCACAGGTGCTTATTGCAACAAGGCTGGCCGGAGACCAGAGCAAGCAATAGTATTAGGCAACGAAGGCCTAACCCCGCACAAGCACCTACGACCGAACCCCTTACACCACTCATCACATCCACATCACTCTGCCATCCCTACCCTACTCCTGCACATCCTTACTCACACCAACTTACCTTGCACCTCCACCCCTCCCTCTCTATCTACATTATCACTTCCCCATCTCATTAGCCACCCCTCACACTCACCCTCATCCTAGTCCAATCATACCAACTAGCAACACACAAGGGTAGGCACTTGGGTTTTTTATGCAATGTTCATATAAGGTTTCTGTTAATGTGGCATCAAACATTGAAACCTTTATTTTCAACACGTTACCTTCTTGGACAGATTTGTGTGCACCTTTGGAAGTGTTTTCGTGAGTTCCAGTGAATGGTGAGACATAACGTCCCCCCCACCCCACCAAATGGTGTTGAGTGTGAAAGGAATGGCTTGGACATTATAGGGTTGCTTTATGGTGATGGTGTGGGATGGTGTCAACCTGGCGCATCATGTGGCAGCCAGGGAGTACAACGTCAAGTGAAGTAAATCTGGCCATGGTGAGGCCATCGCTGGCGTCCCAGGCAGCAATGTGGTAGGGTGTTGATGCCCTGTGTCCTGTGCAGCATCAGGTGATTGTGGAGAAGGTTGGTGTTGTTGTTGGTGATGTTGGTGTGCCTGGTGATGTTGGTGTTGGGGCTGATCGTGGTGGGATTCTGAGGACCACGGTGAGATTTTTTCAAGGGCACCGATGCTGCTGGAATAGATGGCAGCTGAAGTTGAGATGACAGAAGCGATCTGTCAGTGGTGAGAGGTTGTTCCAAGGAGGTGACAGTGGATAGAGAGTTTACTCCAAACACTTCCAAACTGCATACAGCTCAAAAGTGTCTTCCAAATCCTGAAGACTCAAGCTTCTGACATTGGAAAGTGAACAGCTGTGAAATGGTAGCTTTAATACCTCTTTTGCAGCTGTCACCTATTCACAGCAATGGAGAATCATAGGGAACCTGACACACTTACCTGAAGTGATCCCCGAGCGACAGGAACCTCGTGGAAAAGTTGGGAAAATGGCTAGAAGGTGGTAAAATGCTGTTCAACTATCTTTAAAGACCCTCTTAACTATCTCAATTGGCTGACCCACTGCTTAGTGCCTGGTCTGTAAAGCGCAGGCAGACCCGACACTTGGGAAACTGACACAGAGGCGGGTTCAGAGCGGGATCCCGACCCGCTGTCAATCGTTTTAGATTTTGACAGCGGACCCACCTCCAAACCCGCCCTCTGCGCGCCGGCAACATTCCAGCCATGGTTTCTCATCTTGGGCATGCTAAATGGAAGCTGCATGTTTGAGGATGAGCCAATCTGGCTGCCTTTATAAACTTACTAGCGGCCAGTTAAAGAGCAGAACTTCAGAGGCTGGAAGCAGGTTTCCCAGCTGCCCTCTCCTCTCCAATGGGAAATACTGCAGGAATAGAATCACTTCAATTAGAATGAGGAGAAGTGGGCAGCAAAGTAGAGATAAGAGTACTGTGAAAATAAAAATACAAGGATGTAGAAAACTTTCATGCATTGTTGCTTATACAGATTTTCACTTTCACATCTTTAAAAAAAGATAACTTTTAAAACCAAGGTCAAGAACACGAACACCTCAGGTTATACAAGCATACACAAAATTATTAATGGCTTGTTTTCCTTCATCACACACAAGAGTGATTAAACTGTGCTACAGAGCTGCACAGGTTGGAAGGATCCTAAGTTTGATCTCTGAATCACACCTGGAGTGGTGCTGGGATTCTTCACTACCCTTGGGATCAAGAGAGGGCAAACTGCTGCTCCTGATCACTATCCAATGAGCCCTGCTAAACACTTCACATGTGTGGGCATTGGGTGAGGACGTGATCAAGCTCAGCTGTACTGATATCCAAGGTGAAATAATCTGCCAAAACCTACTGTTCAGAGTCATACATGAACAATCACTTAGGCAAAGGTACTGGGTGTAATGCTGCAGATTAAATCATTCCTATAGGAGGAGGGAGAAGAAGGGTGAAAACTGAGTGGGGAGTATTGTTCAAATTCTGTGTCAGTCTTTAAGTGAATACCGTAATGTTCTTCTGTTAGCAGAATTAATAGACGATTGTATCTTTTTTATTTGTTGGTTTGTTTGTTACCTACGGTGGAATACCCCACCTAGTGGTTTTATAAAGAACTCACAAGACATTGCAAGTCTTTTTAGATTTTCATTGTATTTTCATGAGTTTACCTTCACATATGAAGCCATTGTACAAGTCGATTACAAGCTGCTTGTAGGAGGAGTACATTGATATATTAAGGTTTCTTGGCTGAACTGGAGCAATGCAGGTTTTAGGGTTGACCAGTTCGGTTGTTCTTGGTTTCAGGTTCAGCGGAATCAGAAACAAGGGATTCTTGCTTCCTGGTGGTCCTCCGTTGAATTCACTGTCTTTGCCTGTCTATGAGTGAATTGCTGGTCCACTTTCTCCTCTTGGGCGATAGATTGAGTTGCGCCAGCTGAACCTCCAAGAACAGCCTAGACTGCTTGATGTTTCCCCAGTTTCAGATGGAGCATACACCTCAGTCATATACCTTTGGATGTCGTCTTTTTTTCTTTCCTTTCTCACCAACTTTTTGGACATGTTTTCTCCCCCTATCTTCCTCTCCTAAAGGAATAGGGAGAATGGGCGCTTCTTCAGTGCACCCTGAGACGCAACAGAATTTATGCCGCCACACTTCTGCAGTGGGACGCTGGTGTACCTTGGTGCCGTCAAAAATTCCTGACCTGTAAAGGTGCAACTGCCAACATACCTCCTCCCCCAAACCAGGAGTTCTGGGCCCACAGATTCTAACTGAGGCTAGGGTTACACGTACACTGGTCACACTCTGGTATGTCACCCCAGTTGCCATTTTTCTTTGAGACTTTACAATGTGTTTTGGCAGACTATTCAACCACTGGGGGCATCACAGGCCAGAACAAGTCCGTCCTCACCTAACATCCACGCGAGCATATATACTTCCAGCTAGGATTACTGGATGGTGATCCCAACTGGACCCCAAGCTTATTTTCCTCCCCTTAATCCAGCGGTCGTTGATAGTGATCTGATGCTGGCGCAATGTTCTATTTTTCCTTCCTAACACAGGGGCACTGAAGTCAACTGTGACACACCTACTACTACCCCAGCTGAGATCAGCTAGCTCAGCACAGGCTGGATTGAACCGCAGGCCTCCTGATCTGTATGACTCAGCTACCCTCCAAACCATTGGGGGAGCTACTTTCACATGTCTTAGCGAAGAGACTAAATTGCCGTGCACTGCTCCTAGTACAATCGATGTGAAATTAGCTCACATCTAGTTCAAACACAGGATTCCAATACAATGAGCTTCTCCTATTGTGTAAAATTGCTGACCAAAGCAGTACTTTTAAATTTAAAATGGTTGTCACAACAGAAATATTTCCCATTTTCAGTTTTGAATGTTCAGCACATAGAACACAATTGGAGCGCTTACAACTTGCTGCACCTTTTAGGCTGAAACAGTTTTGCATAGAATATGTTTTCATTAAATGTGTTCTTCTGTTTAGGTTGTGACTGAATTGTGGAAGGAATGATTAAATTGGCTGTGGCAGAAACTTTTACAAATCAGCTATTTTTATCTCAAGAAATCCTGACTCAAGCACAAGATGTCTTGACAAACCAGTTTTAGGATTATTAGAGTTCAGCTGGGATGTTATTCTCACACATTTCTCCTGAGTTTACACTTTCAAGAAGTCTAAGTAATTTCTGCTGCAGCACTGAAATAATTTTTCGGCCTCAATCCAAAGATCCCTATAGGCATCTACTTTTAAAATGGTTTCAACATAATTTGGCATGCAAGATTAAGTCAATTTAATTCAACAAGAAATAATGCAACTCAACAAAATGAATATGAGGTGGAGTGCAGCACATGTAATCAGGATTCTTTTAGTGAGATAATGTGATATGAAGATTAGTATAACACAGTGCAACTTTGAAAGATTTGTTTAATTAGTGGATGGTTATGTATGTACTCTATGTGCTATTTATTTATCTAATTTCATTAACCGCTCAGGAAATCAGTAACGAGGAAACCCCATGCTGTGTTATTTACAATTAGAATATAATGCACAGCAGCTTAAGGTTACGTGCCTGAACTACAAAAACCCTACCTATATAAAGGCCTTTTGTATTTACACACTTCATAGAAAAAGCTTCATTTGAAATAAACAGATTTGAAAAACCTACTATTCTATTCAAAGGGATAAAACACTTATCAGCCAGCCATTTCCTACTGCTGTGACTCACATTCACTGTCAGCTCCACATATTGTGGCTTATATCTTCCTAAGGTTCATAGAAGCATGGTTTAAACTACAAATTCTTGTCTATTTATAATATCCATATGTAACCTTAGAAGTTATTTCTCCAGTTAGTAGCTGTATTTGGTGTTTTTTTGGTTATGGCTTAGTTTTTATTAAATTATTCCTTTCCTCTAGTCTTCCCTTGCTCGTCCCCAGCTAACAGAGCTTGGGCCATGTTGTTCTAAGATTGGCTGCCTAGTTTACACTCCATACCTGGTATCCAGCAGCGTAGTTAGGTTACTGGACTAGTAATCCGGAGAACTTCCCGCCATGGCAGTTTGAGAATTTGAATTTAGTTTTAAAAATCTGGAAATAAAAAACTGGTCTCAGTGAAAGTGACCGTGAAGCTGTCAGATCATATTAAAAAATTCAACTGTTTCACTAACGTTCTTTAGGGAAGGAAACCTGCTGTCCTTATCCAGTCTGGCCTTTATGTGACTTCAATCCCACACCAACGTGGTTCACCCTTAACCGTCCTCTGAAGTGGTCTAACAAGCCACTCAGGTGCACCTTCTCTGGGCAACTAGGGAAGGGCAATAAATAACGTCCATATCCTGAGAATGAATAAATATTCCTCTGTTCAGGTACCAGGAAAGGGCAATGAAGCAGTTACTATAAAGAGGCTGTAAAGACAACCTGACAAGTATGCTGGAGAGAGTGACATGGTGGTTAGGCAAGAAGATGAGTTGAGATCAACCAAATAGACTGGTACTTTAGGGCCAAATGGCTTTCTACTCCTAAAATTTCTGACATTGCTATTTTTTTGCCTTTGCCAATTCTCTGTTCTCCCTTTCTCCTCTCCTGGGAACATTGACTCCTTGCTGCATACGGTTAAAAGGGCACCAGTGATTTACTGGTATCTTAACCGAGTGGCCACAGGGGACATTGCAGCTGTCCTCACTTTGTTATCCAGAGACCTTTGACAAAGTATGCATGAGTCAATCAAGAGTGGGAACTCAGGCCAGTTTGTTTCCCCTCTC
Source organism: Squalus acanthias (assembly GCA_030390025.1). Taxonomy (NCBI): domain Eukaryota; kingdom Metazoa; phylum Chordata; class Chondrichthyes; order Squaliformes; family Squalidae; genus Squalus; species Squalus acanthias. Next base: position 125,092,061 of record CM059428.1, read on the forward strand.
ACAAAGGGCAATGAGGCCAGTTGTAGCATCACTACTGCTGGCCTGGCTGTGATTGGCTAACTCAGGATAGACCAAGGAGCAAAGCTGGGACTTTCATGATCGATGTGACACAGCTACTCGATTACCTAGCCAACTAGGCTATTCTCCTATACGATAGCAAAATACTGCGGATGCTGGAAATCCGAAATAACAACAGAAAACGCTGGAAAAACTCATCAGGCCAGGCAGCATCCGTGGAGAGAGAAAGAGAGTTAACGTTTCAGGTCGATGAAAGGTCATCGACCTGAAACGTTAACTCTCTTTCTCTCTCCACGGATGCTGCCTGGCCTGCTGAGTTTTTCCAGCGTTTTCTGTTGTTATTTAGGCTATTCTCCTCTATGTCCTCTAAATCAGTGCTTGAAATGCATGATTTTTTTTAGGAAACAGATTTCTGTATCAGTTCAAAATTGCAATATCAACCTGCTCCGTATAATCCAGTGGGCCAATCTGGAGTTCCACTTCAATTCATTGTCCCGTATTTTCCGATTGCCGGCTTCCTGCGTGCGGAGGCCTCCGATCTGGAAAAATCTACGAACTTACCTGAGGGCTCCCAAGGTGCGTATACTTCCGCTCCTGGGCCTCTCCAACTCGAAATGCGCAGGGCCCACGTATCCCAGAGGCGCATGTAGTTCGCAAGCGTCCCTGGGATCACGTGGGCCATGGGGAGCCAATAGGAGAAGGGAATCTCCCTTCATACACTTGACAGATAGACCAGTCAAATATATGAATGGAGATCACCCCAAAAACACAGTAAAACATTAAATAAATATTAAAAAACCATCACGTTTTTAAAATGAGTTGAAATTACAATAAATTAAATATTTTAAACAAAAATTTAATTTTTTGAAAAAAATAATTAAAGTTTTTTACGGGGCTAAAAATAAAATTACCTTTTTTTAAAGTATTTGTAAATGAGTGAAATTTTTTTTTTTTTCTTTACTTTTTTTCAACTGTTATGCTGGTAAAAGCAGGCCTTATGCCTGCTTTTACTAGGCATAAGATTTCTAAGGGTTTTCTGCGGGTGGAGGTTCTCCAGAAAGCGGAACTCTCCGCCCGCAGAGGCCCTTCTCCAGGGCAGGCGTGCGATCAGTCAAGAGCATTCTTGACAGATCGGAAATGCCGGTTTTCAGCGCATGCGCTTCGCATGCCTGAAACCGGCATTTCCAATGTCTCTACGGGTATGTACACAGCCCATACACACCCGTAGGCATCGGAATATACGGCCCAATATCTTTAATTGTTCTCAGTTTGTCGGAGACACTGGCACGGCCACATTTATTGTCCATCCCTTAATTGTCCTGAAAAGATGATGGGCCTGCTTCTTCAACTGCTGGTAGCAATTACTTGTACAACTGAGTGTGGGCTGAAGTCACATGTAGATCAGACCAGTTGGGGGTGACAGGTTCTCTTCCCTGAAGAACATTCATGATCCAATTGAGTTTGTACGACAGTCTGATGGTTTCAATGGTCGTTTTTTTCTGATGCTAGCCATAAATCACCAGATTTATTGGATTCAATTTCATAACTTGCCATGATCTGATTTTACAGTAGAAGACACAAAAAGCAGACCAAAAATGGTGGGGAACCAAGGGTCTAATGAGGATGAGGAACTTAACGTAATTAATATAAGTAGAGAAAAAGTACTAGAGAAACTAATGGGACTAAAAGCCGACAACTCCCCTGGACCTGACGGCCTACATCCTAGGGTTCTAAAAGAGTTGGCTTCAGAGATAGTGGATGCATTGGTTTTGATCTTCCAAAATTCCCTAGATTCTAGAACAGTCCCAGTGGATTGGAAGGTAGCAAATGTAACACCACTATTCAAGAAAGGAGGGAGAGAGAAGAACAGGTAATACAGGCCAGTTAGCCTGACATCAGTTATCGGGAAAATGCTGGAATCCATTGTTAAGGAAGTGGTATTAGGGCACTTAGAAAATCATAACATGATTAGGCAGAGTCAACATGGTTTTATGAAAGGGAAATCATGTTTGACAAATTTATTAGAGTTTTTTGAGGATGTAACTAGCAGGATAGATAAAGGGGAACCAGTGGATGTAGTATATATGGATTTCCAAAAGGCATTCGAAAAGGTGCCACGTAAAAGGTTACTACAAAAGGTAAGGGCTCATGGGGTTGGGGGTAATATAGTAGCATGGATAGAGGATTGGTTAATGGACAGAAAACAGAGAGTAGGGATAAACGGATCTTTTTCAGGTTGGCAGGCTGTAACTAGTGGGGTGCCACATGGATCAGTGTTGGGGCCTCAGCTATTTACAATCTATATTAATGACCTAGATGAAGGGACTGAGTGTAATGTATCCAAGTTTGCTGACGATACATAGCTAGGTGGACAGTAAGCTGTGAGGAGAACACAGAGTCTGCAAAGGGATATAGATAGACTAAGTGAGTGGGCAGTAAGGTGGCAGATGGAGTATAATGTAGGGAAATGTGAGGTTATTCACTTTGGTAGGAAGAATAGAAAAACAGAATATTTTTTAAATGGTGAGAAACTTTCAAATGTTGGTGTTCAGAGTGATTTGGGTGTCCTTGTGCAAGAAACACAGAAAGCTAGCATGCAGGTACAGCAAGCAATAAGGAAGGCAAATGGCATGTTGGCCTTTATTGCAAGGGGGTTGGAGTAGAAGAGTAAGGAAGTTTTGCTACAATTGTACAGGGCCTTGGTGAGACCACACCTGGAGTACTGTGTTTTGTTTTCCTTATCTAAGGAAGGATATACTTGCCTTGGAGGCAGTGCAACGAAGATTCACTAGATTCCTTCCTGGGATCAGAGGGCTATCCTATGATGAGAGATTGTGTAAAATGGGCCTATACTCTCTGGAGTTTAGAAGAATGAGAGGTTATTTCATTGAAACTTTCTGAAGGGGATTGACAGGGTAGATGCTGAGAGGTTGTTTCCCCTGGCTGGAGTGTCGAGAAATAGGGGGCATAGTCTCAGGATAAGGAGTAGGCCATTTAAGACTGAGATGAGGAGGAAATTGTTCACTCAGAAGGTTGTGAATCTTTGGAATTCTCCATCCCAGAGGCCTGTGGATGCTGAGTCTTTGAGTATATTCAAGGCTGAGATAGATTTTTGGGCTCTAGGGGAATCAAGGGATATGGAGATAGCGCAGGGAACTGGAGTTGATATAAATGTTCAGCCATGATCTTATTGAATGGTGGAACAGGGCTCGAGGGGCTGTATGGCCTACTCCTGTTGTTATGTTCCTTAGTAGTTGTGGAAAACAGCTGGTAGCGGATTGGCCAGAACACCAGACCGATATACACCCCACCAGACCGATATACACCCCGCCAGACCGATATACACCCCGCCAGACCCCTCGCCCACCCGTTATACACCCCGCCAGACCAGTATACACCCCGCCAGACCCCTCGCCCACCCGTTATACACCCCGCCTGCCCATTATACAACCTGCCCACCCGTTATACACCCCGCCAGACCGATATACACCCCGCCAGACCGGTATGCACCCCGCCAAACCGGTATACACTCCGCCAGACCGATAGACACCCCGCCAGACCGATATACACCCCGCCAGACCGATATACACCCCGCCAGACCCCTCGCCCACCCGTTATACACCCCGCCAGACCAGTATACACCCCGCCAGACCCCTCGCCCACCCGTTATACTCCTCGCCTGCCCATTATACAACCTGCCCACCCGTTATACACCCCGCCAGACTGATATACACTCCGCCAGACCAATATACACCCCGCCAGACCGATATACACCCCGCCAGACCGGTATACACCCCGCCAGACCGGTATACACCCCGCCAGACCGATATACACACCGCCAGACCCCTCGCCCACCCGTTATACTCCTCACCTGCCCATTATACACCCTGCCTACCCGTTATACACCCCGCCTGATTTTCCTTTCCAGTGACATCAATGGAAAGTATAATCAGGCGGGTTGTAGAACGGGAAGACCTTTCACTACTGCCCATTTCCTGCTCTCACCGAAAGTTAAAATCAGCTCTTTGATCGCACAACCTTGGCCACTGCACTACTGGTACCCGTTTTGAAAGATACCCGTTAGAAGGCATCACTAATTGACCTCCATGGATGCTGCCTGACGTGCTGACTGTTTTCAGCATTTTCTGTTATCACTAATTGACCACAGCTTTCAAACGAAACTCCTTCAACGAATAGGGATAGTGAGAAGACCACACTTCACAACCTCTGATAAGCTGTATTATTGATTTAGAAGTCTGTAATTGTTCTGTTTAAGAACATGCCAGTTAATGAATAACTGCACTTAATAAAGATCTCCCTTCAGTTTGCTGAGGTTACACTGTTCTGCGCTGCAGCTTCAAACGTTCTAATGAGAAAAATAATTGTCAGGGCTGCAAAACATTGAAGCACACATTGATTCACTCTGTGCCTCAATCATTTGCCTATTTTGTTCCCTTAAAGCTATATACTTATAAATGATCTATGTTGCCTGATGGCCATTTGTTCGAGAAATAAAACCAACAAGTTAAGTCTGAATTGTAAACAAAATAGCACTCATTACATTCAGAAATAATTAGTGCTCAATTACTTGGTCAGACAGCTGCAACACACAGTTAGCTGTGAGATGTCTGACAGGTGTGTCAAATAACAAGGAAGTCGAGGGGCAGAATTTCCCTATTGCCTATGATTATGGAAACATTGCAATGAAGAAGCAGGTGAGGGTGTAATAACCTAGAAAAAAAACAGATGTTGGCATTTTACTTCAAATATCAGAAATAACCTGGCTCTCTGAGGATATTTAATCTGAAGATCTGGGTTCATTTTATCTATGTTATTTAATATTTTATACACCTTAATGAGATCACACTTTCTCTTGATTGTAAAGCTTAAGTATCTCTAATCTAGATTGAAAAATAATTTAAATCTTGCTCCCTTGCAGGATGAATCTGCTTGAAATGTAATTGTTCTTCATGCCTATTTGCACAATAAGAGCACAACATAAAGTGAAACAGGTCAACTTAACAGATGCAGATTCCTTCAGCTCAAAGCACAATAAGCCAGCACAAATGCTCATTTTAAAACAAGAGATGTGGTGATTTTATATCACAGTCACATTGGAACATTCTCTCTTCCCAACACTTCACTAACTGGAGCCGATCCACAATCTCCCTTCTCCCATTCTTTACTAACTGACTGGGGTATGTCCCACCATCTTAGAATTATTTTCACATCACAAGGAGGCACAAAAAGAGACCGTAAGGTCTCCCCACATATGTTGACATTGGGGACAGAGAGCAAACGGCTGCAAAATTAGATCATGATCCAGTAAAGCAGCTCAGTTTAACAAAAGCAAGAAGAAAGCAGAGAGATTGGGATGTGTGTAGAGTGCAGAAGGGAACAACTACAGTGAAAAGGAAAGATTTGAGTTTGATAGGCTCCAATTTATGGGAAGTCTGGATGAAGGGAAAATGTGAATGGGTTCCAGATAGTGGAGAGTGCTGGGATACTGGTTTCAATTGAGGGTGTGGGAGAAGAGGTTTAGATAAGCTCCAGTTTCCAGAGCTTGAGGGAAGAGATTAGACTGACGCTGGTCCCACATGTCTTAACCATTAACATAGAAACATAGAAACATAGAAGATAGGAACAGGAGTAGGCCATTCGGCCCCTCGAGCATGCTCTGCCATTCAATGCGATCATGATTGATCATCCAAATTCAGTACCCTGTCCCTGCTTTCTCCCCATATCCCTTGGATCCCCTTAGCCTTAAGAAATATATCTAACTCCTTCTTGAATATATTTAATGAATTGGACTCAACTGTCTTCAGTGGTAGAGAATTCCACAGGTTCACCACTCTCTGGGTGAAGAAATTCTCCTCATCTCAGTCCTAAATGGCTTACCCCTTATCCTTAGACTGTGACCCCTGGTTCTGGACTCCCCCACCATCAGGAACATCCTTCCTGCATCTAGTCTGTCTAGTCCTGTTAGAATTTTATAAGTTTCAATGAGATCCCCTCTCATTCTTCTAAACTCTAGCGAATACAAGCCCAATCGATCCAATCTCTCTTCATACGTCATTCCTGCCATCCCAGGTATCAGTCTGGTGAATCTTCACTGCACTCTCTCCATGGCAAGAACATCCTTCCTCAGATAAGGCAACCAAAACTGCACACAATACTCAAGGTGTGGTCTCACCAAGGCCCTGGACAACTGCAGCAACACTGAAGAGGCGTTGATAAGCAAAGGATTCAATCAGACAAAAATCCCTTTGATACTTATTCTTGGGTGGTCAAATCTTTGAGACAACTTCCTTAACAATAACATTTACTTTGTTATTTTTGATTAACTGCATATGTGGAGAGCCTGCAGAGATAAAGTTAGTTGGACAGCCAAAATTTACAGATTTGTCTGTGGCGTATAATTCAAATAATAATCCATAATGAAGATCATTGCTGAAATAATGCCTTAACCCTAATAAATTAAGGTATTTACATTGGATGTTTATGTTGTAATTTTAAGTGTGTTTTAGACCATTTGGAGAAGCGTAAAGAATACTGTAAGTGTATAAATCGATTGGAGAAATGCAAATAATGTTTAGATAGGATATCGCAGTATGGAACAGAGTCAACAGTACAAGTCTATAGAATTACAAAAAAATATAGGAGCCAAATTCCCACAGCCATCAGACTCCTAGCAGGAGTTGGGCAGAGCAGCTCAGGAAAAGGCTGGTGCAGAAGGTACCAAGTTTAGTTTGGACCTCCCATTCGACTTTATAAGGGGAAAACCTCCATTTGCCCCTTACGTGGAGGCAGCAGGGCCAAGGCCAGGAGCTCTCTACACTGGGAATTCCAGCTTCCCTGGCCCATAGGGAATCTGGTGTAACAATGAAGGCCATGGTGCATCTTCCTCCAAAACGGTGCAACGGAGTCCCATGGAGGAGGGGAGGGTGGTTATCCAGGCCAGGGAAGTGGTCTTGAACACCAAAGATTAGGATGCGGAGATGCCGGTGTTGGACTGGGGTGGACAAAAGTGAGAAGTCGCACAACACCAGGTTATAGTCCAACAGTTTTATTTAAAATCACAAGCTTTCGGAGCTGCTGCCCCTTCATCAGGTGAAGTGAAGGAATACGAATCAGGCAAAGCATATATAGACAGAGAACAATGTCTGTGCAGCGTACAATGTCAGACGACTACAGTTAATCTTCCTGACTGCCTTTTATCACACCTCGGCAGAGAAACATTCAGGACAGTCAGGAAGGCATTATATCAAAGACATAGCAAGATACAACTAAGACAATGAGGTGGGGTCACAGGGGGTCTAATGTGTCAAATGCTGCAGTCTGTATGGAAAACCATAAACTTTAAACTTTTTACTTTTTTTTACTGGAAATCACATCTGTGAACAAGCCAACGACGACTCGAGTCTGGATGACTCTACGTCATGTAGCGTGACATGAACCCAAGATCCCAGTTGAGGCCATCCTCATGGGTGCGGAACTTGGCTATCAGTTTCTGCTCGATGATTTTGCGTTGTCGTGTGTCTCGAAGGCCGCCTTGGAGAACGCTTACCCGCAGATCCGAGGCTGAATGTCCTTGACTGCTGAAGTGTTCCCCGACTGGGAGGTAACAATCCTGCCTGGCGATTGTTGCGCGGTGTCCGTTCATACGTTGTCGCAGTGTCTGCATGGTCTCGCCGATGTACCATGCTCCGGTGCATCCTTTCCTGCAACGTATGAGGTAGACAACGTTGGCCGAGTCACATGAGTATGTACCATGTACCTGGTGGGTAGTGTCCTCACACTTGATGATGGTATCTGTGTTGATGATCTGGCATGTCTTGCAGAGGTTGCCATGGCAGGGTTGTGTGGTGTCGTGGTCGCTGTTCTCCTGAAGGCTGGGTAATTTGCTGCGAACGATGGTACTTTTGCGGCTGTTTGAAGGCGAGTAGTGGAGGCGTGGGGATGGCCTTAGCGAGGTGTTCGTCGTCATCATCGACCAAAGATTAGGTAAGTGGTTTGTTTTGACTTGGTGAATTTGCCTCCTTACCCAACTGGCTGATGGAGGCAATGCCAGGGTGCTTGGGGTGGGGGCATTAACAAGTCTTATCAAAAATCAACTACTTTATAGTTGTTAACTTTGCATATTAGGGTCATCTCTTTCAAGGTTAACAGATATTTCAAAAGCCAACTTACAGTGTAACCCTAACTTGTCTGATTCACTTACAAGAGCCGGTTTTCTCAGTTTGTCCTGCCAGCAGGGAGCCTCGCCTGCGATTATACATATGAGGCAGGTGTGCTGTCCTTGATTTTCTGACATGCACAGTCGGTAAGTAAAGCTCCCCGCTGGGCCTAGGAAGTAAGAATAGATGGATCGACTCCAGTTACGTGAATAACTTGGGAGAAGGAAGAAACCAAAATGGCTCCAATCTGCATAGTGAGCAGGAAGGTAGACATTACAATGATATCTACTGAAATAGACAAAAATATATAGCAAACAATTGTGACTATCAGGAGAATCTAAAGCAATGTTGCACCATCCATCCAGTCTACAAAAATCACTGGCACTCAAAATAGCATAAAAGCTATTCACAGCCGACTGGAGCAACTGGATTAGTGCAGAGTAATTAATTGTTACTCTTTAGATTTTCATCTCAAGTAATAACGAGAAACTCGATGCTATTGCTAAGCTAGCTCTGAGGCATTTGTATTGCAGGACTGCTGAGGACAGTTTTCTTTTAATAAATATTTCAAATTGTATCTTCAGTGCCTCTGATGTTTCAATCGCAGATTCCCCGTCCATCCACAGCAGTATATCTCACAATTGTGCATCACCCCAATGAAGAGATAAAATTGCTGCTCAATGAATTCTCCTCAAACAATACTGTGGCAACAAGAGCAGGTCAGAGGCTAGGTATTCTGCAGCGAGTGTCTCACCTCCTGACTCCCCAAAGCCTTTCCACCATCTACAAGGCACAAGTAAGGAGTGTGATGGAATACTCTCCACTTGCCTGGATGAGTGCAGCTCCAACAACACTGAAGAAGCTCAACACCATCCAGGACAAAGCAGCCCACTTGATTGGCACCTCATCCACCACCTTAAACATTCACTCCCTCCACCACCAGCGTACCATGGCTGCAGTGTGTACCATCTACAAGAAGCACTGCAGAAACTCGCCAAGGCTTCTTCAGCAGCACCTCCCAAACCCACGACCTCTTCCACCTAGAAGGACAAGGGCAGCAGGCGCATGGGAACACCACTACCTCCAAGTTCCTCTCCAAGTCACACACCATCCTGACTTAGAAGTATATCGCCGATCCTTCATCGTCGCTGGGTCAAAATCCTGGAACTCCCTCCCTAACAGCACTGTGGGAGTACCATCACCACACGGACTGCAGCGGTTCAAGAAGGCAGCTCACCACCACCTTCTCAAGGGCAACTAGGAATGGGCAATAAATGCTGGCCTTGCCAGCGACGCCCAGATCCCATAAGCGAATCATAGCATATCTGGCCAGATTCCCTATTCAAAGCAGTTAAAAATGCTCCCGTAAATAACTTGTTTTAAAATAAAATTCTTGGCAAAAATGTAAACATTACTTATATGCCTCTCTTTTGTCACTTTAAACAGTCATGAAAAGCACTGAGAAATAACACAATACCCAACTCACTCTGCAAAAAAAATATAAAAGAAACTGGAAACAAAATTGCATCTTGGTGGATCACGATTGACATTTTTAGAAGTGTAAGCTGAGGATTCGGGATCAGTACTTGGGTGGGGGGCCCAGGCCGACAGGAAACTATCCTGATCTCCATAGTGTGAAGCTTAGGAAATTTTAATACCCTGACTTCATCTGCATGCCAAGAAGAAAACAAAATGCCTCTTCCCAGCAGGTTTAGCCTGCTGGAAAACCACAAGTGCTTCCTCTTGCAAGCCTGAGGTTAAGATTGCAGTCGGGTCTCGATGATGTAATCAGAGCCCGATCGGCATACTTAAAGCAGGACCCCACTTGTCTGATCAAAAGATCAGGTTAATTATCGGTGCCTAAGGGAAGGAAATCGAATTAGAGGGTGTAAGTCGCATGGGTATTTTCACTATATTTGCCAGACAGGAGCGGGAGGTTAAAATTCCCCTCTAATATCAGGATAAAGCTAAGGGACAGCTAAGGGATAAGAGGGAGCTGTTCCGTTTGGACGGGCTTCACTTAAACCATGCTGGGGCTAGAGTCCTGGCGAATCGAATAACTAGGGCTGTAGAGAGGGCTTTAAACTAAATAGTGGGGGGGAGGATCCAGGTGAGCGTGAATTTAAAAAGTCAATGAGAAATGAGAAAGCAATAGGGCAGGATAGAGATGGGGGAAATAATAACCAGAGTGTGACAGGAAGAGACAGAAGGTTTAAAAATAAGAGTGCAACAGAAAATGGGGCCAAAACAAGGAGAAATGGTACAAAGACAAAGTTAAAAGCTCTATATCTGAATGCACGCAGCATTCGTAACAAGATAGATGAGTTGATGGCACAAATAGATACAAATGGGTATGATCTGATCGCCATTACACAGACGTGGTTGCAAGGTGACCAGGGCTGGGAACTGAATATTCCAGGGTATTTGACAATTCGGAAGGATAGACAGAAAGGAAAGGGAGGTGGGGTGGCTTTGTTGGTAAAGGATGGGATCAGTGCAGTGGTGAGAAGTGATATTGGCTCAGAGATCAAGATGTAGAATCGGTTTGGGTGGAGATAAAAAATAATAAGGGAAAAAGTCTCTTGTGGGCGTAGTCTACAGGCCCCCGAACAATAGCAATACTGTTGGACAGTGTATAAATCAACAAATAATGGAGGCCTGTAAAAAAGGTACGGTAATAATCATGGGTGATTTTAATCTCCATATTGATTGGACAAATCAAATTGGCCATGGTAGCCTTGAGGAGGAGTTCATAGAGTGCATCCGTAATGGAACCAACCAGGGAGTAGGCTATCTTGAATCTGGTACTATGTAATGAGACAGAATTAATAAATGATCTCATAGTAAAGGATCCTCTAGGAAAGTGTGATCATAGCATGGTTGAATTTCACATTCAGTTGGAGGGTGAGAAGGTTGTATCTCAAACCAGTGACCTGATCTTAAACAAAGGCAATTACAGTGGCATGAGGGCAGAACTGGCTAAAGTGGACTGGAAAAATAAATTAAAGGGTAAGACAGTTGAAATGCAGGGGCAGACATTTAAGGAGATATTTCATAACTCTCAACAAAAATATATTCCAGTGAGAAAGAAAGATTTTAAGAGAAGGGAGCACCATCCGTGGCTAACTAAGGAAGTAAAGGATGGTATCAAATTGAAAACGAAGGTATACAATGTTGCCAAGATTGGTGGGAGACCAGAGGATTGGGAAATTTTTAAAAACCAGCAAAGAATGACTAAAAAAATAATAAAGAGAGAGAAGATGAATTATGATTGTAAACTGGCAAGAAACATTAAAACAGATAGTAAGAGCTTCTACAGGTATATAAAAAGGAAGAGGGTAGCTAAAGTAAACGTTGGTCCCTTAGAGGATGAGACTGGGGAATTAATAATGGGGAATGGGGAAATGGCAGAGACTCTGAACAAATATTTTGTATCTGTCTTCATGGTAGAAGACACTAACAACATCCCAATAATGGATAATCAAGGGGCCACAGGGAGGGGGGAACTAAAGACAATCACTATCACTAAGGAAATAGTACTTGGTAAAATAATGGGACTAAAAGATGACAAGTCCCCTGGACCAGATGGCCTGCATCCCAGGGTCTTAAAAGAAGTGGCTGCAGAGATAGTGGTTGCAATATACCAAAATTCCCTGGACTCTGGAGAGGTCCCAGCGGATTGGAAAACCGCAAATGTAACACCCCTATTTAAGAAAGTAGAGAGACAGAAAGCAGGAAACTATAGACCAGTTAGCCTAACATCTGTCATTGAGAAAATGCTGGAGTCCTTCATTAAGGAAGCAGTAGCAGGGCATTTGGAAAATCATAATGCAGTCAAGCAGAGTCAGCATGGTTTTATGAAAGGGAAATCATGTTTAACAAACTTGCTGGAGTTCTTTGAGGAGGTAACGATCAGGGTAGGCAAAGGTGAACCAGTGGATGTGGTGTATTTGGATTTCCAGAGGCATTCGATAAGGTGCCACATAAAAGGTTACTGCATAGGATAGGAGCTCACGGAATTGGGGGTAATATATTAGCATGGATAGAGAATTGGCTAACTAACAGAAAGCAGAGAGTCGGGATAAATGGGTCATTTTCCGGTTGGCAAACGGTAATTAGTGGGGTGCCACAGGGATCAGTGCTGGGGCCTCAACTATTTACAATCTACATTAATGACTTGGATGAAGGGACCGAGTGTAATGTAGCCAAGTTTGCGGATGATACAAAGATGGGTGGGAAAGCAAAGGGATATAGACAGGCTAAGTGAGTGGGGAAACATAGAGTATAATGTGGGAAAGTGCGAGGTTATCCACTTTGGAAGGAAAAATAAAAAAGCAAATTATTATTTAAATGGAGAGAGATTACAAAATGCTACAGTTCAGAGGGACCTGGGGGTCCTTGTGCATGAAACACAAAAAGTTAGCATGCAGGTACAGCAAGTAATCAAAAAGGCAAATGCAATGTTGACCTTTATTTCAAAGGGGTTGGAGTGTAAAAGCAGGGAAGTTCTGCTACAACTGTACAGGGTATTGGTGAGACCACACCTTGAGTACTGCGTACAGTTTTGGTCTCCTTATTTAAGGAAGGATATACTTGCATTGGAGGCAGTTCAGAGACGATTCACTAGGTTAATTCCAGGATGAGGGAAGGTTGAGCAGGCTGGGCCTATACTCATTGGAATTTAGAAGAATGAGAGGTGATCTTATCGAAACATATAAGATACTGAGGGGGCACGACAAGGTAGATGCAGAGAGGATGTTTCCCCTCGTGGGGAAATCTAGAACGCGGGGACACAGTTTTAGAATAAAGGGTCGTCCACTCTTAGGATGGGCAGCATCCTATATTGGGAAAATAGCGCTAACCATTTGCCATTACCATATTCGTCAATTACAAAGGAGCCACTGATTCCGTATTAAGCACACTGACTATTTTGGGCAGTTCACTGCGTACCTACCCTACACTTACCGATTTTTCCCTGACTCTGTAATTGCTTATAAACTGTTAAATCTCTAACTTCTTCCAGGTCTGAACCATTAACTCTGTTTCTTTCTCCACAGATGTTGCCTGAGCTGCTGAGTGTTTCCAGCATTTTCTGTTTTTATTTCAGATTTCCAGCAACAGCAGTATTTTGCTTTTGATTTAAAAGGCTCTGCTGATTTCAGGGAAAGTCGGGACTTCAAGCAGTTTCAATCAGCTGTTTGCACCTCGTTAAAGTGCGATTACCATCGTGATGAGATTCTGGATGCAACTGCCAACAATTAGGAGAGGCAGTTGCTAAGTGAGATTTCCTGTTTTTTTTTAATATGTTGGTTACTTACCTTTTTGGTGTTCCTGTCCATCGCGTATAGCAGACAAATTGTGTTAACACCAACGCACCCGCTACAAGCAGTGGGGACTGTAGCAGGTGCTCTCATGAAGCTCACACTGCTGAAATATAGACCTTCAGCTGCACTGGACAAGCTCACAGAGGAGGTCACTCAAACCAGGAGAGCTTGCTCAAAGCCACTCCTACCCTGTGGTCTAACGACCTTCAGATCAGCGGGCAGAGTGTCACAAAGGCCAGGAGAAGACGAATCATAACCGTCAGTGAATGTTGTTGCAATCTTTCCAGATCATTTCACTTCCACATCAGCCAACCTCCTCTTTGACTACACAAGAACTGAATGCAGGCCGGATCAGGCTGCCCCTACAGCAATGTAAAAGCTGCAGCCTGAAGCTGACCCATCTGCTGTTCTGGCTCACAGAGACTGAGAGCCAGGCTGAGTCCCAGAGCTTGGCAACAACAATCAGCTGCCATCTTAGAAGAAGCCACTGTTAGGAAAGAGAAGCACCATGGTGAAGAGAATTAGTTAGACAATGACGAGACAGAAAGATCTGTACAATAAATAGAAAGATTGTAGTCAATGGCTTGTGTAAATTTAATTTCATTTAGAGGGAATGGAAAGCTTTGAGGGTGGTGTAATGGTTGTGGTGGGAAGTGGTGACAGTGTTTTTCCCAATGTCTTTGGGATCTTTGTTGCAGTATAAGGGCAAGATGGCGGAATTGAATGACATTGTTCTGCAGTATGACAGCTTTTGGAGAAAGTATCCAGAATGAGGTTCCTGTGGATGTTTTATTCTGTTGCTTTCTGAGTCCCTTGGGGTTTTTCTGGAAGCTCCTCCTCCCCCAGCATATCCTCCTGGTCATCCAGCTGGATTCCCCTATCTATTACAATAGTAGGCAGGATATAACATGCTGTGATGATATAAACCTTCCCCAGATTATATTTGGACTGGTCCAAGTCGCTGAACCTCTGTTCCAGTATTACCATGTTGTTCTCTATAGTTACTCTGGTTGAGGCATTAGCCTTATTATACCACTGCTCAGAGATAGTGGAAGGAGCCTTGAGTAGTGGCATCAGGCATGGCAACAGTGGGTAGCCAAGGTCCACTTGCAGCCAAACCCTTGATCCTTGCACATTCTCAAACAAATGGTGAAATAGTATATTACCTGAGTATAAATGAGTCATGCAAGCTTCCAAGGAACCTATCATTGAACTGTATATGTTCCCTATATGGATATAGGGGAAACGATATATTGGTTTATCGTGGCAAACAACCCATCAGTAACCTGCTGCTATAGCAACGGACAGCCGACTGGTAGATATAGGTTATATCCGCTGTGGCCGCTTGAAAACTTCCAATGACAATAAAAAAAATGAATGTCATTGTGACCTTCACTGGCACGGAGAGCACGGTGCTGGTTCTTGAACAACGTTACAAGTCCTCTCCCAGCAGACGGCACAATTCCCTGCCAGATCCCACTAAAAAAGTGTCTCCGCAAGCACTACTTGTCACTGAGGTTCAAAGTAAATCCTTTGAGGATGGTGCATCCTCACAGCTGGGTATCTCCTAGTTGTAGCTCTCCTCTGCTGGTGCTGTCTGACAGTTCCAGCTCATCACCATCATCCTTCTCCAACTGAAGGAAACACATGGACAGGGAGCTTCCAAATGGGACCCCCATAATCTCTCAAAAAGGCCTCCTCGTCTTTATTTTAAGTGACAGATAAAGATATGCTGTATTCTTGTTTGTATCTGATCACATTAGGTCAGATAAGCGCTACTACATTGTCCCAGCAACACAACTAAATGTCAGCACGAGGTATGCAATCCTACTAAACCAGACAATATTTGCACTCCCCACATTTCATAAACATAGGACTGGAGATGGTTTTATAGAGCTATAAAAAAAATTAGCCTAGTTGTGGTCCTTTACATCACAGAATAAAGTCAAAACTTATTCTCCCTTACATTTACTACCTTTAGGGATAGCAGCAGGATTGTCTCACCAAAGCAATATTTCTACATGTGGTAAACTAAATTTACATCTGATGGTATTAGTAAGACTCAATAATAGCAGACATTTGATTTTCCCTTGTTTCTAAGTACTGTACCAGAAGTAGAGATCTACATGGGGAAGAGATAAGTGTCTAATTGCTTCTGTGTGCTTTTTGTAGCACATTGGATAACACATTGGCATTAATTTCCTGTCTGTGCTTTTTAAAGCCGTCATCGTCATCTACACGTCTTCAAATCCCTCCACAGCCATTTCCCACCATATATCTGCAACTTCCTCCAGGCTTAGATCCTCTCCTGCACACTCAAGTCTTTTGTGCATCATCCCTCCCTTCGTCCCCCCATTGGTGACACACCCTCAACCAATTCAGTTCCACTCTCAGGAATTTCCTCCCTGAACCCTGCCACCTCTTTACTTCACTCTCCACCTTTAAAAACTTTTTTTAAACCAGCCCTTTTAACCAAGCTTTCAGTCACCCCATCTAATCTCTTCCCCATTGTCCATTGCTTTTATTTTATTTTTTCTCCATTCTCTTTCAAGCATCTTGAAGGTCATTTTATCGGCAGATGAAAAAGTATTCAATGGAAAAGAAAATCGGGCAGGGTGTAGAAGGGGCAGCCGATTCACCTTGCCCGTTCTTTACCCAGCGGTAAAAGTTAAAATGACCTCCCTTGAGACAACTTCTACGTTAAAGGTGCTATATAAATCCAAGGAGGATAATGTTGACTTTGTGTGATTGTGTAAAAATGGAAATATCAATTTAGACACCTGTTGTACATCTCTCCCGATTTTAATTTCCATTGAAGTCAATCGAAATGAAAATCAGGAGAGATGTGTAGCGGGTGTCTGAATCAATGTCGCCTGTTTTACACTATTCCCCCAAAGTCAAAGTTACCCCCAAGTAGTTTTTGTTTCACATTCCTGGTGGGAATTATGTTTTCTCCCACTGTAGCATTGTCACTAAATATTCTGTATTGTCTCCAAAGACAACTCTTGAATTTTTTTTCCTAAATTAGGGTATCAGAATTAAGTACTTTCCTGAGTTTATATAAACTGTGAAGAGCACACACTTGCTGTTTTCTCTCTTTCCGTGTGATCACTTGGAAATAAGCTGTAACAAAAACTATTATTGTGAATATATTAACCTTATAATCAATTCAGGCACCAGCTGCTATGAAACCTTTAAGATTGCACCTTTAAGAGGTTGAGAGGTACGAGCAATAATACCAATCTAATCTGATGTGGTGTTAACACTGGTAGAAATAAGGCTCTGGAAACTAATGGATTAAAGTCAACTTTCAGGACAGCTATGAGTATGGCTTAGAGTCCTCTTCTCTGTCTGACAAGATTAAAGCTGTACATGACTAACTATTTTTAAAGATTTAAAAAAAGGTAACACAAAATGAAAAATAAACACTTGGTGGAAAGGTGCCTTGATTTTGATTGAACACCAGTGCTAGGTGAAAACAATAGCCACCACAGCACCAAAAATCTGCTCCGAATGTGCTTAAATAGTTATGTTTAGAATTAGAGCCTGAGGCTGTAGTAGATCTTGTGCCGGGACCACCAGCTGTAAGTCCATTACCTCCTGGCATGGGGAAGAACCATCCCTTGTCTCGAGAAATAATTAGTACTGAGGACTAAGTTCTACTATGTAAATCTATCACGGTTAATATTTAAATACATTTATCATTAAAAAAATGAATTAATGTTTCCTCCAGGGATACAAAACAACAATATGATATTTCAGGTAGAGTCTCTTGGTAATAAAACGTGTTGTACATCCTTTTAATGCTTTCTATAATAAGGATGTTTAGCTTATGTCATAAATCACTTTGGTGACAGCACTGCAGTAAATTGGTTTATCTGCTGCTCTCTGGGAAAACGCTCACAGTACAGTTGGGAACAGGCAGTGCCAGACTCATCCTTTGATCTTAATAAGACTCCAATGGGAACACACGAGAAAAAAAAAATGAGGACACTATCATGGCATTGGTGTGGAATCTTACTAGTGAGGAGTTGCAGAGTAAAGATAACCTAAATATGTCCTCCACATTAAAAGTCACCTTTGCTTTTAAAAACAGTATTAAAGATTAACTCGATCATCAAAGTGAATTAGTGCAGGTCTAAAGTACACGTTATGTTGAACTTAGTACATGCCATCAAAGACCAGAGCATGAGGGGGCTTCCCTTTGATGTGTGTAAAATTTAATCGTCGATCCATTTGCACTGGAAAAAAATTTTAATTCAGTGCTCAATGATGCACATAAAATTGATTGTTTGGGTAAAATACCCTGAAGTGTCTCATTTTGTACTGTATCAACAACAGATTATAAATATAAATTTACCTAGAATTCTAGCTATTTATAACTATAGTATGAAAAGTCCCAAACAAGTTAGCCGAGATCCCTAAATTGCCATGTTAATGAAAAACAAGAAAATATCTGTTTCTCTCAATAATTAACAATTCGCTAATGAAATTGCATTCTTAGAAATCATGGCCGGAATCTTTACCTTGGAGTCGGGTTGCGTGCGTGCAGGCCGCACAGCGGATCGGGAATCCAATGTTGTGAGCAGCGCCTCCTTCAGGGTGATTTTAACTTACTGGCCCCAATTAAACCAGTCATATGCACGTTTCATGGCCCAATTAAATGGAGTGGGTCTGATGACATCATTGATGACTCGTTTCCAGCACTGATATTTAAAGCAGCCTTCACAGAATCCCCACAGTGCAGATAGAGGCCATTTCAGCCCATCGAGCCCACACTGACACATATCCCACCCTATCCCCATAACCCCACATATTTAATCCCCCTAACACTAAGGGTCAATTTATCATAGCCGAATCAACCTAACCCACACATCTTTGGACTGTGGGAGGAAACTGGAGCACCCGGAGGAAACCCATGCAGATACAGGGAGAATGTGCAAACTCCACACAGACAGTCACCCGAGGCCGGATTCGAACCTGGGTCTCTGGCACTGTGAGGCAACAGTGCTAACCACTATGCCACCGTGTTGCCTCGCACACATCTCATTTGAAGGTTGATGTAGGACTATTCAAGGTGATTTCCAGAGGTCTGAGTAGCGTTATAAAGCTGATAAAAGTGTGGGTCATGGGTACACAAAGGCAGAGGACTGCACCGAGATTTAGCGATGCCTCCCTCGGTGTTCTGGTGCAGGCAGTAAGAACACGCAGGGAGTTCCTCTTTCCTGGCTATAGGCGCAAAAGACGACTCAAAGATACAAAAAGGGCATGCTTGGAGATCGCAGAGGAAGTCAGCAGCAGGGATGTTGTCAGGAGGACATGGATCCAGTGCAAGAAAAGAGTCAATGATCTCATGAGATCAAAAAAGGTGAGTGCAATGCCACACTCATCTACATCCTGATGTGCCTGTCACCCCAACCCCATCACTCTGCCTTCCCAAGCCTACTCCTGCACATCATTCCTCACACCAACCTACCTTGCATGTCCACCCATCCCTCTCTGTCTATGCACCTACTCACATCCCCATCTGACTAACCACCCCTGACACTCACCCTCATCCTAATGTAATCTTAGCAAGTAACACCACAGAAGGAGGTCATTTGGCAATGTCACGCCACTCCCTAATACTCACCCTCTACAGATGTAGCCCATCCATTCCTTATACTCGTCCATCACTCTCACTCAAAGTTCTCTTCTTTCCCTCCTTGCAGGAGAAGAGAGCGCACAACAACGGGGAGAGGCAGAGAACCGGAGGTGGTCCTCCAGTCTTCACTCAATTGACTCCAGAAGAGGAGGAGGCCCTGGAGATCTCTGGAGTTGCAGAGCTGCTCGTGGTGGTAGATGGAGAGAGGGGGACATCCCAGCAACGTGGTGACAGAATTACATCTCATACAACAACATGGCATACAACAGTCACTCATATGGTGACTGATGTCAGCAGCCAGTGAAATGTCATCATGTGCATAATGTTAACGTTATCCATTCTTAAGATAACACTTCTCAATCATCTCTTTACTCTCCCACAGGTCCATCATGTGACCCCCACTGTCCAGCTGGAGGAGGATGACAACTCTTCAGAGGAAGGTCAGCCTCTGAGGGTGTACCGTCAGTAGACCCAAGTGCACCCAGCACCAGATAGAGTAGTGTTGTCACCTGGTGTCTCACACATCACAAGTGAGCAAGAGCAGATGGGTGTTGACAGGGACAGCAGGGGAGACTCCTCGTCGGAGGGCACAGGCACTCCAAGCTCAGCTGAGCTGCATGCAGGTGCTGAGCCTCGAGGGCCATCGAGAAAGAGGGTGATCTTGGAGGGGAGCAACAATTGCATGAGGCTCTGGCAGCTTTTGCAGCCATGATGTTTGCAAATGTGCACAGAATGGAGGCATCCATCTCCAACATGAGCAATACCATGTCGCAGGCGATGGCGACAATGTGCTGTTCCATGGAAAGGATGGCCACCTGCATGCAGCAGCAAATGCGCCAGTCACACGAGCACATGCTTGCTCTGAACAACAGATGGCAGATGCTCATAGGCCTCATCTCTAGGAGAGGTATAAACGTAGACTTGGGCATTCATCGCCCCACTGCTGTACAGCAAGGTGCTCTCCAGCTCCTTGCTAGCAGGGAAGTGCAGGTGGCTCCTCTCAAAGTGCTCCCACTTCTCCTCCATTGCCATCCCCTCAGTCAGATCCCCACATGCTTCCTTAGATCCCGATAGCTGAGTCTGCCCCTGCACAGTTGCAGGAGAAGCAGTCTTTGGCAAGGCCATCACAGGCTCCAAAACCCAGAGGACGTCCACCAAAAGTGTCTAAGCAGTCGCAGCAGGGAAGTGAGCAGCCTGCCTCTACCTCTGCTGAAGCCACAGGGGTTGCACCTCGTAGAAGCACGCGGAAAAGAAAAAGACACAATCCTAGATGCACAAGGGTATGCACGTGGGTGTATGAACAAATGTTAGTGATAACTTTCAGTTATTTTTATAACACAGATAAATGTATTTCTTTACACCACTTTCTGGTCTTGTCCATTTTTGCCTGCTACCTTGGAAGTGGCCTTGTCACTTGGAGTGAAAGGGGATACATTACTTAACCTCCAGCAATGGGAGCTTGGGTGACAGGAATGGCTTGGTCATTGTAGGGATGCTTTATGGTGTTGCTGCGGGGGGGGGCGGTGGGGGGTGGAGTGGGGGGGGGAAGTGGAGTGGGGGGGGAAACTTTATACAGCATGTGGCAGCCATATGGGTGCATTGGAGCAAGTTAAGTAAATCTGGCCATTATGAGGCCATCCGGGCCTCCCGGGCAACAATGTGTGCCGCTGCTGATGCCATCTCCATGTTAGGTTCATCCTCCTCCTCCTCTTTGTCTTCTATGTGTTCCTCCTGCTTCTCTTCCTCCTCCTCCTCCTCTGAAGAGGCTTTGCGCTCTGCGCCTTGTTCCTCTCGCAGCTCCAATCCTCGCTGCTGCGCTATGTTGTGCAGCACACAGCAAACGACGATGATTCTGGAGACCCTGGCTGGTGCGTACTGAAGGGCTCCTCCAGATCTGTCAAGGCATCTGAAGCGCATCTTCAGCATGCCTAATGCTTGCTCTATGATACATCTGGTGGACATGTGGCTCTCATTATAATGCTCCTCGGCCTCAGTACTTGGCCTCCTCAAGGGTGTCATGAGCCACGTCTTCAGTGGATAGCCCTTGTCTCCAAGCAGCCAGCTGTTAAGTCTGTTTGGAAGTGTGAAGAGCTGAGGGAGGGTGGACTGGCGCAGCACAAAACAGTCATGACAGCTGCCAGGGAATCTGGCGCACACCTGCATGATGATCTTTTTATGGTTGCAGATGAGCTGCACGTTGAGGGAGTGGAAGCCCTTGCGGTTCACAAACACTCCTGGGTGATGAGGGGGTGCCTTGATAGCCACATGTGTGCAGTCAATGATGCCCTGCACCTGTGGGAAGCCTGCCAGAGCCGTAAAGCTGAGCTCCCACTCAGTAACACTGGCTTCATCAGTGGCAAAGTTCGCATAATTAGCTGATTTGTCAAACATGGTATCGGTCACCTGGGTGATGCATTTGTGGGCGGCTGACTGCGAGATCCTGCAAATGTCTGCTGCAGATCCCTGGA
Organism: Squalus acanthias; assembly: GCA_030390025.1. Classification (NCBI taxonomy): domain Eukaryota; kingdom Metazoa; phylum Chordata; class Chondrichthyes; order Squaliformes; family Squalidae; genus Squalus; species Squalus acanthias. The sequence goes on from CM059428.1 coordinate 125,113,692, forward strand.
AGGAGCCTGAGATGAAGAAGTTGAGGGCGGTGGTGACTTTGACAGCCACTGGTGAAGCGTGTCCGCCAGGTCCTCTGGGCAGCAGGTCTTGCTCCTACAAATGTCTGCGATGACCTGGCGCGATAGCCTGAGCCTCCTGAAGTACTGCTGTTCAGTCATGTCCAGGAAGCTCATCCTCTGCCTGTATACCCTGTGTTGGGGGTATCACCTCCAGCACGGTGCAGCCCTGTGCTGACCCGCTCTCTCCTGTGGAGCATCAGGTCGTTGAGGAGAAGGCTGCTGGTGTTGTGACTGCTGATGGTGGGGCTGCTGCTGTTGGTGCTGGGGCTCATCTTGGTCCGATTCTGGGCTGGATTTTCAATGACCCGTGGAGTCGGGTTTGGAGGCGTGTGGGGGGTTAAAGTTGCAGATTCGGGGGTCCCGACCCCATCCCGCCTCCAACCCGCCTCCACGCAATTTTGATAAAATCATGTGCGGTGTTCCCGACTCCATCCCGCCTCCAAGAGGCGGGAGAGGCCATTAAAGCCCTTAACAAGCCCTAAATTGGCTCTGTAATGCCATTTTGAAACATTTAACCCTTTTCCGATGTGAAACACGCCAGTGAAACCTGACGGGAGCACAAGTGGATAGCTGACTATCAGCTGCAGGTCCACTATTACAACAGAGATGTGATGAAGGTAGTATTAGGTCTGAAAGTCACCTCTGATGCCGCTGCATTGAATGTCTTCAGAGACTGCCTGGCCTTTGCTGTGAGAGGAGCTGGATTCTCATATTCATTGGGCTGGATTTTGAATGACCCGTGGAGTCGGGTTTGGAGGCGTGTGGGGGGTTAAAGTTGCGGGGTCGGGGGTCCCGACCCCATCCCGCCTCCACGCAATTTTGACAAAATCGGTCGTGGGGTTCCCGACTCCGTCCTGCCTCCAAGAGGCGGGAGAGGCCATTAAAGCCCTTAACAAGCCCTAAATTGGCTCTGTAATGCCATTTTGAAACGTTTTAGCTAGTTTAACCCGTGAAGTACGCCTGATGTGAAACACTCCAGTGAAACCTGGCGGGAGCACAAGTGGATAGCTGACTATCAGCTGCAGATCCACTATTACAACGGAGATGTGATGAAGGTAGTAGTAGTATTGTGATGAAGGTAGTAGTAGCATTAGGTCTGAAAGTCGTCTCTGATGCTGCTGCATTGAATGTCTTTAGAAACTGCCTGGCAGGACCTGGATGCAAAAAAATCTCTCAATCTCTCTCTCTCTCTCTCCCCTCATTTTGCATCCAAGGTCCACTCACAGCAAAAGCCAGGCAGTCTCTGAGACCAGGCAGGCAGTCTCAGACCTGCAATGATGACATCATCAGAGGCGACTTTCAGACTCAAACCACTAATTGGTTCATGGGTTCCCACATGCTGGAACTCAATTGCCCAATTAAGTGAAAATTGCATCATTCATCCACATTAATCTGCAGTCGGGGGGGCAACACGAAATGCGGATTACACGACCCCAACCCGACCCCAAGACAAAATCCAGCTTATTCATTCATTCTTTCTTTCTCTCCCTCTCTCTCTCTCTCTCTCTGTCTCTGGCTCTCTCTCTGTCTCTCTCTCTGTGTCTGTGTCTCTCCCTCTCTCTCTCTCTCTCTCTCTGTCTCTGGCTCTCTCTCTGTCTCTCTCTCTGTGTCTGTGTCTCTCCCTCTCTCTCTCTGTCTCTCTCTCTCTCTCTCTCTCTCTGTCTGTCTGTCTCTCTCTCTGTGTCTCTCTCTCTCTTTAGAGCTGCTGCTTATTTTGCATCCAGGTCCTCTCACACCAAAAGCCAGGCAGTCTTTGACCTGACCTGCAATGCTGCTCAGAGGCGACTTTCAGACTGAAACCACTAATTAGTTCATGGGTTCCCACATGCTGGAACTCAATTGCCCAATTAAGTAAAAATTGCATCAATCGCCCACATCCAAATGCAGTCGGGTGGATAACACAAAATGCGGATGACACGACCCCAACCCGCCCCAGTATCAAAATCCAGCCCAGATGAGTTCCAAGATGAGAGAGCATAAGCGGCACCCATGCTGATGTAATAAATGGCAGGTAAAGTGGAGATCAGAGGCCCAATCCTCAATGTTGTGATAGTGACTGGCAATGTGTTGAGAGTGACTTCCGAGGTTGCAGAAATTACCTGCAAACTGCTGACAGCTAAACCTCTGCACAAAATGGAGTCAGCAAGTGCCTTTCCATTAGTCAAATAATCAGGTGTAATGTGGGAGTATTTGTGTTTTTCCCAGCTCTCAATTAATGGACTCGTACAATGGCCACTGAGCTTCCGCCTCCCTTTCACAGGTGAGGTTCCTGAGGTGCGTGAATCTCGTGCTCCTGAAGTTAAAGCCAAAAGCTGCTGTTAAAAACGCTCTTAAGGGTCTCTCACTAAGCATTTAAGTACTTGAATGAGGTCGCCCGCCTTTCCCGAGCGGATCCGTGACGCACCTCGAAACGCGCCCGAGTTAAATGCGGAAGTCGGAGGGATTACGGCGGGTTCCTGACGTGCTGGCAATTTCCGCAAATTTAACTGCCGACCCGCCCCCAAACCTGCACGCTCGGCAATGGGAAAATTCCGGCCCATATGTTTCTAAGTCATTATGAAACTGTATCACTTCTGGTTTCAGACTGATTGGTATCTGATAGTAATACAACCAAAATATATCACCAGATTTGTTTGAAAAAATTCCCAGAATAAAGATCTTTAGTGCTAATTGCAGAAAACTAAGCATTTTGGTCAATGATGAATTATTTATTGGATCATTTTTGCTGGTCATAGCACACACAGTATTACAGTTGGTTACTGCTAGCTGTTTCTTTAGGCTTCAGAGAATGCATATCCCAGAATGCATGAGATATATGCCTCAGCACAGGGCAGAGAAGAGAAGTTCTTATATGAAATGCCTGGATCAAGCGGGGTCATTGTCCTTGCATGGGGGTCTGTTTCAAAGCCCAGTCTTTAAAGTGTTTGAACTGATCAATCGATCAAGCCATTCCATTCGATGATAAGCATCCTGTGGGGCTGTTTACAATACACCTTTTGTTTTGTGACTGTATTTATGTGGACAAACACCATTGTGAATCCTATGCATTGCTGACCATCTAATAAAATTAAGAGAAATGCAAGCCTCAATTTTAACCTAACCTGCTGCCGAGAACAGGGTTAGTTCGAGTCGGACATTCGATTTATACCACACCTGAATTTACACTCCATGCAGTTTTTAATTCCTTTTATTCTGGGAATGTTTTCAAACCAATCTGATATATTTTGGTTGTATTACTACCAGATAACAGTCAGTCTGAAACCAGAAGTGATACGGTTTCATAGAATTTACAGCACAGGAAACCGGTCATTCAGCCTAACGTGTAGGGGGTGGTGTGTGGGGGTCAGCCTCACCTCTGACTCAGTGAGCGGTTCGAATCGCTCTCACGCCCCTGGTTCTAGACCTTGGACTTATTTAGGGGTTGTGAACAAAAATGCAGTAGACAACAGGTTCTGATGAAAGAATTTTACTTCATTAAAAGAAAAAGGTAACAAACTTAAAACACTATTAATGCTTAAACACAGGTTGGGGAACACACGGTACAAGCGAGGGAAATAACCTTAGAAGAATACTTCACCCCTCCCAATCCCACTTCACTAGCTAGGTTGGACTCTGGAGAACCAGGGATAATGCTCACCAAACGAATCCGTGACAGTTGAGAGTTAAGGTTTAGAGTCTTTTGAGTAAAAGGTTTTGTAAGGCCCTTGTTGCCGCGAGGTGTCCGATGGTCACTGAGGCAGTCGCTCTGGTTTCTTCTTGCGTGTTGGTCTGCTTGTGAAGTTGTTGGCCTTCTTTGTTGAATTTCTTGCTGTAACTCTGCCTCTGTTTAAACTGTCTTCTTCCGAGCTGTGGAACTGCCTTCTTGCAGAACTGTGGAAACTGCCTCTGCCTGCTTGTCCTGAACTCTGTAACTCCAGCCCTGACTTCTTGCTGAAAACAGGCTTTTTGATTGAACTGCAGAACTGCCTTCTGTTGAACTTGAACTGTAACTGTTTGATGGGCCTTCAATTATACTAAATTGAAGTGGCCTTATCTACCCCAAATCAAATCCCGGTCATTGTAAGACCTTGTTAACAGTAACGACTTTACTAGCGTGTTAACTGGTTTTGTAAATGTGTGAAGTGGTTTCCGGATAGCTCTATCCTGTCGATCTGTTGTTTAATCGGAGTTTGCATTGTCCTCATGTTTTGGGTTTCTTGCTGGGCCTAGGACTCTTATCATTATGCAGTCTCTTTAATGGGTTCTGTAAGTGTCAAATGGTTTTTTTTTGGGATGGTTTGCATCCTGTCAATCTTCTTGGCTGATTGGTTTTTGATGGGATGAGACTGTCTTCTCCTAGGGTCTATTGTCCAAATGTTAATGCTTGCTGGGGCTTGAGTGAGGTCATCCCGATTCCCCAGACAATGCAATTTAACTGCAATACCCAAAACTACTTTTACAGAGGTCGAACCCACCTCCTGTGCAGCCTTTTCTCCCCTACAAGTCCAGACATGTCTTTTAAAATGCCAAAACTTGGTTTTTGGTCTTAAATTCCTTATGTTAGGCCCAAATGCATTTTATCACTCTGGGGTAGTTCCAAAGTCCTTTTTCCTTAGGTTTTGGGGATCTGCAAATTTTGGAAACCTTACAAACGGGTCTGTGCTGGTGTTTATGCTCCACTCAAGTATAGACAGAAGGCTCTGTAGATCAATAGCTATGTTAGAAGTAAGCAACCATGTTTCAATAGTTAATATTATTTTAAGAGTCAGCACAGGGGAAGTGCCTTTGTTGTTTGGTTCTAAGAATAGTGAAGTCTTTTTCTACTGTAATTCTACTATTTGTGTTCAGTACTGCTCATTTACCTGTTTTAATGGTGGTTTTTAGCCCGAACTGTGATTTCATAGTGTATATATCCTTCCGCCTACTAAAGACAAGGGGATAATGTGGCAGCATGTGATATACTCCAGTAAAATAGAGTAGAGTGAGAAGGGTCCTCTGTTTGGCCCTTGGATATCCTTACATTTGCCTAGCTGTTAAGCGGGTAATGGCACACTCCGGTTCATAAAGGATGTGAGGTCCACTTATAGGAGTTAAACCAAAGGAAATATCAAGAGTCAAAGTCAAAAAGGTAATAATTTTGTTAATACAGAAAAACATTCTCCCATTTTTTATTAAAATAAGAATTTCAGACACTTTTATTTTCCTGACTCAGACAAATAAACAGGGAATCCAAGTGATCTGCTCAACCAGGAATGCACTTTAAATATCAGTGGTGGTGAAACTGGTCACTGCCAGTAGTGCAAAATGGGCTGATAGCAAATCGGCAACCCGTTTTACAACACATCCACTAAATAAATGCAATTTGTTGTTTAGAAGGAACAGCATGATAGAAATTCAGAGGAGTAACAGCTATATTAATTTCAATAAATTAAAGAAAGTAAGGTTGTGAGGGAGAGACTGTGGGCTGATATTTTGGGGTCAGGGTATCATAAATTGGGCAGGTGACAGGGTCTGTTCACTCACTGCTAGTTCATTCACTTCAGGCAGGAGGGGAGAGAAATTGCTGTGACACCTTGATACAGTGCCGTGTGGCTGACTTTATTCTTTCAATTTAAATGTTTTACATTTCTGCTTTGTCCAATGCAATCAATTGCACCAGGCAAAGCACCCGTTATAATTTCACCTTGCCCACAGCAACACTCGGTGCCAGGAACTTGGGCCCATTGTCATTGAGGTGTCAATAACGTAAAATACATCATACGACGCCATCCACACAATTGCATCTTATTATAATGCACTTGTCATTATTTGGGTGGACGTATTATACACCCATCACTGAGGGAAATGGCATCAGGTGGCCAGGAGATGGCAGAACAACTCCCCACCCAATTTTTCTCCCCCTCCTGTCCAGGTTACGCATAGAATTGGATGGGATGGCAGAGGAGAATGTGCCCTGTGCGACTAATGGTGATATGGTGATTGTTTTGGCGGGGGTGTGGGGGCGCGGGGTGGTGATGCTGTTTCTACTCTTTATTTATCTTCTTTCTCCCCATGCCATGACCCTTTCCTATACCATGAGGACAATTATAGAAGCTGGTTTCCAGACCTCTTATAGTGTTGCTCTTCAACCAGTCACTGTGAAGCATACGGAAATGTTGTTGATTGAAGCTTCCTTCAATCCTTCTATCCCTACAGGTAAGCACCTCATCTTGCAAACTGCCTGTTTGAGAGGCAGAACTCACTGTCTAGCGGAATACAGGGGAGAACCAATCCAATGACAGGAGCGTAATGTACAAACTGGTTGCATCACTAGTCCACTCAGGGAATAGTGATTGTTAAACATTATTGAATTATTTTATATTACTCTGTAGGCTTTAATTAAACTTTAATACAACAGAAAATAAGTACAATATAGGGCATATCACTTTCCATTCAGTTTAGAATTCTCTTTTGTCTTTGTTTTAATATATAGCATACCATTAATGTACATTGTATCATTCATCAATGCTGACTTGACCTAAATAATTAATACGTTTTGATATTCAGACTACCACTGGGAATTAGAATGTTTATGACTGTTAATAGTGGTTGCTGCATTAAATACATCTATCTAGGTCAGTGTAAGGAATCATCAGTATCCCTCGGGTCTGCATCCTAAATCTAGTTAATGTTATACGGACATAAAAAGTCCTTGGTTGTCTATGCCCTCAACCTCATAAAAAAAATCTTTTTTTTTCCATTGCATCAGGGGTGTGCATTAGGTCCTTGCCACCTGCCCAGACTTGTGATTCAATAAAATACTCAATCTATACCTTCACAGCAGAGATTTGTATATTAAACTACCAAGGGGTTTAATTGGGTATGAGCCAAATTATTATATGTAATTAAATGCCCAGCAGTCATTTTTTTAACTGATTGAAAAATAATTCTTAAGACACAAGGGGGGGAGGTGAGCAATTTTCAACAGCTGGCCACCTGTTTCTTGCCTGAAAACCAGGCGGTCGGCAATTGAAAATCAGGCAGAGATCATCTCGGCCACCCCATTAATGCTCAAAGCCCACATAATTAAATTGTCAGGTGGACCTGTAAATGGGCGAGGAGCCCACCCCCCCTTGAAACAAGTGGGAAGTTGCTTAAATATGCAAATCAGCATCCTACACCAGTCATAGGACCTCAATTGCAATGTTCAGAAGCAAATAGGTGGTAAGAACATAAGAAATAGGAGCAGGGGTAGGCCTTACGACCCCTCGAGCCTGCTCCGTCATTCAATAAGATCATGGCTGATCATCGACCTCAACTCCACTTTCCCGCCCAATCTCCATATCCCTTGATTCCCCTAGAGTCCAAAAATCTATCTATCTCAGCCTTGAATATACTGTGCGCACGCACAGCACCCAGTTATGGCAGGTATTGAACAGCCTAAGCTGTGGCCCTTAAAGGGACTGCTGGAGGCTACTCAAAAAACAGCCCAGGAAGCTTTCAATTATTTTGGTGGTGGGGAGGGGGGGTGCGGGGGATCTAGGAGGAGCAGGAGTGCTCCTACTGGCCCACCAAAACAACTCCAGCCCGCTACCTGCCAGTTCAAAGCCGCTTTGTGGGTTTGCCTTTCCCACCCAGGCCCAACATGCTGACCATCTCAGCGTGAGGGCCAGCCAATTTCCCACCCTCCCAAAACCAGCAAGCTACCTGCTTGGCATCCACGACTGATCAGCGACATGTTAATGAGGCCCAGGCCTCAAAATGGCTCAGGCTTTACACCAGCACGAACGAGCAGGCGTAGCAAGCGCTCTGCCGACTTAGTGCCCATTTTGGACACTACTTGCAACTCACCTTTCAAATTACAAGATTGCACAGACACTAGTCCAAGGCAAAAGCAAACTGTAGCAGTTCTGTTCTCAATGTATCGCATAGTGTTTTCCACTGAGCAATATTTTTTTTAGAAATAAAAGAATCATAGAATCATGCAGCACAGAAGGAAGCTATTTGGCCCATCATCCCTGTGGCAGCTCTTTGTGTAAGATTCTCAAAATTCACAGATCCCCCTAACTCTAAGAAAAACCCTAAGGAAAAAGACTTTGGACTCTTTTTCTAGCTATTACAGGGTGGTGAAGTGCATTGGGCCTAACCGAAGAACTTTTTGAGCAAAAACCAAGATTTGGTACTTTTAAAACATGTCTGGGCTTGTAAGGGAGAAAAAGCTGTGAAGGAAGGTGGGATCAACCTCTGTAAAAACAGTTTGGGTATTGGAGCTAATGGGAACTGTCTGGGGAACCGCATGATCTCGCTGGGAGTGTAAATCGGCCCCTATCAGACATTAGCATCCTAACAATAAACCCGAGGAGAACAGTCTCCACCCCAAGCTACAGAGCCCATTAAGACATGCATAAAACAAATTACTTCGGCTTACCCTATAGAAATTACAGGCCCAACCAAGAAACCCAAAACATAAGAACAATCAAACTCCGATTAAACGACAGATCGACAGGATGGAGCCATCCCCGAAACCACTTCACACATTTACAAACCAGTTACTGTTAACGAGCCCTCCAAAATCTTACAATGATTTGATTTGGCGTGCAACAAAGGAGGCTTCAATTAGTATAATTGAAGGCCTGCTTTTCTCAAGTTCAGGCAACAAGCAGGACAGGAGAAGCACAGGAGTCACACAGACAGGACAGCAGTTACACAGTTCTCAAGTTCGAGTTCTCCAGTACAACCGTACACAGTTCAACAGAAACAAGTTCAACAAGCAAGCAGCAAGGAGTTCAGCAAGCAGTCCGGCAGAAGGCAGTTCCACAGTTCTGCAAGAAGGCAGTTCCACAGTTCTGCAAGAAGGCAGTTCCACAGCTCTGAAGAAGACAGTTCAACAAGGCAAGGGGGCAACAGAAAGAAGTTCAACAAAGAAGGCCAGCAGCTCCAGAAGCAGGCCGACACGCAAGAAGAAACCAGAGCGACCGCCTCAGTGACCATCGGACACCTCGCGGCAACGAGGGCCTTACGAAACCTTTACTTAAAGGGACTCTAAACCCTACCTCTAACCAAGGAAAAGTGGGTACTCACCCGATCCAATCCAGCGAACCCCGAAACCACGAACCAGCTCAACTGTCAAGGATTCTGGTGAGTATCATCCCTGGTCCACTGGAGTCCAACCTAGATAGTAAAGTGGGATTGGGAGGGGTGTAGTATTCTTTTTAATGTTATTTCCCTCGCTTGTACCGAAGTGTTCCCCACCTTTAGAGTGTTAAGAGTGTTTGTGTTGTGTTTTACTTTCTTGAATAAAGATCAAAGTTCTTGCATCAAAACCAATTGTCTGCTGCACTTTTTATCACAACCCCCAAATAAGTCCAAGGTCTAGAACCAAGGGAGTGGGAGTGATTCGAACCGCTCAGAAGTCAGAGGTGAAGCTGGCACAAACCACCACCTCCTACATTTGAAAGAGCTATCAAATTAGTCCCACTCGCCTGCTCTTTCCCCATAGCCCTGCAATCTTTTTCCCCTTCAAGTATATATTCAATTTCCTTTTAAAAGTTACTATTGAAATCTTTTTTATATGCTTCATTTACCTCTAATAACATGGGTACTGAACTGGTTGATGTCATACATACCACAGAAAAAGGTAACAGTGTTTTTTGTGTGGTATTGTATCGATGTAATAAAGAGAAACTGTTTCCAATGGCTGAAGGGTCGATAACCAGAGGGCACAAACTTAAGGTGATTGGCCAAAGAACCAGAGGTGACATGAGGAAAAACATTTTTACACAACAACTGGTTAGGATTTGAAATGCACTGCCTGTTAGGGTAGCTTTAAAAAGGGAATTGGATAAATACTTGAAGGAGAAAATATTGCAGGGATATGGGGTAAGAGCCGGGGAAGTGGGATTAAATGGCTTGCTCTTCTGCTCTTCGAAAGAGCCGGCGCAGACTCGATGGGCCGAATGGCCTCCTGCTGTGTTGTACTATTCTATGATTCATTGATATCTCAGTTCCAATTTCTGTGTATATTTGCTGTAAACTGGGTCAGTAATATAGCTGCCAGAACTGAAGAGTTGATATCTGAGAACAGGATATGTGATGAAGGAGCCAAAAATTATTTATCTATTATCAGATAGATGCAACAATTATCCAAATGGCCTATGTTTCCCATACAAATAGTGTGGCGGGATTTTGCTCACCGCGGCTGATGATGTCAGTGGCGGGTCCCGATCCCGCTGCTGGCTCCATCCCGCTCTGTGAAATGAATTTATGATGATGGGGCTTGTTAAGCCCGCCCAGCACGTTTCCCGGCCAATTAGAGGAAGCGGGTCTGGTGACGTTATTTGATGACTCGTCATCAGCCGGTTTCCTTAAAGGGACCATGTCCAAATTTATTTTGACGGTTCTGCTGTCAGTGTTCTACAGCATTGAGGTGCTGCAAACACTGACAAGCACTGCACAAAGTGCATGGCTGCACCGAGGCTCTCCCATGACTCCCTCCATATGACTATGGAGGGAGTCACAGCACGCAGGGAGGTCCTCTTCCCTTCCCATGGGCGGAAGAGACCTCCCCAGAAGATTAACGCAGCCTGGTTGCACATTGCAGAGGAGGTGTAAGAATAAAAATATATGTTTTGTATGTGTGATGGACTCGAGACTATTAATATAAGATGTATGTAATAAAGATAAATTTGATGTGTATGGATCTCCCCTGGGTGAGCAGTGCTCAAGGCAACAACGCAAAACGTAACAAAGGAAACCTGCATAACAGGATAACCCCCCACAGAGACACCATCGAAACTCACCATCGAAACTCACCATCAAAACTCAAGAGCTACTAAAAGGTGTCAACAAACAATTAACTTAAGCAAGAAATGGCACCAGCCACTGCAGACAGACACATGTTCAAAGGAAAGCCAATCAAGAACTGCCATGAAACTAAGACCCAATCCTGGGGTTTAGCATTTTAGACTAGAGACAATGGACTTAAAAAGATTTAAAACAAGGAACCCAAAGGCTCTCTCTCTCTCTCTCTCTCTCTGGATGACCATGCAGAAAAACAAGAAGCCCTCCCTCTACAGACCAGACCAAGAAGCAAGGAAAAAGGCCGCGTGCATTGCTTGACTCAGGAAAGTACAAGTCTCTGTAAATCTAACCCATTACCTTACGTGTTGTAATCGAGCAGAGTCCATAAATACCAGTAGGCTATTGTTTTGATGTGCATGAGTGTGTGTGTTTAATAAACTTGCATGAGTTTGTGTGTTCAATAAACTTATTCCAAATTGTTTCAAAAGAATTGGTCTTGCTGTCAATTTAATTCCAGTCGAAAGAAAAAGCTAACAAAACTGGGGACTCATCCAGGATCTGGTGAGACAGCTTTAGATCATTCTTTTAAACAATTGGAAATTTTGGGAATTGCAATTTTAACCTGTGATGCGCAGTTTAAAAGTAAATTCAAAAGACATAGGATGAAGGGATCGGGGGCATACAAAAAGCCAGCAAAAGACGTAGCTGTAGCCTACCATGAAAAAATATACGAAAAGGTGTCCATAAGGGGCTTACAAGAGTTACAGGCACGATGCATCTGTAAGGGCCAACATGCATCCTTTGGGGAGCTCGTGGTATTTATCCAGGAGAGGGTAGATGAGGGAAAGCTAAGGCCCAAACAGGCAAACGGTCTCTTGGCATTCAGGGCACATTACTGTGCTCAGAGAAATGAGGAATTAATGAGGCAGGATGCAAAAGAGATTCGAGATTTAAAGGGAGAGATACAAGATTTAAAAGAACTAAAAGTCAAAGAGATTCAACTAAAAGAAAAAGAGATTCAAAGTATGAAAGAACAGAAAGAAGAAGGCATCCAGCTTGTTAGGCAGTTAAAGGAGGGAGAAATCCAGCATTTGAGACAAGAAATTGATCGATTAGGCCACAGTATCAGACAACTAGAAAGAGGAGCCGAGCAGGCAGCTTCATTGCTACAGCAACAAAGCCTCTCAAATTTAAATGCAGGAGCAGCTGTCGCGGCAGCAAATGAAACAAGATCAGAGCTCAAGAAATATAAATTGGAAAACCTGGGGCTCGGCAGGAAGTAGAAGACATTAGGGGGACATTAAGGGAAGCAATTAAGAAGCCACATAGGGAGGCAGACCACTCCTGGTGCCACCTAGAAATCGCATGGCTAAAGAGTAAATTAGGGCAGCAACAGCCTCTAGTATCCACAATAACACGGGGAGCCATAACAGAGACAACAGAAGGTGACGAGGGGGAGACAGATTGGGACGAGGAAGGCAGTCAGTATAATTCCCAGGAGGGCGGTGAAGGATGGGATACCTTGGAGACACAAGGGCCAACCGTAGCGGTAGTGACCACCTCTTTACGGCGTAATGTGCATGGTCACATCACTAGTAACCATACCGACTCACGGCCCATATCTGGTGCTGACGCCACGGCGTGTAGCCACGAGTTGGGGCCCATTAATGATGGGGACGACCCACTGGTAGTTAATAGGAGGTGGGCAGATTTCAGGAGGGGTCACCCCGAGTTAGAAGAGGGAGACTTAACACGAGTCCTCCTCTTGGCCTGTTCCACTTCTTTAAAGAATAATCTGCCAGACGCGATCCTCCAGCGTGGCACAGCGACCGATGCAGCCGTGACCGAGATCCTAAACCATTTAGGGATCCTAAACTTAAACTTAGTGGCTATGCTTAATCAGACCAAACAGCGCCCAGATGAGACCCCGAGAGCCTTCAGTAATCGCCTGTACGATATCTAGGAACGTCCCCAGAACCAGGCACCCGCAAATGCTGCAGCAGGAAAGAATCAGGAACAATTCAAAACGATGTTCCTGACCCAACTCCACTCTTTAGTTAAAACCACCCTGGGCATAGCCGTGAGGCCCACCGATCAGTGGACAGACATAGAGACTAACGTTCAAAGAGCCTGAGAGATGGTAAAAGACCAGTTAAAGGTGAAATTACCACCCACCGCAAAGAAAGCAGTGTCAGCGGTGGAGGGATCTAGGTACTACCCCTTTAGGGGAAAGTGCTTTAATTGTAAGAAGGAAGGTCACCTAGCAAAACACTGCAGGAGACCCAGACAGGCACCGGACCACGATGCAACGAGGGATGAACCCAAACCCTCTGGGATGGAACAGCAATTGGCTCAGGTAGTTACCCTTCTAAAAAAGGACAAATCCAAGCCCTCTGGGTACGGATCAACGATTGGGCCAGTTGATAACCCTCATGAAAGCCCGAATTGTCACGGGGGAGATGCAAAAATCATTTACCGGTGCACGCAATTGCCAATGCACACCCATTGGGAATGCAAAATCCTATTGTCAATGCACACCCATTGGAGGGACCCCTCCAAGGATCCACCCTATGACGGAGTTTGGCCCCCAAAGATTGGTCGGAAGTGGGGTTCCGACGTGATGGTAGCGGGAGACCAGTAGTCCTTGTTGTCTTAAAAGGGGGCCAACAGCAGATTATGCTTATAGATACTGGCTCAGCCGTTACCATCATCCACACCCCATACCCTGAACGCCATGCAGTGGCGGGTAAGGGTTGAACGGCCCTTAAAGGGTTTAATGGTGATACAACCACCGCGTATACAGGGAAGGCCTCTGAACTTCAGTTGGGAGGCCTCACCTGCAAGGTCCCAGCGCCGATGCTGATGACCATCCCCGACGGAAGGGGAATTTTAGGGACTGATATGTTAGATCAGTATGGCGCGCTAATAGATTACAATCGGGACCTGGGTTTGGATGGGATTGAGAAATAATGCAAGAGTGATAGAAATTTCAGATACTCACTCTGTTTTTGCTATTAAAAAGCTATCCGAGTATGACCCTCCGGGGAGCGAAAATGAAGCTGTGGCAAAACTAATTCAGGAACACCTAGCGGTGTTTGCCACGTGCAAGCACGATTGTGGAAAAATGGCAGGCGAAGAATCTATTGAGGGACCCCCCCACTCATTCACTAAACAGTACCCCATCCCAAGGGAGAGTCACCCTTACATCCAAGACACTATAAAATCCCTAGTCGAGCAGGGTGTTGTTAGGACAGGCACTTTCACAACCAATTCACCCACATGGTCGGTTAAAAAGCCTGATAGCAGCTGGCGACTGACTATTGATTACAGAAAGTTAAATTCTGTAACGCCAGCCTGCTCACCAGTAGTAAGAGAAGCTCCCACCATATTATCTCAAATTCCTGCTGGTTCCAAGTACTTCTCGACCCTCGACATTGCCAATGGATTCTAGAGTATCCCTGTTAAAAGGGAGGTCCAGTACAAGTTCGCGTTCACATTTGAGGACCAGAGCTACACCTGGACATGCCTGCCTCAGGGGTTCCACAATACCCCCACGATCTTCCACAAAAGAATGGCTGCAGTTTTAAAAGACTTTTCCCCCCCTACCTGCTTGCTACAATACGTAGACGATCTACTGCTGGCAACCGATAACATGGAGGAGCATCTGTCCCTTTTGCACGAACTGTTGACATTGTTGGCTCAGGCGGGATTAAAGGTGAATCCCCGTAAGGCTCAGTTGGTAAAAGAATGGGTCACCTTTCTGGGAGTGTCTCCCGACTCCCACAAGGTGGAGATAATACAGCGACTACCATTACCCACTTCCAAAACAGCCCTACGTTCATTCCTGGGTTTGGTGGGGTACCAAAGGAACTTTATCCCAGGCTTTGCAGAGTGCGCAAAGCCCCTGTATGATTCGATAAAACTGCAGGGTGATGACATATGCCCGGCATGGACTGATGCTCACACCCAGTCCGTGGCCAAATTAAAAACTGCAGTGATACAGGCCGCATGTCTGATTCCTCCGGGTCTCACGTAGCCCTTCCATTTGGAGGTCGGGGCCACAGAACAAAGCCTCGCTGCAGTTCTGTGCCAAACGCGAGCTGATCGACTACAGCCCATTGCATATGCGTCTTGAATCCTGCAGGGGGAAGTAAAGACGTATACCGCGTGTGAGCGCCACCTGCTGGCCGTCTTCTGGGCGGTACATCATTTGACCTTTATTTCTGGGCTACAAGTGACCATCCTTCACAGCGCTCACACGCCTCTAAACCTACTGATGAAACCTGGAGATTCGCTAGTTTCCTCGCAGCGCCTCAGCAAATGGACATTGGAATTTATGGAAAGAGACATTGGTATCATTTCCAAACCCACCACATTGCTGCCACAATTTCTGGTTTATGAGGGGCAACCGCATGAATGTCCGCTACCCCTGATTAACTTTGAGACCCATCCTGTGCAGAAAGAGCCCATACAGAGAGCCCCAGATGTCTACATCGATGGGTCCTCATATCACATCGAGGGATCCCCCCACACCGGGTATGCTGTGGTATTGCCAGAGAGAACCATCCAGCGACGATGCAACCGACAGTCCTCACAATATGCAGAAATCGCCGCACTTCTAACCGCCGTGAAAGAAACCTCAGAAAGACCCGTGAATATTTGGTCTGATAGTGCATATGCTATAAACACCATGCTCTCCTTACCCCTATACCACAAAAATGACTACCGTACAATAGACAGTAAGGCCCTGGTCTACGGGCCCTGGTTACGCCTGCTCTGGTCATACCTTAAACAGCGATCCGAGCCCTGCTTCATAGGAAAGTTAGCAGCACATAGAAAAGGGGGTCCATATAGTGAGGGAAATTCCAGAGCAGACAGAGCAGCCAAGGACACTGTGATTGTTGGGGAGATAGAGGATATAGTTGTTGAGCCCTGCAATGCTGTTAGCAAGGGCTCCCCAACAGATCACCTAGATTTAAATTCATTGCAGCAGCAATACTGGACATGCGCCGTTGTAAGCGCCTGGCACGAGGAAGGCAGACCCCTTCCTCAACCGACAGCCTGGGCCCCCAATACCAGACTAGCCACTGCCCCTGACTCAGCGGAGCAGTTGCTGATGTTCAAAAGAAAGCCATACTCCTGCCCGGTGGTGTGTGTTCCACCAGAGGTGGGTCAGGAACTGCTCTCCCTCTTTCACTCCCACCCCACGGTAGGGCACTATTCGGCCCTGGTAACCTTCTATAAGGTAGCATCCACAGCTTGGTGGCCTTCCATGAGGGAAACAGTTAATCTATATGTGGCATGATGCCTACCGTGCCTGCAGCACAATCCTCCCACGTGCACTAACCGAGCCTTGCTTCAAAGCGCGCCCCCACCTCAAGGGCCATGGACTCACCTCCAGATAGACTTCATTGGGCCAGTTCCACAGGTGCAAGGCAATTTTCAGCATGCCCGAGTGGTGGTGGATCAATTCACTAAATGGATCGAAGCATTCCCCTGTCGCTCCAACACCGCAATCACGGCAGCCAAAACACTATTAAATCATGTGTTTTGTAGGTGGGGAGTACTGGTACAAGTGGACAGTGATCAAAGTTCGCACTTTACCGGTAAGATTTTTACCCACCTGCAGGAAATGTTGGGGATAAACACAAACTACATATTGCTCACCACCCCCAGTCGTCTGGAGGGGTCGAAAGGGGGAACAGGACCCTCAAGTTAATGTTTAAAAAATTGTGTGCGGACCACCCCACTCAATGGGCTAACATGCTGCCAATGTGCTTAATGGCAATGAGGTCCACACCTCAAAACAACAGGAGTCTCCCATATCAGGCCATGACAGGGAGACTCATGAGAACGCCAGGCTAGCTAACACTAACGGGGATGAGCCCCTTGACAATGGAACCATGTAGTTTCAAGTGGCTGGAACAAGTGGTAGATCACACCGATCAGATGAATCGATTTGTGGCCACAAAATTGGGGAAGTCAAAAAGACAAATTATAAGGTACTGTGACAAGAAATTACGTCCCTTTGAGTATCAGGTGGGGGACACCGTAATGATTCCAAATTATGGGAAAAAGAAGCATGCCTTTGAGCCCAGGTGGTGGGGACCGCACAAGATTACAGACCGATTGAATCCCGTGGTTTATTTGATTCAGTTACCAGGAAAAAAGGGCGTTAAGTACAAGAAATGGTATCATATTAATCAGTTAAAAACTGCCAAAGAGTAAATACTACACTGATCTTGTTTCCCACAGGACCATGATACGGATCCTTATGATTGTCGGGACGATACTACAGTGGTCATCCACCTCACAGAGACATTTAATACAGATGACACAGAACAATGCCATAAACAGCACAGCTATACAAAAGCTAGGAGCCAGCCCATGGTGGGAAACAATGTATAATGTAGGACAACACCCCTGGCTCAGAACCCTCTCAATGCTTATGATACTGGCACAAGCCATAATTGTAGTGGTGGGAATCATCATGATCTGCTACCTGAGAAAACTCCTTAGGAAACTGAACCACCATATGCGAGCCCTGAGGAGAATAACTAAATGAGGGGTCAATAAGGATATTTCCCCCTCAAGGCAGAGAATCTGTAAGAATAAAAATATATGTTTTGCATGTGTGATGGACTCAAGACTATTAATATAAGATGTATGTAATAAAGATAAATTTGATGTGTATGGATCTCCCCTGGGTGAGCAGAGCTCAAGGCAACTGCGCGAAACTTAACAAAGGAAACCTGCATTACAGGATAACCCCCCACAGAGACACCATCGAAACTCACCATCGAAACTGAAGAGCCACTAAAAGGTGTCAACAAACAATTAACTTAAGCAAGAAATGGCACCAGCCGCTGCAGACAGACACATGTTCAAAGGAAAGCCAATCAAGAACTGCCATGAAACTAAGACCCAATCCTGGGGTCTTAGCAATTTAGACTAGAGACAATGGACTTAAAAAGATATAAAACAAGGAACCCAAATGCTCTCTCTCTCTCTCTCTCCGGATGACCACGCAGAAAAACAAAGAAGCCCTCCCTCTACAGACCAGACCAAGAAGCAAGGAAAAAGGCCGCGTGCATTGCTTGACTCAGGGAAGTACCAGTCTCTGTAAATCTAACCCATTACCTTACGTGTTGTAATCGAGTAGAGTCCATAAATACCAGTAGGCTATTGTTTTGATGTGCATGAGTGTGTGTGTTTAATAAACTTGAATGAGTTTGTGTGCTTAATAAACTTATTCCAAATTGTTTCAAAAGAATTGGTCTTGCTGTCAATTTAATGCCAGTTGAAAGGCAAAGCTTACAGAGGGCACAAGCAGGGATGTCGTGAGGAGGATCTGGGTGCAGTGCCGCAAACATTTCAACGATCTCAGTAGATCACAAAATGTTAGTACAAAGTCACGTTCAACCTCATCCTGCTGTGCTTCTTATCACATCCCCATCACTCTGCCTCCCCTACTCTACTCCTGCACATCCTTACTCACACCAACTTACCTTGCATCTCCACCCATCCCTCTCTATCTACATTATCACATCCCCATCTCACTAGCTACCCCTCACACTCACCCTCATCCTAGTGCAATTATACCAACTAACAACACACAAGGGTAGGCACTTGGGTGTTTTATCCAATGTTCATGTAAAGTTTCTGTTAATTGGTGTCAAACATTGAAACCTTTATTTTCAACATTTTGCCTTCTTGAACAGATTTGCGTGCACCTTTGGAAGTGGCTTAATGAGTTGCAGTGAATGGTGAGACATAATGGTACCCCTCGCAATGGTGATGAGTGTGAAAGAAATGGCTTGGGCATTGTAGGGATGCTTTATGGTGTTGGTATGGGGTGATGCCAACCTGGCACATCATGTGGCAGCCAGGGTGTACAGCGTCAAGTGAAGTAAATCTGGCCATGGTGAGGCCATCCCTGGCCTCCCGGGCAGCATAATGGTCAGGTGCTGATGCCCTCTGTCCTGTGCAGCATCAGTTGATTGCGGAGAAGGTTGTTGGTGTTGTTGGTGCTGCTGGTGTGCCTGGTGCTGCTGGTGTTGGGGCTGATCATGGTGGGATTCTGAGGACCAAGGTGAGAGAGTATAAAGGGCACCCATGTTGATAGAATAGATAGCAGGTGAAGTTGAGATGACAGAAGTCAATAGTGAGAGAGGTTGTTCTAATGAGGTGACACTGGATACAGAGTTTACTCCAACCACTTGCAACCTGCATAAAACTCAATCTGTCTTCCAAATGCAGTAAGCAACAGCTTCTGAGCTTGGAAAGTGAACAGCTGTGAGGTGGGAGCTTTTATACAGACAGACTTGCATTTATATAGCGCTTTTCACGGCCACCAGACATCTCAAAGCGCTTTACAGCCAATTAAGTACTTTTGAAGTGGAGTCACTGTTGTAATGTGGGAAACGTGGCAGCCAATTTGTGCACAGCAAGGTCCCACAAACAGCAATGTGATAATGACCAGATAATCTATTTTAGTGATGTTGGTTGACGGATAAATATTGACCAGGACACCGGGGATAACTGCCCTGCTCTTCTTCGAAATATTGCCATGGGATCATTACATCCACCTGAGAGAGCAGACGGGGCCTCGGTTTAACGTCTCATATGAAAGACAGCACCTCCGACAGTGCAGCACTCCCTCAGTATTGCACTGGAGTGTCAGCCTAGATTTTATGTGCTCAAGTCCCTGGAGTTTATAGCACATTTCAAGCTGTCAAGTAATCAGCTGATTCAATGGCTATTCATCTCCCGCCTCAGCTTAACAGATGTGATCCCTGAGCAGCAAGGATCCCATGGGCGAGCACGTAAAATCAAAAGGTAAGCTCAAATGCATTCTTAATGATGTCTAAACAAGGTGATAATGAGCTTTATTAGGTCCCCCGCCGCTGCGTGTCGGGTCTGCTCAGCGCTGACAGACCCGACATTGGGAAAGACGTGTGGCGGGGTCCCGACCCGCTGTGAAAAAAACACTTTCCCACCCAAGCCGCCACTGATCCCACCCAGTAACCCCCCTGGAAAAATCCGGCCTTAGTGCCTCCTGTACAAAAAGTGGTCTATAACTCCCATTCATTACGTGCACAGTATATGTGATAAATGCACCAGTGTCACCTTTTAGTCTAGCTGACCAGCACTTTGAATTTGTGGCCCTTAATCCATTAGAGAAATTAGCTAAATATCTGTGAGCAGCATTTAATTTGTCACAGATATCTAAAAATGGCATTTCTATTTGAGGAAGATTTCATCTCTTGGGCAAAGCTTTCATTAGCAACATTGTTTTCCCCACAGAGTCTGAGTCTAGCATTTGTGTACTCCTGTAAAGAAAGGTACAAAAGCAAAATACTGCGGATGCTGGAAAAACAAAGGGATGATGGTGCAAGGCAAAAAGGGATGGTAATGAGACAAGTTAAGAAACAAATATGGGTCTAGAGGAGGTGTAAATGGGAATAGCAGAATCATTACCAACAGCTGCTGTCCGAAAAAATGGGGCAGAGGTTATAGTCTGAAATTGTTGAACTCAATATTGAGACCAGAAGGCTGTAAAGTGCCTTACCAAAAGATGAGGTGCTGTTCCTCGAGCTTACATTGAGCTTCATTGGAACAGTGTAGGAGGCTGAGGACAGAGAGGTCAGAGTGAGACTGGGGCAGTGAATTAAAATGACAGGCGACCGGAAGCTCGGGATCACCCTTACGGACTGAACGGAACTGTGCAAAACAATCACCCAATCTGCATTTATTCTCTCCAATGTAGAGGAGACCGCATCATGAGCAGCAAATGCAGTATACTAAATTGCAAGAAGTACAAGTAAATCGCAGTTTCACCTGGAAGGAATGTTTGGGGCCCTGGACAGTGGGAAGGGAGGAGGTAAAAGGGCAGGTGCTGCATCTCCTGCGCTTGCACGGGAAGGCGCTGTGGGAAGGGGAAGGATGTTGGGGGTGATTGAAGAGCGGGCCAGGGTGTCGCGGAAGGAGTGGTCCCTTCGGAATGCTGAAAGGGGAGGGGAAGATGTGTTTAGTGGTGGGATCACGCTGGAGGTGGCGGAAATGGCGGAGGATGATCCGTTGAATGTGGAGGCTGGTGGGGTGGAGGGTGAGGACTAGGGGAACCCTATCGTGGTTCTGGGAGGGAGGGGAAGCGGTGAGAACAGAAGTGCGGGAAATGGGACGGACATGGTCGAGGGCCGTGTCAACCACAGTAGAGGGGAATCCATGGTTGAGGAAAAAGAAAATCATATTGGAAGCACTGGTATGGAAGGTGGCATCGTCAGAACAGATGCGACAGAGACAGAGAAACTGTGAGAATGGAATAGAGTCCTTACAGGAAGCAGGAAGTGTAGTCAGTGGCTTATGTGGATATTGGTCAATAGTCTATCCCCAGAAATGGAGACAGAGAAGTCGAGGAAGGGAAGGGAAGAGTTGGAGATGGACCATGTGAAGGTGAGGGAAAGGTGGAAGTTGTAAGCAAAGTTGATGACATTTTCCAGTTCGGAACAACAGCAGGAAATGGCACCAATACAGTCATCAATGTACTGGAAAACGAGGTGAGGGAGGGGACCTGAGTAGAACTGGAACAAAAATGTTCCACATATCCCACGAAAAGGCAGGCATAGCTAGGACCCATGCGGGTTCCCATAGCAACAGCTTTTATTTGGAGGAAGGGAGTGGAGTCAAGGGAGAAGTTGTTCAATATAAGAACATGTTCAGCCAGGTGGAGGAGGGTGGTGGATGGGAAATAAAAACAGAAAATGCTGGAAATACTCAGCAGGTCAGGCAGCATCTGTAGAGGGAGAAACAGGGTTAACATTTCAGGTCAATGATCTTTCTTCAGAACTCCAAATGTGTTAAACTGTTCAGAATGAAATTGCTGTTTGTTATTTTAAAGAGGTGTTAAGCAGTTTAAAATAAATAGGTGAAGTCCTCAATTAAAATAACAGACAAAGGAATTTAACATAACGCATTAACACACAGCTCAATTTCAGACAAAATTGTTTCACAGCAATAAAAAAATCATAGCAAAGTTATATTGCGTTATTGTTCATTCACTATTATTGTCACAGCTTCTAACAGTGATATATGAAAGCAGTGAGAATATAAATATTAAAATTAATACTCCTTGTCCCTATCACATATTATTGTATTCCCCACACACTACACAAAGTATCCTTGCACATGCTGACAGTGCAAGAACAGAAGTTGCATTTTAAAACTTTCACTTGTGTGAACTATGGCTTTTTCATACACATTAATGCACTCTATTTTGTCAGCATGAATGAGGAGTTTTCTGTGGGATTCTTCCTGTATATTCGTGCATAAGCAAATAAACTATTCACAAGATTCCAATTTCAGCATCACTCGCCTCATCCCACTTTCAGAAAACTGAGAGGTCACATCCTGTTCATTCAATGATTTGCAGCTTTGGGTCAATTTTCCTAAAGGAGTTAATTAACCGTGGAAAACTGCAGCCATTATGGGAAATTACAAGGGAATAACTCACTGGCCTAGAAATTCTATAGCGCCGCATTCGTTCCTCAAGCACAAAACGGGTGCCTAAGCATCCAATATGGCGGCTATGACACACGCACTTGTTACATGCTGGAAGTGCGCCACCCACCATATTGGTAAAGGTAGAAAAAGAGGCGTCCAGGTCCTGTGCAAATAAGGGGCCTAACACCTCCATGAGACCCCCTTTGTAAAATTGAGCTTCATTCAGGGAAGCATGGTTTACACGTGGCATAACCAACAGTCCTGAAAGTGACCACTGGAGGCCGCCACCAGATCCCTCTTCCAATTGCTACACCCTCCCTCTATTGATGGCTGACCCCTCCCTCTCTATCACTGACCCCTCCCTCTCCCAGTCACCCCTTCATTCCCGAACACTTTGCCCGAACGCCAGGTTGCGCCCCTCCAATTTCTATGCCACTGTTTTGTGTGATATTAAACTCTTTTCGGTTTGAAAGCCAAGAAGCTGTTTTACTACTCACCGACATCATCACTTATGGACTGGCACCAGAAAAAAATTATCATAAAAGCTGCTGAATCATCATGAAGGCCAACTTCATAGCTATAACCAGGAATATGCAATAACTGGCCTTGCTAGCGTTGCACACATCCTGAGAATAAAAAGAATTGGTTGATGGTCAAATAATCATCTTTATGGGTATAATGGTTTCAAACTTTCATTATTGCACAGTAGTTCACTTTTCTAACACCATTTATTGTCACAGAGGTATTAACAGAAGACACAATATGATTTAGCATGAGGGATTTATAAACATTTGATAAACAGTAATAGTTGATGCTGTTGGTGTTAATCCAGCCCAGTGAGAGGAGCTATGATCCACTCTCACTGGTCATTACTAACCCTTAGATTGTCCTTATTTCCAGGGCAGAGAAATCATGGCCCCAATATTGGCCCAGAAATTTGACTCGGAGGCTTGCCGCGGGGGTAAGGATCGCGCGCGATATCACACTCCGCGCCGGCCGTTGTGTTTTGGGCCCACAGGAACTTCGGGTCCTGGGCCTCTCCCTAGTGCCGGCGCACAGTGTGTGCGTGTCCCAGGGGCGCAGTTAGTGCGATGCGACCTCTGGGATCACGTGGGCCATGGAGAGCCAATGGCAGCAGACTATCTTTCATTCATAGATTTGACAGGAGACATGTCAAATCTGTGAATTGAAAGAGACCCCAAAAGAACAGCTAAACCTCAAATACATTTTTTAAAAAACCATTACATTAATAAAATAACTATAGTTAAATAAATTAACCACTTTAAACAAAACATTTTTTTTTTTTTTAAATTAAAAAAAATTTTAAAAGTTATAAAAATAAACTTACCTTTCTTTAAAGTCTCTAAAAAAGATAAACCTGTTGAAAAAAATTAAAAATTATACTTAATTAACTACTTACCTTGTTCAAAAGGGGTCTTACGCCTCCTTTTTACATGTGTATAATCTTCCATACTTACCCTCGCGTTGAAACCTGAAAAAAAACCTAAGTGTGCTGCATGTGCACAGCCTCTAGTGCGCACGCGGTTCACCTAGGAACCGCCCCCTTCGCCATACCGGAAGTGCCGGTTTCCCACGCATGCGCAGTGCATGCAGGAAACCGGCACTTCGGGATCTAATACGGGTGAGTACACAGTGCGTACTCTCCCGTATTAGGCCAAATTTTTGGGCCAATAACTCAAAGGCACGTTGGGAGCGGGGGTTGGGGGTGGGGGTGGGGGGGGTCCGATACCGCGTGGGAAACCCGAAACTTCTGCGCGTCTGTCAGTGGCATTTTACTTCAGCAAGCTCATTATCATTTTACTTCCGTGTTTGGCGTCAATTGCACGACAGTGGGTGTGATGAAGACCCGCATGACTCGATCTCAGCTCCAGTATTTAAAGCACCAATTCAAAGATGGAATTTGGAGGAGTTTGGAGTTGGAAGCAAGAGAAGACGAGGTTGACAATGGATTCCGGACGCACAAAGGCTGCACCCCGCTTCAATGACACCTCCCTTGAGGTACTGCTGGGGGCTGTAAGGAGCCAGAGAGATCTACTCCTCCCCAGCAATGGGAGGGGGAAACCAGATGCTGGCACAAAGGAGGCATGGTTGGAGGTGGCCCAGGAGTTAATTCTGCCAATGCTCCTGGATTCAGTGCAGCAAGCGCTTTAATGACCTAACCAGGACAGGAAAGGTGAGTACAGTTGCACATTCACCTATATCCTGCTGTGCGCATCACCCCACCCCCACACTCTGCTGAGTCAAGCCTACTCCATCACCTCACTCCTCACACCCACTTACCTTGCAAGCGCGCCCATCCTTCTCTTTCGATGCACTTCCTCACATCCCCATCTATCCATCCATCACTGCCACTCACCCTGTTCCTTATACAATTTCCAGCCTCTCCCTGATAGTCACCCTCACCAAAAGCACTGCATCCATCGGGTGAACACATGCCATTACACTCACTGATAGGTCTGTTCTTTCTCTCGTTACAGAAGAGAGCGCAAAACACAAGGGAGACGGTGGTCTTCCACAGATTTCCCAGCTAACAACTGAAAAGGAGGAAGCGCTGGAGATCAGTGGTGTTTCGGAATCCCTGGCCATCGGAGATGCGGAGATGGGGACAACAACAATTTAACGCTCACATTAATGGGTGGTATCCGTCTTGGTTTCCATACCCACCAACTGGGGCTCTGGTATTACAATATCGGACAGTCTCTGGATTGCATTAGCTCTCAGATTGTATTTCACGAGGTGTCTTCAATGTCCTTTTTGACTCTCCAACAGGAGCAAACCCTCTTCACTACCTGCTGGCAGAATTAAATATCATCCACCCACATGTCATACAACATCATGTTGACTTGATTTCAACAGCGAGTGAAATATGATCATCTTCATAATGATAAGTTGCAATATACTTACCTTGCCAGTACTAATTCATATCTTTTCTCTCCGCCATAGACTTCACGCGTGCAACAAGAGTCCATGGACCTCACAGACGACGAATCCTCAGAGGAGCTGATTCCTTCTGAGGATGCACCGGCACAGGACTCATGCTTACCATGCACCAGCTCAGATACTCACACTTTAGTGGGTCCAGTTAGACAGATAGTTGGGTTTTCACCTGGTGACTCACAGTTTACAAGTGAACAAGAGCAGACAGTGGTGGCAGAGTCAGCTGTGGAGAATCCACATTGGAGAGCACAACCCTCTCCAAGCTCTGCTCAGCTGGACACAGATGCTGTACCCCAGGGGCAGTTGATGAAAAGAAGAATCATTGAGGAGCAGCAGAGAATGTGTGATGTACTGACAGGCCTTCCAAGCACATTGACCATGATTGCAGAGAGATTGGAGCAATCTGCCTCAAACATGAGTGGGCTGATGTTGCAGAGGATTGAGACAATGTCTTCTTGGATGGATAGAGTGGCCAACTCCATGGAACATCAAGCGCAGCAATCAAATGAGCCCATGCAGGCCTTGACCATAGCTGTGCAGACTCTGGATGCCAACATGTCTGTCGCCTTAAATAGGATGACAGATACCTTAGCCTTGGCCTAACAGCGCCGCACTGATCTGCACCAAAGTGCTCTCCAGCAGAGTGGCAGGAGTGAAGTGCGGTTGTTCCATAAGAGAGATGATGGCGAAAGGGGACGTGGAAGTGGGGACTCCGCACAAAGCGCTTCCACTTCTCACCTGTTTCCCCGTCCCACCCTCAGTCAGTACCCCACATTCTACCTCGTGTCCCGATGGCCGAGTCTGCCCCTGCACAGCTGCAGGCAGAGCAGTCTTTGGTGGGGCCCTCATAGGCTCCAAAACCCAGACGTCATTCGCCAAGAGCATCTCAGCAGTCAGCACAGGGATCTCAGCAGCCTGCCTCCACCTCTGCTGAAGCCACAAAAGTTGCACCACATAGCAGTGCTAGGAAAAGGAAGAGTAAAGCTTTGTAGTTGCACATGTGTATAGGAGAAAATGTTGTGTTGTTAAGTTTCTGTTCTTCAGTAGAATCACATCAATGTTATTAGTTTGCACAACATTCCTGTCTTGCCCAGCCTTGGTTTCTGGGTGGCATGTTGCCTTTTAACTTTCTTGCTGATTATTGGGAAGACAGGAATTGACGGGGACCAATAGGGTGATGTGCAAGGGTGGTTGGTTGTTTGTAGGACTGCTTTGTGTCAGTGGCATTGGGGGGGTGGGGGGGGGGGCAGAAAGAGTGGCTGTTGCATGTGGTTCTGACCTCGGTCCACTTGTGCAACCTAAGTGATGCTTGCATTAATAAGGGCATCCTAGGCACCCCTGGCAGCAATATGAGCAGTTGGTGCTACATTGCCCTCATCATCTTCCTCCTCCTCGTCTTCTTTGTCGACCTTCTCCTCCTCCTTGGAATCATTTGCAGACAATCTGCTTTCAGCGTCTTGTCCCTCCTGCAGGTCCAATCCTCACAGTGGCGCAATGTTGTGCAGAACGCAGCACACCACGACCGTTCTGGACATCCTGGCTGGTGCGTACTGAAGGGCACCTCCAAATCTGTCTAGGCACCTCCAAATCTGTCTAGGCACCTCCAAATCTGTCTAGGCACCTGAAGTGCATCTTCAGCATGCCGTTGGATTGTTCGATCACACATCTAGCAGTTTTATGGCATTCATTATAGCACGTTGGCTTCATTGGTTGGGTTTCTTACAGTGCCATCAGCCAAGTTTGAAGTGGGTATCCCGTGTCTGCTAGCAGTGGTTGCAGGTCCAAAGAGGTCAGGGAGCTTGAACTGCAGCAAGATGAAAGCATCATGGCCGTTCCCCGGGAAACTTGCACACACCTGCAGAAATATCTTTCTATGATTGCACACCAGCTGCACATTGACGGAGTGGAAGCCATTGCAGTTCACGAATACTCCTGAATGATCTGGGGGGGTGTGCATTCATTGACGCTCTGCACCCGTGGGAAGCCAGCCAAAGACGCAAACCCAAGCACCCGTTCATTCTGACTGGCATCATCGCAGGTGAAGTTCGCATAAATGCCGTCCCTCGCAAACGACCCATGAGTCATCAATGTTCCCTTTAAGCTGCACGCTCTGGACCTCCTGAGCAGCTGGGACAGCCGGCTTTTCAAGGGGAAAAACCGCGCATGCGTGGTATTTTGAACGGGCCGCGCAGCCCCTTAAAGGGACCGCGCACCAGAACAAAAATAACGGGAACATTGTCAGTCACCTGTCTTATGCATTTGTGGGTGGCCGACTTGGAGATCCTGGATATTTCTCCGGCAGAGCCCTGGAAGCAGCTGGAGGCAAAAATATTGACGGCGGTGGTCACTTTGCTAGTCACTGGTAACGTGTGACTACCAGCTCCAGCAGGGAGCAGGTCTTCTTCTAGGAGGCTGCAGATGTCTGCCACCACCTGACGTGACAACCTGAGCCTCCTGAAGCACCGACAGGTCAAGGAAACTCAGCCTCTGCCTGTACACCCTGTGTCGTGGGTAATGCCTCCTGAGAGTTTCACCCCTCTGCTGCTCCCCTCTCTGATGTCCAGCTGCAGGTCTCTCAACAGTAGGCTGCTGCTGCTGCTGGTCATATTGCTCCTCAGCTAAGGTCTAACCTAAGGCAGCCAAGGCACCACCCATCCTGATGTGAATCAAAAAACCTCTGAAGTGTAGAAAGGAAACTCTCAGCAAAGGTACTATGAACATACCCTTTTCCACTAGCAGGTAAGAAATCAGCTGCGAGTACTGAGTATTTATTGCAGTATTTCCATGAGGTTGAATCAGCCCCCTCAATTGCCGTTGTGTTCTCACCTTGCTTTCACTGGTGAATTTCAAGAAGC
Organism: Squalus acanthias; assembly: GCA_030390025.1. Lineage (NCBI taxonomy): Eukaryota > Metazoa > Chordata > Chondrichthyes > Squaliformes > Squalidae > Squalus > Squalus acanthias. The sequence goes on from CM059428.1 coordinate 125,141,825, forward strand.
CCGGGAAACCTGTGGATACCACGTTAAACTTAAATATCGCTCGGATTGAGCGATTACCATATGCCGCGGGGGGGAGGGGTTGCACGTAACCAGCCTAACGTGCTCGTGTTAAACGTGGAAGTCGGCGGGTTGGAGCCAGCTTCCCAAAGATTTAACCCCCCACCTGCAGCCAAACCCACATGCTCCTGCTGGTTAAAATATCCCCCTATGTCTCTCTAGGCCAGGTTGCAGTTTACACACTGTGATGCTGAAACAAACAAATCTACCTAAATATTATTAAAAATCTTACATCTGCACATAGTTCCTGTCTGCACTACTCGATTTCCTGTATAGATGTATATCTCAGTTCCAATTTCTGTGTATATTTGCCGTAAACTAGGTCAGTAATATAGCTCCCATAACTGAAGAGTTGATATGTGAGAACAGGATATGTGGTGAAGGAGCCAAAAATCATTTATCTATTATGAGATAGATGCAACAATTATCCAAATGGCCTATGTTTCCCAAACAAATAGTGTGTGTCTCCTATACAAAAAGTGGTCTATAATTCACATACATTAAGTGCACAATATATGCGATATATGCATCAGTGTCACCTTTTAGACTAGCTGCCCAGCACTTTGAATTTGTGGCCCTTGATCCATTAGAGAAATGAGTCAAATATCTGTGAGCAGCATGTAATTTGTCACAGATATCTAAAAATGGCATTTCTGTTTGAGGAAGATTTCCCCTCTTGGGCAAAGCTTTCATTAGCAACACTGTTTCCCCAGAGTCTGAGTCTACTCAATTTCCCGTTGTCACATTTGTGTCACACTTTTTATGTCAATATTTTTTCCATTGTAAATTTTTATGTCCCTGAATTTGTTCAAAATTTGGCTGAAATTCTTTAGCCACCATTTTTCTCAGTAACTGAAATTTCTAATGTCCAATATAAGGTTTTAAGCAAAATAAAAAATTACATATTTAGCAATAACATGATTAAATCTATCCATTGAATTGTTTGTTGTGTCTTTAATACCTTCAGTAAACTTTTTAATTAAAGGCCTTGCTTCTCCCAAAAGCCTATGTTGATATTTGTTGATATTTATGGCCAGAACTGTGACTCTGAGTTGAATTTGGATTGTGCAGTCTAGCATGTGCAGCAACTTAATTTCCCAGGATGTATCCGTGTAGTTCAGTCATCTGTACTGATGCAATATTTTTCTTCAGCTTCTAGTGTGTGTATGTGTGCGTGCGTCTGTGTACATATATGTGTATATGGGACAGACAGTGAGAAATAATGACAGTTTGCAGGGCCGGCAGGAGGGCACCCCATTTGCATGAGTGTGGCAAATGCAAATGCCACGCCAGGCATATCTCCAACACCCGCCTGCCCGTCACTGCCAGAAACTCCAGCTTTCCACCTGAGGAGGAAATTGCTCAGCCCCACCCCCTACAACTCTACCATTTGACCTTGAGACAGAGGCTCCATCTGAATAAATTCTTTTTAAAAATTCAACATTTGCCTGGCATGGAAACCTACCAGCGGCCCACTCACGTGGCGTTCCAGTTGCCACACAAGTGTCAGGTCCCAAATGAGGCTCAGAAGCAGGAACTCCCAGTTTAGGGAGGTCCCTGAGTCTGCCTCCACATATCACATGCCTTGTGTGGAAACGTCCAGAAATGGAGGAGACCCCGTACATTTGGGAGTCTGCCATTTTCCTGAGGTTCCACTGTTTTCCCACCAAAGTAATGGCAGAAGACGAGCTGAACCTCCAGGGAACTTCCGGGTCCAGGACATTGATTGACCAAAATAATTGGTCCAAAGTCTGTTTCTTTCATCATTTCCTCTACTTACCCATATAAAACAGATATCCAGCATTGCTAGGTACTCTGGAGAAGGCAGAAGGGACTCTAAACAGCACCTGCTTCTGAAGGTTTAAAAAAAATTACATTGATAACTATTTTGACATTCGCTTTTGCGTCGTTTGTTGTAGGGATTCCAATTTTTCCACTCATTATTTCCAGAGGGCACAATAGGTATCCCATTGGGAACTCCCCTGTATCTTTGCTTTCTAGACAAAGATGAAGAGCAACAGAGGAATACCAAGCTGATCAGGTGTCATAGAGGAATTAGGCACTTTGACATTCTAACATGAATGCAGCCAGTTTTGAAGAGTGCCCAAGACTGCCCACAATAGGGGAGATTTTCCTGGTCTGCACTCAGGCTCACTGAATCACCTGGGTGTGGAGAATATTGGAAAGTTAATTGATTCCCCTTCCATTTTGTGTGCTTTGATCCAACCGATTTTCCAATATTTGCTGTCCCTAGACGATCCAGTGAGCCTGGGTGAATCTAAACAGCACCTGTTTCTGAAGGTGAAGACCCAGGAAAATCTCCCCAAAAAGCCCAGAAGTTACTGTTGGTGGTATTAGTGAATGAACACTTCATGTATTTGTATGGCATTTAAATTGGTTAATGCCTCTGTTCAAATAGCAAACAAAAAAGTCACACAAATGCATTAAACATTTATCCGTTAATATCACCAATAGTAATCTCTAGGTTAATATTCCAAATGTAGCCTTATCAATTATATATACAAGGCTACAATATCTTGTTTTCACTCAAAATCTAATTAAACAGTCAATCACCTAAAATTTGTGTCCTCTGGTTCTCAACCCTTCTGCCAATGGGAACAGTTTCTCTCTATCTACTCTGTCCAGACCCCTCATGATTTTGAACACCTCTATCAAATCTCCTCTCAATCTTCTCTGCTCCAAGGAGAACAACCCCAGCTTCTCCAGTCTATCAACATAACTGAAATTCCTCATTCCTGGAATCATTCTCGTAAATATTTTCTGCACCCTCTCTAAGGCCTGCACATCCTTCCTAAAGTGTGATGCCCAGAATTGGACACAATACTCCAGTTGGGGCCGAACCAGTGTTTTATAAAGGTTCTTCATAATTTCCACGCTTTTGTACTCTATACCTCTATTTATGAAGTCCAGGATCCCATAAGACGTTTTAACTGCTTTCTCAACCTGCCCTGCCACCTTCAATGATTTGTGCACACATACCCACAGGTCTCTCTGTTCGTGCACCCACTTTAGGATCGTACCCTTTAGTTTATATGTCCTCTCCTCATTCTTTCTACCAAAATATATCACCAAAATGGGCACCTGAGCAGGGAGACAGAGGAAAGCGTGTCAGGAAGGGACAGAAGGTATGGAGTAAAAGGTAAAGTGTTAAAAAAAGGAAAAAGCAGGAACTAAGTGTCACAAAACTTATTTGAAAGTTCTTTATCTGAATGCACGTAGCATTCGTAACAAAATGGACGAGTTAACGGCACAAATAACTACGTATGGGTATGATCTTGTGGCCATTACAGAAACATGGCTGCAGGGTGACAACGACTGGGAACTAAATATGCCAGGGTATTTAACAATCAGGAAGGACAGGCAGGAAGGAAGGGGAGGTGGGGTGGCTATGTTAATAAAGGAAGGAATCACTGTAATACAGAGAAATGATATTGGGTCAAAGGATCAGGATAATGAAACAGTTTGGGTGGAGATAAGGAATAATAAGGGGAAAAAAACACTAGTGGGAGTAGTATATAGGCCTCCTAATAGTTGCAACTCTGCTGGAAGAAGTATTAATCAGGAAATAGTTGGGGCATGTAATAAGGGAACAGCTATAATTATGGGGGATTTTAACTATCATATAACTGGACAAATCAAATTGGGCAGGGCAGCCTTGAGGAAGAGTTTATTGAGTGTATTAGGGATGGATTTCTTGAGCAGTATGTAACTGATCCTACAAGGGGGCAAGCAACCTTGGACCTGGTCCTGTGTAATGAGTCAGGATTAATTAATAATGTCCTAGTTAAGGATCCCCTTGGAATGAGTGACCATAACATGGTTGAATTCCATATCCAATTAGAGAGTGAGAAGGTTGGTTCTCAAACAAGCGTACTGAGCTTGAATAAAGGAGACTATGATGGTATGAGAGCGGAATTGATTAAAGTGGACTGGGAAAATAGATTAAAGGGTAAGACGGTACATGAGCAGTGGTGTTCATTTAAGGAGTTATTTTACAACTTTCAAAAGAAATATATTCCACTGAGGAAAAAAGGGTGTAAAAGAAATGACAGCCATCCGTGGCTAAGTAAAGAAATTAAGGATAGTATCCAACTAAAAACAAGGACATATAAGGTAGCCAAACTTAGTGGGAGGATAGAAGATTGGGAAGTCTTCAAAAGACAGCAAAAAGTAACTAAAGGATTGATTAAGAAAGGGAAGATAGATTATGAAAATAAATTAGCAAAAAATATAAAAACAGATAGCAAGAGTTTCTATAGTTATATAAAAAGAAAAAGGGTGGCTAAGGCAAACGTAGGTCCCTTAGAGGATGAGACCAGGAAATTAATGGTGAGAAACATGGAGATGGCAAAAATGCTGAACAAATATTTTGTTTCAGTCTTTACGGTAGAGGATACTAAGAATATCCCAACACTGGACAAACAGGGGGCTCTAGTGGGGGAGGAGCTCAATATGATTAAAATCACTAAGGAATTGGTACTCAGTAAAATAATGGGACTCAAGGCGGATAAATCCCCTGGACCTGATGGCTTACATCCTAGGGTCTTGAGGGAAGTGGCAGTAGGGATTGTGGATGCTTTGGTAATAATTTTCCAAAATTCCCTGGACTCAGCAAAGGTCCCGGCAGATTGGAAAACTGCTAATGTAACATCCTTATTTAAAAAGGGTAGTAGGCAGAAGGCTGGAAATTATAGACCAGTTAGCCTAACATCTGTGGTGGGTAAAATTTTGGAGTCTATTATTAAGGAGACAGTAACGGAACATTTAGATATACATAATTTAATAGGACAAAGTCAGCATGGCTTTATGAAGGGGAAGTCATGTCTGACAAATTTGCTTGAGTTCTTTGAGGACATAACGTACAGGGTGGATAAAGGGGAACCAGTGGACGTAGTATATTTAGACTTCCAGAAGGCATTCGACAAGGTGCCACATAAAAGATTATTGCTCAAGATAAAAAATCACTGGATTGGGGGTAATATTCTGGCATGGGTGGAGGATTGGTTATCTAACAGGAAGCAGAGAGTTGGGATAAATGGTTCATTCTCGGACTGGCAACCAGTAGCCAGTGGTGTTCCGCAGGGGTCGGTGCTGGGTCCCCAACTCTTTACAATCTATATTAACGATTTGAAGGAGGGGACCGAGTGTAACATATCAAAGTTTGCAGATGATACAAAGATGGGAGGGAAAGTAGAAAGTGAGGAGCACATAAAAAACCTACAAGGGGATATAGACAGGCTGGGTGAGTGGGCGGAGATTTGGCAGATGCAATACAATATTGGAAAATGTGAGGTTATGCACTTTGGCAGGAAAAATCAGAGAGCAAGTTATTGGCCCAGAAATTGATCTCGCTCTGTTCCCGCGGGGGTAAGGAGCAGGCGCGATCTCTCACTCCGCGTTGGCTTTTTCAGATCCAGCTCGCACGAACTTGATGTTCTAGACATCAGCTGGGCAGTGCTTGCGTATCCCACCGGCGTAGTGAATTCGCGCGAGCTGTGGGATCACGTGACTCAGTTAGAGCCAATGGCAGCACACCATCTTCCATTCATAAGTTTCACATACGTGCTGTGAAAGCTATGAATCTTACACACCCCCAAAATAACAGCTAAACCTCAATTAAATTTAAAAAAAACATCACATTAATAAAATAAGTATAGTTAAATAAATTAACCATTTTAAATAAAAAATTAAATTTTTGAAAAAATTTTAAATCTTTTAAAAAGTTATAAAAATAAACTTACCTGTCTTTAAAGTCTCTAAAAAAGATATACCTGTTAAAAAAAATTCAAAATAATACTTAATTCACTACTTACCTTGTTAAAAGTGGGTCTTACTCCTCCTTTTCTCGTTTCTAAAATCTTCCGTCCTTACCTGCGCGTCCAAAGCACTAAGTGCACAGCGTGCGCGCAGCCTGTAGCGCGCACGCGGTGCACCGAGGAACCGCCCCCTTTTCCAAAGACCAAGTGCCGGTTTTCAGCGCATGCGCAGTGCATGCAGAAAACCGGCAATTGGAGAGAGAATACGCGAGAGTACGCAGTGCGTACTCTCGCGCAGCGGGATCAATTTTTGGCCCATTATCTTAATGGCGAGAAACTGGAAAGTACTGCATTACAAAGGGATCTGGGGGTCCTAGTGCAAGAAAATCAAAAAATTAGTATGCAGGTGCAGCAGGTGATCAAGAAGGCCAACGGAATGTTGGCTTTTATTGCTAGGGGGATAGATTATAAAAACAGGGAGGTATTGCTGCAGTTATATAAGGTATTGGTGAGACCGAACCTGGAATACTGCGTACAGTTTTGGTGTCCATACTTAAGAAAAGACATACTTGCTCTCGAGGCAGTACAAAGAAGGTTCACTCGGTTAATCCCGGGGATGAGGGGGTGGACATATGAGGAGAGGTTGAGTAGATTGGGACTCTACTCATTGGAGTTCAGAAGAATGAGAGGCGATCTTATTGAAACATATAAGATTGTGAAGGGGCTTGATCGGGTGGATGCGATAAGGATGTTCCCAAAGATGGGTGAAACTAGAACTAGGGGGCATAATCTTAGAATAAGGGCCTGCTCTTTCAAAACTGAGATGAGGAGAAACTTCTTCACTCAGAGGGTAGTAGGTCTGTGGAATTTGCTGCCCCAGGAAGCTACATCATTAAATAAATTTAAAACAGAAATAGATAGTTTCCTAGAGGTAAAGGGAATTAAGGGTTACGGTGAGCGGGCAGGAAATTGGACATGAGGCTAAGTTCGGATTGGTCAGGGCCCTGTGGGTGGCGGAGCGGGCCCAGGGGCTGAGTGGCCGGGTCCTGCTCCTACTTCTTGTGTTCTTTAGATTTGAGGTTAGGATCAGATCAGCCATGATCTTATTGAATGGCGGAGCAGGCTCGAGGGGCCGATTGGCCTACTCCTGCTCCTATTTCTTATGTTCACACTTTTCTGCGTTAAATTTCATCTGCCACATGTCCGCCCATTTCATCAGCCTGTCTATGTCTTCCTGAAGTCTATCACTCTCCTCCTCACTGTTCACTATACTGCCAAGTTTTGTGTCATCTGCAAATTTTCTAATGATGTCTAAGGGGATCCTCTCAGACCATACTAGTTACACTACTATTGCTTCATGGGGTGTACAGAGCCACGTATAGAACAGGGAAATAGATTTATTCCCCAAATAGACAGCTAGGGATAATATTAACACCCCTAGTTTTCTTACCACGTAAACCATCAGAGAACACAGGTGGATGTCCCTCACTAGGTCCCCAGATATTGGAATCTACCCACACACTTGGGTGGGCAGTTAAAATTGCCCTGGTTCTTACCTGTCCGAAAGCAGTCATGATCACAACATCTGCAATTTTAACCTGCTCTCCTGAGCAGGCAGTAAGGACACACACCCGGAGCCAACAGGGTCCTTCTTTACATATGCATGTTGCGGCCCAATAACATCATTGAGACACGACTGTAATTTTAACTCAGGCCTGAGCGGGGAATCCGCCTGGAGTTAAAATCAGGACCGTAAAATTTATTCCTTAAAATCAGCTATGTTTGTTACTTTAGCTTTAATATAGGCCAGAATTTGCCTTACCTTGGCGGGTCTGGTGCGGGCGGCTGCCAAGTTGGGTCCTGACCCCGTTGCTACCTCCATCCCACTCCACAGAATGACTTTCCGATAATGGGGCCCGTCCTGCGCGTTGCCCTGCCCAACTAAATGGAGCGGGTCTGGTGACGTCATCGATGACACGTTTTCAGCCGCGATATTTAAACGGACCATGGCCACATTACATTTGAAGTTTCATCTAGGATAGTGCAGTCAGTGCAATTGATTTCCACTGCTGTACACAGGGGCATAAATAACTGCACAGCGGCAGAGGGCTGCATCCAGGTTCTCCGATGACTTCCTCCACATGCTTGTGGAGGGAGTCCGAGCACGCAGTGAGCTCCTCTTCCCTCCTGATGGGTGGAAGAGACCTCCCCAGTAAAGCAAAGGAGCCTGGCTCCAGATAGCCGAGGAGGTGAACAGCAGGGATGTCGTGAGGAGGATCTGGGTGCAGTGCTGCAAACGCTTCGATAATCTTGTGAGATTAGGAAAGGTGAGTACAAAGCCACACTCACCTTCATCCTGCTGTGCCTCTCATCACATCCCCATCACTCTGCCTTCCCAACCCTACTCCTGCACATCCTTACTCACACCAACATACCTTGCACCTCCACCCATCCCTCTCTATCTACATTATCACATCCCCATCTGACTAGCCACCCCTCACACTCACCCTCATCCTAGTGCAATCATACCAACTAACACACAAGGAGGCCACTTGGAATTGCCACCCCACTCCATCATAGTCACCCTCTACCTATGTAAGCCATCCATTCCTTACACTCATTTCATCACTCTAACTCAACCGTCTCTTCTTTCCCTCCTTGCAGGAAAAGAGAGCCCACAATAAGAGGGAGCGGGAGAGAACTGGTGGAGGGCCTCGATCACTCGCAACCCTGACCACTGCAGAGGAGGCGGTGTTGGAGCTCTCGGGAGTGCCCGAGCACCCGGAAGTGTAAGACGGACAGAGGGGGACATCTCAGCAACCTGGTGTCAGAATCACTTTTCATACAGCTACCTGGCATACATCAGTCACTCATATGGGGGCTGATGTCAGCAGCCACTGAATGATAATTATGTGCATAATGTTATCTGTGCCCAATGTGCATATGACATATGCAACTCATGTCTTTACTCTCCCACAGGTTCATCAAGAGCCCCCCGCCCCCCCAGCACTGTCCAGGAGGAAGCCGAAGCCGATTCCTCAGAGGAGCCTCCAGTCTCTGAGGGCGCAGCATCACCAGACATAAGCGCACCTAGCACCAGCGCAGAGACGCACACCTCGGTGGGTTCCACGCGAGATAGAGTAGTGTTGTTACCTGGTGTCTCACAAATCACAAGAGCAGATGGTGAAGACAGGGTCAGCAGTGGAGACTCCTTGCCGGAGAGCGCAGGACGCTCCCAGCTCTGTTCAGCTGCATGCAGCTGCCGAGCCTCGGGGGCCATCCAGAAAGAGGGCGATCCTGGAGTTGCAGGAACAAGTGCAGGAGGCTCTGACAGGTTTTGCGAGCGTGATGACTGCCACTGTTCAGAGATTGGAGGAGTCCTTCTCCAACATGAGCACCACCGTGTCGCAGGCAGTGGCGACTGTACACTCCTCCATGGATAGGATGGCCACCTACATGGAGCAGCTAATGCGCCAGTCGCAGGAGCACATGGTGTCTAAGCAAAATAGATGGCTATCTATGGAGGAGAGATGGGTATCTATGGAGGAGAGATGGCTATCTATGGCGGAAAGATGGCTATCTATGGAGAATAGATGGGTATCTATGGAGCATATATGGGTATCTATGGAGGAGAGATGGCTATCTATGGCGGAGAGATGGCTATCTATGGCGGAGAGATGGTATCTATGGAGGATAGATGGGTATCTATGGAGAATAGATGGGTATCTATGGAGGATAGATGGCTATCTATGGAGAATAGATGGGTATCTATGGAGAATAGATGGGTATCTATGGAGGAGAGATGGCTATCTATCGAGAGTAGATCCCAGAGGTTCATTGACATCCTCTCTAGGAGGGATGTCAGTATAGACGTGGGTCCTCATGACCCCACTGATGTGCAGCAAGGGGCTCTCCAGCTTCTTGCTAGCAGGGAAGTGCGGGTGGCCCATGAGAAGGATGATGGTGAGAGGGGACATGGAAGTGGGGGCTCCTCTCCAAGTGCTCACACTTCTCCCCCCTTGCCAACCCCTCAGTCAGAGCCCCAAATGCCTCCCCGGACAGCGATGGCCGAGTCTGCCCCTGTACAGTCGCAGGAGGAGCAGACATTGGCGGGGCCCTCACAGGCTTCAAAACCCAGGGGACGTCTGCCAAGAGTGTCAAAGCAGTCGCAGCAGGGAAGTGAGCAGGCTGCCTCTACCTCTGCTGAAGCCACAGGGGTAACACCACGTAGATGCACACGTAAAAGGTGCCACACAAGTAGATTCACAAGGGTAGTCACTTGGGTGTTTTGTTCGATGTTATTGTGAAGTTTCCGTTAAATAGATTTCTTTTCAAAACTTTCCGGTCTTGGACAAATTTGTGTGCACAATGGGAAGTGGCTTAGTTAGTTGGAGTGAAGGGTCAGACCTAACTTTACCTCCAGTAATGGTGGTGCCTGTAAAAGGAATGGATTGATCATTATAGGGATGCTTTATGGTCTGGCTGTGGGGTGTTGCCAACCTGGCAAGGCATGTGGCAGCCATATGGGTGTACTGCATAAAGTTAAGTAAATTTGGCCATGTTGAGGCCATCCCTGGCAGCAATGTGCTCACGTGCTGGTGCCATCTGCACCGCAGGTTCCTCCAGCTCTTCCTCCTCCTCATCTTCCACCTGATGCTCTTCCTGTTCCTCCTTCTCCTCCTCATCCTCTGAGGAGACTATGCGCTCTGCGCCTTGTTTCTCATGCAGTGCTAATCCTCACTGCCGCGTTATGTTGTGCAGGGCACAGCAGACCACAATGATACTGGAGACCCTGGCTGCTGTGCACTGAAGGGCTCCTCCAGATCTGTCAAGGCACCTGAGGCGCATTTTGAGCAGGCCTATTATCTGCTCTATAACACATCTGGTGGAGATGTGGCTTTCATTATATCTCTCCTGGGCCTCAGTACTTGGCCTCCTCAAGGGTGTCATGAGCCACGTCTTCAGTGGATAGCCCTTGTCTCCAAGCAGCCAGCCGGAAAGTCTGTTTGGAGGTGCGAACAGCTGAGGGAGGGTAGAATGGCGAAGGATGAAAGAGTCATGACAGCTGCCAGGGAATCTGGCGCACACATGCATGATAATCTTCCTATGGTTGCAGACGAGCTGCACCTTGAGGGAGTGGAAGCCCTTGTGATTGACAAAGACTCCTGGTGATGTGGAGGTGCCCTGATGGCCACATGTGTGCAGCCGATGACGCCCTGCACCCGTGGGAAACCAGTCAGAGTGGCAAAGCTGAGCGCCTGCTCAGTAACACTGGATTCATCAGTGGCAAAGTTGATATAATTGGCTGACTTGTCAAACAGAACATCGGTGACCTGTGTGATGTATCTGTGGGCAGTCGACTGCGAGATGCCGCAAATGTCTGCTGCAGATCCCTGGAAGGGGCCTGAGGCAAAGAAGTTGAGGGTAATGGTGACTTTGACAGCTCCTCTGGACTGCAGGTCTTGGTCCAGTAATGTGCAAATGTCTGCGATAACCTGGGGTGATAGCCTCAGCCTCCTTTGGCATTGCTGCTCAGTCATGTTGATGAAGCTCATCCTTTGCCTGTATACCCTGTGTTGGGAGTATCACCTCTGGCGTGGTGCAGCCCTGCACTCATGCCCTCTGTCCTGTGCAGCATCAGGGCATTGAGGAGAAGCTTGCTGGTGTTGTTGTTGGTGCTGCTGGTGTAGCTGGTGCTGCTGGTGTTGGGGCTGATTGTGATCAGATTTTGAGGACCAAGGTGAGACAGTATAAATGGTACCCATGCTGATGGAATAAATAGCAGGTGAAGTAGAGTTGACAGAAGCAATCTGTCAATGGTGAGAGAGGTTCTTCCAATGAGGTGACAGTGGATGGAGACTTTGCTTGAAACACTTGCAGCCTACAGAAAGCTCAGTCCGTGTTGCAAATGCAGTGAGAAACAGCGTCTGCCTGAGGAAAGTGATCAGCTGTCAGGTGGGAGCTTTTATAGTGCATTTCATCCTGTCAACTAATCATCTGGAGCATTGACCACTCAACTCCCGCCTTAGGTTTACAGACGTGGTTCCCGAGCAGCGTGCTCCCCGTGGGAATCCAGTGAAATTTAAAAGGTAAGTTTAAAATCACTCTTTAGGGTCTGACAGCAAGGTAATAATTGTTTAAATTGGGTCGCCCGCCGCTGGCGGTCGGGTCGGCTTCGCAAAGACATGCCTGTGGGAAAGGCGAGTGGGAGCGAGAACCCACTGTCAAAAAAAACAACTTTCCCACCCGACCCGACACCGATCTCGCCCACTACCACCTCAGAAAAATCCAGCCATAGACACTAGGAAACATAATGTAGGGAAACATTTGGTGTGATATCATACTGAATGTACATGTAAAGGGGCATTTTGTATCTCTGCCACCATTTCTAAAGGGTTAAGTGCAACTGAACCCAAAGCTGGCTGAATTGTTTAGGTAGGGCTTAACAAATAAACCTAAAATGATCACATTCGCAGTTTGTTCAGGGACTATTCCTAGATCATATTCAAAATAAAAATTTCCAGTGATTTCTATTAACCTTGTACATTATCTAGAAATATGCATAACTCTCACCCGTTATAATTTTGTCATCTATCATTGTCATTTCTCATCATAATAATCTGCAAATTAAATGTATCAAATATAAAGTACTTAACATTCCCTGCAGTGGTCTGATTGGTAATACTGTGGCCGCGATTTCGCCAGCGGAGGCGGGAGTGTGGCGGAGAGGTGGGTGGCGGGTCCCGGTCCCGCTCCCAGCTCCAGTCCGCTCTCTCCAAGTGATTTTGCCCTAATTGGGCTTGTTAAGCCCGCCCTGCGCGTTTCCCAGCCAATTAAAAGAAAGCGGTTCTGATGACATCATTTGATGAAGCGTCATCAGCCGGTTTCCTTAAAGGGGCCATGTCCACATTCATTTTGACAGTTGTGCTGTCAGTGTTCTACATCATTGAGGTGCTGCAAACACTGACAAGCACTGCACAGAGGTGCATGCCTGCACCCAGGCTCTCCCATGACTTCCTCCATATGCTTATGGAGGGAGTCACAGCACTTCCCTTCCCAGGACACCAACGCAGCCCGGTTGCACATTGCACAGGAGGGCAAAAGCAGGGATTTCGTCAGGAGGACCAGGCTGCAGTGGCGCAAGCCTCTCAATGATCTGAGGAGATCATGAAACGTTACTGCCAAGCCACACTCAACCTCATCCTGCTGTGCCACTCATCACATCCCTATCAATCTGCCTTCCCTACCCTACTCCTGCACATCTTACTCACACCAACTTGCCTTGCACCTCCACCCATCCCTCTCTATCTACGTTATCACTTCCCCATCTCACTAGCCACCCCTCACACTCACCCTCGTCCTAGTGCAATCATACCAACTAACAACACACAAGGGTAGGCACTTGAGTGGTTTAGTCAATGTTCATTTGAAGTTTCTGTTAATGTATTGTCAAACATTGAAATCTATATTTTCAACACTTTACCTTATTGGACAGATCTGTGCTCACCTTTAGTAGTGTCTTAGTGAGTTCCTTTGAAAGTTGATAGATAACTCCCCCCCCCCCCCCCACTCCCAATTGTGATGAGTGTGAAAGGAATGGCTTGGACATAATAGGGATGCTTTATGGTGCTGGTGTGGGGTGGTGTCAACCTGGCGCATCATGTGTCAGCCAGGGTGTACAGCGTCAAGTGAAGTAAATCTGGCCATGCTGATGTCATCGCTGGCCTCCCAGGCAGTAATGTTCTCGGGTGCTGATGCCCTGTGTCCTGTGCAGCATCAGGTGATGGCGGAGAAGGTTGGTGTTATTGTTGGTGTTGTTGTTGGTGATGTTGTTGGTGATGTTGGTGTGCCTGGTGATGTTGGTGCTGGGGCTGATTGTGAAGGAATTCAGAGGACCAAGGTGAGATTTTTTCAAGGGCACCAATGTTGCTGGAATAGATGGCAGCTGAAGTTGAGATGACAGAAGCGATCTGTCAATGGTGAGAGAGGTTGCTCCAAGGAGGTGACAGTGGATAAAGAGTTTACTCCAAACACTTCCAAACTGCATACAGCTCAAAAGTGTCTTCCAAGTCCTGAAGGCTCAAGCTTCTGACATTGGAAAGTGACCAGCTGTGAAATTGTAGCTGTCACCTATTCACAGCAGTGGGAAGACATAGAGAACCCAACCTACTTACCTGACTTGAACTCCGAACGACAGGAACCTCGTAGAAAAAGTGGTAAAATAGAAATAGGCTGGCAAAAATTGTAGTTAACGAGCATTTAACAAGCATTTAACTATCTTAAATGCCTCCCCCGCCGCTTGGTGTCGGGTCTGTTCTGAAATCGCAGACCCGACACTTTGCTTGGAAACTTACATGGAGGCGGGTTCGGAGAGGGTTCCAATTCACTGTCAATCATTTCGATTTTGACAGTGGACCCGCCTCCAAACCCGCACTCTGAGCGATGGCAAAATTCAGCCCTGTATGTTTTTAATACATTGCCTGCTCAATATTTGATTTAATCGATTAAATTGAAACCAAGAAGAAGTTTAAACGTAAGAGGAAATGCTTTTGATTAATGAAGGAAAGCCAGATCTTAACTTCTTCATGTTCAAAACCCTATGATTTGCTGTATGTGAATAATAATGTGTATTGAACAGCAATACATTGTGGTGGACGTAAAAATTTCCTGTCGACAACTGCAAATTATTCCCCAATCCTTCTTCTTAGGCAGTCCCTCGGAACTGAGGATGACTTGCTTCCACATTAAAAATGAGTTCTCAGGTGACTGATGAGTCCAATGCTGGAAGCCTGTGGTAACAACAGTAATATTATGAATACTACAGGATATCATCATAGAGCGTACAGATTACGACTGACAGGAATAAAATGGGCTCAATATTGAATACATTTACAATTCCTTTTAAATCATCCGGCAGGAGCCAAGTAAATTTGCAAGTTAAAAGGAGTTCCAAGATAAAGGGACAAAAAACAGAAAATGCGAGAAGTACACAGCTTCTGATTTGTAAAGATTAAAGATATGTTACTCTGTCAGAACCCAAGAAAAAGGAGGGTTGGAATGTGCTTTCCCACTTCTCAGTTAGATTTATTTACACCTTATTTTGTTTTGGGATAGTTTAACATAGTTTATGGGAGTTTTGGTTTGGAATGTGCTTAATTTGTTTTGTTTTCCACACTTCTCAGTGAGATGGATTAAAAAAGGAATCCAACTCAAACTTGAAACTAATGCAGATCCATAACTTGGCTAGTTGCATCTTAATCGGAGCACACAGGCTCACCTTGTTAAGACAGTGAATAACTGAGCCGTACAGGCCATGATGTGGAGATGCCGGTGTTGGACTGGGGTGGACAAAAATGAGAAGTCGCACAACACCAGGTTATAGTCCAACAGTTTTATTTAAAATTACGAACTTTCGGAGCTGTTGCCCCTTCGTCAGGTAAAGGTACAATGAGGGAATCTATTAAACAGTATATAAACACAGAAAGCAATTTGTCTGCAGAGATACAATCTTTCAGGGAGGCATTACATCAAAGACACACCAGAGCACAGCCAAGACAATGAGATGGGTCACAGGGGGTCCAACGTGTCAAATCCTGCCGTCTGCAGTTGAGCTTTTAACTTTTTTTTTGTTTGTTTTTTTGGGGGGTTTTTTGTGGTTTTTTTAAAAACTGGAAAGACAGACAACGATGTCGAGTCACGTTCTGTAGCGTGACATGAACCCGAGATCCCTATTGAGGCTGTCCTCATGGGTGCAGAACTTGGCTATCAGTTTCTGCTCGATGATTTTGCGTTGTCGTGTGTCTCGAAGGCCGCCTTGGAGAACGCTAACCCGCAGATCCGAGGCTGAATGTCCTTGACTGCTGAAGTGTTCCCCGACTGGGAGGTAACAATCCTGCCTGGCGATTGTTGCACGGTGTCCGTTCATACGTTGTCTCAGTGTCTGCATGGTCTCGCCGATGTACCATGCTCCGGGGCATCCTTTCCTGCAACGTATGAGGTAGACAACGTTGGCCGAGTCACATGAGTATGTACCATGTACCTGGTGGGTAGTGTCCTCACGTGTGATGATGGTATCTGTGTTGATGATCTGGCATGTCTTGCAGAGGTTGCCGTGGCAGGGTTGTGTGGTGTCGTGGTCGCTGTTCTCCTGACAGCTGGGTAATTTGCTGCGAACGATGGTACTTTTGAGGTTAGGCGGCTGCTTGAAGGTGAGTAGTGGAGGCGTGGGGATGGCCTTAGCAAGGTGTTCATCATTATCGATGACATGTTGAAGGCTGCGAAGAACATGGCGTAGTTTCTCCGTACAGGCCAGGAAGAGCTCAGACTCAATCCTCAGTTTGTGCTGAGTTACTTGATCTTACCCAGGGTGATGGTAGGGGCAGTAAACTCATTTTAAGAAGGAAAAAAAAATCAGTCAGGGTTCTCTGACAATTGATTACTATCCAGTTACCCCCTAATGGCAGTGCATATTAGGTGAACACCTGATGGTGGCCACCAGTCGAATAGCTTGCAGATAGTCACTGTTTAGGCTCACAAATAAAGGACTACTTGGGTGAGGTATCGGAGCATCTCTTGCTTGTTAAATTATCAAGCAGTCAAAACTTTCAGGAGAGAAAGGGAAAAAAGATGAAGAAGAGAGCACTGTACACATCTAAAAATAATAATAGTCACCCTGGAGGAATTTCAAGTTGTAATCTAATCATGGGGTTGAAATGCAGCACCACTTGGAAGTTTTTGAATCACTTCAAGTATATCTTAATTAGAAACAAAATGAGCTTGATGAAATTGTGCATTGCAAATGAGGGTAAAATGCTTAGTTAAATTGTGCATCAATAGGTAAATTGAGCAGGGCATCTCACGGTGTGTCCAGTTAGTTAGACTTTTTCCTGTCCTCTCCAGCTCAAAATTATTTTGCCCTGTAAGTTGCTGATAGTGCAAGCTGATAACAGCGCAGCAAAGGCAACAGGGCATCTGGGACCTTGGTGAACGACAGGACCAACAGGAAGGCTGCTTCAGCAGCACCCGCCCCAAACCAGAGCAGTGCCATGCCACTCCAATGACAGAAAGGAGGCTTTGAAAAAGCCCAATGAAAATGTTCTGCCCTGAAATTTCTGTTGGGCTGCTGCAATGGCAGAAGAGAAGTGGAGCGGACCCTAAGTCTGCCCGAGTGGAAACCCCAAGACTGAAATGTGGGGTGAGTGCATCATGCCAGTAAGAGTACTTCAGCAACCCCTCCCCGGCCACTCACTCAATCTGAGCTAGAGCATGCAAAAACTTGGCATCTCGAGTTTAATAACGTCACATCCTACCCATCATCACGACTATTTATTTACAGCTCTGCAATATTGGTTGTCCCCAGCCTACCTCACAGTCAATGAAACTCACACTTGTCGTCTCTAGACTCCCTCCCTCCAGACTCCACCCTCCATAAACTCAAATGTATTCAAAATTCAGCCACCCATATCTGCACTAAGTCCCACGCGCCAATCAATCCATCCTTGATGACGTCCATTGACTCCCTGCATTGAAGTTAAGATCCTTGTCCACATCTTCAAATACCTGAACAGACTCCCCCTATTTCTGCAACCTCCACCAGCTTAATATCCCCTCACAGACCATTCTGTCTTCCAGCTGTGGCCTTTTGTGTACCTTTCCCTTCATTCCATTGTTGCTGACAGAACCTAATGCCACCTCAGCCCTCTGCCTCTCCACCTCTCACCACCTTTAAAAATCTTTTCAATACCTGTCTTTTCAGCCAAGCTTTTGAGCACCTCTTGATATTCTTCTACCATGGCTTGGTGTCCATTCCTTTATCTGTTTTAATCTCCTCCAGTTTATAATGTGTCTTCTTACATTTTCTATATTAGAGGCACTGTATAAATGCAAGCGATTATTGTTGTTGTATTTCCATCTACTTGCTGAGTTTCCTAATATCTTTCTGAATTTGATTTTATTGTTCCTCATTATTTGATTTGTTTCCAATTTTACTATCATATGCATACTTGGACATTTTACCTTAGTGCCCTCATGTAAGTCATTTATATATTTATATATATCATCAAAGTTAAGGAACCCAGTATTATTATTATAAATAAAAATTAAACCCTTTTGTGTCCCCCACCTCTAGCTTTAAAAGTTTCCATTAATAGCTATTCTCAATTCCCTTTCTTTGAGCCAGTTTTTACCTATCCGTCCATTTTTCCTTTTCCTCATAGAATCATAGAATAATACAGCACAGAAGGAGGCCATTCGGCCCATCGAGTATGCGCTGGCTCTTTCGAAGGGCAATCCAGTTAGTCTAGATGTTTCTTTATCCTAACCATTACATTCCAATGTAGAATTTTGTCAAAGGGTTTTGAATATATTAGTATATTAGCAGATTTTCCATGGCATTGCTCATAGCGGGTCAGCTGTTATCATGGCCCGCATTTTCCAATCCCTACGGGTGGGTACGGGCTGTGTACACACCCGTAGGGACATCGGAAATGCCGGTTTCGGGCATGCGAAGCGCATGCGCTGAAAACTGGCATTTCCGATCTGTCAAGAATGCTCTAGACAGATCAGACGCTGCCCTGGAGAAGGGCCTCTGCGGGCCGATCGTTCCGCTTTCTGCAGAACCTCCGCCTGCAGAAAACCCTTAGAAATCTTACGCCTGGTAAAAGCAAGCGTACGGTCTGCTTTTACCAGCATAAGAGTTGAAAAAAAGTAAAGAAAAATATTTTTTTTTCACTCATTTATAATTTAAAAATCCTTTTAAAAAAGGTAAGTTTATTTTTAGCCCTGTAAAAAACTTCAATTATTTAAAAAAAAAAAAAAAATTTTGTTTAAAATATTTAATTTATTGTAATTTTAACTCATTTTAAAAACGTGATTAAAAAAAAATTATTTAATGTTTACTGTGTTTTTAGGGTGATCTCCATTCATATATTTGACAGGTCTATCTGTCAAAAATATGAAGGGAGATTCCCTTCTCCTATTGGCTGGCCTGGCCCACATGATCCCAGGGATGCTTGCGAACTGCCTGCGCCCCCAGAGAGGCCCAGGATCGGAAGTGTCCGGACCTCGGGAGCCCTCAGGTAAGAGCGTAGCTTTTCTTCCGAAAGGAGGCATCCGTACGCAGGAAGCCTCCTATCGGAAATTACAGGCCAGTGTTTTATAACAAAAGGAACATTACACCATGTAATCAAATTGCATTATTCTGCTGCTAAATCTAGCCTATCCTTTTGTCTAATTACTATAAATAGGAACATTCCATGGTTAATTAGCATTTAATTGCTATTGGTGCAGGTATCTTTGCAGCTGATGACACAACCTCTGACTTTCTATTGACCTGCAGTCTGTGATCATTGGCAGGTAGAAATGTTATTCCCTCCAGACACAGTTGGTAACTTCTTGGCAGGTGTGGCCGATCAGACTATGCTGGCTGTTGACCTCCCTGGAACGACTTTTTTCATGCAGTGCAGCTTCGGCTTGACATGCTATGATTCCAAAGAACCATCCAGCATTACAATTAGTCTGGACTCCATGCACTGGGGATGATTTTGGTCTCTCCACTATCCCATTTTTTGCCGGAGCAAGGTGGTAGCAAAACCAAAAATCACAATGATGAACTTATTGCTCCGTTCATGCTGTCGTCCCACCTCTTGGAGCGAGCCAGGAAATAAGCATTCAGGATTTCTGCTGGCAACAGGCGGGAAGAATTATTGCAAGAATTTGAATTCAGTTTAAAAAATCTGGGAATACAAGTGACCATGAAGCTGTCGGATTGTCGCAAAAACCCAACTGTTTCACGAATGTACTTTAGGGAAGGAGAGCTGCCGTCCTTACCCAGTCTGGCCTACATGTGACTCCAGCCCCACACCAACGTGGCTGACTCTTAACTGCCATCTGAAGCGGCCCAGCAAGGCACTCGAGTGTATTAAACTGCTACACTGTAGTGGCTCAATAATATGGCCCACCACCACCACCACCACCATCACAAGGGCATAGAGATGGACAATGAATGCCGGCCTTGCCAGCAACGCCCTCACATCTCAGGAATAATATTTGATGACCTGACTCTCTGTTTTAAATTAGAACAGTCAGCTCAGCTCCACGGAGGAGACACTGGATTTCCCCCTCCCCCCCCATCCCCTCCTCCCTCTCCCCGTCCCTCCCCCTCCTCCTCCTCTCCTCTCCTCTCCTCTCCCCTCCCCCTCCTCCCCTCCTCTTCACCCCCTTCCCCTCTTCCCCTCCCCCCTCCCCCCTCTTTCCCTCCCCCCTCCCCCCTCCCCCCCTCTTTCCCTCCCCCCTCCCCCCTCCCCCTCCCCCCCTCTTCCCCTCCCCCTCCTCCCCTCCCCCCTCCCCCCCTCTTCCCCCCCCTTACCCCCCCTCCCCCCTCCCCCCTCTTCCCCTCTTCCCCCCTTCCCCTCCTCCCCCCTTCTTCCCCTCCTCCCCCTCCCCCCCTCTTCCTCCTCCCCCTCCCCCCCATCCCCTCCTCCCCCTCCCCCCTTCCCCTCCTCCCCCTCCCCCCTTCCCCTCCTCCCCCTCCCCCCCTTCCCCTCCTCCCCTCCTCCCCCTCCCCCCCTTCCCCTCCTCCCCCTCCCCCCCTTCCCCTCCTCCCCCTCCCCCCCTTCCCCTCCTCCCCCTCCCCCCTTCCCCTCCTCCCCCCCTCTTCCCCTCCTCCCCCTCCCTCCCTCTTCCCCCTCCCCCCCTTCCCCTCCTCCCCCCCTTCCCCTCCTCCCCCCCTCTTCCCCTCCTCCCCCTCCCTCCCTCTTCCCCCCCTCTTCCCCTCCTCCCCCTCTCCTCCCCCGCCCCCCCTTCCCCTCCTCCCCCCCTCTCCTCCCCCGCCCCCCTCTTCCCCTGCTCCCCCCTTCCCCTCCTCCCACTCCTCCCCCCTTCCCCTCCTCCCACCCCTCCCCCTCCTCCCACCCCTCCCCCTCCTCCCCCCTCCCCCTCCTCCCCCCTCCCCCTTCTCCCGCCTCCCCCTCCCCCTCCCCCCCTTCCCCTCCCCCCCTTCCCCTCCCCCCCCTTCCCCTCCCCCCCTTCCCCTCCCCCCCTTCCCCCTCCTCCCCCTCCACCTCCTCCTCCCCCCCTTCCCCCCTCCCCCTCCTCCCCCCTCCCGCCCCCTAACCCCCGCCCCCTCCCCCCCTTCACCTCCTCCCACACCTCCCCCCCTTCCCCTCCTCCCACACCTCCCCCCCTTCCCCTCCTCCCCCTCTCCCCTTCCCCCTTCCCCCTCCTCCCCTTCCCCCTTCCCCTCCTCCCCCTCCCCCCTTCCCCTCCTCCCCCTCCCCTCCTCCCCCTCCCCCCCTTCCCCTCCTCCCCCTCCCCCCCCTTCCCCTCCTCCCCCTCCCCCTCCCCCCTTCCCCTCCCCCTTCCCCTCCTCCCCCCTCCCTTCCCCTCCTCCCCCTCCCCCTCCCCCTTCCCCTCCTCCCCCCCTTCCCCCCCTCCCCCCTTCCCCCCTTCCCCCCTTCCCCCTTCCCCACCTCCCCTCCTCCTCCTCCCCCCTTCCCCTCCTCCCCTCCCCCCCCTCCTCCCCTCCCCCTCCCCCCCCCTCCCCTCCCCCCTCCCCCCTCCCATCCCCTGATTGACGTGCTGCCTGGTCGTGCTCATTTAGCATGGGCAACTCACTGATTTTATTTTAATAAGCCCCAATCATGAAAATGATCCAGACCTCCAGTGAACTTCATTGTCAGGCTCCCTCCACCCACCATCTCCTCAATGAAATGGCCACATGAAAATTGATCCCATTATATTTGCATTAGGCCTGCCATCTGGAATTCCCACTGAGGAACCCATTGGTGGCACTGATGGAACTATCGGAAGAAAAAAAGAGGCAGTACAATTGCCACAAAGGCTCCTGAAATCTAAGTGCCATGGGAAAAAAATGACAAACATGATGACCACCTTAAACATGTTCACTGAATCTTCTTCCTATTCCCTTTAAATGAACTTTCATATAATACTGATGTCCTAGCAACCATGGATGCCTATTATATATGGGTATGAACTGCCCTCAGAATTCCTCACACATGAACGCCAGAAAGTAACATGCAGGACAAAATGCCATCACTCTCCCTAATTTAAATATTATAATTGGGCCCCTACATATTTAAGACAGGAACTTCCTGCCCTTGTTTATTTGCCCGGCAAAAATGCACACAATGCACATACTTAGCAGACATCCAGCATTATGCATCTCCATCATACTTTCTGTTCCATTCCATCCTGTCTGCACCAGTTTACAGTGTACAACAAAAGCAAAAATCACTCCCTACATTTCGAGTGAGCTTTGAATTTGTTTCTAACCGTTCATGACCTGAACCAAAAAGCCTAGGCTAGGTGGGGTCTAAAGCAGGGTGTCTCTGCTGGGAATAAAAAAAAGGTTTTATCCAGCAGGTACTAGAAATAATGATCAATTTGCTTGCAAGCTAGTCACAAGTTATAGGGGCGAGTAGCCTCATACAGTAACATTCCAGGCTAGTCAAAATTTATAGAGGTGAGTACTCTCATACAGTAACATTCTTCTTCAATTCTACCCATCTTTTCTTCACTCTGTCGGGAATAAGATGGATAGAAATTATAGATAAACCTCCCTTTTTTTGATCAATGTTGCCGCTCATCGAAGTGAAAGATGAATCCTGGTAAAAGGAACACCTTTCCATTTCTGACACCCAGTAGTTGTATTAAGCACTCTCAGGTGAGGTATAGCACAAGGTAGATGCATAACATTCAGATATCCTCTATTAGATCTGCCTCTACTCTGCCCAGCAATGTTACCTTACCCGAACCTCAGAGGAGCACCAATGTCACATTGTTCATAACCTGCACCACCCACTCTGTGGCTTCTTTGAGTAAAGTAACTGAGTTCCAAATTCAGGGCTGTTTTTGTGCTGTGAGCCTATGCCCATGAGGACTGAACTTAAACTGTCCAAGGTTATTTCATATAAGACTTTTATAGCCAACAAACTGAGAAATGCAGATTCCAGAGGTGAAATGCCAGCACGCTGATCCATTTCAGCATCCAGTCTGGACACTGCTGTATTTCACTGATGAAAGAAATCTTGTTTAGCCTGGTGTTATTTGCAATTTTCCCTGGGTACATATGCAATCAATTTTGAAA
Source organism: Squalus acanthias (assembly GCA_030390025.1). Lineage (NCBI taxonomy): Eukaryota > Metazoa > Chordata > Chondrichthyes > Squaliformes > Squalidae > Squalus > Squalus acanthias. Next base: position 125,164,763 of record CM059428.1, read on the forward strand.
GAGAGGGATGATTCTGCCACCCTGTGTTTATGACACAAATTGTACCTCACAGCACAGAGTGAAAAGATTACTATCACTATTACTTTGATACAAGGAGAATTCCTAACTACCTTTATAAAGTTCCATAATAGCTCCACTTCTAGTGTAAGTAAACAGGTAAAAGGAATATTATGTTGTGTTCTGTTTACTCCAGCTCTTGCTATCATGAGATGCGGAAGATTTATTAGATTTCATTCAATTGTATATTGTCGACAAAATGGCTAAAGCAAAGGAAAAAGGATTCTAGTTCTTAATCATGTAATGTCCTGTTTGCACAAGTAGGGATTTGGGCAGCACCTTGATGAATAATGTTACTGCCTTGTTAAGGGCCTACTTGGACAGTCCACCAGTACAATTAAAATCTTGATCAAAGTGCAGTCTCCTGGATGCATCGAATATGAAACGGAAGGCACAACCATTGTGCCACTCAATTGCATACTTGTGTTAACCATATCTATTTCTGAGATACAACTTCTGTAAAATCATGTACTATGAGAAAGATGAATCAATCAAGACTTCAGTAAAGATATTTTGATTTAAGTTATTCCGGGAGTGTAGTAATAAAGTCACTCCCCTGTAAACAAAATATCTAATTCCTAAATACCTAATACTATAGATATATCAGGGTAACTTTAGTATGGCAAGGTTCCCAAAATGCAGCCTTGCTCAATGAGTGTGCAGATCAGAGAATTCATAAAAGAAAAGAAAGAAAATGCTTGTGTTTATATAGCTCCATTTATATCACGCAGAATTCGTGCTGCCTGCTCATTTACATGATTGAAGTGCTGAGCTCAGCGCTAAACACGCTGCTGGTTGGCTTACCGCTCCGCAGGTGGGCCAATATCGGGTGCAGTCTAATAGCCAGTAATGTTTGGCCCAGTCTCTCTCCACTATTTAAAGGGGAGGTGCTTTGATGCAGCAGCACCGCATTGTCATTGGAGTTAGAAGACATGGCTCAGCAGCAGCACAGAGAACGAGCCAGAAGGTTCTCCGATGTGGCTCTCGAGGTATTGGTAGTGGCAGTGGAGAGAAGGTGGGGTGTCCTGTTTCCACAGGTGGCAGGAAGCCATCAAAGCACACTTCGAGAAGGCTGTGGCAAGAGATAGCTGGGTCCATCACGGCCAACAGTGTTGTACCGCGGACATGGATCCAATGATGCAAGAAGTTTAATGACCTCACACGGCAGGTCAAAGTGAGTGAAGGCTTCAGCAAATGGCATATTCCACCATCTGCACCACAAGCCTCACACACTGCTCAATGCGGCACATCCCCATCACTCACCTACTAACAATCTCTACCTATCACCACTCATATTGCACAATCATAGCTTCACTTCACCCTCACAACCGTACCACTGCTGAAACAGTCATACTCACATCTCACACCTTGCACACACTAACAGCTATTCAACTATGTGGAAATCGACGCTGTGTTTTTGGATGATGGTCACCGAGGGGCAGCATGTAGATGAGAAATAGGAGGAGGCCAAGGATAGATCCTTGGAGGACACCAGAGGTAACGATGCGGGAGCGGGAAGAGAAGCCATTTCAGGTGATTCTTTGGCTACGATTAGATAGATAAGAATGAAACCAGGTGAGTGCAGTCCCACCCAGCTGGACGATGATGGAGTGGTCAACCGTGTTAAAGACTGCAGACAGGTCAAGAAGGGTGAGGAGGGATAGTTTACTTTTGTCACAGTCACATAGGATGTCATTTGCGACTTTGATAAGAGTCCGTTTCGGTACTGTGGCAGGGGCAGAAACCTGATTGGAGGGATTCCAACATGGAGTTCCAGGAAAGATGGGCACAGATTTGGGAAGCAACAGCATGTTCAAGGGCTTTGGAGAGGAAAGGGAGGTTGGAGATGGGGCGGTAGTTTGTAAGGACGGAGGGGTCAAAGGTTGTTTTTTTGAGGGGAGGGGTGATGACAGCAGATTTGAAGGAGAGGGGGACAGTACCCGAGGAGAGAGAACCATTAACAATATCAGCTAACATGGAAGCCAGAAATGGAAGTTGGGTGGTCAGCAGTTTAGTGGGTATAGGGTCGAGGGTTCAGGAAGTGAGTCTAATGGACAAGATGAGCGCAGAGAGATCATGAGGGGAGATCGGAGAGAAACTAGAGAAAGATGCGAGTTCAGGGCTAGGGCAGGAGGGAACCTTAGAGGAAGTCTGGCCCAGTGGGCTAGGGGAAGCAAGGGAAGTGGCAGAGGAAGCTGATCGGATGGTCTCAATCTTAGAGACAAAGAAGTCCATGAGCTCCTCGCAATTGTTGTTGGAGGTGAGGGTGGAGGAGACAGGGGAGAGGAGTTTAAGAAGACGGTTTGCAGTAGAGAAAAGAAGCCGGGGGTTATCTTTGGATTCCAGAATGATCTTGGAATAGTGAGCAGTTTTGGCAGACGAGAGCAGGAGCTGATAATGCTTTATGTGGTCCAGCCAGATCTGGCGGTGAATGGCTAAACCAGTTGTCCGCCATATCCGTTTAAGTCACTGATCAGTCGTTTTATATTCTGTCACGCATGCAGCTGTGGGCAAGGAAAAAGAATATCAATAATGAAAACATATTTTCATAAAATGATAAATTAGAGGGAACTTTCTACTTCCAATGTAAATGCTTTTAGTTGTACACCTAGAGTGGCTAGGTACAGTGGAGTGAAATCTAATGTGTCATTCTTGTTTGCTGATGTTAGAAAAAAGTGTCAAATGAAGAGTAGCAATACAGAAATATTGTAATAGTTATTCTAAAACTTATTTTGCTGTCTAGAAAAGTGGAGTTGCTGCTGCATTAGATGGAGACAAGAAGAGTTTCTCTCTTTACCACTCCTGGGCACCCTCACCAGAAGAAAATGGGCAGCACGCCTAACAGGAGGTGGCAGCCAGGCACCATGCTAACTGTGATACCCACAAGACCTGGGAACATGTTTGGCAGAAAATGGCACAACATAAGGAGACTGTAAGGTAAGCTTACCCAACGGTTCATTTACCTGGTGCATGCCACATATGCATGTCACAAAATGCTGCTGGTTAGCGTGTTGCACATTTACTGCTGGGTCCTGAAAAGCCTTCACTCATGAAGCACGTATCAAAAATTCAGGCATGATCCATCCACTTTCTGACCATTAAGGTTCAGTCATAAGTCTGCAGACAAGCGATGGCGGCCCAGCACCTGACCCCGCCTGTTTGATGGTTGCACTGAAGTGAGATGATGCTGTGTGGGGTACTCTATGACATCATCTCCATAGGGCAGGATTGCCTGCAAGGACGTGTAGGTAAGCTTGAAGTTAAGCTAATCCTTCCATGCTGTGTGGTAGAAGCACGTAAACTTGCAGCTGATTGGAAAGATCTGCATTATCCTTTCTGCTGACCCAGAACCTGAAAGGACAGTTTCTTATGAACACTGCCAGGTAGTTGTACCAGGGCCTACAGGCATGGTCGGTGGCATTTTGGCAGCCGTGGCCAATCAGGATATGCTGCCTGTTGATCTCCCTGGTATGTCTTTTTCCATACAGTGTTAATGAAAACAAGATATACTTTTTTAAATGTGTTCTTTGAATGTAGGCGACATTGGTAAGGCCGCAATTATTGCTTATCCCTAGTTGACTGGAGAAGATGGTGGTGGGTCTTGAAACGCTGCCATCCATGTGACTTTGATGCTTTCACAATGATGTTAGGTAGGGGATAGGTAACTGTGATTGAGGTGCTTTTGAGGAAGCATCCAACACTGTGGTTAGTCAGGCATTCTTGGTGACACCATCTAATCAGCTGCCCAGCTCCCTTTGCCCTAATTATCTGCCAAAGGAAGTATTGGTAGGTGGGTTAAAAAGAGTGCAACCTGAATTGCCTCACAACCCTCCTTAGGTCCTTCTCTTCTCCAATAACTGTCAGATAGGGCACTTCCCACTGGCAAAATCTTTGGTGCCCGGAGCTGCATGATGACACTCAACTAACATTTCATGACAGATTTTAAATGAAAATCGACGATTTGCAGTGCCACCTACATGTATAAAGGATACTACAGGTAAACGTTGACATTTTTAAAATGGGTTTTCCAATTGATAAAGCCTACATAGAAGTTTTCAATATATTTTGAGATGGAATGTTGCGACCTACTCGGCAAATATATGTTGATCCAGATATTCCGATCCCTACGGGTGTGTACGCACTGTGTACCCATCCGTAGGGACATCGGAAATGCCGGTTTCAGGCATGCACAGCGCATGCGCTGAAAACCGGCATTTCCGATCTGTCAAGAATGGTCTTGACAGATCCTCTGGCTGCCCTGGAGAAGGGCCTCTGCTGGCGGATAGTTCCGCTTTTTGGAGACCCTCCGCCCGCAGAAAACACTTACAATTCTTACGCCTGGTAAAAGCAGGCGTAGGATAAGAGTTGAAAAAAAGTTTTTTTTTAAATTTCATTGATTTATCATTTAAATTTTTTTTTAAAAAAGGTAAGTTTATTTTTAGCCCCGTAAAAAACTAATTATTTTTTTCAAAAAATTAAATTTTTGTTTAAAATACTTAATGTATTGTAATTTCAAGTCATTTTAAAAATGTGATTTTTTTTTTAATTTATTTAAAGTTTTACTATGTTTTTTCATTGATCTCCATTCATATATTTGACAGGTCTTCCTGTCAAATGTATGAAGGGAAATTAGATTCCCTTCTGTGATTGGCTCCCCATGGCCCACGTGATCCCAGGGACGCTGCGAACTACATGCGCCTCTGGGATACGTGGGCCCTGCGCACTTCAAGTTTGGTGAGGCCCAGGAGCGGAAGCGTGTGTGCGTCCCGGGAGCCCTCAGGTAAGGGCGCAGATTTTTACAGATCACAGGCCGGAAAATACGGGCCATTATATGTTTACAATTTAGCTCCTGTGTGTTTCAGGTGAGGCTTCCTGCACCCTTCAAATATCTAACTGGAAATGTGTGTGATGCGCATTATGGATGGAGATCCAGCATAACCAATCTCCATCCTTTCTTGCAGTTGGTTATGGGCCGATTATGCCATTTATGGGGCATAGCTGATTAGTAAATCTAAACTGTGGTTTCTTCATTTCACTACAAGGGGAAGTGATATTGCAGAAAACACTAAGATCAGGAGTCATTGTGCACAAAGATGAATACTAATCAGTGTTATTTCTGATATCAATTTCATATGTCTGTGGGCTTTAAATACCACCCAATTTGGTTTTTTTTTATTACTGTTCTTGAAGAAATGGAAAATAAGCATTTGAATGTTGTGTTCACCGGCTTAGCCAGGGGAAAGTATCTTGACCTGTGTGCTGAGATGATCACATTTCTGAATGAAAAGTCTGGACGATCCTGCATTTGTTGCTGATGGTTTGTCTGTGGCTGATTTGGCAAATCAGCTCAATGAACTGAATCTCACGCTTTAGGACTGCTGCTCGTTTGTTTCACCGTGTTACGGGGTTTGAAGCAAAGTTGAAACAGAAACTGAGTACAAACAAATTTGCAGATTCATAGGGTGAGAAAGCTCATGCTGTCCATGAAACCTGAAATTTGCAAGAGAGTGAGCCAGTAACTGATCAATTTCAATCAAGTTTGCCAACTTCAGAGAGAAGTCACTCAAGCTGCCCCTGTTTAGTACACTCTTCACAGCAGATTCTGGCAACACAGATGGCTCGCTGTCAGAAGAAGTGATTGAAGTTCAAAAAAGCTCTATTCTGAAAAATCAGATGTGATGTTACACATAGCTAGGCTTAGACATATCACAGCTTATTCAGGGTCCTAAAATATCATGCTCAGTGCAGCTTTGCATGCAGTATATCTGGCCATCAAAGGAATGACATTACAATTGCTCTAAAAGTAAAGAGAAATAAAACATCTACAATTGTCACCTTTTTCACAAGTGTCATCAGATGAGTAATTGAAAAAGAAAATGCCAGAAATGCACTGTACGCCAACCACCATCATAGCTCTGATGAAGGAATGTGCACCCATAAAATATCCTTACTTGCAACATCTCTCCCAAAAGTGTGCTGTAAAAATGATAAAATTGATTATGTCTCTCTTAGGCAGTCCCTCGGAACCAAGGATGACTTGCTTCCACACTAAAAATGAGTTCTCAGGTGACTGATGAGTCCAATGCGGGACCTACAGTCTCTGTCACAGGAGGGGCAGACGGTGGCTGAAGGGGCGGCTGGGTGGGGTGCTTGGGTTGACGTGCACTCCTTCCACTGCTTGCGCTTGGCTTCCGCTTGCTCCCGGTGAAGAGACTCGAGGTCATTCGGCGCCTTCCCGGATGCTTCTCCTTCACTTTGAGTGGTCTTGGGCCAGGGATTCCCAGGTGTCGGTGGGGAAGTTGCACTTTTTCAGGGAGGCTTTAAGGGTGTCCTTGAAGCGTTTCCTCTGCCCACCTGGGGCTCTCTTGCCATGTCGGAGCTCCGAGCTTGTTTTGGGAGTCTCGTATCGGGCATGCGGATGATGTGGCCCGTCCATCGGAGCTGATCGAGCGTGGTAAAAGCTTCGATGCTGGGGATGTTGGCCTGAGCGAGAACACTGACGTTGGTGCGCCTATCCTGCCAATGGATTTGCAGGATCTTGCGAAGGCAGCGTTGGTGGTACCTCTCCAGTGCTTTGAGGTGCCTGCTGTACATGGTCCATGTCTCTGAAGCATACAGGAGGGCGGGAATCACTGCTGCTCTGTAGACCATGAGCTTGGTGCCGGGTTTGAGGTCCTGGTCTTCAAACACTCTCTTCCTCAGGCGACCGAAGGCTGCACTGGCACACTGAAGGCGGTGTTGGACTTCGTCATCGACGTCTGCACTTGTTGACAGTAGGCTCCCGAGGTATGGAAAGTGGTCCACGTTGTCCAAGGCCTCGTCGTGGATTTTGATAATCGGGGTGCAGTGCTGTGTGGCGGGGGCAGGTTGGTAGAGGACCTTTGTCTTACAGATGTTTAGTGTAAGGCCCATGCTCTCGTACGTTTGGGTGAAGGTGCTGACAATGGTTTGGAGTTCGACCTCAGAGTGTGCGCAGACGCAAGCATCGTCTGCATACTGTAATTTGATGACAGAGGATGGGACGACCTTGGATCTGGACTGGAGGCGACAGAGGTTGAACAGAGGTAGTGAGGCGGAAAGGTTTAGGCAGGGAATTCCAGAGCTTAGGGCCTATGCAACAGAAGGCACAGCCACCAATGGTTGAGCGATTATAATCAGGGATGCTCAAGAGAGCAGAATTAGAGGAGCGCAGATATCTCGGGGGGGTTGTGGGCCTGGAGGAGATTAAATGGATAGGGAGGGGTGAGGCCATGGAGGGATTTAAAAACAAGGATGAGAATTTTGAAATCAAAGCGTTGCTTAACCGGGACGCAATGAAGGTCAGCGAGCACAGGGGTGATGGGCGAACGGGACTTGATGCGAGTTACGACACGGGCAGCCGAGTTTTGGATCACCTCAAGTTTACAGAGGGTAGAATTTGGGAGGCCAGCTAGGAGAGCGTTGGAATAGTCAAGTCTAGAGGTAACAAAGGCATGGATGAGGGTTTCAGCAGCGGATGAGCTGAGGCAGGGACGGAGACTGGTGATGTTACGGAGGTGGAAATAGGCGGTCTTAGTGATGCCACGGATATGTGGTCGGAAGCTCATTTCAGGGTCAAATATGACACCAATATTCCCAAATATTCCTTGTACTCTTGTAAAAATGTTTTTGTTTGGCCATGAAATATTTCCTATACTTCCAAATTACTACAATGATGTGCTCTGTGCTCCCTCTGCTGACTGAATTCAATAAAACAGCAGAGTACATCATATATCTTCCCCATTGAACTTAACCTCCGTATCCTCCCCTCCCCCTCGCTTGACTGTCACTCACCTCACCCTTAGACCTCCATCCACTCTCCCTCACCTCAACGCTCCCCCGAAGGGTGAGTGCTGAGGCCAGAGGCCCCCTCACTCTTAAACAGATTGCCACCCCCCTCCCCCCGACCCATTTCTCTCACACTCTCACTTCCTATGTTTCCCAGGACCAGTACATGGAGGTGACTCTTGCCTCAGGGAAGCAGGTGGCCCAGAAGGGCAGGCTTCCGGCTACATTTCTCTTGCACTGGTAAGGGGTTCCAGACCCATGTCTAAAACTCCCTGATGTGTGGGCATTGGAGAGGACCAAAAGGAAGCAGGCTCAATGCCACTATCTGGAGAGACAGTGACATCTGGGCACAGACTCATTATTGCCCACTCCTGGGCACAGACTCAGAAGTGCTACTGGTCAGTGTCAGTAAAGACTGAATATTCCCAACCAGGTCTTGGAACCTCTTTGCAAGTGTGATGTTCTGATTTATCCCCAAGGCATTTATTGAAGCAATGGTAGCTGCCACTGCAAAAGCCACCTTAGAAGCTGTTTCTGGCATCTTAATGCAACAGAAAACTTCCAGGCTGTCACAGTCTCCAAGTTTATTCTGCAGTTTGTGAGAAACTTCTTGCAATGTGTTGCAGATGCTACTAGTGGACTCCTCCTTTCTGTCAATTATTTTAGCCATATGAATGGAAACCATCTCCACTACACATGAGATCAATGCTCCCTAATCATTGCTCTTTTGAAAACTGGGCTCCTGAGATCTGGGTCCCTTGGCTCATCAGCCATTGGAAATGGTTTCTTCCCCCCCTCCCTCTTCTACTCCCAGTCCTCATTCTCAATAGTGCTCAGTGCTTCACTCTTCTGACTCACTAATTAACTTCCTCCCAAGTGTGTGTCCTTGTGCTGGTGCGTGCACAAGTAAGATGCCCTTAGAGTTGGTGATGAAGTGACAGGAGTTGAAGCTGTGCTTCCGGCATCTAATTCCCCAGTGGAAGTGGTGGTTGTTATTATGGCTGGCCAATTCCTGCAGACGAGCTTGTTTAGCTGTGCACACTGTGACATTCCCCATGAAGAAATTGCAGGCACTACAATACTTTTAAAAAGTGTACAAAGCTGAGACTGCCTATGATAAGCATTTCCCAGCTTTTACCAACCTTCTGTTGCTACCACACCTCCAACCTCACCCTCTCACAGCTTCTCCTGTCTGCCTGCCCATGATTTGCAGCAGCCCTTCTTTATGTGTGCTCACTGTGCTCAGTACAGCTGCTCTTCCCCTGGTTGTGTTTCTTTGACACTGGTTGTAGGACATCTTTTCCTTTAGAAGGAGAGAAGTCAATGTTAACAGCATGCGAGTGGCATAGATGCTTTGCTTTGTATGAGAGCATACATCCCCTGATGATGAGATGTAGAGGCACTTTAACTCAAGTGTCCTTGAAGACTAGGGCCTAGAAATTCAATAAAGCCCGAAAACGGGCGGTGCCACCGTGGCGTGCTGTGCTCTAACCCAATCCCCCTTTGTTTACAGTAGGCTTTGAAGACAAAGGCTCTGCCTTTAATGGAGTGTAAGACTTTGGGTGCAGCAGCTACAGTAATTATATCAGAAATAGCCCTGGCGAGTGCGTTTTCCGAAACAGTTTTTGTGGGGACCAGCCAGCAAAAGGAAGTGCATCCATCCACACAAACGAGAACATGTCTATATCCCAAAGATGGGGAAAGTGGTCCAATAAAATCAATAAAGAATTTTCCCATTTGCTCATCAGCTTTCACAGGAGCCAATGCTGGTGGCTTAATTTAGTGATGACTTACTAGTCGAATAGCATGGCTCACAATTTGCCACGTATATTTTACAGGCTCTAAGCATGCCTGGCCACCAATATAAGAAGGTCAATTTGCATAATGTTGTTCTGGCACCACTCATGTCCTTGTGAGCTTCTTTTACAAGCTGTTCTCGGTTTCCTTTGGGCAACTTAACTAGTACAATACCGATAGGGGTTTCCGAGTAAGAGTACTTTGGTGGATATTCTGGTGGATTCTCTGTTATCGGGTCTAATAGCTGAATCAGTTCGTCGTCCTGATTAGCTGCCCGTTCTGCCCTAGTGATTACACTAACATTGGCAGGCCCCTCTCGAGGGGGTATCATGCAGACCGAACATTTCGCTTGTTCGTCAGCAAGGCTGTTTCCTTTTGAGTGTACTGTCGCAGTGGTATGCCCGTTTACATTAATCACCTGACAATTCTGTTTCTCCATCCTCGAATGGAGAATTTCTCCCCACAGTGTGGGTTTAATAAAGTCTGCTTTCTCTAAAGCACACCGTAATGCTGCGGCTTCAGCATATTGTGCTGTCTTATGGCCAAGGGGTATAGACAGAAATTCTTCTGTATAAAAAGAATAGGAATCTCGAAAGGTCCCTACTACTATCCTCATCCCAGCTGAAGATTGTTGGGATGTCTCTTTTTTAATCGTCATTGACGTTCCATCACAGTAAATAACTTGATGGTATTCTGTAAGCGGTCTCATAGGTATTTGTTTCGTGTGAATCCCCCTAATGATTTTTTACAAATTGGGCTTTTACTTGTGTATTTGTGGGCATTTTTGCCAAGGCATAGGGGAATTCAAGAGGCCCTGGCTGTGTGCCAGGCCTTCAATCCTGGGATTGTTCATCCTCAGAACTCTGAGCTTTATTTGCTTCTTTGTCTTTAATTATTTTAACTGATTTTTGTTCCTCCCTCTTGGGGGTTTCATGTTTTCCAGATCCCTGAGGGGTTTTGTCGGACCGTTTATTATCTTGACGATCCTTCTGTTGAGGTGGACGTTGGTTCTGTCGGGGATCTTTTTGATCCCCCATATCGGTTTTCTCGATATCCTCCCATGGCTCTTTGATAACTTTGGCCAGTGTAAAAGCTGTCCCCATAGGGAGTCCACTGTCCTTCGCTTTCCTTTCGAGGTCTAGCCCCTCGTCTATCCCATCTTTCTGGGGAGAAATCTGTCTCATATTGTGGGCGAGTTGGGGGTGTAAACCTTCTGGAATACCCTCTTGGGGGTCCCGAGCCACGAGTTTGTGTCTGGGCGGGGTGGACTTGAGACTTGGGTCTATACAGTCCTTCTTTCTGAGTACCTTCTCCGTTTTTTTTATCCCTAGTTTCTGATCTCATTATAGGTTTAGTTTGGAGTAGACCTAAGAGGTCATGATTTAATTGGATAATGCAATTGGCATTATCCCATTTTTGTTGGTTATCTCGATAATCGTTTAGAGCACCCTCACAAGCAAGTTTGAGGTCTGTATTTTGGTATTGATTTGCCAGGCAACCGTGGACAATATCCCAGTTATCCTGTGTAAGCACTTTGCCTATTCTGTAGGCAGCTACCAGCCCTTTAGTTGTGGCTGTATTAGTGAGTATTTCCTTGATAGAACCCATTACGTGTCCTCTCTGAGTTGCCGTAAGAACATAAGCGTATATTTGAACCCAGTTGTTACACTGGTTTAATGGGGGTATTAAGTCTGAAGTTAGTATCATTTGTAGTAGTTGCCTCAGATGTTGAGCATTCCAATCTTGGCAACAGGTTTCCAATTTATCAAGGTTATTTAGAATCCAGCAGGTTTTTTCCTGGCTGGTGTTTCCTGGTTTACCACACATTGTGTAGATAGAGCTCAGGTTTACTTGACCTAGGGGTGCAATTTGTGGTTGCTGGGGTTGGTTTACTGGACCATTAATCATTGCGCCTCCAGCATTTAGATAAGAGTGAGCCAGTGCCTGTCGGCATTGATTATAATGAATTCTAAGCTGTCTATAGTTTTCTCGAAGATTGTGGTCATTTATTTCTTCGTGAGTTTGCCACCTTAACCGGAATCCATGGCCCCCAGGAGCATAAGCTGCTCCGGGTCCTGCTATTCGGCCATGGTTGCCACCACCTTGTTGGGCACCATTCATTAGGCCTCCCAATTGTGCAGGTGTGCACCTTATCATTAAGGAATTTATTGGATCTGGAGTATTTGTTTGATTATCCCACAGGATATTCTGTATCCCCTGGTTCTGGGGATCAACATTAATCGTGCCATGAGTTCTAACGGCTCCTTCGGCATCAAAGCCTTCTATTTCAAAAATTATCACTTGGTCTTGTGGAGGTTCAGGGATAGGATTATTTCCCCTAATAAAGCAATCGTTTAAATTTTTTAACAAAAAGACTTGGCCAATTCCGACAGGGTTTGCCATTTCTTCAGGACCTAACCTCGGTTAGGATTAAATTGCGTCAGGACCTAACCTCGGTTAGGGTTTAATTTGAACTTTATAAGAATATTCTAGACCTCAATGGTATATTGAGGGAGTTCTGATTTAAGTTCTACAAAGCCTGATCAGGGACTTGTCTCTAGAAACTTAAATCTGAGTCTTAGAACCACTGTCAGTAAAACACTCCTTCTATACTTAACAATCTACAAAATGGATACAGATATAAATATAAGTATAGGTTCTGTATCAACTCGTTAACACACACGTTGGGCGCCAACTGAAGGGATAATTACGAGTCCTAGCCCTTTTGGACTACCCCAGATCAGGCGTATTCCCCAGACGTTTACCCTCAACTAAAGTTAGCGGTAGCCGGATCCCATAAGACGTTTAATTGGGTCTAAAGGTCAGACTACCTCTCCCTAAAGGAAAGAAACGGTCTAAAGATGTTACCGTACTCCAGATAGTACTTTTAATAAGTTTAACTAGACTGTAACCTTCCAGATATTATAAGGGTCTGGAATACCCCCCAGAATTCTGCAACTCCTTTTGAGAGTACAGAAATTGAGTTCACAAGATGATACAGAAATGCTCTTTGAGACTATTCTAAAAATATATAGATTTATTACAGAACCGACATTCAGTTAACATTTATTATGGCATTCGCAACTTTAATCGTTCAAAATACAAATAGCTTACATTATCTTATTCTCAGAGATCCTTATTCTCAAATCTTAACTTCGTTACATTTCCACACTTCTACTTATTTCTTAATCCAGAATATCCATCAAAATCAAATAAGAGTACCTTGATCCCCGAGACTCAAAAGTTAAAAACTTACAGAGAATGTCTGTTAAGTTGAGAAACGCTTGCCTTCTCAGCGACTTCTGACTTTTCTGTCTGAAAAGGTCTATTTTTTATACTCTTTTTTGGGTGGTTTATCCTTTGAAGTTTTTGTGCTTGTGTAAGCTAATTGTATCAAGTCATTCTTTGCTGACTTTGTTCTATTCTTTATTGATATCTCTGCTGTCAGCTTTTTGACTTGTGTCCTGTTTAGGTGTTTCCAAAACCATCATAAACACAATGACAGCAATGGTTTCTGTTTGATGCAATTCTTATCGACGTCTTTCTATTGAATTTCTAATACTACTTTAACTGGTTATTTTCAGATGTTGTGACTCCATGGTATTCGAAGTTCAATACAAGAACAATGTGATTGCTTGGTGTATCCATTGAAGTAATATTTTCAAAGTCATCTTGTTTGTGTATTTTTTACAACTTGTAAATTAAAACCACTTCTCTAGTATCTTCATGCATTTCTAATTTACTTCAATTGTTTTTTATCAAAAGTGAGAAGTCGCACAACACCAGGTTATAGTCCAACAGTTTTATTTGAAATCACAAGCTTTCGGAGCTGCTGCTCCTTCGTCAGGTGACTTCACCTGACGAAGGAGCAGCGCTCCGAAAGCTTGTGATTTCAAATAAAACTGTTGGACTATAACCTGGTGTTGTGCGACTTCTCACTTTTGTCCACCCCAGTCCAACACCGGCATCTCCGCATCATGGTTTTTATCAGACCTTGGGACTCCATCTTTCAAGCTTAACATTAAAACTATTTGTTCAGCAGGCATTTCTTTTACTTGATGTCATATCTTCAAAGCCTTCTGTAGGTATCATATTTACAATATATAAATTGAAAACACTTCTCTCAGTGTTTACTTGTTTTCTAGCTAGCTCAATTGATTGCATATTTAATCGTGTTTCCTGTTTCTAAGTTTAACATAAAACTATTTTACGACAGATATTTCTTACTTGATGTCATTCTTTCAAAGGCACTTGCTTTTTTTAATGTTCTGTGCACCTGTTCGACGTGTTAGATTATAACACTTTACTTGGGTCATTCTATTGTTTTGATTCCAATGTCCAGACGCTCTGGAAGCAAACCTTTGCTTTATCAATAGGGCTTGTTTTAACATTTTTAACTAATTCCCATATCAAAGCTTGTGTTCACAGCTTTGTGTTAACAAACCATCTTATCTCATAAGCCTGTATTGTGCCTACAGCCTGTGTCGCCGAGGCTTTCAGACTTTTAAACCCAGTATGTCTTTTATTAATAATTTCAGAAATCTGTTCCTTGTATCGTGTTTTTTTCTGAATCCTGGCTATTCCTTCACACTGCCTGCTGATTTAAAAGAGCGCAGCACAGAACCTCCTGTGCAACGTGTTCTTTCAGACGGTAAGATTAGCAGGAGGCCGAAGGTAAGATTAGCAGAAGGGACAGATTTTCCAATCGGAGGGTTCCTGCGTGCGGATGCCTCCGATCGGGAAAAATCTACGAACTTACCTGCTTACTCCGTAGGTCCCGAGACTTCCGATCCTGGGCCTCTCCTGGTCCGCGCGCGCAGAGGCCCAGGTATCCCAGGGGCACAGGCGGTTCGCAAGCGTCCCTGGGATCATGTGGGCCATGGGGAACCAATCAAAGAAGGGAATCCCCCTGCACACTTTTGACAGGTCTGTACGCATTGATCTGTCAAAATTATGAATGGGGATCGTATAAAAAAAGTTAAACATTAAATAAAAAACATTTAAAATAACGATTTTAAAATTAGGTAAAATTACATTAAATTAAATATTTTAAACAAAAATTTAATTTTTTGAAAAAAATAATTAAAGTTTTTTACGGGGCTAAAAATAAACTTACCTTTTTTAAAAGTATTTTTAAATTATAAATGAGAGAATTTTTTTTTTTTCTTTTACTTTTTTAAACTCGGGGAAAAATTCAGTTGGTTGCGCCTCCCGTTAGCGCCTTAAGAGGGCGCTAATGGGGCGCAAAGCAACTAGCGCCCGGGCGCGGCGATGTTTGCGCCGCTCACGAAATTAACTAGACATTTTGTGGCGGCGCTAAACACTACCGCCACGATCTCCTGCGCCGGCAAATCGTGACGTCAGTCGAGTGTACAACGCCCCGGTAGCGCCCCGGAGTGGATATTGAGTGGCGCCCCCTGCCTTACCGCCTGCCGCTAGCAACGACAGGTTGAGGGGAGCGTTTTGCAGTCAGGAAGGGACTGGGGGTGTGCTATTTAAAGGCATCCGCTTCCTGCCTTTTATTGTTGGTGACATTTTTGAACCACGCAGTCTGAGAGAGAGAAAGAGACTTCTGGAGAGATTCAACACTGTGTGAAGGAGTTTTAGGTACTGAGCAGCACTTTGCAGGTTCATTTTGATTAGCCCTTCCTTGTATCTATTTAGAAGAGACTGTGGGGGCTGCACTCTGAGCTCTTTCCCTGGTCCTCTCCATTGTTCTTTCCTGCAGATTTGATGTACAGGTCTCTCCAGGCCGAGATTCAAGGCTGCAATGAGCAGGATGTCGATGGAAAGCAAGATCAACGCTCCCCTTTAAGAACTGGCTGGCGCCATTGTGTGTGTGTTCCATTGCTGACTGACATCACATGAGCTTCGCCAGCGCTCTGAGGTAGCGCCTCGCTCCTCGGCCTTTGCGCCTTAAGACAGGTGTGAAGCGCCTGATTTAGCGCTCCAATCACCTCCAGGGGCGATAAAAGTCAAGTTTGCAGTCGGAGGCGATAATTAGCGCCAGGCGCTAATCTTTACGCCCGGCCAATAATTGCGCCCCAAACGGGGCGATACTGAATTTCTCCCCCTTATGCTGGTAAAAGCAGGCCTTACGCCTGCTTTTACCAGGCGTAAGATTTTTAAGGGATTTCAGCGGGCGGAGGTTCTGCAGAAAGCGGAACTCTCCACCCACAGAGGCCCTTCTCCAGGGCAGGCATGCGATCTGTCAAGAGGATTCTTGATAGATCGGAAGTGCCGGTTTTCAGCGCGTGCGCTTCACATGCCTGAAACCGGCACTTGCGAGGCCCCTATGGGTGTGTACACAGCCCGTACACACCCGTGGGGGTCGGAAAATACGGGCCCTTCTGTGCAGCGTTCTCAGGAAATCGCGATTTATGAAACTGAAGTGCAAAGTTTCCGGTTATGTTTCTCGTGTTTTGTAGGTTGACAGACAGGGTATGCAAGATCAGTCAAAGCCTAAAAATACACTGATCTGTCAGATTTTAAAGAAGGCAACCTGCAGTTTAGCTGAATACTATGTTTATTTCAACTGCTGACACTCTCAAATATTTAGCCGGCTAATTTGTCAACTACAATTATTAAACAAAAAAACGTCCTCATTAACTGATTAAATGACTGCAATTTGGGTGGAATCATTCTTGCAGTTTGAGGTTCCAAATGCTTGAAGTTATGAAAGCTTATGCTACATGTGTCATAAAATTTCTGATTACACCATCTAGTGCAAACAATGTCAAAATTATTTGAATCTGTGATCAGTGAGGAATGCAAACCTGTCACAGAGCCTGGGTTCAGTAGGGCTGCACCTACTCTGCATAGTTATTGAAGACTTCTCAGAGATCTATAGAGCTCCACCGCTTTCTCCCGGGTTTACGCGTTGGCAACGGCTGCACGCACGGGTCTGCTTTGGAGAGGGCGGTAAAGGAGCGACGATGTCTACAATCGCTTAGCGTGCGTCAATTCGGCTTTGCATGCCAATTGACATCACGCTCTTGATCATTAAAATATTTGAGGCAAGCGCAGGCATCAGCAGCATTGCTGGCCTGCCCAATATGGCAGCCATTACGTTCTGCACTGGAAGTAGGCAGAAGCGAGGCAGCAGCCATTTTTTCTTCAAAACTGGCCTTAATGGCCGGCGCTAAAGGTTCCAATTTCTAGGCCTAGGTGTAGCCCTCCTGGCAGACAACGTGAGTTGGCAGTGTGGTTTTAAGGACAGCAGGCGCTTGAATGTTTGCAAAGGTTGCCTTTTGCAGAAATGAAAACCCTTAACATCCAGATGCTGAGAGAGAGAGTATGAGAGGTAAGGAGGTGAGTAAAGACTGGCTGTGTGAGTGGTATTGACAAGAGTGTCTAGACTTACCTTACCACCTTTGTAAGGTAGTTGAACCTCTTCAAGCACTGTATAATAGTTCTTGTGATTGTGGAGGTAGCACTGACTGTCTCTGCTACCTCCCTCCAGACAGTCTGCGCCATTCTCTTATGGGGTTTCCTGCCATCAATGCCCAACAATCTTCCTCTTCTATTCCTGACTTTTGCCAGCAGGACGTCCTGAGATGTGCCTGAGATCTCGACACGCTTCTCGTTGCCGACACCCCCAATGCTGCTGCTTGCTCCTGCTTTAGATATTATTGCAGAAAAGTGATGCTGCACTTTAAAGGCTGCACCAGAACTGTATTTTTCCCCCTCTCAGCAGTGGTAAGCATATCAGGAGTGGTATTACTGATCCAAACCCTCCCGGCATAGCAAATGAGGGAGCCAGAAGGAAATTGCAGCAGAT
Source organism: Squalus acanthias (assembly GCA_030390025.1). NCBI lineage: Eukaryota > Metazoa > Chordata > Chondrichthyes > Squaliformes > Squalidae > Squalus > Squalus acanthias. The sequence goes on from CM059428.1 coordinate 125,182,203, forward strand.
TAGTGTCCGAATCAGGCAGTATTCCCACTACACCATTATCCCGCCAACAGAAAGGAAGTCTAGGTCCATGATTTCAAATATTCATGGTTCATTGATTACTGTAAGTGGATTCCAAAGAGACATCCAAATGGTTTGGAAGCTCTCCACCTACAACTGGTGAATCCACCGTTCAGTGGGGTATGGTGTGTCAGTGCTGTGGTCTTGAGGCTGGTAGCAGTGTACTCCCACATTTTATGACGAGTTGTGCTGCTCACCATGCTATTCATCAGAATTCCTGGTACCTGTTATCTAACTCGGGAGTTCTCAAATCTGCACTTGTCAGTTGTTTAACGACCAATTAGTGACTGTCTTCCTGTTGGGGAGGGTATGTGAGGTTGAGGTGATGCCAAGATGATATGCCTGGCAATGGAAGTTTGGAAGCAAGGCAACCCTCCATGACAGACCTGATGATCCGATGCCTGATGCGGACAGGTCTGTAATGCTCCAGTGCACTGTTGATGATCGACCAGATAGCCTGGATCACTAATAGAACCAGGAGGGGGTAGACGTGTCTGTGATGCCTGGGATTCTTCCCACTTGACTTCAGATAACCCTATAGGTCATAGGGTGGATAAGCAGCAGGAAGCTTACCAATGATCTGTTCTGTACAGTTTCAGCTGCAGTATACTTACATACATCTAGGGGTCTCTAAGTCTTGGCTCTGCCAATCTATACTTAACTGTCTAGACTTAGGTAAGTGGGATGTCTCCCTCTGGGGAAATAGTGTGCAGTGCATGTTGGGCAAACGAAAAACATTATCGATGGGTATAGATTTCTTAGTAACTTGAAATGGAATGCCTTAAACATGATGTTGGGACCCCATGCATGTCAGACACCTGGCTAATGCAAATAATGAGTTTTGCTGAACAGATCCTGCCAACAATGTATACTCATGTGAATGCCACAGAAAACAGTGTCATACCTTAGGATACGATTTAGATTGGTACCAGTGGGACAGCAACACACAGATACATAAACAGTGGAGGAGGTGGGAGGGAGCTGTACACCAGGGTAACAGTCCCCTCCCTCCTCCTCGCACTGAGACTAGGGAGTACATTGTCCTGTGTGTGTGTGGGGGGCGGGGGAGACTTAAGCAAGCCTTCACGTGTGGTTAGGCCTTGTGTGTGTGTGTGCGTGTAGAGCATTGTGTGAGCAAGACATTCATATGCGTGGGCACCCAGTGTCCCAACCATCATTTTGTCACGGGTTGTATATATGCTCTCTTATATTGTAGTGACCAGAACCATATGAATTTTTTCTTAACTTTGTATACAGATGAAAATATACCTCTGATATCTGAGCCACTGTAAGGGTTTTTGCGTGTGTGACACCGCCTGTGGCTCTGTGCTCAGCCTGGGTGCTAGTGCGAGGTTAGGCCTTGTTGCCTGTTCTGGTCTCCAGCCAGTCTGGGAGCACTAGACACCTGTGAGTGGTTCGACCCACTCGCCCTTACGGTTCTGACACTGGACTTAGATGCGAGAGCAATAATGGAGAGAAAACTCAGGTAGACCCGGTTGAATGGTACGAAATGGAAAATCTTTATTGCATATTATTCAAGATTACGAAATACATGTCATAAGCACAGATTAATGACAGTACAATCTTACACGCAGTTATGTAACTAATTTTAGGGAAACGAGGAACGAACGACACATCGTAAATGGGGGCACACATTACAGTTATCCTTAAAACTTAAACCCTCCCCTATCAATACCTGTTCTAAACTAGATTTGTAGGATCGAGACTCATGCTCACCACTCGTGATAACTCGGAGAATTCCGAAAACTCTGCTCAGATGTTTTTACCGCAGCACCTGATCACCCACGTGTTGATCAGGGGTCTCTGTACCCCACTTGTTTACTCGTTTCTGCTCCGGCTAGCAGGCTGGACCGTCTGCTGTCATGAAGATCTGTGTTGTCCTCGGAGTTCCGACACTACTCAAAGAAGAGTCTTCCTGTGCCCTCGGACCGATGCGATAAAATTCGAAGAATGGTCTTCCGATGCCAGTTCTGTAAAACTCAAAAAATAGTCTTCCTGGGCAAGGAAAATGTTTATTCGACCTACAGGCGCGGTCGGGGCTTACTGACCGTGGCGATACGTATGGTCGTCTTCTTCTCTTCTCATCTCATCTCATCTCATCTCATCTCGGGCCTTCGGTTCCAACACCGTTTACCGACTTCTCGGGATGGTGTGCCCGGTTCAAGGCTTCACAGCCCGGTTCCACACAGATCTTCGCGGCAAGCCACGAGGCTGATCCTGGCGGATCAGAAAGTTCGATAGTCTTCTAGCAAGTCGAGCAGCAAGAGGCAGATGCAAGAGTCAGAGTCGCAGGCGAAGAAAGAGTCAAGCGGCAAGAGTCAAGAGACAGATGGACGGTTGTACCTTTACAGTTATAGTGCTGCAATTCCTCTTTTCCCGCCCAATCTTAATGTCTTTTCTTTTGTTAGGGTTTTGGCACTCAAATTTCTTGTATAGGGTGATCTCCGTTTAATGGGTTTCGGTGATACTCGTAACTGCCTGAGTACCCGTTAATACTTCTCCCATTGTGTAACCGGTCAGTATTCTCCCTGGAGGGCTTTTGGGGCTTCCAAATGTTTCTGTAACTACCCGCAAACGGCTCTCTCATCGTAGAGTCGTGGGGATTTTGCATATTAATGTCTTTGGATGGGTTCTTGATCGCTTGGTACAATAGCCCTTATTCGCACCTGGGAGACCGATTCCAGTATTTATGTGTAAAATGCAAACCCATTATGTCTTGTGATTTATCTCAAATGTGCTGAGTCTTGTCCGATCTCGCACAAATGTTTATTGGAACGCCATCTTGTCTGCTTATCGAAAAGTCTAGAATGTTCTGCCACGAGGCATGGCGGCCATTTTACAGGCTGCTTGTGTCCACTTTGAAAACCTGACAGCATTCTGCTGAAATAAAGCTGTTTGAACGAAACTATGTGTTTTCTCCTTATTTATAAAATCGCGATTATATTGCGAATTCTACAGTCCCTCCTGTTGATGCGAATAACTCCGCTTATCGTATCAAAAAAAATTGTGGTGAGCAATATTATCTCGATTTCTCCAGATCCAGAAAAATCCCCACAACTTAAACTTTCTAGGGTCTTTGCGTCGTCCTTATTTCCCAGGAAAATTACATTCTTATAACACCGCAGGCATTATTTGCCTTTAAAACTTACACCACTTGTTTTCCTTCCAGGCGTAACCAGGCCGATGTCTCTCGTATCACCTGTATATTCACACATTTTTTTTTTTATTTAGGGAAAAGAAAAACAAAACAAAACCAAACAATCACATTCAACAACAACACCATCACCAAAATAATCAAAAACCAACTCTTAAACATGTCGAGTTCCAAACGTAATTACAGTCTCTGAAAAAAATCACGATCGATCACAACGCTTCCGAGGCGCACGTGGCAAACGGGAGTGACGCCATTTTTTCTGATTACACGGTGCTTTCATCGTGCACGCGCATGTAACGTTCTCGCCACTCTCCCGTGTTTTCGTTCTTGGTGAGGCGTTTGCCTCTCTTACAATGCACGACCAATAAGTATACCACAATAAACACTTGGCATACAACTAAAATGTGGGAGGCTATTCTAATCCAGGAAGGCACTTCAATGTTGGTGAACAGATTCCACCATGGTGGAATTACTATGTCCAGAATTTCTGTCCCTATCTCGACAGTTTTCTGTTCTAGTGTGTAAAAATGTTTTTGTGATACCGCGACGGCTTTCAAAAGCTTGGTGAGGTGTTCAGGGAGAGGGGGAATGAGGTATCCGAAATGCGCGACGAATCGCTGCAGGTCGGTGAAGTTCTCTTTTACGGTAAGATGAACCGTGGATGGTTCAGGGATTGGGACAATTCGCTGTTGTGCTACTTGAACTTCCGCCCTGGGTTTGAAACAGAAACTGCTGTCACTCACCGGACACCGGCTACGGTTTCCATGCTAGTAGTGTTGCGCTGCAGTGGTAACACAATATGTTCCACCCCCGATGTATGCTACCTGCGGAGGCACATGATCTTGTGCCATTGCCTCCATGGTGCAATTCATGGGCTTGGCACCAGCCGTTCTGAACCCGCACTGTGGTGTTAAAAAGGCATTCAAGTGCTGGGGACACGGTATTATGTGTGCTCCCCTGCCACGACAACCAGAGAGATCGGTACCTGTCATCGTTTGCTCCCAGCGGATGACGTAAGGTGGAACCGCTGCATAGCGAATGTGGGCTCCCCCCTGAATGACACCAATGTTCTCTACCCGATACACCGGGGCGGGCTTTGCTGTGTCGCCCAAAACCGGCATACGTAATACTATACCCATGATAGTATGGTTCGATCGTCCGCAGTCCACGGGGACTGGGTATGCTTCTGAAGCTAGCCTGAGCTGGCACGGGCTTAATGCGTTCTGAAAAGGGTGGAGCGCCCGCAGGTGTTTGTTACTTATCCAGGACGGGACCAAACCTTGTTTTAAATCCTCCAAATTACTGCGGCCCTCGCCCAGTAACCACGCCCGTAAAGCACGCACACCTCATTCTGCGCAGCTTGATCGGATGCATTCCGATCTTCCCTAATCAGGGCATTTACCGTTCTCGCGTGTTTCTCCAGCTCTGCTATTATTTCTTTTAAATGGAGAGTCATGGCCTGGTCCTCGTGTAACCCAGACCCAACCACCTTATTTTCATCTGTGAGAATGTCTTTTAATTGCGTTTTTAAGCCATTAATCTGGGTCTGCAGCTCCACGCTGTCTAGAGCGTTGACCACAGATGTACCTGTGTTGAAAGCAGTGAACACGTCGTTCACAACACCCCTTCTTTGCCTCCCCACCTGATCCAAAACTTCATGTGGTGCGGTGTACAAACTTGTTTTATCAATTTCCGCGAAATCGAATTCGTAAAATTGTCTGAACATCTTGGTCAACAGGACCTGATATAACTGTTCCGTCTTTTTGGGGCACCACTCTGGTAACCGTACCTCGGTGAGATTTAAAATCACCGAGGCCACCGCGTAATGTACCCCCTGAAATAGTATCTGGTCTGTGGGGACCAGTACCAAATCATTCCCGGGTCCCTTACTGGTTTTAGGGCACCCTTCTTCCTTAGCTAGAACCACCGGAATCGTGGGCGGGGCTTTGCGTGGGCGTGTAATGAGTTCAGTGGCATTTACCGGGATCGGGGAGAATGGGGCTCCGCACCCCCTGGTGCTCGCATCCCACCTCATCCCCTGTCCGTTATCCTGCCATTGATTAATGAAAAATATGGAGATGCCTTTGGGGCAAACGTACTTTGACCCCCACATACATACATAAATTCCCTCATCCGGTTCCCACCATTTGTCCCAACAGACTCTCACTTGTCCGTTTGTCCCCGTAATTGTCCGATGGGTATTATTACCCAGTCGCTCCCACTCGACCGAAGAGTTCCTCATGTTTTTGCTCAGCTTTCGTAGCCACCACCATCGGCTCAATGGAACATTCCCATTACAAGTCAAACAAATCCGTTTGCCGACGGTGACGCTGATCCTGGGTGCGATGATCCTTACTTTGGGGCACAGTAAAGAAGTCTCTTGGTAGGCAAAACCCGATGTGCTGGAATACTCCGTTGAGTTCGTTCCCAGCCATCCTGGCCACCTTCCCTTGTGGAAATAGGTGGTGGTCTCCTCAGCCTCTCGTCTTCCGGTCCCATCCACCGCGATGGGGGCCGTGTCCCCGGAGCATCCAAACACCACGACATCCTTGGTGTGGCCTCGATAGGCCAATCCACATCCGATTGCCGCGAGCAATACTAGAATTCGTTCCATCCTTCCTTGGTTCCTGTGATCAGATAGAATGAGGTAGCCAGCCTCGCAAGAGTCTCTGGCTTTTGTGAAGGGTGAGCGGGTCCCCTGACCTCGCCTCACGTAAGAAGACATGTGCGCTGGATAAACTTTAACTAATCCTATCTCTAAAACTCCCATCATTTTACCTCTTTCTATTAAACAAAATTAAACTACCGACTTAAACCGATTTAAAACTATAACCTCATAACCTTATTTAACTATAAACTTATTCTTAACCTTAAACTATAAACTTAGAAACTTATCCTAAAACTTATTACTGTACAGCGCCGCCCGTTCCCAGGGCGGCCCATTTAAATTCTGAAAAGGCTGCCACGAGCCTTTCCCGATGGTGGGAGGGCATTGACCCCTCCCTTTGATCTGCCGCAGCCTGTTGCTGCCTCGCTGGGACTGGGCTCTCCCTGGGCTGCCTGAGCCTTGCGCCTACGCCTTGGGACAGTCTGGGGACTTGACCATATCTTCCTGGGTTGGGGTATCCGACTTGACCTACGGAGAGCTACCGGGGACAGGAACTCCAGGACCGACGGACCGGGTTCCGAGACTTCCACCGTGGCTACCTGTGGTCCCGCCACAGTCGCTGGCTCCGCCTCCCCTGGCTCCGCCTCCCTGAACTCGGGATCTGCAGCTTGTGGCACCGCCCTACTCGGCCCAGTAGGCGGCCCTTCACTCGCAGTCCCTACCTCCCTCGAGGGCAAGACGTTCAAGGCGGGCGGCTCGGGCTCTGAGGCTTCCATCGCCACGCCCTGTGGTCCCACCACAGCGGCCGGCTCCGCCTCCCCTAGCTCCTCCCCCCTGTGTTCGGGACCTGCAGCTTCGGCCTCCACCCTTTGTGGATCTCTATCTGCAGCCCCTGTCCCCCCTATACCTGAATCGGGGGCGACCCTTTCGTCCTCCGATTCCAGCTCCTCCTCGCTTGTGTCACTATCTTCACTATCCTCACTATCACTATCTTCACTATCTTCATCTGACTCCCAACCCCACAAAAATGTCTCACAATTTTCCAGGATGTCCTCTCCCCTGATGCAAGCTGCTTTGCCTGCCTGTGTGCCCTGTGGCCCTATCTGGGGCTGCGAGTCCCCACTCGCAGGTTTGGCCCCTGTGGTTGGCCCTTGTGCACCTGGCTTGTACAGTTTGCACTGATTTACGTGGAACCACTTAGTGCGCCGAGGTACCTTTACGGCGTATACCATGGGACTCGCCTTATCTACAATGTTGTAGGGTCCCATATACAGTGGTTCCAGACTCACTACTCTGGCGTAGTTTCTGACCATGACCTGGTCTCCTACTTCCCACTCCCGCGTTTTGTGGGGTTCCAGCAACAGGCGATTGCCCTGATGCTGCCTTCCCATGTTCCCAGCCGCCTGCTCATAAACCTGCTTCAGGCGCTCCAAGAGGGTCTGGACGAACTTGTCCCTGCTTATCTCTTGGAGCTGACCCTCAGTGAGCACCGGCGCTAGCACATGGGTGGGGGTTCGCATGATCCTCCCAGTCATCACCTCGTGCGGGGAATACCCCGTACTTTTCGACTGACTGGCCCAGACCCCCATGAGGACTAAAGGCAGAACCTCCGCCCATTTTTGGGGCGAGTTCATAGTCTCTTTCCTCAATTTTTCCTTCAGGGTCCGGTTCATGCGTTCAACAATCCCGGATGACTGGGGATTGTGCGCTACGTGCCATTTCCCTTCAATGCCCAAAAGCATGAGGGTGTTCTGCATCACCTGGCCGGTGAAATGACTCCCTTGGTCTGACTCCACAAAACGGGGGAGTCCCCACCGCGAGAACACCTCCCGGACCAAGATTTTTGCAGTACCCAGTGCCGTAGCTGTTCTACAGGGGAAGGCTTCCACCCATTTGGAAAACACATCCACCAAGACGAGGCAGTATTTATAGCCTCCCTGGGTGGTGGGCAGGGGCCCTATATAGTCGATCTGTATCGACTGCCATGGTCCCTCTACCCTCCTGATGTGCCCCATGGGCACTTTCCTTTTCTGGGGGTCTGGGTTGTTTGCAGCGCACACGAGACAGCTTGCACAGAACTCGCGGACCTGTTCCCTGAGCCCCGGCCACCATCCCGCTTGCTCTACCCGTTGCCAGGTAACCTCGGGCCCGGGGTGCCCTGCCCCCGGTCCCTCATGAGCCAACTGGAGGAATTCCCTCCTGTGCTGCTGCGGCACAACCCACTGCTCTTTGCGGAACAGCATGCCTTCCTTAACTGAGAGGGTTGCCGTACTGTACGGACCCTCTACCTGCTTCCCCTCAGCAAGGGTTTTGAGGACCGCTTTTAGGGCGGGATCCTGGTTCTGGACGGTCTTAAGGTCTAGGGGCAATGCTACCCTGGTGTTCCCGGGATTCCCGTCCCTGCCTTGGATCGCTGCCATGGGTCTGGGCCCATAGGGGTCCCAGAAAATGCCGTTGCGGGCACCCTCCCTGGCTAGCGCATCCGCCTGCTGGTTGCCCTCCCCACGGGGTTCTGTGGAGGAGTGAGCCTTCACCTTATGGATGAAAATCTCCCCTTCCTCCCCTACTGCTGCTAGGATCTTTTCCAGCAAGGGCTTCACCGTTAAAGGTCGCCCGTCCGCGGAGGTGTATCCACGGCGGGACCAAATGGCCAGGTATTCCGTACACGAATTGCATGTGAACATACTGTCCGAGCAAATCGTGTATGGGGTTGGGAAAATTTCTGGGTGGGTAACGACGTACGCCACTGCAGACAGCTCAGCCTGCTGCGCGCTCATGGTGCTGGGGAGCTTGATCGCCAGGGCAAGGTTTGCCGCAGGGTCATAAACTCCGCACCCTGTGAGTCGTTCGCCAGCAGACACTGTGCTGGAACCATCAACATAAATCTCGCGCCCAGTGGGATGTATCCCGGCCCGCAAACCTATGTTGACTTCCCACACCCCTTCCACCGAACACTGGTGGGCTGTACCGGGGTATACCAAATTGGCCGCAAGCCTGGGCTCGCAAAGACCTTTAACTCTAAGATCCATCTGGGAAAGAAGAAGGGTCCAGCGCGCAATACGCGCGCTGCTTACGGTCCCATCTTTAATCCTCCCATCTAGAAGCATCTTAGTTGGTGTGTGATGGGTGAGGAGAGTGATGGGAGAGAGCCCTGTGAAGATCGCTGATCTTTTCACAGCCCAATGCGTGGCTAAAAGTTGCCTTTCGCAGTTGGAGAAACTCCTCTCCACATCCGTTAACACCCTGGACGAATAGACAACCGGCCTCAGCTTGCCGTGGCGCTCTTGGAGCAGCACAGCGCTCAAGCTGTCCCCGCTGGCAGCTACCTCCAGGAAAAACTCCTTCCCCCCATCTATGGCCCCTAAAGCTGGCGCGGTCTGCAAATCCTTTTTTAACTTCTCGAAGGCTGCCTGGCAGCCCTCGTCCCAAGACCACTCCACTCCCTTATGGAGGAGTCGGAGCAGCGGCGCCGCTGTGGCCGCATAGTCTTCGATAAAATCCCTGCAGTAACCGGTCAGTCCCAAAAAGGACCTCACACCCCTTATGGTGTTGGGAATCGGTAACTCTTGCACCGACTCCCTCCTAGCCTTATCTATGGCTCTTTCCCCAGCGCGAATGGTCAGCCCCAGGAATTTTACTTCCTGCTGACCGATACGTGCTTTCTTAGGGTTCACTTTAAAACCCTTTCTCGCTAGCAGCTCCAATAACTCGGCCAGCAGTGGTCCATGCTCCTCCCTTGAATCCGTAAATAGGAGCAAATCATCCACGTACTGCACTATCTGATTGGGCTGACTAAACTCCTTTAAACTCCCTGCCATACACTGATGGAAAATACTGGGGCTGTTGTGGAAACCCTGTGGCAGACAGTTCCATGTGTACTGTTGTCCTTTGAAAGTAAAGGCAAACTTGTACTGGTCCTCTCGCCGCAGCGGGATGGACCAAAAACCGTTCGAGATATCCAGCACCGTGAACGTGGTCGCGGAGGCTGGGATACTCCCTATTAGGTCAGCGACTGCTGCTACCGTGGGCGCGCAGGCGGGAATGTTACTGTTAAGGACTCTGTAGTCCACCGTGGCCCTCCACGAATTATCCGGCTTCCTAACCGGCCATAATGGGGAGTTCACGTGTGTGGCTATCGGCCTCAACACGCCCTGCTGCACCAAGGAGGACATTGCTGTCTCCATATCGGGTTCTGCTTCTTTGGGGAAGTTATACTGCTTTTGGGGCCGGGTCATGGGGTCCCCATCTACGCTGACCTCAAACCCGGCAACCCTCCCACAATCGTGCTTGTGGGTTGCAAACGCGTGCATATTATCTGACACGTACGTTTGCATGTCCGTTGGGACATCCGCGACCATAAGCCCGAGGTCGTAGCCTCCGGATGGCTTCATGGTACACAGGGCCCCTGTTTCTTCCTCCCCCGGAATTACCACTACCTCGCCTTCTTCACCCTTAGCCCCCCAGAGGCAGTGATTCCTGAGGTCCACGAGGATCCCGTGCCCCGATAGGAGATCGGACCCGAGGATACCTCTCCCACCCCCCTCTTGCCATTTCATCAGTATGCACTTCCACGTGGTGTGGAGTGCTCCTAAATGAATGGATAGCGGAAGGGAGAACGCGCCAGCCTGTTCTTTTCCCGTGAACCCCGCTAATGTGAATGGGACCTTGGTAGATAGCGGTGAGTCAAAAGGGCTATCTGTATGAACCACGGTGCAAGAAGCTCCCGTGTCCAACAAATAACTACCCTTCTGTTGCTCTACCTCCATCTCCACCAGGGGTCGCTTCCACGCATCATAGCTGAGCGGACACAGGTAGACGGGCTGTGCGGGCTCTAGTCATTGGGTACTATTAGACGGGGCTGTGGCACTTGCGGGGCCGGTAGCAACCGCCACCCTTCCATGCGCACTCATGAGGTTACGCATGGCTCCCAACACTGATTCGATCGCGTCGGGATGGATGGGTGCACTAGCTCCCCTATCAGAGACAGGCGCCTGGGCTCGGGCTGCGGGATTTTTATCCCTGGAATCCTTCCAAGGGTTCCTGCAGTTCTTGCGCCAGTGCCCTGTCTTCCCACACCCGTAACAAGCATTGCTGGCCTGCGGGGCGCGGTTACCCTCCTGATGCCACTCCCTTTGAGCCGGGGCTGCGGGTCATACCTCATGTACCTTTCCCTTAAGGGGACGTGTTCCCATACCCCTGGTATTACGGTACCCTACCGTGAGTCGATTTAGGACCGACTCCTCTGTAGTGGCGGGGTCAGTGGGATCAAACCACGCTTTTGCCTGCTCCCTGACGGCTGGCAAACTGTTGGCTACTATACACCTGAGCCAATGAGTTAAACCGACGCCTTCCACATCGGCGCGCTCTGGCGCACCTGGGCAGCTACGCTGGTATACTGGCCACAGCCTGTCGGCGAAAACCTTCGGGGGTTCTCCCTCCATCTGCACTGTCTGTTCCAGTCTAACGAACGGACCTTCATCGTCCGCTCCCAACACTTCCAGGACCTCGTCCCTCAATTCCCCATAGGTATTAGTTCCCCTCTTGCTCTCGTCTGAGAGACACTGAAGGATCGAACTATCTAGTGAGAATAACAGCATCTTTGCTGTTTCCCCATCGTCGCAGCCGTTAATGGCTGCGGTTTGCTCTATTTCCCTAAAATGTACGGAAGGGTCGTCTGACTCGGCCAGTTTCCGTACGTGACTGATCATAATCCTCAGCTGGTGTGAGCTGTGAGGCAAGTTGGTTGAGGAGATCCCCTTGTTCCCCACTTGCTCCGTTTGGGCCCCTTTTGATACCCGTGACCGGACACAACGGTCCCGGTTCCACTTCTACCTCAGTGGGCTCTTTCGTTACTTCTACCACTTCCTCCCTTACCCAGGTTGCCGAATAGCTGGGTGGCGCGGAGGGCATAGTGGCTAATACTTCCTCTGCTTTGTTCGGTGGGGATTTCCGAAATCCCTCATCCACTAGCGGCTGGTGTGCTGACGGGCTGATAAGGCACACCATGCCGTGCGCTTTGTTCAAGGCCTGTTTAAGGTTCCCTATCTCCTTTTGGCAGACGCTGTGATCGGCCCCCTGAAATTTATCCTCGAGGGCCATCTTATATATCGCCCTAACCCCCATTAAGCTCTCTTCCTGGGCTTTTATTTGGGCAGCTAGGCGGGCACATCGTTCCTTTAATCTACCCTCACTTAACTTTGCCTCAGTGACCTGGCACTCGAGATAATCTATTTTTGCTTCATGGTGGTTGGCGACTAACTGGCGTTCTTGATACAACGCATTTAAAGTCGTGATGAGCTGCTGCCCCCCCGCGACCTTCTCGTCCATTTCCACCTCTAAACTCCTGATCTGAGCTGCCTGCGCTGAGATGACCTGGTCCGAAATTTGGACTTGTCTTTTATAGCACATCAGCCAGACCGCTTTCTCCACTGCCTTTTTATGTTCTTTGCTATCTGTCCACCTCTCGGCTGCCTCTAGTGGACGCTTATCCACCAGCAGGTCACTTATCCATTTCTTAGTCAAATTTACTTTTCCAAACACATAATCTGCTATTCTCTCTTCCATGACATTTCGCCCAATCATACCAAAGTCTAACACATTATTCTCTCGCTGCCAGTGTCCTGCCACGGTCGCCATTTTCTGTAAGGGTTTTTGCGTGTGTGACACCGCCTGTGGCTCTGTGCTCAGCCTGGGTGCTAGTGCGAGGTTAGGCCTTGTTGCCTGTTCTGGTCTCCAGCCAGTCTGGGAGCACTAGACACCTGTGAGTGGTTCGACCCACTCGCCCTTACGGTTCTGACACTGGACTTAGATGCGAGAGCAATAATGGAGAGAAAACTCAGGTAGACCCGGTTGAATGGTACGAAATGGAAAATCTTTATTGCATATTATTCAAGATTACGAAATACATGTCATAAGCACAGATTAATGACAGTACAATCTTACACGCAGTTATGTAATGTAAGGGATTCTCTCCTGACCCTGCGTGTCTCGTAGCCTGTGAGATTCACGCGGCTCTGTGCAGCCTGTATGTCAGTGCGGGTCTAGGCCTGGTCTCCAGCCAGTCTGGGAACACTAGACACCCCTGTGAGTGGTTCGAATCACTCTCCCTTACGGTTCTAGACACTGGACTTAGATGCGAGAGCAGTAATGGAGATAAAACTCATGTAGACTTGGTTTGAACGGTACGAAATGGAAAATCTTTATTGCATGATACTTAAAATTATGAAATACATGTCATATGCACAGATTAATGACAGTACAATCTTACAAACAGTTATAATCACTCTTAGGGAAACGAGGAACGAACGGCACAACGTAAATAGGGCACACATTACAAATATCCTTAATCTTTAACCCTCCCCTATCAATAGCTATCCTAAACTAGCTGCGTAGGATCCCGAGACTCATGCTCACCACTCGTAATAACTCGGAGAAATCCCGAATAGCTGATCGGATGTTTTTCACCGCAGCACCCACGTGTTGGTCAGGAGATCTCCTGGTCCCACTTGTTTACTGCTTTTGCTGCTCGGTCAGTCGGCTGGACCGTCCGCTGTAGTGAAGACCTCTGTTGGTTGGATACAAGGTATGGTGGAGCACCGTTGTCAATATCGCTGATACGATGTGTTTGCACAGTCCACTTATCATCGATGCAATATGTCTTGTTAAAGAAGAAAACTTCCTGTCGAGAAGACTTGGCTGATCGACCTACAGGCGCGGTCGGGATCTACTGACCGTGGCGATGGATAAGGTCTTCTTCTCTTCTCCTCTCATCTCATCTCATCTCATCTCATCCCGGGCCTTCGGTTCCGCTGCCAGCTACCAACATAGGTCTTTGCAACAGTCTTTTACACAGGAGCAGCCACGATGATAACAGCAACAAGCGGCAAGAGTCAAGAACACGAGGCAAGAGCAAGAGCAAGAGGCCAGAGCGCGAATGGACGGTTTGGGCCTGCAATTATAGTGCACAGTTCTTCCGTTTCCCGCCCAACTACAATGTCCATTCTTTTGTTTACGGTTTGGCGCCCAAAAATGTCCTGTATGGGTGATCTCTGTCCTTAATGGGTTTCGGGGCTACTCCTGAATGTTTGAGTACCTGCTAATATTTCTCCCATTGTTAAATCGGTCGGTGTTCCCCCTGGAGGGGTTTGGGGCTTCCAAGTGTCCTGTATAACTACCTGCTAACGGCTCTCTCATCGTAGAGCCGTTGGGAGTTTACATATTAATGTCCTTTGGATGGGCCCTTGATGGCTTTCCTTTGTACCTGGGAGACCGATTCCAGTATCGATGTTTATACTGTAAACCCATAATGTCCTGTGTATTGTCTTCACTGTGCTGAATCGTTATCGATCCTGCAAAAAAATGTTTATTGGAACGCCATCTTGTCTGCCTGTTGAAAAGTCTAGAATGTTCTGTCACGAGGTGCGGCGGCCATTTTACAGGCTGCTTGTGTCCAATTTAAACCTGACAGCATTCCGCTGAAATAAAAGCTGTTTTGAACGAAACTTTGTGTTTTCTCCTTATTAAAATGAAATCGCGATAATTGCGAATTCTACAGTCCCTCCTGTTGATGCGAATAACTCCGCTTATCGTATCAAAAATCTCAGTGGTGAGCAATCTTATCTCGATTTCACTCCGAATCCAGTAAATTAATCCCATAAATTTTAACTTCACTAGGGTCTCTGTGTCGTCCTCATTTCCCAAGAAAAATCACACTTTATATCACCATAGGCATCATTTGCCCTTAAACTTACACCACTTGTTTTCCTTCCCGGCGTAACCAGGCCGATACCTCACGCATCACCTGTATATTTGTCTTTTATTCAAAGGAAGGAAAAACAAAACCCAAAAACCAAACAATCAACACCATCATCAAAATAAACAAATCCCAACTCTTAAACATATCGAGTTTCCAACGTATTTACAATGAGTACAAACTTCCGCGGCGCACGTGGCGAGCGGGAGTGACGCCATTTTCCCATTACACTGCGCTCTCATCGTGCACGCGCACGTAACGTTCTCGCCACTCTCCCGTGTTCTCATGCTTGGTGAGGCGCTTGTCTCTTTTACAATGTATGAACAAAAGGTATACTACAATAAACACTTGACAGACGACTAAAATGTGGGAGGCTATTCTGACCCATGAGGGCACTTCAATATTCGTGAACAGATTCCACCACGGTGGAACCACTATGTCCAAAATGTCTGTACCTATCTCGACGGTTTTCTGTTCTAATGTATAGAAATGCTTTTGTGACACCGCGACGGCTTTCAGAAGTTTGGTTAAATGCTCAGGGAGAGGGGGAATGAGGTACCCAAAATGCGCGACAAATCGCTGCAAGTCGGTGAAATTCTCTTTTACTGTGAGATGAACAGTGGATGGTTCAGGGATTGGGATGATTCGTTGTTGTGCTACTTGAACTTCAGCCCTGGGTTTAAAACAGAAACTGCTGTCACTCACCGGACACCGGCTACGGTTTCCATGCTGGTAGTGTTGCGCTGCAGTGGTAACACAGTATGTTCCACCCCCGATGTATGCTACCTGCGGAGGCACATGATCTTGTGCCATTGCCTCCATGGTGCAATTCATGGACTTGGCGCCAGCCGTTCTGAACCCGCACTGTGGTGTTAAAAAGGCATTCAAGTGCTGGGGGCACAGTATTATGTGTGCTCCCCTGCCACGACAACCAGAGAGATCTGTACCTGTCATCGTTTGCTCCCAGCGGATGACGTAAGGTGGAACTGCTGCATAACGAATGTGGGCTCCCCCCTGAATGACACCAATGTTCTCTACCCGATACACCGGGGCGGGCTTTGCTGTGTTGCCCAAAACCGGCATGCGTAATACTATTCCCATAATAGTATGGTTTGAACGTCCGCAGTCCACGGGGACTGGGTAAGCTTCTGAAGCTAGCCTGAGCTGGCACGGACTTAATGCGTTCTGAAAAGGGTGGAGCGCCCGCAGGTGTTTGTTACTTATCCAGGACGGGACCAAACCTTGTTTTAAATCCTCCAAATTACTGCGGCCCTCGCCCAGTAACCACGCCCCGTAAAGCACGCACACCTCGTTCTGCGCAGCCTGATCGGATGCATTCCGATCTTCCCTAATCAGGGCATTTACCGTACGCGCATGTTTCTCCAGCTCTGCTATAATCTCTTTTAAGTGTAGTGTCATGGCTTGGTCCTCGTGCAGACCTGACCCTACCACTTTATTCTCATCTGTAAGAATATCCTTTAACTGTGTTTTTAAACCATTAATCTGGGTCTGCAGCTCCACACTGTCTAGAGCGTTGACCACAGATGTCCCTGTGTTAAAAGCAGTGAACGCATCGTTCACCAAACCCCTTCTTTGCCTCCCTACTTGGTCCAAAACTTCCTGCGGTGCGGTGTATAAACTTGTCTTATCAATTTCTGCAAAATCAAACTCGTAAAATTGCCTGAACATCTTGGTCAACAGGACCTGGTACAACTGTTCCGTCTTTTTGGGGCACCACTCTGGTAACCGTACCTCAGTGAGATTTAAAATCACCGAGGCCACCGCGTAATGTACCCCCTGAAATAGTATCTGGTCTGTGGGGACCAGTACCAAACCGTTCCCGGGTCCCTTACTAGTTTTAGGGCACCCTTCTTCCTCAGTTACAACCACCGGAATCGTGGGCGGGGCTTTGCGTGGGCGCGTAATGAGCTCAGTGGCATTTACTGGGATCGGAGAGTATGGGGCTCCGCACCCCCTGGTGCTCGCATCCCACCTCATCCCCTGTCCGTTATCCTGCCACTGATTAATAAAGAATATGGAGATGCCTTTGGGGCAAACGTACTTTGACCCCCACATACAAACATAAATCCCCTCATCTGGTTCCCACCATTTGTCCCAACAGACTTTCACTTGTCCGTCTGTCCCCGTAATTGTCCGATGGGTATTATTACCCAGTCGCTCCCACTCAACCGAAGAGTTCCTCATAGTTTTGCTCAGCTTTCGCAGCCACCACCATCGGCTCAATGGGACATTCCCACTGCAGGTCAAACAAATCCGTTTGCCGACGGTGACGCTGATCCTGGGTGCGATGATCCGTACTTTGGGGCACATTAAAGAAGTCTCTTTGTAGGCGAACCCCGATGTGCTGGAATACTCCGTTGAGTTCGTTCCCAGCCATCCTGGCCACCTTCCCTTGTGGAAATAGGTGCTGGTCCCTTCTGCCTTCCGTCTCCCGGTCCCATCCACCGCGATGGGGGCCGTGTCCCCGGAACATCCAAACACCACGACATCCTTGGTGAGGCCCCGATAGGCCAATCCACATCCGATTGCCACGAGCAAAACTAGAAGTCGTTCCATCCTTCCTTGGTTCCTGTGATCAGATAGAATGAGGTAGCCAGCCTCGCAAAAAGTCTCTGGCTTTTGTGAAGGGTGAGCGGGTCCCCTGACCTCGCCTCACGTAAACTTCAACGTTTGCTAAATAGACTTCCTCTAAACCTAGCCTTAAAACTCCCATCATTTTGTCGTTATCTGTTAAAAACACTACAAACTTAACCTTATTAAAACTTAAAACTTAACCTTGAACTATAAACTTAAAACTTAACCTTAAACTAATACTTTACAATGCCGCCCGTTCTCAGGGCGGCCCCTTTAAATCCTGAGAAGGCTGCTGCGAGCTCTTCCCGACGGTGGGAGGGCACTGACCCTTCCCTCTGATCTGCCGCAGCCTGTTGCTGCGCTGACCCTTTCCTCTGATCTGCCGCAGCCTGTTACTGCTTCGATGTGGCCTGTCTCTACCCGGGTTATCTTAACCTGAAACTTACGCCCTGGGGCAGCCTGTGGACCTGACCACATCTTCCTGGGCTGGGGTACTCTGCTTGACCTACGGGGAATTGCTATGGGCGGGGGCTCCGTGACGGACGGACCGGGTCCCGAGACCTTCAACGGGATGACCTGGGGTTCCATCACAGGCGCCAGCCCCGCCTCCGCTGACTCCGCCTCCCTAACCTCGGGGCTGGCAGTTCGGGGCCCCGCCCTGCTCGGCCCAGCAGGCGGCCCTTCACTCGTGAACTCTGCCTCCCCTGAGGACTGGACGTTCAAAGCGGGCGGCCACACCTCTGGGAACCACATAGCGGCTGGCCCGGCCTCCTCTAGCTCCTTCCTCCTGTTGTCGGGACCTGCAGCTTGTGTGTCCACCCCGTATGGATCTCTACCTAGCGGCCCCAATCCTCCCAGACCGTTCCTCAGGAACCACCCGTCATCATCACTATGCTCATCTGCACTATCCTCATCTGACCAGGGTACCCTGGGGTCCTCGTCATCTAACCCCCAACTCCAGAAAAACGCTGCATGGTCGTCCGGGATGTCCCTTCCCCTGATGCAAGCTGCTACGCCTGCCTGTGTGCCTTGTGGTCCTACCTGGGGCTGTGTTTTCCCATTGGCGGGATTTACCCCTGTAGTTTTCCCTTGCGCACCCGGCTGGTACAGTTTACATTGGTTTATGTGGAACCACTTAGTGCGCCGAGGTACTTTTACGGCGTAAACCATGGGACTTGCCTTGTCTACAATGTTGTAGGGTCCCATATACAGTGGTTCCAGACTCCCTACTCTGGCGTAGTTTCTGACCATGACCTGGTCTCCTACTTCCCACTCCCGCGTTTTGCGGGGTTCCAGCAACAAGCGATTGCCCTGGTGCTGCCTTCCCATGTTCCCAGCCGCCTGCTCATAAACTTGCTTCAGGCGCTCCAAGAGAGTTTGGGCGAACTTGTCCCTGCTGATCTCTTGAAGCTGACCCTCAGTGAGCACCGGGGCTAGCACATGGGTGGGGGTTCGCATGAGCCTGCCGGTCATTACCTCGTGCGGGGAGTACCCCGTACTTTTTGACTGACTGGCCCGGACCCCCATGAGGACTAAAGGCAGAACTTCCGCCCATTTTTGGGGCGAGTTCCTAGTCTCTTTCCTCAATTTCTCCTTCAGGGTCCGGTTCATACGCTCAACAATCCCGGATGACTGGGGATTGTGTGCTACGTGCCACTTCCCTTCAATGCCCAAAAGCATGAGGGTGTTCTGCATCACCTGGCCGGTGAAATGACTCCCTTGGTCTGACTCCACGAAACGGGGGAGTCCCCACCGCGAGAACACTTCCCGGACCAAGATTTTTGCTGTACCCAGTGCCGTAGCTGTTCGACAAGGGAAGGCTTCCACCCACTTGGAAAACACATCCACCAGGACGAGGCAGTACTTATAACCTCCCTGGGTGGTGGGCAGGGGTCCTATATAGTCGATCTGTATCGACTGCCATGGTCCCTCTACCCTTCTTACGTGTCCCATGGGCACCTTCCTCTTCTGGGGGTCTGGGTTATTTGCAGCGCACACAAGACAGTTTGCACAGAACTCGCGGACTTGTTCCCTGAGCCCTGGCCACCATCCCGCTTGCTCTACCCGTTGCCAGGTAACCTCGGGCCCGGGGTGCCCTGCCCCTGGTCCCTCGTGAGCCAACTGGAGGAATTCCCTCCTGTGCTGCTGCGGCACAACCCACTGCTCCTCGCGGAACAGCATGCCTTCCTTAACTGAGAGGGTTGCCGTACTGTACGGACCTTCTACCTGCCTCCCCTCAGCAATCGTTTTTAGGACTGCTTTTAGGGCGGGATACTGGGCTTGGACGGTCTTAAGGTCTAGGGGCAATGCTACCCTGGTGTTCCCGGTATTCCCGTCCCCACCTCGGACCGCTGCTATGGGTCCGGTTCTATAGGGGTTCCAGAAAGTACCGTCGCGGGCACCCTCCCTGGCTAGCGCATCCGCCTGCCGGTTGCCCTCCCCACGGGGCTCTGTGGAGGAGTGAGCTTTCACCTTATGGATGAAAATCTCCCCTTCCTCCCCTACTGCCGCTGCTAAGATCTTTTCCAGCAAGGGCTTTACCGTTAAAGGTCGCCCGTCCGCGGAGGTGTATCCACGGCGGGACCAGATGGCCAGGTATTCCGTACACGAATTGCAGGTGAACATACTGTCCGAGCAAATCGTGTATGGGGTTGGGAAAATGTCTGGGTGGGTCACAACGTACACCACGGCAGACAGCTCAGCCTGCTGCGCGCTCATGGTGCTAGGGAGCTTGATCGCCAGGGCAAGGTCTGCCGCAGGGTCATAAACTCCACACCCTGTGAGTCGCTCGCCAGCAGATACTGTGCTAGACCCATCAACATAAATCTCGCGCCCAGTGGGATGTATCCCGGCCCGTAAACCTATGTTGACGTCCCACACCCCCTCCACCGAACACCGGTGGGCTGTACCGGGGTATACCAAATTGGCCGCAAGCCTGGGCTCGCAAAGACCTTTTACTCTGATGTCCAACTGGGAGAGAAGAAGGGTCCAACGCGCAATGCGTGCGCTGCTTACGGTCCCGTCTTTAATCCTCCCATCCAGAAGCATCTTAGTTGGTGTGTGATGTGTGAGGAGAGTGATGGGAGAGAGCCCTGTGAAGATCGCTGATCTTTTCACAGCCCAATGCGTGGCTAAAAGGTGCCTTTCGCAATTGGAAAAACTTCTCTCCACATCCGTTAATACCCTGGATGAATAGACAACCGGCCTCAGCTTGCCGTGACGCTCTTGGAGCAGCACGGCGCTTAAGCTGTCTCCGCTGGCAGCTACCTCCAGGAAAAACTCCTTCCCCCCATCTATGGCCCCTAAGGCTGGCGCGGTCTGCAGATCCCTTTTTAACTTCTCGAAGGCTGCTTGGCAGCCCTCGTCCCAAAGCCACTCTACCCCCTTATGGAGGAGTCGGAGGAGTGGCGCCGCTGTGGCCGCATAATCCTCGATAAAATCCCTGCAGTAACCGGTCAGTCCCAAGAAGGACCTCACACCCCTTACGTTGTTGGGAATCGGTAATTCTTGCACCGACTCCCTCCTTGCTTTGTCTATAGCTCTTTCCCCAGCGCGTAGGGTCAGTCCCAGGAATTTTACTTCCTGCTGACCGATACGTGCTTTCTTTGGGTTTACTTTAAAACCCTTTCTCGCTAACAGCTCCAATAACTCGTCCAGTAGTGGTCCGTGCTCCTCCCTTGAGTCCGTAAATAGGAGCAAATCATCCACATACTGTACTATCTGATTGGGCTGACTAAACTCCTTTAAACTTCCTGCCATACACTGGTGAAAAATACTGGGGCTATTGTGGAAACCCTGTGGCAAACAGTTCCACGTGTACTGTTGCCCTTTAAACGTAAAGGCAAACTTGTACTGGTCCTCTCGCCGCAGCGGGATGGACCAAAAACCGTTCGAGATATCCAGCACCGTGAACGTGGTCGCGGACGCTGGGATGCTCCCTATTAGGTCAGCAACTGCTGCTACTGTGGGCGCGCAGGCGGGAATGTTACTGTTAAGGACTCTGTAGTCCACCGTGGCTCTCCACGAATTATCCGGCTTCCTAACCGGCCATAATGGGGAGTTCACGTGTGTGGCTATCGGCCTCAACACGCCCTGCTGCACCAAGGAAGACATTGCTGCCTCCATATCGGGTTCTGCTTCTTTGGGGAAGTTATACTGCTTTTGGGGTCGGGTCATGGGGTCCCCATCTACGCTGACCTCAAACCCGACCACCCTCCCACAATCGTGCTTGTGGGTTGCAAACGCGTGCATATTATCTGTCACGTACGTTTGCATGTCCGTTGGGACATCTGCGACCATAAGCCTGAGGTCGGAGCCTCCGGATGGCTGTACGGTACACAGGACCCCTGTTTCTTCCTCCCCTTGAATCACCATTACCTCGCCTTTTTCACCTTTAGCCCCCCAGAGACAGTGATTTCTGAGGTCCACGAGGATCCCGTGTCCCGCTAGGAGATCGGACCCGAGAATACCTCTTCCACCCCCCTTTTGCCATGCCATCAGTATACACTTCCACTTAAGGCGAAGTGTCCCTAAACGAATGGATAGCGGGAGGGAAAACGTGCCAGCCTGTTCTTTCCCTGTGAACCCTGCTAGCGTGAATGGGACCTTGGTAGATAGCGGCGAGTCAAAAGGGTCATCTGTATGGATTATGGTGCAAGAAGCTCCCGTATCCAACAAATAACTGCCCTTTTGTTTCTCTACCTCCATCTCCACCACAGGTCGCCTCCACGCATCATAGCTGAGCGGACACAGGTAGACGGGCTGTGCTGGTTCTAGTCATGGGGCACTATTAGACGGTCCTGCGGCACCTACGGGGCCGGTTGCGACCGCCACCTGTCCACGCGCATTCAAAACCATCTTGCGCATGACTCCTAACACTGCTTCGAGGTCTTCGGGAGAGGTGGGTGCCTTTGCTTCCTTAGCCGGGACAGGCGCCTGGGTTCGGACCGCGGGATTTTTATCCTTGGAATCCTTCCAAGGGTTCCTGCAGTGCTTGCGCCAGTGCCCTGTCTTCCCACACCCGTAACAGGCATTACTTGCCTGTGGGGCGCGATTACCCTCCTGATGCCACTCTCTTTGAGTCGGGGCTGCGGGTCGTACCTCATGTACTCTTCCCTTAAAGGGACGTGTCGTCATACCCCTTATGTTACGGTAACCCAACGTAAGTCGATTCAAGACCGACTCTTCCGTAAGGTTGAGGTCATTGGGATCGAACCAGGCTTTTGCCTGCTCTCTAACGGCTGGTAAACTGTTGGCTATTATGCACCTAAGCCAATGAATTAAAGCGGCGCCTTCCACATCTTCGCGTTCGGGCGCACCTAGACAGCTGCGCTCATATACTGGCCACAGCCTGTCGGCAAAAACCTTCGGGGGTTCTCCCTCCATCTGCACTGTCTGTCCCACTCTAGCAAACGGACCTCCGTCGTTCGCTCCCACTACTTCTAGGACCTCATTTTTCAATTCCTCATAACTTTTATTACCCCTCTTGCTATCGCCTGAGAGACACTGAAGGACCGAGCTATCTAACGAGAACAGCAGCATTTTTGCTGTCTCCCCATCATCGCAGCCGTTGATGGCTGCGGCTTGCTCAACTTCCCTAAAATGTACGGAAGGGTCGTCTATCTCGGTCAGCTTCCTTACGTGGTTTATCATGGCCCTCAGCTGATGTGAACTGTGAGGCAACACCAGCTGTCCGAGGAGATCCCCCGGTTCTTCCCCACCGTTTCTGCTTGGGCCCCTTTTAATACCCGTTACTGGATACAACGATCCCTTTTCTACCTCCTTTTCAACGGGCTCTTTTGCTTCTTCCGTTGCTTCCTCCCTAACCCAGGTTTCTGAATAGCTGGGTGGCGCGGAGGGCGCAGTGGCTACTACTTCTTCTGCTTTACTTGGTGGGGAATTTCTAAATCTCTCATTTACTAGCGGCTGGCGTGCCGACGGATTAATAAGGCACACCATGCCGTTCGCATTATTCACGGCCTTTTTGAGGCTCTCTATCTCTTTTTCGCAGGCGCTATGGTCGGCTCCCTGAAACTTATCCTCAAGGGCCAACTTATACGCCGACCTAACCCCCATTAAGCTCTCTTCTTGAGTTCTTATCTGGGCAGCTTGACGGTTACATCTTTCCTTCATCCTACTCTCGTTTAATTTTGCTTCAGTGATCTGGCACTCGAGATACTCTACCCTTGTTTTAAGGTAACTGGAGACTTCCTGGCTTTCCTGGCGTAACTCATGTAAACTCTTAATGAGCGCCTCCCCTCCAGAAACCTTCTCCTCCATTTCCTCCTCTAACTGCTTGATTCGAGCGGTTAGCGCTGTATTGGTCTGGTTTGAAATCTGAACCTGCCTTTTGTAGCACATAAGCCAGACTGCTTTCTCAACTGCCTTTTTATGCTCCTTACTATCAGTCCACCTTTCAGCTGCCTCTAGTGGGCTCTTATCCGCTAACAATTCGCTTATCCACTTTTTCGTTAGATTAACCTTTCCAAATACGTAATCCGCTATCTTTTCCTGCATCACATTTCGTACAGTCATTCCAAAATCTAACACACTACCCTCTCGCTGCCAGTGTCCTGCCGCGGTCACCATTTTCTGTAAGGGATTCTCTCCTGACCCTGCGTGTCTCGTAGCCTGTGAGATTCACGCGGCTCTGTGCAGCCTGTATGTCAGTGCGGGTCTAGGCCTGGTCTCCAGCCAGTCTGGGAACACTAGACACCCCTGTGAGTGGTTCGAATCACTCTCCCTTACGGTTCTAGACACTGGACTTAGATGCGAGAGCAGTAATGGAGATAAAACTCATGTAGACTTGGTTTGAACGGTACGAAATGGAAAATCTTTATTGCATGATACTTAAAATTATGAAATACATGTCATATGCACAGATTAATGACAGTACAATCTTACAAACAGTTATAATCACTCTTAGGGAAACGAGGAACGAACGGCACAACGTAAATAGGGCACACATTACAAATATCCTTAATCTTTAACCCTCCCCTATCAATAGCTATCCTAAACTAGCTGCGTAGGATCCCGAGACTCATGCTCACCACTCGTAATAACTCGGAGAAATCCCGAATAGCTGATCGGATGTTTTTCACCGCAGCACCCACGTGTTGGTCAGGAGATCTCCTGGTCCCACTTGTTTACTGCTTTTGCTGCTCGGTCAGTCGGCTGGACCGTCCGCTGTAGTGAAGACCTCTGTTGGTTGGATACAAGGTATGGTGGAGCACCGTTGTCAATATCGCTGATACGATGTGTTTGCACAGTCCACTTATCATCGATGCAATATGTCTTGTTAAAGAAGAAAACTTCCTGTCGAGAAGACTTGGCTGATCGACCTACAGGCGCGGTCGGGATCTACTGACCGTGGCGATGGATAAGGTCTTCTTCTCTTCTCCTCTCATCTCATCTCATCTCATCTCATCCCGGGCCTTCGGTTCCGCTGCCAGCTACCAACATAGGTCTTTGCAACAGTCTTTTACACAGGAGCAGCCACGATGATAACAGCAACAAGCGGCAAGAGTCAAGAACACGAGGCAAGAGCAAGAGCAAGAGGCCAGAGCGCGAATGGACGGTTTGGGCCTGCAATTATAGTGCACAGTTCTTCCATTTCCCGCCCAACTACAATGTCCATTCTTTTGTTTACGGTTTGGCGCCCAAAAATGTCCTGTATGGGTGATCTCTGTCCTTAATGGGTTTCGGGGCTACTCCTGAATGTTTGAGTACCTGCTAATATTTCTCCCATTGTTAAATCGGTCGGTGTTCCCCCTGGAGGGGTTTGGGGCTTCCAAGTGTCCTGTATAACTACCTGCTAACGGCTCTCTCATCGTAGAGCCGTTGGGAGTTTACATATTAATGTCCTTTGGATGGGCCCTTGATGGCTTTCCTTTGTACCTGGGAGACCGATTCCAGTATCGATGTTTATACTGTAAACCCATAATGTCCTGTGTATTGTCTTCACTGTGCTGAATCGTTATCGATCCTGCAAAAAAATGTTTATTGGAACGCCATCTTGTCTGCCTGTTGAAAAGTCTAGAATGTTCTGTCACGAGGTGCGGCGGCCATTTTACAGGCTGCTTGTGTCCAATTTAAACCTGACAGCATTCCGCTGAAATAAAAGCTGTTTTGAACGAAACTTTGTGTTTTCTCCTTATTAAAATGAAATCGCGATAATTGCGAATTCTACAGTAACTAATTTTAGGGAAACGAGGAATGAACAACACATCGTAAATGGGGGCACACATTACAGTTATCCTTAAAACTTAAACCCTCCCCTATCAATACCTGTTCTAAACTAGATTTGTAGGATCGAGACTCATGCTCACCACTCGTGATAACTCGGAGAATTCCGAAAACTCTGCTCGGATGTTTTTACCGCAGCACCTGATCACCCACGTGTTGATCAGGGGTCTCTGTACCCCACTTGTTTACTCGTTTCTGCTCCGGCTAGCAGGCTGGACCGTCTGCTGTCATGAAGATCTGTGTTGTCCTCGGAGTTCTGACACTACTCAAAGAAGAGTCTTCCTGTGCCCTCGGACCGATGCGATAAAATTTGAAGAATGGTCTTCCGATGCCAGTTCTGTAAAACTCAAAAAATAGTCTTCCTGGGCAAGGAAAATGTTTATTCGACCTACAGGCGCGGTCGGGGCTTACTGACCGTGGCGATACGTATGGTCGTCTTCTTCTCTTCTCATCTCATCTCATCTCATCTCATCTCATCTCGGGCCTTCGGTTCCAACACCGTTTACCGACTTCTCGGGATGGTGTGCCCGGTTCAAGGCTTCACAGCCCGGTTCCACACAGATCTTCGCGGCAAGCCACGAGGCTGATCCTGGCGGATCAGAAAGTTCGATAGTCTTCTAGCAAGTCGAGCAGCAAGAGGCAGATGCAAGAGTCAGAGTCGCAGGCGAAGAAAGAGTCAAGCGGCAAGAGTCAAGAGACAGATGGACGGTTGTACCTTTACAGTTATAGTGCTGCAATTCCTCTTTTCCCGCCCAATCTTAATGTCTTTTCTTTTGTTAGGGTTTTGGCACTCAAATTTCTTGTATAGGGTGATCTCCGTTTAATGGGTTTCGGTGATACTCGTAACTGCCTGAGTACCCGTTAATACTTCTCCCATTGTGTAACCGGTCAGTATTCTCCCTGGAGGGCTTTTGGGGCTTCCAAATGTTTCTGTAACTACCCGCAAATGGCTCTCTCATCGTAGAGTCGTGGGGATTTTGCATATTAATGTCTTTGGATGGGTTCTTGATCGCTTGGTACAATAGCCCTTATTCGCACCTGGGAGACCGATTCCAGTATTTATGTGTAAAATGCAAACCCATTATGTCTTGTGATTTATCTCAAATGTGCTGAGTCTTGTCCGATCTCGCACAAATGTTTATTGGAACGCCATCTTGTCTGCTTATCGAAAAGTCTAGAATGTTCTGCCACGAGGCATGGTGGCCATTTTACAGGCTGCTTGTGTCCACTTTGAAAACCTGACAGCATTCTGCTGAAATAAAGCTGTTTGAACGAAACTCTGTGTTTTCTCCTTATTTATAAAATCGCGATTATATTGCGAATTCTACACCACTGCTTTAAATTCAAACTGGATTTGAGTAGGCAACAATATCACCCTGTTTGAATAGTTTCTAAGTTGAAGAATTGTTCATTGTTTCTATGGAAAAAAAGGGTCAACAATACTTTCCCTGCATTAAGTGGTCAACAAACCCTTAACAAATCCATTGGCAGGATAGGCGCACCAACGTCAGTGTTCTCGCTCAGGCCAACATCCCCAGCATCGAAGCTTTGACCATGCTCGATCAGCTCCGATGGACAGGTCACATCGTCCACATGCCCGATACGAGACTCCCAAAGCAAGCGCTCTACTCGGAGCTCTGACACGGCAAGAGAGTCCCCAGGTGGGCAGAGGAAACGCTTCAATGACACCCTCAAAGCCTCCTTGAAAAAGTGCAACATCCCCACCGACACCTGGGAATCCCTGGCTCAAGACCGCACAAAGTGGAGGAGAAGCATCCGGGAAGGCGCCGAACACCTCAAGTCTCTTCGCCGGGAGCAAGCGGAAGCCAAGCGCAAACAGTGGAAGGAGCGCACGTCAACCCAAGCACCCCACCCACCCGCCCCTTCAACCACCGTCTGCCCCACCTGTGACAGAGACTGTAGGTCCCACATTGGACTCATCCATCACAGTGTGGAAGCAAGTCATCCTTGGTTCCGAGGGACTGCCTAAGAAGAAGAAGAACAGGATTTTATTCTCTCTCTGGTATCATTACTTACCCATCTAGCAGAGAGCCAGCACTGGGCTCGACGGGCCGAATGGCCTTCTTCCATGCTGTAACCATTCTACGATTCTATGATTCTATGAACAGCATTTTGCATATGGGACAAAATCATCTTTGGTTGGCATTAACAGTTTTAAAGGAACTTCTGTAAAGATTTCCTCAGAGGTTTACACACTGATTGTCCAATGGTTTAGATCATGAGGAAAATATAGGTCAATACTGGCTACCAGCAAAGTCACGTTAAATCTCTACTGAGGCGAAGTACCTGGCCTCTGCTTTGCACTTCCTCACAGCAGTACCGAAATGGGACTGAAACATAGCAAACACAAGCCAATGTCCCAACACTCTGGTGCCATGGGTTACTGCAGGCAAGTCGTAGCATCTGGCCATTGAAGCGTATTATCAGGTCAATTATTTGTACTTTTCAGATCTGCTGTACAGATCAAGCAAAACATGCTACTAGCCTGTTTTTTGTGATTGCTATCCCAGTCAATTATAATTTCAGATTCTCAAACCATGCATTTACAGTATATAAATGTTTCTGTGTAGGCACTTCCTTAAACATTTCTATTGTCAATATGGTGCAATGGGAACAACTCAACACTGCATCCTAGCTTTTCACCTTTTCTTCTCCCCCCCCCCCCCCCACCCACCCCATGGACAGCATTTCAGCCCGTGACCCCACCTCTGAGAATCCTTTCAGCCTTTTGCCACATTCTCCAATGATCAACATTGAGGCCCTAGCAACCTCCTTGCTCATAAGGGAATCAATCTTGGTTTCCATGCACCATTAACCATGGAGATTGCTGCTGACCCACTGCCTCCACTTCCACAGAGCATCAAAAATGTTCCCCCACCACTAATCATCCAATCCTCCACCCAGTCTCCTCTTCCCTCCCCTTCTCCATTTTCCCACCCTGTCACCCCTTCGTCCACCTCCCTATCCCCTACCCCTATCTATCTCTTCTTCCCATTCTCCTCATCCTTCCCTCCTATCTCCTATCCCCATCCCCTCCAGCTCCAGTATTCCCTTCTCCCATTCTCTTCTCCATCTTCTTTCTATCCTATCCTCTCCACCTTCCCATTCAATCCCTGTCCCTTTCTTCATAGCTTGCTTTATTCACCCCTCCTCCCCGTCTCCTTCTCTTCCCCCTCTTCCGGCTCCTCTCTCTCTCTCTCTCCCCATTCACCTCCCCCATCACCTATTGTCCTCTCCCATCCTGCCCTCCTCTCCTAATCTCCCTCTCCGGCACCCCTTTCCCCATCATCCTCTTTCCCCACTCTTCCTTTTTCCTCTCTCTGCTCTTCCCCCCCCCCACCCCCTCCTCTCCCCCTTTCTCTCCCTTTCCTCCCTCCACTTCTTCCCCCTGGGGTTTATTTTCAATAACCTCTTTCTTCCCAGCAGAGATGAGCAATACAATCATCAGGAAAAAATTGTGAAGTAATACACCTGATAATATCAATCACACAGGACTGGCGCTGTTACTAATAGAAGTTATCAGACATACTAGGACTTCTCCAATTCTTAAGTCTCAAAATTAATTCTCAGTGCTACTTACAGTTACAGGTATAAAATCAGTTGGTACTCGTTACCTTTGAAATTATTCTTGAGGCACCAAATTAAATATGTACTGTGTAAAATGTATGGTAAAAAATTAAGGTGCCAAAATATCATTCATAAAATTATGTAGTAGAGATCAACATTATTATATTTTTTCAATGACAAATCGATTCCAAAAGATAAACTGTATTAATTCACTAATTTTCAATAACCTCTTTCCAGCAGAGCTCTGTGGCGTGTGCCACTTCTTATTTTTCTTCCACTAGCGAAGTAAATACATTTTGATGTGTTAATGGCTGTTAAAAGTTGCATCTGTTAAAGGTTAATCTATTCTTAATGGAATTCAGGGAAGTTTACCTCAAAGGTGTTTCTTTCACTTTGATCTTCAACATAAACCAGTAAACTGCTAAACATCTAGTCAGTAATGGACTCCTTAAGCTTAATATATTAAACTGCTGCTCAAGATTAATTCAGAGGTTAATATAATGTTTTCTGTGTTTATTAACATTGTCATAGATATGAAGAGGGATATAAAAATGTTTGCTTACTGTAAGATTCTCAATATTCACAGATCCCCCAAAAACTCAAAGGCAAACCCTAAGGAAAAAGACTTTGGACTCTTTTCTAGCTATTACAGGGTGGTGAAGTGCATTGGGCCTAACCGAAGGACATTTTGAGCAAAAAAAACAAGATTTGGTATTTTAAAAACATGTCTGGACTCGTAAGGGAGAAAAGGCTGCGAAGGGAGGTGGGTTCAGCCTCTGTAAAAACTGTTTGGGTATTGGAGCTAATGGAAACTGTCTGGGGAACTGCATGATCTCGCTGGGAGTTTAAATCGGCCCCTATCAGACATTAGCATCCTAACAATAAACCCAAGGAAAAACAGTCTCCACCCCAAGTTACAGAGCCCATTAAGACATGCATAAAACAGATTACTTCGGCCCACTCTTTAGAAATCCTAGGCCCAGCCAAGAAAACCCAAAACATAAGAACAATCAAACTACAATTAAGTGGCAAATCGACAGGATGGGGCCATCCCGGAACCACTTCACACCTTAACAAACCAGTTACCGTTAACGAGCCCGCCAAAATCTAACAAAGACCGAGACCTGATTTGGCGCGCAGATAAGGGAGCTTCAACAGGTATAATTGAAGGCCTGTTCTCAACCTGAAAAAGAAGAAGAGGATGGAAGAACAAGAAGACATCGACGGAGGCATTCTCCGCAACACAGTTCTAAAAACATCACCGTTCAGCGTTCCGTGTCCAGCCAGGAGGTCGACAGCTCGAAGGCCAGACCATCCAACAAAGTAGGCCGACACGAGAAGAAACCAGAACGACCGCCTCAGTGACCATCGGACACCTCGCGGCAACAAGGCCCTCACGAAATAACCAACCGAACACCAAGTACCAATATTTGGGCCACCGCGACCAAAGAAAACCAACTCGAAGAAAACCCGAAGATCCGCAAAGTTTCCACTTTACAATCTACTCCTGACTTACCCCTGGGTAAGATTTTCCCTTAAAAAACTCTAAACCCTACTTCTAAACCAAAGAAAAGTGGGTACTCACCTGATAAATTGAATACGCACCCTACCGCATCAGCGGACTCGCGAAGACTGACCAGATACGCAGTTGAAGTCCTCTACCGCGTATGGGGTATGGCAGACACCAACCGACATATAGAGTGAACCCCAAAACCGCGAACTAACCTAACTGTCAAGGATTCTGGTGAGTATCATTCCTGGTCCTCTGGAGTCCGACCTAGCTAGTAAAGTGGGATTGGGAGGGGTGAAGTATTCTTCTAATGTTATTTCCCTCGCTTGTACCGAAGTGTTCCCCACTTTTAGAGTGTTAAGAGTGTTTGTGTTGTGTTTTACTTCCTTGAATAAAGATCAAAGTTCTTGCATCAAAACCAGTTGTCTGTTGCACTTTTGTCACAACCCCCAAATAAGTCCAAGGTCTAGAACCAAGGGAGTGGGAGCGATTCGAACCGCTCAAAAGTCAGAGGTGAAGTTGACACAAACCACCACCCCCTACATTTGCTAAATATTTGAAATGAATTAGTGAGACAGTTTGTCCTAATGATATTTTAAAGCTGGAGGTCCACCATGTAATTATTTCAGATATCCCCAACTGAATGTGCATTGTATCCAAGTGTACACAGTTTAAAAAGTCTTATCACAAAAGTTAATAAAATAAAGGATGCTTCAATTAAAATAGATAACGGCCGCGATTTTGCCACAGGAGTCGGGTTGGCTGGTGGGCGGGTTCCGGTCCTGCTGCCGGTTTCAGCCGCTCCCAAATAACAATTTTCATTTAACTGGCTGTTCGCCTCTGCTGATGTCATCGATTCAGTTGGTTTTAAGGGGTCCATGTAGCCTTTGCTTTTCATTTCCTTTGTGCTGCTCCTGAAAACGGCCCACTGCAACATGACTGCTCCAAGATGTAAGGCTGCTCCTCGTTTTGATGATGACTCCCTCCATGCTCTTGTGGAGGGAGTAAGAGGGTGCAGGGATGTTCTGTTGCCTCTCGATGACCGGAGGAAGTCTCCTCAGCAGACAAAGGCAGCCTGGCTGCAAATTGCTGAGGAGGTAAGCACCAGGTCTTTGTGTTCACGCACCTGGATGCAGTGCCGAAGACGGTTCAATGATCTGCTACGCTCAGCAAAAGTGAGTATTACATCACACTTACCTTCAATCTGCTTCCCATCTGTTCTCATCACCAGCACTCTGCATTGTCAACCTATTCCTCCACATCCCACCTTACCCTTACTTTCCTTGCACCCTTACCTATCCCTCTTTCTCTCTCTACACTGAATCACTTCACCATCCTACTATGAACCTGTAAGGGGTTCGCGTGGCTCTGTGCTTAGCCTGGGTGCTAGTGCGGGGTTAGGCCTTGTTGCCTGTTCTGGTCTCCAGCCAGCCTGGTAGCACTAGACACCTGTGAGTGGTTCGACCCACTCGCCCTTACGGTTCTGACACTGGACTTAGGTGCGAGAGCAGTAAATGCAGAGAAAAACTCAGGTAGACCCGGTTGAATAGTACGAAATGGAAAATCTTTATTGCATATTATTCAAGATTATGAAATACATGTCATAAGCACAGATTAATGACAGTATAAACTTACATACATTTATGCAACTAGGTTTAGGGAAACGAGGAGCGCACGACACATCGTAAAAGGGGACACACATTATAATTATCCTTAAAACAAAAACCCTCCCCTATCAATACCTGTCCTAATCTAGATCTGTAGGATCGAGAACCATGCTCACCACTCGTGATAACTCGGAGAATTCTAAAACGATGCTCGGATGGTTTCGCCACAGCACCTGACTATTCACGTGTTGATCAGGGGTCTCTGTACCCCACTTGTTTACTCGCTTTGCTCCGGCTAGCGGGCTGGACCGTCTGCTGTCATGAAGATCTGTGTTGACCTCGGAACTCTGATAAAACTCGAAGAAGAGTCTTCCTGGACCGACACCAGTTAGCCGGTAGAATTCAAAGAAGAGTCTTTTGACCAGTTCATGCAGTACCCTGTAGAGTTCAGAAATGGTCTTTATATTTACGGGCGCGGTCAGGGTTTACTGACCGCGGCGGCACGTGCAGTCGTCTTCTTCTTCTTCTTGTCTTGTTTCATCTCGTCGGGCCTTCGGGTCCCTACACCGTTTACCGACCCTCGGGATGGTGCAGCCGCTTACCGGCCTTCGCAGCCCAGCTCTTCACAGATCTTCGCGGCAAGCCACGAGGTTGACTCCCGGAAGATCAGCGGACCAAGCGCTCGGTGGGCCGCAAACGAGAGCCAGGAGTCGAATCAAGAGAAAGATGGACGTTTGTTTACTACAGTTATACTACTGTAATTCTTTATCTCCCGCCCAATCTTAATGTTCATCTTTTGTCATGTTTTGGCGCTCAAACTTCTTGTATGGGGTGGTTCTCGTTGTTAATGGGTTTCGGTGATACTTGTAACTGTCTAAGTACCCGTTAATATTTTTCCCATTATGGAACCGGCTAGGAGTCTCCCTGGAAGGGTTTTGGGGGCCTCCGAATTCTTGCTGTGAGTACCCGCGAACGGCTCTCTCATCGTAGAGCCGTGGGGAATTTGCGTATCAATGTCTTTCGATGGGCCCTTGATTGCCCAGTACAATAGCCCTCGTTTGTGCATGGAAAACCGATTCCAGTACTTATATTCTCTTAGGTGTACAAAATGCAAAACGATCGCGTCTTGTCTTTATTTCATTATGCTGAGTACTGTCCGATCTTGCTGAAATGTTTATTGAAACGCCATCTTGTCTGCCTACTGAAACACCCCTCACACTCGCTCTCACTGTTATGCAATGGCAACAACTAACAACGCACAGGGAGGCACCTTGGTCTCCATCTTTGTCTCCCTCTAAGATTCTATGTTATGGATTCTTCACACTCACTCCATCAATCTCGCTGAAACTCCACTTGTGTCCCTCCTTGCAGGAAAAGAGAGTCCACAATAAGAGGGAGGACAGGAGGAGGTCCACCATCCCTGGCCACTTTAACAAGCGCTGAGGAGGCTGCTCACGACATCGTCGGAGGTGCAGAGGAGCTGGAAGTGGGGGACGGAGAGAGGGGCGCAGTAGAGCAAGCTGGTGACAGATTAGATTTGCAACCCTCTCATTTTGATTTCATGAGTGATTGAAATGCCATCTGATGTTCATAGAGATTGACTTCTGATCATCTGCACAGCAGGATGTGCCTGCTACCTAAATAACACATGTCTAACTCATACCTTTACTCCCCCACAGGACCAACGAGAGCCCCCCTCCCCAGTGTCCAGGAGGAAGAGCCAGACGACTCCTCAGAGGAACTTGCAGCCTCTGAGGGAGCAGCGTCACCAGAAATCAGCGCACCCAGCTCCAGTGCAGAGACGCACACCTCGGTGGGTCCTTCGTGAAATAGAGTAGTTTTGTCACCTGGTGTATCACAGCTCACAAGTGAGCATCAGCAGATGGTGGAGACAGTGACAGCAGTGGAGAGTCCTCATCGGAGGCAGCAGGGCGCTCCTAGCTCAACTCAGCTGCATGTAGACGCTGTGCCTCTGGGGCCATCCAGAAAGAGAGCGGTGCTGGAACTTCAGGACCAAGTGCAGGAGTCTCTGACAGGGTTTGCATCCACGGTAACTGCGAGTGTGCAGAGAATGGAGGAGTCCATCTCAAACATGAGCAATGCCGTGGTGCACGCAATGGCGAATGAACGTGCCACCATGGAAAGGAAGGC
The DNA here is from genome assembly GCA_030390025.1 of Squalus acanthias. NCBI lineage: Eukaryota > Metazoa > Chordata > Chondrichthyes > Squaliformes > Squalidae > Squalus > Squalus acanthias. Next base: position 125,216,490 of record CM059428.1, read on the forward strand.
AACCTCCATGGAAGACATAAATCGCCAGACTCAACAGAGCATGGTGACTCTTCTAAATAGATAGTCTGCTGTGGAGGATAGATGGGCATCTATTGAGGAGAGGCACCAGAGGTACATGGACGTCCCCGTTATGAGGACTGTCAGTACAGAGACGGGTCCTCATGGCCCCACTGATGTGCAGCAAGGTGCTCTTCAGCCACTTGCTAGTAGTGAAGTGCGGGTGACCCATGAGAGGGATGTTGGTGGTCAACAACAAGGAAGTGTGGGCTCCTCTCCAAGCGCTCACACAACCATGCCACTGCGGAGCCCTCGGTCAGAGCCCCAGATTCCACACCCAACTGAGATGGCCATCTCAGCCCCTGCACAGCCACAGGAGGAGCAGACTGTTGCGGAGCCCTCCCAGGCTCCCAAGCCCAGAGGACGCCTGCCAAAGGCGTCTAAGCAGGCACAGCATAGAAGTGAGCAAGGTGCCTCTACATCTGCCAAAACCATAGGGGAAGCACCACGTAGAGGCACGCGTAAGAGAAAGTCAACACACAAATAGTCACAAGGGTAGTCACTTGGGTGTTTTCTTCTCTTACAAAGTAAAGTTTGTCATCCTGATTGTAACTTTATTAAACAAAAGTGATGGCAAAGAATTGAAGATTTGGCCTATGTGTGCTCAGAAATAGAAGTTGCACAGTGAGGGGTCATGACGCCTTTCATCTGTAATGATGGTGGTGAGAGTGATAGAAAACCACAGTTTATTGTACAAATGATGTATGGTGTGTTAAGAAGGTCATCCAGACATTAATTTCCATGTGCCAGCCACATGTGATTGATGCGTAAACTTACGCGAATCTGGCATGGATGAGTGCATCCCTTGTCTCACGGCCAGCAATGTGGTCGCGTGCTGGTGGAATTGGCACATACGGCCCCCGCAAGGTGTCCCTCATCTGCCGCCTTCTCCTCCTCCTCCTCCTCGTCCTTGTCCTCATCCACCTCCTCCTTTTCCTCCTCTTCCGAGGAGGCTGTGCGCTGAGCTACTTGTTCCTCAGGCAGCGCTAAGCCACGCTGCTGTGCAATGTTGTGCAGGGCACAGCAGACCACGATGATTCTGGAGACCCTGGCTGGTGCGCACTGTAGGGCTCCACCAGATCTGTTGAGGCATCTGAATTGCATTTTGAGCAAGCCAACAGTTTGCTCTATAATGCTTCTCATGGAAATGTGACTGACATTGTACCGCTCCTCAGCTTTGTTTGATGGCCTTCTCATCGGTATCATGAGCCACTTTTTAAGGGGATAACCCTTGTCTCCAAGTAGCCATCCGGAAAGTTGGGTTGATGGATTGAACAGCTGAGGCACAGTAGACTGCCGCAGGATGAACGAGTCATGGCAACTGCCAGGGAACTTGGTGCAAACATGCATAATGTTCTTCCTGTGGTTACACACCAGCTGGACGTTAAGGAAGTGGAAGCCCTTGCGGTTGACAAATACAGCTGGGTTGTGATGGGGTACCCTAATGGCCACATATGTGCAGTCTACGACGCCCTACACCCTTGGGAAGCCTACCATATTTACAAAGCCAACCGCATGCGCAGTTACACTTGCTTCATCTGTGGAGAAGTGGATGTAATTGTGCGAATTTGCAAAGAGGGCATTGGTCACCTGCGTGATACAAGTGTGTGCGGCCAACTGGGAGATGCCGCTGATGTCTGCTGCTGATCCCTGGAAGGACCCTGAAGCAAAGAAGTTGAGTGCGGTGGTGACTTTGACAGCCACTGGTGAGGAGTGTCCACCCACTCCTCTGGGCTCCAGGTATTGGTGCAGCATTGTGCAGATGTTAGCGATTACCTCTCGCGAAAGTCTCAGCCTCCTTTGGCACTGCTGCTCACTCATGTTGAAGAAGCTCATCCTCTGCCTGTAAACCCTGTGTTGGGGGTATCTCCTGTGGTGAGGTGCAGCCCTGCGCTGACACCCTCTGCCCTGTGCATCATCCAGTGGCTGAGGAGAAGGTTGGCGCTCCTGTTGTTGGTGCTGCTGTTGTGGCTGGTTCTGCTGCTGCCGCGGCTGCTCTTCCTCCGATTCTGAGGACCAGGATGAGAGGATATAAATGGTTCCCATTCCGCTGGTATATATTTCAGTTGAGGAATAGATGTTATAAGCGCTTACTCAATGTGTTACTCAAAGCGCTTAGCCAAGTTCCGCACTCATGAGGATGGCCTCAATCGCGATATCGGGTTCATGTCACGATACAGAACATGACTTGACATCATGGCCGGTCTTCCCAGGTGTTTTTTTTTTTAAAAAGACTAACACAAGAACCTACACAGATTGACAGGATATGCAGCCAGCAGGTGGTTTGACACGTTGGACCCCCTGGGACACATCTCATTGTCTTGGCTGTGCTCTTTGATGTAGGAAAGATTTGAATATATTTTGTCTGTGTTTAAATTGTGAATTCTGGGAGATTCTCTCACTGCTAACTTACCTGACGAAGGAGCGAACTGTTCCGAAAGCTTGTAAAATTAAATAAATCTGTTGGACTATAACCTGGTGTTGTGCGACTTCTCATTTTTGTCCACCCCAGTCCAACGCCGGCATCTCCACATCATTACTCAATGTGGTTATTCCAAGGAGGTCACAGTGCATATGGATCTCAGCTTGAACACTCACAAGCTCTATAGACCTGCAAAATATGTGCCAAAACCTCAAAGCACAAAGTTCTGGCATCTGAAACTCAGCCATGTTGCAGGCCCACTTTTATGCTGCAGGAGCAGCTGTCAACAATTCAGCGAGTTGCTGAACCCGATACAATCAGCTGGCGTGTTTGTCGCACGACGGGCAACATGCTGAAAATGTACTAAAATGGGAATAGGCTGTAAAAATGGGATTATCTAGGCAGTTAACAAGCTGTTAAATGCCTTAAGTGCCTCTCCCGCCGTTTGGTGTCGGGTCTGATCAGGACTCACAGACCTGACACTTTGCAAAGTTGCGTGGAGGCGGGATGGCGTCGGGTTCGCAACCCGCCATCAATCATTTGGATTTTAACTCCCGAACCACCTCCAAACCCGCCCTCTGAGCGCCGGCAAAATCGCGGCCAAGGTGTTTATTCCACCATCTATTAACTGAATGGAGAGGTCTAATTCCATATTTTAAATGCATTTCTAATTCTTAAAGTGTTCCAAAACTGTTTGAACATGTACAATTTGCCATCAATAAAACTTAAGCAAAATTGTATTTAGAAATTGCAAGATTATTTATGCCTGTTTCTGTTGTACCTACCATATATAGTCTTGTTTCTGCTCTCTTCATTTAGGTTGCTCATCCTGCTGGTTATTCAGTGTTGCCTGTGATAATCTGGTCAGTTAATAGATCTTGTGATAAACCCTTTAAAATACTGATTCAAAATAAAGGACTGTTGAAATTTGGCCACAGGCCCATTATTGTCAAATTCAGTTCTTTCCCTCCCCTGAAAATTGAATGCAAATTAAATGTAATCACAATTCCTATGTGGCTTGAATATTTTTAACAGATGTATAAATTGTTTCCCTCTTCAGGTTTGTGTCTGCAGCTATGTTTTTGGGTAGCTGGAACTGTCTAAATATTCAATGGAGCTACACCACTGAGAGTATTTGTTGGGGAATTTGTATGATTGCTGGTAGACTCCATGTACTTTAATGGAAAATAAATATTAATTAACTAATTAAAATGCATTTTGCATTTGCCACTGGCAAGCAGAATAGATGCTCAACATGTCCAACCTATCAACAAAGTCACTAAATATTGAACGACATAGCTAAAGTACTGGAATATGTCAGAAGAAGTCATGATCAAACTGTACAGTCAGGCGACACCTTGAGTACTATATCCAGTTCTGTGAGATATTCTAATGGTGCAGGCAATGCAGAGAAGAGCCAGGAGACTGATCTCCAGTGACAAGGATCTGAGTTATGAAGAGATTTTGGTGAAATTCATTTTGGGCGTTGAGAGTGCTACCACTGAGTCAAGGCTGACACCACAAATCACAATGGTTGGGACGAAAGGAAGCCAGATATACTTACAATAACTGGTGCTAATAAATAAAATTATGGTAGCTCCATGCTTTAATTTCAAAAGTTCAACAAGTTCATCTGATGGATCAGTGGATAAATCAGTGGATAAACACAGCTTGTTACTGAGACTAGCAACATCCCAGGTTCAAGCCCTGATATCTGACTTTAAAAGAGATAGTAGTTGGAAAGTTACAATTAGGCACAGGGTCTCTGGGCTAGAAAGGAGAGAAAAGAAATTAGCCAGGGTTCCTGCTCCTGATTGCTGTTCAGTGAACCTTGCTGGAAATGGCCAGTGTCTGGATGTTAGGTGAGGCCAGATTCAGGTTCACCTACAATGGTCAAATAGCCTGCCTGCACTTTATCATAAATGTTTTTGGTGCTTTTCGTGCCCCATCCATGTCAGTGGCCTTGTATGCTTCATGCAGATGTCCCATCCCCAACACTGGCCATGACATATCCAGGTCCCGGCAGAGTTTGCGGCCATTCTGTTGGATTCCCATCGGAGTTACAATGGGCATCCACTGGAACAGCCACGCAATTTCGGCCCAGTGAAACTGTTACTGATTAATTTGTAAATAAATTGTTTTTTCAGCTATGATGAATACATTATCTTGCCAATTTTCTACCAACCTGCCCCCGCCACACAGTACTGCCCCCCGATTATCAAAATCCATGACAAGGCCTTGGACAACGTGGACCACTTTCCATAACTCGGGAGCCTACTGTCAACAAGGGCAGATGTCGATGACGAAGTCCAACACCGCCTTCAGTGTGCCAGTGCAGCCTTCGGTCGCCTGAGGAAGAGAGTGTTTGAAGACCAGGACCTCAAACCCGGCACCAAGCTCATGGTCTACAGAGCAGTAGTGATACCCGCCCTCCTGTATGCCTCAGAGACATGAACCATATACAGCAGGCACCATAAAGCACTGGAGAGGTACCACCAACACTGCCTCCGCAAGATCCTGCAAATCCATTGGCAGGATAGGTGCACCAATGTCAGTGTTCTCGCTCAGGCCAACATCCCCAGCATCGAAGCTTTGACCACGCTCGATCAGCTCTGATGGACAGGTCACATCGTCCGCATGCCCGATACGAGACTCCCAAAACAAGCGCTCTACTCTGAGCTCCGACACGGCAAGAGAGCCCCAGGTGGGCAGAGGAAATGCTTCAAGGACACCCTCAAAGCCTCCTTGAAAAAGTGCAACATCCCCACCGACACCTGGGAATCCCTGGCCCAAGACCGCACAAAGTGGAGGAGAAGCATCCGGGAAGGTGCCGAACACCTCAAGTCTCTTCGCCGGGAGCAAGCGGAAGCCAAGCGCAGGCAGCGCAAGGAGCGCACGTCAACCCAAGCACCCCACCCACCTGCCCCTTCAACCACCGTCTGCTCCACCTGTGACAGAGACTGTAGGTCCCGCATTGGACTCATCAGTCACCTGCGAACTCATTTTTAATGTGGAGGCAAGTCATCCTCGGTTCTGAGGGACTGCCTAAGAAGATCTTACCAATTTTCTCTTTCCCCTCCAATTCCTGAAGGTGATGTTTCTTTGCTGAGATAGATTTTCAATGGGACCAGTAATTCTCCCAGATCTCCCCCAAGCAGCTATATTCATGTGTGTGCCTGTACAGATTCAGCAAGCTATCCAACTGTAGAGGAGCATCATAGCCGAGCCCAATCCTGTCCTTATGCAACCTCCACATCTGCATACGTCCAGTAGGAACCTGTGGAAAACACTCTTGAACAGGAACCCAGGCCAATTTTTCCCTCCCTAACGCAGCAGTGCTCAAGTTAATTGTAATGCCCCTACCACCAATCCCAGCTGAGATAAGCTTAGTGCACACTGGGGGCCAACCCTGGGGTCTTCCTAATTTACAGAGGTCAGCTACCCACTGGATAAATTCACTATGCCATTTGGGGAAGCACAATTCCACCCTATAAAATATGTTTTACAATTACTTACAATTAGAATTTTGTTAATGTGTCAAGCCAAGTAATGCTGGTGGTATCAAAAACTGCACATAGCTCAAGTCCAGTTGATGTATGACTAGAATTTTGTCTTTCTTCTCTATTCCTTCTGGGGGATGGGACATTTGTGCTTTATGTCATATTCTAATTCTTCAAATGTGCGGTTTAATTTAGGAGCTCATGATGATTAGATTTCTTTGCAGGAACCATTAGTCTTAGCAAAAAGCCTGGTATCCATTTTAATTTTGAAGAAAATTCATATCTTTATGATCCAGTCCCTAGTGAGAGGAAGGATGCTGCAGCTGTGGCTCAAAATAGACTGGGTCAGACAAATATGCTTATAGAAGCAGTGAATTCTTCCAATGTGTCACAACCTGTTTGTGTGGCAGACACCGTACTTGAAATGAAAAAGTAGCTTTTTAGAATGTGGCTTCCTGTTGGCAAAAAGCAAGATTTGACACAATTTATGCAAATATATTTTTGAAATGTGTTTCACTAAATCACACTTAAAATGCCAATGTTGCAAAACTTACAAGAATCAAAATTTCTCTTTTCAGGTACATAACATGGTTGTAAAATGTGTACTAATGTGTGGATATTTCATCCATGTTAACAATTTCTTGTTTTTGGAAAGAGTCTTTAAGAACAGCAACAGACATGTAAAATGTGTGTATAATGACAAATAAAAAGTGCTGTTGGACCTATAGAGACAGTGGAATGGCATCAGTCACAGGAGGTGTTCTCCTCCACAATCACTGTGGGGACAGGTATGTGTAACAGTGCAACTGTGTGATTAAGATGAAGCTGCCTGGAGCTCTGCCACATCAGCATCCCGCACCTTCTACGTCCGTTTCTGACCTGCCCCAGGAAGCAGATTTTGGAAACCTGATCCATACTAATTTAAACATTTGGAAAATTACTCCCAATAGGCCAGGTTCCTGCTGGAAGTGAAAAATTGCCCCTTTAACCTCTTTAAACACAAGGGCATTGGGTGTTGAGACCAGGCGTACTGGCCACTGTAAGGTACTTTCAGCAGCACATTCTCTCCTCATAATGAATGCAATAAAAATTGCATAACCATGCCAGCTTCACTTGTGACACATTACCTGCAAACTTATCGCTTTTATAGGCTAAGACTTTTTCATCTGGAACTTTCCTTCATGACCTTTACTGTGATATCACAATCTTTATTGGTTATCTTGATGCTTTTCTTTAGGCGATGCAGATTTGTCTGTACCTCCTGCCATGCTTTTCACCTATGCGACACAACATTTACTGTCATCCCAGGTTTGCCTCCTGTTTATTGAAATCAGATGATTACATTCTAATCCAATATATCATCACCCCTTAAATGAGCACTTTCAGGGTCTTGTTGGTGAATTGCACTTGCACTCTGCTGTTGTTATTGCTCTACTTTCACCGACTATTGCACATACTATAGCTGCATTTATGAAGTTAGGCATATGAAGGTAAATTCGCTGATCCTGCAATCCCAGCAAGGAGTTATGCTCAATGAAAGCAGTCAGAGAATCAGCGCTACAACAACCATGTACGTTGATCTAAATTTATGTTCGAGGCATACCAAGCTGAAGGAGAGATTAAAAAGAAAGATTATAGCACCTTTCACAACCTCAGGATGTCCCAAAGCGCTTTACAGCCAATTAAATTCTTTTGTAATGTAGGATACACGGCAGGCAATTTGCGCACAGCAAGGCTTCTCAAACAGCAATGTGATCATGACCAGATACTCTGTTTTAGTGATGTTGATTGAGGGACGAATATTTGCCAGGACACCGGGGTTAACTCCCCTGCTCTTCTTCAAAATAGTGCCATGGGATCTTTTACGTCTAGCTGAGGCTGAATGGCCTATTCCTGTTGCTAGGTTGTAGGGCTGGAGGAAGTTACAGAGATAAAGAGGGGCAACGCCATAGAGGGATTTGAACACATGGAGAGGAAAGAAATTGCCTTTATAGTGCCTTTCGCAACCTCACAATGTCCTAAAGTTCTTCATAGCCAATTAAGTACTTCTGAAGTATAGTCACTTGAAATGCAGATGTCAATTTGCACACAGCAAGGTCCCACAAATGGCAATGATATAAATGACCAGATAATTAGCTTTCACTATATTAGTTGAAGGATAAATGTTGGCCAGGATATCAGAACTGTCCGGCTCTTCTTCGAATAGTGGCATAAGATATTTTTACATCCACCTGAGAGTACAGACAGGGCTTCAGTTTCACAACTTTTTCCAAAGACAGTCCCTCCAACAGTGCAGCACTCCATCAGTACTACACTGAAGTATCAGCCTAGACTATGTGGGCAGCAGACGCATGGGAACACCATCACTTGCAAGTTGCCCTCCAAGTTACACACCATCCTGACTTGGAAATATATCGCCGTTCCTTCATCGTCGCTGGGTCAAAATCCTGGAACGCCCTCCCTAACAGTACTGTGAGAGTACCTTCACTACATGGAATGCAGCGGTTCAAGAAGGCGGCTCACCACCACCTTCTCAAGGGCAATTAGGGATGGGCAATAAATGCTGGCCTTGCCAATGACGCCCACATTCCATGAACAAATTTAAAAAAATGCTGGAGTGAGGTTTGAATCCATGATCTTCTGATTCGGGTGAGAGTGCTCCAAGTGAGCCAAGGCTGACTCCCTAGGATGAGAATTTTAAATTGGAGGCATTGGGGGAATGGGAACTAATGTAGATCAGTGAGGAGAGGGATGATGGGCAAGCAGGACTTGGTGAGGAATAGGATATCAGCAGCTGAATTTTGGATGAGAGTGGTAAATGAGAGACCAGCCTAGGGAAACATTAGACCCGAAATTAAATGGGAGGCACATTGGAAGTGGGGTGGGTCCGATATCCTGTGGGAAACCCAGAAGTAATTTCAGCAAGCATGTTTGTGGCATTTTAATGCAGCCACCTCATTATTATTTGACTTGCAGGTTTGGTGTTGAATGCATGCCAGCCAGCATGGTGCACACCCATATGACTGGAGCTCAACACCAGTATTTAAAGGGCCAATCTGAAGATGGAATTTGGAGGAGTTGGGAGGTTTGGCACAGAGACAGCAATTTCACAATGTACTCAAGACGCTCAAAGGTGTGTCCTGCTTTAATGATGCCTTGCTTGATGTACGGTTTGGAACAGTGAGGAGTCGGAGAGAGATATCCTTCCCCAGAAACGGGAGGAAGAAACCAAACAACATGCCATTTGCCTTCCTTATTGCTTGCTGTACCTGCATGCTAGCTTTCTTGCACGAGGACACCTAAATCTCTCTGAACACCAACATTTAAAAGTTTCTCACCATTTAAAAAATATTCTGTTTTTTTATTTGTTAACTACCAGGGGTTCCACTCCATCAATGTGAAGCTGGTGTACAGTCATCCAATAAGTCTGCTTGCAGGTCCAAAGAGCTGAGGGAGCTTGGACTGCCACAGAACGAAAACATCATGGCAGCTCTCCGGGAATCTGGTGCACACCTGCAGAAACATTTTCTTGTGATTGCACGCCAGCTTCACATTGATGGAGTGGAACCCCTGGCAGTTAACAAATAATCCCCATTGATCTGCGGGTGCAGATTGCCACGTGTGTGCAGTCAATGACGCCCTGCACCTGTGGAAAGCCAGCCAGAGACGCAAACCCGAGCGCTCGCTCATTCTGGCTAGCGTCATCACAGGTGAAGTTGACATAATTGCCGGCCCTGGCAAACATCCCATCAGTGACTTGCCTTATGTGTTTGTGTGCAGCTGACTGGGAGATCCTGGATTTGTCTCCGGCAGAGCACTGGAAGAATCTGGAGGCAAAAATGTTGAGGGCAGTGGTCACTTTCACAGCCACGGGTAATGCGTGGCCACCAGCTCCAGCAGGGAGCAGGTTTTCTTCGAGGAAGCTGCAGATGTCTGCCACCACCTGGTGCTACAACCTCTGCCTCCGGAGGCGCTGCTTTTCCGAGAGGTCTAGGAAGCTGAGCCTCTGCCTGTACACCCTGTTACACGGGTAGTGCCTCCTCTAAGCTCGACCTCTCTGCTGCTCCCCTCTCTGCTCACCACCCGCAGGCCTCTCAGAAGCAGGCTGCTGCTGCTGCTCATCTTGATCCTCGTCTGAGATCTAAGGCATCCAAGGTACCTCTCATTGTGATCGGAGTCGCAAAACGTCCGAACTATAGAAACTAACCTCTCAGCACAAATACTGTGAGCAAACCCTTCCCCAGTGGGAGGTAACAAAGCAGCTGTGAACACTGAGTATTTATTGCACTATTTGCCTGATTTTTAATGAGCCTCATGATCTTGCTTTGTGTTCTCGCCTTGGTTTCAATGGTGAGTTTCAGGAAGCTCGGGAAACCCGTGGATGCACCATTAAATCTGAAAGTACGTTGAAATATCTCTGCAATCGAGCGATTTGCACATTTGAATTGGTAACCTGCCTCTCCCAAGGGTGTTATGCGCAAACAGCCGAATGCGCCCAAGTTAAACGCAGAAGTCAGCGGCTTGGAGCCGGATTCCGGATGCACTCACATTTTCCACGAACTTAACCGCGCCCCGCACCTCCCCCCACGCGCTGCTCCCCCCATCGGATTAAACAAGTCCGGAGGAGACAAGAATATGGAGCTGGGGCCCAAAGATGATGACTTTAGCCTTCCTAATGTTTAGCTGAAGAAAATTACAGCTCATCAAAAACTGGATGTTGGACCAGCTGACTGACAGCACAGAGGCAATGAAGGGGTAGAGGGAGATGGTAGAGAGGTAGAGCTAGGTGCCTGGCATACATGTGAAAGTCAATTCCATGTCTGCAGATGATGTTGCTCAGAGGGAGTGGGAAAAGAAGCCAATGCTAGAGTTGCTCTGACCACAGTCAGAGAAGTAAGAGCGGAATCAAGCAAAGGCAGTTCTAAAGAGCTGGACAACAGAAAGGCATCTTGGAGGAGGATGGTGTGGTTCACTATGTCAAAGCCTGGAGAGAAGTCGAGGAGGGATAATGCACCACTGTCACAGAATATAATATGTGACTTTAGTAAGGGTTGTTTCAGTGCTGTAGATGGGGCAGAAATCTAATTGGAGAGATTCAAAGAAGGAATTGTGGCTAAGGTGGGCACAGATCTTGACAGGGCACAACATGCGGACAGGGTCACAACAGTATTGTAGTCTTATCCCCAATTTACACGCCCTTTGAGCACAATCCTAGCTGGAAGTATGGGAGCTGTGCATTTACATTATATTGTTTAAAAGGCTCATTAGCTGCGTAACAACTGTTAGCGGTATTGCCAGTGAGTACTGATTCAGTGAACAGTCCTTGGTGGTCACTAAAAACTTACTGTCACAGACAAAGTTCAAAACAATGGGGTTGAATTTCCTTGGGGTTTTTCCAATCATCCGCTGTTTACTACGTTTCTCAGGGATATCCACAGACCTTCCAACGAAGTTACAGCAGACGATCAGGAAAACCCCTGCAAAAATTCAACCTCAAATGTGTTTTTGTGTGTTCATTGCCATGAAGAAAAAGCATAGTCTCACATTTATTTGATAACAGAGCAATTTTGAATTGAAATATCCTACAGTGAATTCTGAGGTGACATTTTTTGTATTTTTGTCAACCATTGTTGCAAACTTGGCAAAAAGAAAACACTTTTTTTTAAACAAAAACTTAGACAATAGACAAGGGCATTTAATACAATTTTATGTAAATGCCCATAATCTTCTTCTCACACTTCAAACTAAACTAGTTATCAAGCAGATGACAAAGTTTTAAACTTTTAATTGACCTTCACAAATACTGTTTAAACTAGCTGCATGAAATTTGACAGGTCCAAATGATTCATGTTCCCCAATTACAATAAAAAGATTACACTGAGAGTAATGTTCCAAATACTTAGCTGTTGTATATTCATAAGAAAGTTTGGTATCATCTTTGTGTCCAAGTAATGAGATGACAAAAAAATTTGGTGATAAAAATTACACCTCATTCATAAGTTAAAATTTATCATAATTTTGAGACAGCCCTTCTGACACAATTCCAAAACTCCACGCATTTAATTAAAAATATCTTAAATTCTGCGAAGAAATTATAATTGCTCAACAAGTTAGACTCTCTGATATCTGAATTTCATCCAGAACATCCCGGAAAGTCTCCACACAAACTTCTCCCTTTGGATGTTTCATAGCAGCAAGCTTCCACACCTCTTCAAACGTATCCCTGGACATGTCCACTCCAGCTTTACAAAATATTTGCTTAATCTGATCAAATATAAATGGAAACAGAAAACTTGAATGTCAATGCAATTTCGAGTATATATTTTAGATCAAAGTACTGCAATAGAAATAATCAACAATTTGTAAGTGATTAAAAATGGAATATTCTGTAATGATGATCTAAGCATCAAAAGGAAGATTTAAAACCGAGGATAATTTGAATGATTCTAACACTGGGATGAGAAGAAAAGTACTAACGGATATCTACACTAGATTAAGATGTAAAAACAGACATTCACTCAACAAAATAAGAAGGACATTCTATATTTCATCTAATATTTTAGGCAGAGACCCCAATTGCATTAATTAACTATTAAAGAAATCAGGACCTTACAGCAACTAAGGAGCATCCAACAGTTAATAAATGCCTTGAGTAAAATACACTGCACTTGGCTCAAGCCTGAATGAACAGCAAATTCACTGAACTCACACTCAATATAACAAATTTTATTATTTTTTTTACTGTTCTTGACTGAAGCTTAATTATAGGCAATACAAGTGCTCAAACTTGACTCAATGAACTCTCAGCAACTCTCTACGAGCTTGCTAGTCCCAATGTTAGCCTGTTGTACCATCTACACTCTGGCAGAATGGAACAGCAACTCATCAAAGTTGACAGGAGCACTGTTTTCTAAAAGACTTTATTAAATATTTTCGTGTTGGCCTGGCATCATTAAAACCATTTCTGTGTTGTTATTTTCAAACTACAGCAAGGTGACTCTTGTACATAACTGAGAGAAAGAGAATGAAGCTTGGTGCAATAGATGTTAAAAGTTTTTTTAAGTGTGCAGGGAGTGCTGCTGGATGCTTGCAAGGTTTCGGATAGTAAAGGAAGGCCTCAGAGAAGACAGAAAATGCTGGAAATACTCAGCAGGTCAGGCAGCATCCTAGGAAAAAGAAACAGAGTTCATGTCTCAGGTTGAGGTGCTGCCTGACTTGCTGAGTATTTCCAGCATTTTCTCCTTTTATTGCAGATTTCCCGCATCCACTCGCCAAGGGAAGAGGAAGACACAGACGAGGAGGAAGCGGAAGGAAGGATGAAGCCCAAACAGCCCCTTTCTGGCTGGGATATCTGGGATGGAATCATCCGCCTGCGGTACCAGTGACCACAACCCCAATTCCCCTTTCAACATTTGTCCCAAACCTTACCCTCCCTCGGAAGGCAGTTCAGCTTTAAGAGCTGAAGACTGCCCTTTGGTAATTTTTCTTTTAATGCTTATTTTTTTTCAGAAGGCAATTGAGCTCTAGGGGGTAAAAGACTATGGGGGAGAAATTCCCCTCCTTTGCACGCAAAGGCCTTTTCTCCTGGGCGCGGCGCTGACCGCCAAATTCTGCGGGAGGTTAGAGGCGGCGCTACCAGGTTGTGCCCCGATCTCATGCACCCGGAGATCGTGACGTCATCTCCGGGCGCATCGCCCCGGCACAAAAATTCCCCTTCGCCCCCTGCAGCAGCACCAGGTGATGGCAGCGGCTGCTGCAGGGGATGCGAGCAGGGCCGCCGGCTGCTAGCGGGGCGGAAGTTAAAGGTGAGGTGGCCGGATGCCCTGAAAAAAAGTTGGATTTTATAAACTTTTTTTTTGCGTCTCCGGACGCAGGGTCCATGCCGCGATCGGTCAACCCAGCACTCTGCTTGAGTGCCGGGCTGATCACGTGGCACCCCCGCTCCCCGGTGGTCCAGGTAAGTTTAAAAAAAAACTGCAGAGTTTGCAGCATGGGCCCTTCCCTTTAATTCAGGGAAGAGCCCCTGCAACGCGGCAGCGCCACGCTTGGCCACTCGTGGCACTGCTGAGCAAATAACCCCGGGTGCGCTCTGGGTCGCAAACTTCCCTCCTCTTGCGCTCCAAGAAGGAAGTGGAGCACTTGATTTAGTGTAATATATCCAAGTTTGCTGACGATGCAAAGCTAGGTGGGAAATGTAAACTGTGAGGAGGACGCAAAGCAGCTGCAAAGGGATATAGACCGGTTAAGTGATTGGGCAAGAAGGTGGCAGATGGAGTATAATGTGTAAAATTATCCACTTTGGTAAGAAGAATGGAAAAGAAGAATTTTTTTTTTTAAAGATGAGGGACTAGTAAATGTTGGTATTCAGTCAGATTTATGGTCCTTGTACACAAATCACAGAAAGTTAACATGCAGGCACAGCAAGCAATTAAGAAGGCAAATGGTTGCAAGGGGGAGTATAAGAGTAAGTAAGTCTTGCTGCAATTGTACAGGGCTTTGGTGAGACCACACCTGGAGTACTCTGTACAGTTTTGGTCTCCTTACCTCAGGAAGGATATACTTGACTTAGAGGGGGAACCATGAAGGTTCACTAGATTGATTCCTGGGATGAGAGGGCTGCTCTATGAGGAAAGATCGTGTAGGATGGGCCTATATGCTCTGGAGTTTAGAAGAATGAGGGGTGATCTCATTGAAATGTATAAAATTCTTAGAGGGCTTGACAGGGTAGATTCTGAGAGTCTAGAACTAGAAGTCATTGGCCGGAATTACTGTACCTGGGCAGGTCGGGTGCGGACGGTCGGAGTGGGGGTTGTGACCCTGTTGTTGCTTCCATCCCACTGCAGAAATCGACTTTGTGTCAATGAGGCCTATTAAGCCCACCCAGCGCGTTACCCGGCCCAATTAAATGGTGCTGGACTGATGACGTCACCCATGACGCGTTTTCAGCCGGTAGATTTAAAGGAGCCATGCCCACATAGCATTTGAAGGTTCATCTAGGAGTGTGCAGTCACTGCACAGGAGCTTGTGATTGTTCCAAACACTTGGAAACATGACTGCACAGAGGCAGAGGGCTGAACCCAGGTTCTCTGATGACTCCCTCAGTCATATGCTTGTGGAGAAAGTCAGAGCACGCAGGGAGGTCCTCTTCCCTTCCGATGGGCGGAAGAGACCTCCCCAGGAGACAAAAAGTGCCTCGCTCCAAATTGCAGAGGAGGTCAACAGAAGGGATGTGGTCAGGAGGACCTGGGTGCAGTGCCAGAAACGTTTCAATTATCTCATTAGATCAGGAAAGATGAGTACAAAACCACACTCAAATTCATCCTGCTGTGCCTCTCATCACATCCCCATCACTCTGCCTTCCCAACCCTACTCCTGCACATCATTACTCACACCAACATACCTTGCACGTCCACCTATCCCTCTCTCTCTTTCTGCATTATCACATCCCCATCTTACTAGCCACCCTCACACTCACCCTCATCCTATCGCAATCATACCAACTAACAACACACAAGGAAGCCATTTGGCATTGCCACCCCACTCCATCATAGTCTCCCTCTAAAGATCTAATCCATCCATTTGTTGCACTCATTCCATCAGTCTCACTCAACCTGCTCTTCTTTCCCTCCTTGCTGGAAAAGAGAGCCCACAACAAGAGGGAGAGGGAGAAAAGTGGAGGTGGAACGCCATCATTTGCCACCCTCATAACAGCAGAGGAGGCTGCGTTAGAAGTATCGCGATTCGCTTAGCAGCTCGAGGTGGGAGACAGAGAGGGGGGGGGACATCTCAGCAACCTGGTGACAGAATTACATCTCATACAGCCACATGGCATAAATCAGTCACTCATATGGGGACTGATGTCATCAGCCACTGAATGGTCATCATGTGCATAATGGTATCTGTACCCATTCTTCATATGACATATCTAACTCATCTCTTTACTTTCCCACAGGTCCATCAAGAGCCCCCCCACCCCCCCCCCCCCCACACTACAGGAGGAAAAGGAAGACGACTACTCAGAGGAGCCTCCAGCCTCTGAGGGCGCACCGTCACCAGACATAAGTGCACCCAGCACCAGTCCAGATATGCACACCTCAGTGGGTCCCACGCGAGATAGAGTAGTGTTGTCGCCTGGTGTCTCACAACTCACAAGAAAGAGGGCGATACTGGAGGTACAGCAAGAAGTGCAAGAGGCTGTGACAGGTTTTGCGACCGTGATATATCTGCGAATGTTCAGAGATTGGAGGAGTCCATCTCCAACATGAGCACCACCATGTTACAGGCGATGGCGACTGTAGGCTCTTCCATGGATAGGACGGCCACCTGCATGGAGCAGCTAATGCGCCACTTAAATGAGCACATGCTGTCTATGGAGAATAGATGACAGAGGCTCATAGACCTCCTCTCTATGAGAAATGTCAGCATAGACATGGGTCCTCATGGCCCCACTGCTGTGCAGCAAGGTGCTCTCCAGCTCCTTGCTAGCAGGGAAGTGCGGGTGACCCATGAGAGGGATGATGGTGAGAGGGGACATGGAAGTGTGGGCTCCTCGCAAACTTCTTACACTTCTCCCCCATTGCCACCCACTCGGTCAGAGCCCCAGATGCCTCCTCGGACAGTGATGGCCGAGTTTGCCCCTGCACAGTCACAGGAGGAGCAGACTTTGGCAGGGTCATCAGAGGTTCCAGAACCCAGAGGACGTCCACCAAGAGTGTCTAAGCAGTCACAGCAGGGAAGTGAGCAGGCTGCCTCTACTTCTGCTGAAGCCACAGGGGTAGCACTTCGTAGAAGCACGCGTAAGAGAAAGATGACACACAAGTAGATTCACAAGGGTAGCCACTTCGGTGTTTTATTCAACGTTAATGTCAAGTTTCCGTTAATGTGATCTCAACCATAAAAATCTTTATTTTCACTACTTTCCTGTCTAGGAGAAATTAGTGTGCACCTTTGGAAGTGGCTTAGTGAGCTGCAGTGAATGATGAGACAGAACGGTACCTCCACCAATGGTGAATGGCTTGGTCATTGTGGGAATGGTTTATGGTGTTGCTGTGGGGTGGTGCCAACCTGGCGCAGCATGTGGCAGCCATATGGGTGTGCAGCTTAAAGTTAAGTAAACCTGGCCATGATGAGGCCATTCCTTGCCTCCCGGGCAGCAATGTGCTCGGGTGCTAATGCTCTCTGTCCTGTGCAGCATCAGGTGGTTGCGGAGAAGGTTGGTGGTGGTGTTGTTGATGCTGCTGGTATGCCTGGTGCTGCTGGTGTTGGGGCTCATTGTGCTCAGATTCTGAGGACCAAGGTGAGAGAGTATAAACAGCACCCATGCTGATGGAATAGATGGCAGGTCAAGTAAAGTTGACAGAAGCAATCTGCCAGTGGTGAGAGAGGTTCTTCCACTAAGCGGACACTGGATGGAGACTTTGCTGGAAACATTTGCAGCCTGCAGAAAGTTAAATCTGTGCTGGCAATGTAGTCAGTAACAGCCTCTGCCTGAGGAAAGTGATCAGCTGTGAGGTGAGAGATTTTAGAGTACATTTGATGCTGTCAAGTAAATATCTGAATCAACTCCTGCCTCAGGTTGACAGACGTGGTTCCCGAGCTGCGTGAATCCCGTGGCCATGCAGGGAAATTTGAAATGTAGGGGGAAAAAGGCTCTTAAGTGTCTGACAACAAGCTTATAATGATTTCAATTCGGTCGCCCGCCTCTGCCGGTCGGATCGCTGCCTCACCGGCGAACACGCCCGAGTGAAAGGTGTGTGGGGGCGGGATGACGGCGTGTTCCCGAGCGGCTCCAACTTTTTCCAAATTTCGCCACCCGACCTGCCTCAGATCGCACCAGCACGGACCCCAGAAAATTGCGGCCAGTCTCAGGATAAGGGATTGGCCATTTAGGACTGAGATGAGGGCTGCGAATTTAATGGAGGAAGCGGGTTGGAGTCGGGTTGCGGTCCCGCTGCCAGTTTCAGCCGCTCCCCAATATAGATTTTGAGTTAAGTGGCCTCATTAAGGCCGCCGTGCGCGCTACCCGGGCCAATGAGTGGGATCGGGTCTGCTGCTGGCCTCTGCTGACGTCACTCATTCAGTTGTTTTTAAAGGGCTCCATGTAGCCCTAGCTTCTCATTTGGTTTCTGCTGCTCTGGGAATCGTCCAGCTCATGATGATTACTGCAAGGGCAAAGGCTTCACCGAGATTTGCTGAAGACTCCCTCCATGCTGTTGTGGATGGAGTAAGAGGGAGCAGGGACATTCTGTTCCCTCGCGATGGCCGGAGGAAGCCTCCTCAGCAAACAAAGGCAGCCTGGCTGCGAATTGCTGAGGAGGTCAGCGCTAGGTCAGTTTGCTCACGCACATGGGTCCAGTGCCGAAAACGCTTCAATGATCTTCTGCGCACATCCAAAGTCAGTATCACAACACACTTTACTTCAATCTGTTTCCCTTCTCTTCTCATCACCAGCACTCTGCATTGTCAGCCTGCTCCTCCACATCCCACCTTACCCTTACTTCCCTTGCACTCTTACCTATCCTTCTCTCTCTATGTACAGAATCACTTCACCATCCTACTATGCACCCCTCACACTTGCTCTCACTGTTATGCAATGACAACAACTAACAACGCACAGGGAGGCTCCTTCCTCTTGGCACCTCACTACATCCTGGTCTCCTTCTAAGCTTCTATGTATGGATTCTTCACACTCACTCCATCAAACTCGATGAAATTCAACTTGTGTCCCTCCTTGCAGGAAAAGATAGCCCACAATAAGAGGGAGAGAGCGAAGACAGGAGGAGGGCCACCATCCCTTGCGACGCTGACAAGCGCTGAGGAGGCTGCTCACGAGATAGTTGGAGGTGGCGAGGAGCTGGAAGTGGGGGACGGAGATTCGGGCACATTAGATGAAGCTGGTGACAGAATACATTTTAAACCCTCTCTTTTCTATTTCATGATTGACTGAAATGGCAAATGATGTTCATACAGATTGACTTTTGATCATCTGCACAATAGGATCTGTCTGCTACCTAAATATCAGATGTCTAACTCATGCCTTTACTCTCCCACAGAACCATCGAGAGCCCCTCTCCCCACTGTCCAGGAGGAAGAGTCGGATGAATCCTCAGAGGATCCTGCAGCCTCTGAGGGAGCAGCGTCACCAGAACTCAACACACCCAGCACCAGCGCAGAGACGCACACCTCGGTGGGTCGATCACCACATAGAGTAGTGTTGTCATCTGGTGTATCACAGCTCACAAGTGAGCATCAGCAGATGGTGGAGACAGCCACAGCAGTGGAGAGTCCTCATCGGAGGTCGCAGGACTCTCCTAGCTCTGGTCAGCTGCATGCAGACGCTGTGCCTCTGGGGCCAACCAGAAAGAGAGCTGTGCTGGAACTTCAGCAACAAGTGCAGGAGTCTCTGACAAGCTGCTAACTGCCTTAAGTGCGTCTCCCACCATTTGGTGTCAGGTCAGATCGGGAATCGCTGACCCGACACTTGCCAAAGTAGCGTGGAGGCGGGATGGCGGCGGGTTCGCAACCCGCTGTCAATTTTTTAGATTTTCGCTACCGACCCACCTCCAAATCCGCCCTCTGAGCTCTATTAAATTCGCGGCCGAGGAGAAATTTCTTCACTCAGAGGGTTGTGAATCTTTGGAATTCTCTACACCAGAGGGCTGTGGAGGCTCATTCGATGAGTATATTCAAGACAGAGATCGATAGATTTTTGGGCACTAAGGGAATCAAGGGATATGGAGATAGGCTGGGCAAGTGGAGTTGATGTAGAAGATCAGCCATGATCTTATTAAATGGCGGAGCAGGCTTGATGGGCTGTATGGCCTGCTCCTGCTGAATGAATATTTTGTATCAGTCTTTACAGTAGAGGACACTAAGAATATCCCAACACTGGACAAACAGGGGGCTATAGGGGGAGAGGAGCTAAACACGATCAAAATCACTAAGGAAGTGGTACTCGGTAAAATAATGGGACTCAAGGCGGATAAATCACCTGGACCTGATGGCTTACATCCTAGAGTCTTGAAGGAAGTGGCAGTAGGGATTGTAGATGCATTGGTAATAATTTTTCAAAACTCCCTGGATTCCGCTAAGGTCCCGGCAGACTGGAAAACTGCTAATGTAACACCCTTATTTAAAAAGGGCAGTAGACAGAAGGCTGGTAACTATAGACCGGTTAGCCTAACATCTGTGGTAGGTAAAATTTTGGAGTCCATTATTAAGGAAACAGTAACAGGACATTTGGATAATCATAATTTAATAGGACAAAGTCAGCATGGTTTTACGAAGGGGAAGTCATGTTTGACAAATTTGCTGGAGTTCTTTGAGGAAGTAACATATAGAGTGGATAAAGGGGAACCAGTGGACGTAGTGTATTTAGACTTCCAAAAGGCATTTGACAAGGTGCCACACAAAAGATTATTGCTTAAGGTAAAAAATCACGGGATTGGGGGTAATATTCTGGCATGGATAGAAGATTGGCTATCTAACAGAAAGCAAAGAGTTGGGATAAATGGTTCATTCTCAGACTGGCAATCAGTAACTAGTGGTGTTCCACAGGGGTCAGTGCTGGGTCCCCAACTCTTTACAATCTATATTAACGATTTGGAGGAAGGGACCAAGTGTAACATATCAAAATTTGCAGATGATACTAAGATGGGAGGGAAAGTAGTGAGTGAGGAGGACATAAAAAACCTGCAAGGGGACATAGACAGGCTAAGTAAGTGGGCAGAGATTTGGCAGATGGAATACAACACTGGAAAGTGTGAGGTGATGCACTTTGGCAGGAAAAATCCTAGAGCAATTTATTATCTTAATGGCAAGAAACTGGAGAGTACTGAAGTGCAAAGGGATCTGGGGGTCCTGGTGCACAAAACTCAAAAGGTTAGTATGCAGGTGCAGCAAGTGATTAAGAAGGCAAATGGAATGTTGGCTTTCATTGCTAGGGGGATAGAATATAAAAATAGGGAGGTATTGCTTCAGTTGTACAAGGTATTGGTGAGACCGCACCTGGAATACTGCATACAGTTTTGGTGTCCTTACTTAAGGAAAGACATCCTTGCTCTCGAGGCAGTGCAAAAAAGGTTCACTCGGTTAATCCCGGGGATGAGGGGGTGGTCATATGAGGAGAGGTTGTGTAGATTGGGACTCTACTCATTGGAGTTCAGAAGAATGAGAGGCGATCTTATTGAAACATATAAGATTGTGAAGGGGTTGGATCGGGTGGATGCGGGGAGGATGTTCCCGATGACGGGTGAGACTAGAACTAGGGGACATAGTCTTAGAATAAGGGGCTGCTCTTTCAAAACTGAGATGAGGAGGAACTACTTCACTCAGAGGGTGGTAGGTCCATGGAATATGCTGCCACAAAAAGCTGTAGAAGCTACATCATTAAATAAATTTAAAACAGAAATAGACAGTTTCCTAGAAGTAAAGGGCATTAAGGGTTACGGGGAGCGGGCAGGAATTTGGACATGAGTCTAGGTTCGGATCGGTCATGGCCCTGTGGGTAGTGGAGCGGGCCCAGGGACCGTGTAGCCTGATTCTGCTCCTATTTCGTGTGTGCAATTCTGTTAGATGCAGGAGATGGTTCTGTGATAGTAGATAGGCGGTTAGGAGCAGATCCGCCATGATCTTATTGAATGGCGGAGCGGGCTCGAGGGGCCGATTGGCCTACTCCTGCTCCTATTTCTTATGTTCTTATGTTCTTATGCTCCTATTTCATATGTTCTTATCTCATCAACTTTTAAAACATAGAAAAACATAGTAGTAATTTTACTAATTTGCACTCCCAGCAAGGAGCTTCACCCATTAGAAGCGCAGATGAGGAATTCGAGCACAGAGGGTTCTTTGGCAAGGCCCACATTCCTAATATACATTTCCAGCGGTGAAGCTCCATGCCAAGTGTGTGAATTCATAATATTTACTCCCTTGCAGGTATCCTTGTCAGATTTTCTGTCAACTTACTTTAAGGTTTACTTGCTATTACATAGGATGGCATCTAAATTTGACAATGCTCAATATTCTGATCAATGCAGGAAATGATTACAAGTTTCCTTTGCGAGTGTTTTGCTCTTATAAAGGTCTTGGACTAGGAAGAGTTAAAAGATCTTTGCCAATGACTTACCTCATCTTTAGACCTGTCTATAAACATGTCTTTCTCATAAACTCCTCTTTGGGCAAAAATAGAAGGATTTAGCAAGGCAGAAGCAGTTGCTTCATCACCATAGTTAACCCTATCACTGATACGACGAAAACGAGGGGCTGGTAAGTCAGTACGAATAGAAGGTACACCAAAGGTTCGATAATCTGTTCAGAATAAAATATACGATAATCAGGCCAAGATATTCTCATTTTATTCAAAACTAGTTCTTAACAGCAGATACATAGGCCAGAATTTTTATGTTTGGACCCTACCGGGAGTGAGGGGGCCCGGTAGATCGCGGGAAACCCACAAGTCCAGGTTTCCCCGCACGCTTCCAGTCAGGTAGGGAACGCTGGAGAAGAGGCCGCAACCACAGGTAGGTGCGAGCCCCGAACCCGGGGTGGGGGAGGAAAGCATCCCTGCTCCTCCCAGGCCAAAAGGAGTGCTCCCTGAGGCTGTCCTCGCCTCGCTCCAGCTGCCGGGAATCACAAAGCCTGGGAACCCCAGCCAACCACAGTTAAACCCGCACAGCAGGTTAAATCCGACGGTTCCAGCCTCGTTATAATATTTAAAGTGCCAACCCGCCTCCTGGGAGCAGGTTGGCTGCCCGCCTCACCCCCCGTCTCACCTCCGTTAAAACCGGAAGTGGGCGGGTTGGTGGCAGGTTGGGGTTGGGATTCAGGTTTTTAACACTTTAACCTCACACCCGACCCCAACCCACTCATTTTTTTATGGTTAAAATTCCCCACATACTCTCCACGCAATGTAACTCATCAAACATAAATCGTAATTCATTTCTGCATTATATGGTTATTGGACCTTAGCTCATAACTTTTAGATACAACATTTTAGGCTGTGATAGGTTATTCATGATATTATATAAACAAAGCAAAAGCTTTAGTTTCAAGTATCTATATGATGAAGCAGGTCACACTAAAAGTTGAAAAAAACATAACTAGAAATATTACAACTGTTCGTTTTTCAAAGACCTGGAAGGAAACAATTCACAATTAATAGTTATTAAATTAAAAACTTTATTCTTTCTGAAAAAAACACCTTTTCTAACTTCTTAATTCTCATTTAACATAACCTTATTGGATAAATTTTCACCTTCAGCACTCCCTGTGCTGAGACTCACACACTGGGAGCATTCATCGGGAATCCAGATGCACAGCCCACAATTTTCCATCCATTAAAATTAATGGATGGGGACTTTTCTCTTGGGAGAAAAGGAGGATAATGATGAAACTTGATAGAGGTCTTTAAGGTTTTCATGGGCATGGAGAACTTGAATCTTGGTACAAGGACTAAGGATAGAGTTTAAAATAAGCATTTCAAAAGAAAATAGGTGACATTTTTTTCCCGTAAGAAGTGGTAGAATAGAAAGCCATGGCAGGTTTTTAAAAAAGACTGGATGAATTCCTGGTAGGGAAAGTGATACAAGGTTATTAGTTCCAGAGTTACAGTAAGGAAACAGATGAATAGTTTGGAAGGGTAGGCTAGATGGAATGTACCTGGAATTTCCATGGGCGTTCACCCTATCTCCTGCCGTACGTTCAGTGGGGGGTGGGGGGGGGGGGGAAATCGACGGAAACCCTGAATAAACAGCTTTAATATCTGTTTATGCCATTTCTGCAGAGTTTCCACCAATCTTCCATCAAGGGTATGGCAGGAGATTGGGAGAACTCCATGGAGGTTCTACCCCATGATCTTCTCCTGCCCAAAACCTTACTATGTTACCATGTGAAAGTTGTAGAAGGCGTGCACCCAAATTCCTGGTATATGCAAAGCACTGCACCAGAGGCTCTGAGATGAACATTTACACTATATTTTTCTTTGTTTATATTTTCTCTTTTGGTTTCCTTTTTTTAATTAAAAAAACTTTTCTGTTAATTAATTTATATCTGAAGACTGTGTGATATGTCCAAAGGTCACATTAAGTGGGTGTGGTGGTTATATTTGTTTTTTTATTGCATTCTCATCTCCCTTTTTCAATTTAATTTTCTTGTCTTTCTTAAGTTTCCTTTTCTGACAGTCATATTCCTTACTAGTTCCTGTATTTTTTTACTCAGTCATTTTAATGTTTTCCATGTGTGTTTATGTTCCTGAAAGTGATCTCAAAGTTGGTAAAATACTGGCTGCACTCCTTCCTATGATGGCTCCAAATTGCATTTTTCTGATTCACCAAGAGAGTATGGTACCTGATCACAAAACCACAGAATCATAGAAATTCCAGCATAGAAAACAACTATTTGGTCAATCGTGCCACTGCCTAGACAGGTGCTGGCGTCACATCAGAGCTATCTACTTTAATCCCATTCCTGACTCTTAGCTTTAGTATTTTTCTTCAAGTGTTAACCTAATTCCCATCTTAAATGCAGTGACTGATTCTGCTTCATTAGTCACCTTCTGGCAATGCATTTCCATAGTGTAAAAAGAATTCCTCTGTCCGCCCCCTGCATGCCACAACTACTGATCTGAAAATGATGCCCCTTGTTATCACTTCATGGACTCGTGGAAATAATGGGAGGAATTTTAACCCCCCACCCAACAGAAGCTGCTTACTTCGTGTTTAAGAAAACATGGTCTATATGCATCTAACCAGTGGTCCTTAAAGGAATCGCTGGAGGCCGCCACCAAAGCAGGTACGTTTTTAAAAATACTTAGCTGAATGTGGAGCTGGGAGGAGCAGCAGTGTTCCTCCTGGCTCCACTACAGTGCCGAAGACCGATGCCAACCCCACTCGACCACTCCAGATCAATTCCCCTCTCTCTAAATCGTGCCCCTCCCTCCCTCTCTCCCGATCGCCCCCTTCCCTTCCAATCATTTCCTCCCCTCTCCCAGGACCTAACTGAGGGCCGCTGCCAGTGACACAGTGGCCTGAAATTTAAATCCTTTTCACAGGGGAGCTACCTGGGGATGCCCAGTAAACATCTGCAGCTCACCAGTCTCATGTAAATGAGGCCCAATATCAGATGTGCCTCGGGCCTACCCATTTCAGCACAGGGATCGTTCCCTGTGCGCAATTCGCGTGTCAATTGCTAGGCCATGGTGTAGAAAAGAGAGTTTTAGATTGCTAGGACATTGGGAAAAGTTCTGGACATGAAGTTGAACTACAAATAGTTAACACGCTAGATGGTCACCTCCTGGAGGTATTCACTACAGAAGACACGAGTTGCATACCATAGGAGGTCCTACAACTAAGCTTAAAAGAGGTGAATTTCCACTGAGTTGTGCTACGTTCATGCCAATGAAAGAAGATATGCGGCCGCCGGTGGACTGGAGAGGTATTTGCACAAGGGTTTCCTGGGTTTGTATATCCATTGGAGAAGTGAGTGGCATAAATCCCATGTAAAACAGGTGTAATCTGCTGGAGTTTATGGAAATTGGAGTGCAGCCTTTAAGAAGACAGTTCTGGCAGAAGATTGCAGCAGCAGACTGGGGAATAACCAGGTAAGTAAGGAGCAGTGCTTGGCTCACTCATTTGACTCCAATAAACAGACGGGTGCTTTGATCAACCAGCATGAGTCCCCTTTCCAAATGGTGCCGACCACATCACCAGTGTTAACGGGGTGGTAAGGCTACCGACCCCATTTTGAGCTCATTACCGCCCCGTTAATGCCAGGTGAAGACAGTCAAAATCGACTCCAACAGTTGGAGAATCGCAGACATAAGCTCCAACGCAGTATACTACCATGCTGCCTTATAATAAATTATTTCATAGGAGTATCTTAATTGAGTTTCTAAATTGAAATATCTAATACTTATTTAATTATTAACTTCACAAACCAAACATTAGATTTAAAGTGCAAATTACAGATAATGCAATTTCAAGTATTCAAGAATTAATCTTAACACTATGTAATCATATACTCCATACAAAAGCACAGAACTGTTAATTAAAAAAAAAATATTTCCTAGGTAAAAAGAAAAGACAGACATAGGCACACTTACTGGCTGGTGATTGACCACCTACTACAGCATTGATCAATGAAGAGGTTGTGCGATAGTGGCCATTAGCCTTATCTTCTTTTTTAGTTATAGTTCTGAGCGTCTTGGCTGAGCTACCAATATCTAATGGTACAATATCTTCAGGTGCTACAAGCCTAGTGTCATCTTCAATTGGTGAGTTTCCTATTGGAGAAGTAGATCCTGTTTAATAAACATGCATACGTTTGATAAAGTGCCACATAATAGACTTGCCAGCAAAGTTGAAGCCCATGGAATAAAAGGGACAGTGGCAGCATGGATGTGAAATTGGCTAAGTGACAGGAAACAGAGTAGTGGTGAACGGTTGTTTATCGGACTGAAGGAAGGTGCACAGTGGTGTTCCCCAGGGGTCAGTACTAGGACCACTGCTTTGCTTGATATATACATTAATGACTTGGACTTGGGTGTACAGGGCACAATTTCAAAATTTGCAGATGACACAAAACTTGGAAGTATAGTAAGGAGAACAGTGAGGAGGATAGTGATAGACTTCAAGAGGATAGACAGACTGGTGGAATGGGCGGACACATGGCAGATGAAATTTAACGCAGAAAAGTGCGAAGTGATACATTTTGGTAGGAAGAACGAGAAGAGGCAATATAAACTAAAGGGTACAATTCTAAAGTGGGTGCATGAACAGAGAGACCTGGGGGTATATGTGCACAAATCATTGAAGGTGGCAGGGCAGGTTGAGAAAGTTGTTAAAAAAGCATACGGAATCCTGGGCTTCATCACCCCAGTCTAACGCCGGCATCTCCACATCATTCATCAATAGAGGCATAGAGTACAAAAGCAAGGAAGTTATGATGAAGTTTTATAAAACACTGGTTCGGCCTCAACGGGAGTATTGTGTCCACTTCTGGGCACCGCACTTTAGGAAGGATGTGAAGGCTTTAGAGAGAGTGTAGAAAAGATTTACAAGAATGGTTCCAGGGATGAGGGACTTCAGTTATGTGGATAGACTTGAGAAGCTGGGGTTGTTCACCTTAGAGCAGAGAAGGTTGAGAGGAGATTTGATAGAGGTGTTCAAAACCATGAGGGGTCTAGATAGAGTAGATAGAGAGAGACTGTTCCCATTGGCGGAAGGGGTCAAGAACCAGAGGACACAGATTTAAGGTGATTGGCAGAAGAACCAAAGGCAACACGAGGAAAAACTTGTTTACGCAGCGAGTGGTTAGGATATGGAATGCACTGCCTGAGAGGGTGGTGGAGGCAGATTCAATCATAGCTTTCAAAAAAAAAATTGGATAAGTACCTGAAGGAAAAAAATTTGCAGGGCTACGGGGAAAGGGCAGGGGAGTAGGACTAGCTGAAGTGCTCTTGCAGAGAGCTGGCATGGGCTCAATGGGCCAAATGGCCTCCTTCTGTGCTGTAACCATTGTACAGTTGTTAAATATAATCCAACTAGCACAAACATCTTGTACCTTTTGTAATAATCTTTTGTTCTATTTCTCCTAAAGGCATTTTATCTTTCCAATTCAGAAAATTTGCAAACTCCAAGAAGTTAATCGTGCCATCCCCTTCAATATCACAGTATTCAATTAATTCATCAATCAGTTTGGGCTCTAAATTCAGGTTAAACTGTATACAGACGTCTCGTAGCTCTTTTTTGTCAATTTTTCCATCACCATTCTGGAGAGAAACAAACAAAACAAGAAAAGAAATTAATGCACCAGTTTTTTTTCTAAATGGTATAACTGTCATTTTATATAAAAGACAAAACAAATCACCAGGATTACTCTGCCCAATTTCTAGCCACGTTAATTTTAACACGTGGACTATGATATTATAGGCTAGAAATTGATGTACTATTCAGGGGCTAGCTGTGAGTTACTAAAAATAATTGGGAGTAACAAAGCCTGCTGGTTTTCATATATTTTTACAACATAGTGCTCCTGACTGTCAGAAACAAATATCAGGAATTCAAGTGCACACTCGCCATGATTTTCCATCCATTCGTTTTAATGGGCAAAAAACTCCAGGTTGTGGGGGGGCGGAAGGTGGGAACATAGTTGAATTACCAATAGGTACTCATGGCAGGTGAAGCTCAGAAATGGAACTTGTACAATTGCCCCTTAGCTTTTGCTGTTTTTAGTGTGGGGCTAAAAAGCTATTTCTCCCCTACAGCAGCCAGCCGCCTACTCAGCTGTGAACTGCAATTAGGAAGCAATTAATAACTAAAATACAAAGGCTTTACTGACCAACATGGCTGCAGAATTTCTTGCTACAGAGTCAGGAAAAGCAGTTTTACAAACTAGGAGTTGCAAGCCCTATTGCAAAGATTCCTCCCCCTCAGAAGGCCCTGTTATGCCAGCCGCGGGACTAAAAGAAAAAAGACTTGCATTTATATAGCGCCTTTCATGACCACCAGATGGCCCAAAGCACTTTACAGCCAATGAAGTACTTTTGAAGTGTAGCCACTGTTGTAATGTAGTAAATGCGGCAACCAATTGCACATGGCAAGCACCCACAAACAGCAATGTAATAATGACCAGATAATCTGTTTTTGTTATGTTGATTGAGGGACAAATATTGGCCAGGACACCGGCGATAACTCCCCTGCTCTTCTTCAAAATAGTGCCATGGGATCTTTTACGTTCACCTGAGAGAGCAAACGGTTTAACTTCTCAAAGACGGCACCTCTGACAGTGCAGCACTCCCTCAGTACTGTAATGGAGTGTCAGCCCAGATTTT
The DNA here is from genome assembly GCA_030390025.1 of Squalus acanthias. Lineage (NCBI taxonomy): Eukaryota > Metazoa > Chordata > Chondrichthyes > Squaliformes > Squalidae > Squalus > Squalus acanthias. Next base: position 125,245,294 of record CM059428.1, read on the forward strand.
TGTGCTCAAGTCTCTGGAGTGGGACTTGAACTCACAACCATCTGACTCAGAGGCAAGGGTGCTACCCAGGAGGTTTCTGAAAGCGGGCAGCACCAGTCAGTCATCACAGTCCTGCATGTGGCTGACCCACGTGCAAGGCCCTCACATTGCACATTCAAAGGAAGTCTTAGCCTGCTGGGATTCTGGTGGCCGCCAGTGAAAACCTGTTGCCAGCCAGGATGCAAACTTCCTGCACAAAGAATCACTTAGAAGGAGTAGTAGATTAGACTAAGGAGCAGCACGGTGCAAACTCAAGCTGTCAACAATCAAACACACAACACAAGAGGGAATAAATGCATTACACAACCATACATTTGAATGTATGTAAAGAGTGGCAAGAAATGACCATCAGGCCCGCCATATCCAGGCAGTGGTGCAACATTATACACCATCAACCCACCCCCTAACGACACAATCTCTCGGGAAAAGAGAAAAGAGAAAACTGCAGTAATTCAGCAAAAACTCTGGTGAATTGCTATCCAAGTCCCTAAAGCAATCAGGCAAGGCTCGAGGAAATTCCAGTAATCCATAACGCTTCAAAATCCCGGATAACTCGCAATTTATCCTCTATAAATTGAAAATCTCCGTTCCTCTCAGGAACGTATTAAGTTCCCTTGTAAAGAACCGTAGCCAATCCTTTCCCACTGCAAGCTTAGGAAGTCTGGTCCAGAGGGCTTTGATTCCCTGCGAAAAGATATACTTACTGACATTTAATCTAACTTTTTGCCTATGGATTTTATATGCATTCTTGCTAATCCTCACCAACCCTTTCCACCTCAAATAAGCTATCCCCTCTAAACCTGATGTTCTCCAAATAGCCCTAACTCAAAGCTGTCCTCGTATCTAAAAGCTCTGAGATTATGTATCGTTCTAGTCACCCTGCTTTAATGGCCACAACTACTAGAGTAATCTTGAAATAAAAATGTGAAACAAACCTACTAAATATTGGAACCAGGTAAATAATTGCTGCTTAAGACCGAATAAGACTGAGTACTAGATGTGCAACTGTTACAATTTTATAGTATCAGAATAATAGTAGTACTAAAATAATATACCTTGTCATAATGTCGAAAAGCTTCAAGAAGCGATTTGAAATTATGGAAGTTAGTTTTCTTCAAATGCTCACGGACAGTAGTGAAGATTCCTTTATCCCTGTCTTTCCCTCGAAGGAATTTGGTAGGAGTCCTATAGTGAATAAGGTCCCCAACACCTGAAAAATAATGCATTCACTGAGAGGAGGCCAGACAAGTTTTTAAAAATTCTGAACTCCCATTGGATCTGCAGCCAGTGTGTGGCTTAGCTGTACAATAGTGGTTGTAGCATTCAGAATTTATTTTTACATCAAGGTACAAATTCTTTCATATGGTTGTTATTTTTTTTTCAATTGGAATTGTCAAATATACAACTACAGTGATTCATAGTATTTCCACCTGATTTTTCTCTTTGCATCTAAAAGAAAGACTTGCATTTATATAGCACCTTTCACGACCTCAGGACGTCTCAAAGCACTTTACAGCCAATGAAGGACTTTTGAAGTGTAGTCACTGTTGTAATGTAGGAAACGTGGCAGCCAATTGCGCACAGCAAGCTCCCACAAACAGGAATGTGATAATGACCAGATAATCTGTTTTAGTGATGTTGGCTGAAGGATAAATATTGGCCGGGACACCAGTGATAACTCCCCTGCTCTTCTTCGAAATAGTGCCATGGGATCTTTTACATCCACCTGAGAGGGCAGACTGGGCTTCGGTTTAACGTCTTCTCCGAAAGATGGCACCACCAACAGCACAGCACTCCTTCAGTACTGCACTGGAGTATCAGCCTAGATTTTTGTGCTCAAGTCTCTGGAGTGGGACTTGAACCCACAACCTTCTGATTTAGAGGCGAGAGTGCTACCCACTGAGGCACAGCTAACACTAAGGTTATCCTTTTGTTGTTGCTAACCTTCCTGCCATCCTCAGCTAGATCTCCTTGTCAGATATGCAGTCTGGTTCACTTTTGATATAAAGTTAGCATATTAACAATGCCTGCTTTCCATCATTACAGTAATCTTAACTCTGAACACTGCTTCGATCATCACCATGAAATAAATGATGATCTACTGTAGCAATTACAAAATAAGTTTTACCCCATTAGAGCTGATAACCTTGACATGGAACTCCCACATCACCTCCATTACAAAAACTGCCTCTACACAGACCAGGTTTTACTTTTCAGACAGGCACTTCTTTGCCTCAAGTCCAAGCCTACTGAAGACTTTAATACTGCTCCCATATCTGAGGAGGTTCCTGTTGATGTCTCTGTTGCACACCTGAACAAGATACAAAAAAATGCTTGTTGTCTCTCACCTCTAGCCCCCAAGATCTCTTCCCTTTATTTTGCCTTGATTATATAGATAATACTATGGTCACTGCTCCTCTAAGCAGGAGTTCAACAATTTCAGATCATAACCTCTGCCCCCATTTTTTCAGACGGCAGCTGTTGTTGATGATTCTGCTATTCCCATTTAACCTCTTGGAGACCCATCTTTTGTTTCTTTATTTGTCCCAGTACCATCTCCTTTTGCCTTGTACAATCATACCTTTTGTCATTTAATCTCTCCTGCCTTCCATCCTATCACAGACCTTCCCTTTTGTTGTTTCCTCCCCGGCCCTCTATCGCTGCCTCTGCACTTGCTTAATTTCTATTATATCTCTAACTTTTTCCAGTTCTGGCGAAAGGTCATCGACTTGAAATGTTAACTTTCTTTCTCTCTCCACAGATACTGCCTGACCTGCTGAGTATTTCCAGCATTTTCTATTTTTATTACTTTACAATCATTACTCATTCTGTTCCACATTTTATATATGACCTCTGCTAACAAAGAAAAAAGACTTGCATTTATATAACGACCTTTCACGACGTCCCAAAGCACTTTACAGACAATGAACTACTTTTGACGTGTAGTGTTGTAATGTAGGAAACGTAGCAGCTTTATACCACAAAGAACACTTGTCCATTCACACTGCCATCAATTCATCATAATTAACCAAAGTGAATACCAGATATTCCCCATTGCCACAGGAAGGAAGTTCAAATACAAATGTACATAACATCAAAAGGGAGATAAATATAGCACTGTTACAATGGAAGTGCTATCAAGACACTTAGGCCTAGAAACTCGGTTGCATAGCGCTCGTTATTTGGACACTACGGGTGCTAAATTGGGACCAAAATGGTGTCCGAGCAGCGCACGCACACTTCTGGTGCAGGCCGCATCAGACGCCATCTTGGTGAGGGCGGTAGGGCGGTTGTTAGTCGCATGCCCAATAAGTATGGCAAGTAGGCAGATTGTGACGTCAATCAGCATGAAACGCTCATTTGACGTCAGCGCTGTCATTTCCGTCGTCATCGCTGGAGCTAACGCCCTCTCTTAACCTCGCACAGCTGAACATGCGTTCAGCAGCAGGAAGGACCTCCCCCATCCCACCAGCGCTACTTAAAGGGATCATCACCAACTTTCAGGTAACTTGCTTTTTCAGTTCTACTGGCTCTTTTTAAGTTTGTGGAACTGTTTGGAGCTTTCCAGAGTTATTTAAAGTTGGTGAGGTGACAGGGAGTGGTGCTGCAAGTGGAGAAGGCCTTGCTTCTGACTTCAAGGGTTCTGGTCAGACCACTTGCTCCCAGTCATGGGGGCTCTAGTTGTCATCCCCCTTGACCTGCAGCATGACAGGGCGATGGAGCAGAGGTAGCAAAGAAGAGGACAAGCTGCTCGCAGAGGGAGGAGGAGGTGGAGAAGGTCTCTCAGCAGGAGGCCTTACCAACCTAGGGTCTTCCAAGAGCAATTCTCTTACCTCAACCTGAGGCAGGAGCAGTGCCTGAGGTCCCTGTGCTTTACGAAAGAGGTGCTCACAAAACTCTGCCAGCTCTTGCAACCAGACCTGCAGCCTTCCTCCACGACAAGGACAGCGCTGCCAGTGGCTGTGGAGGTGACTGTGGCCCTGAATTTCTTCGCGTCGGGATCATTCCAGGCTAGAGCAGGCGATGTCACGATCTGCTGTATCCTCCACGACCTGGCCATGTTGAGGGCACAGCACTTGCCACCAGGGATACAGCCACCAGCTCAGGAGGAGGAGGAGGATGCGGAAGCAAGGAGGCAACCCAGACAGCCCCTTTCTGCCCGGGATATCCAGGAGTGAATCATCTGCCTGCGGTACAATTGAATGCAACCCAAATTCCCCATTCAACAATTGTCCCACACCTTGCCTTCCCTCTGTTACTTACCAACACATCGTCCTCATGGCCACAATGCTGAAATAAAAGCCACCACAAAGCAAACATTCCAATCAAACTTTATCCATCCGATATTACATCAAAAAATCAACTGATCACCCTTGTGCATTCCCTTAGTGACTGTCTTCCGTGTGCCTTTGCCTATCCTAGTGCTCATACACAGTGCTACCCCAGTGGCTGTAGTATGGCTGGTAGAAGGCTGCTGACTCTCACTGGGGGAGACTGCAGATGGCCTTGCAGGACGACCTCGAGGAGCTCTGGTCCTAGTAGGCCCGGCTTCGGACTGCACCAACCTCAGCATGGGCGGCAGCAGTCTGGGCTGGCTGGCTGAAAGGCAACAGCAAGGGCACTGGCAGAGTGACAGTGGTGGGAGGGCAAATGCTGTCATCCTGAGAGAGGACCGCAGGGTTGGCCCCCATGGATCCATTGCCACTCCCCAGAGGCAGCGCCTCAGCAATCCTAGTAATTTGATGGAGTACAGACTGATGGACTGCTGTGACACCCTGCAAGCCCCTTTCAACACTGGTATACCCAGCCATGATGGCAGCTGTCTGTGCTTGCATGATTTCAGTCTGAGATTCCATTGCAGTACTCAAACGTTGGGTGGCTTCTGCTTGTGCTGAAATGGAAGCTGAGACTTTGGGCATCAGACGCGCCATGATGGTTGGGTACACAAGTGCGTTAATGGTTATGCCCAGCCCTTCCACACTGGAAAGGATGGGCTCCAAGCTCTGCCCAAAGCTCTATGCAAGGTTGGAGCTGGACTCCGCCATGCTCCTTGACATTACATTCAGGCTTTCTGGCAGGCCTGCCAATGCACCAAGTATTTCATTGTACATACCCATCAGCGTTCTTCAGTAGGCCGCCCCATCGAGGTCTTCATCTGAGTCCTGTACAGCAGAACTCATGTGCAACCTCGCCCTCCAGGGAGCTAGCACCTGAACTACCCTTTCCCCCACCCTGGCTGCAGGCCACTTGTGCCCGGTGTCTCACCACGTGCCGATCCTGCGTCTAACCTATCCTCTAACGTATACGGAGTGTCAGTATCTGAGCTGGTGGCTGGGAGTGTGAATTCGAGTGACGGTGTTTCTTCTTCTTCTTTACTCTCCTCTCCCTCTTCTTGTTCAACCACTGGCTGGGCAGGCTGGATTTCTTGGGTGTCTGAAATGAGAAAGGGGTTGTGGTGAGGGGAAGCAAGAGGTGCATGCTTACACCAGGTGCAGATTGTAAATCAGAAGAGATTGTGGAATGAGAAGGAAGTGGGATATGAAAAGGAGGATAATGCACAAGGATACCGGCATCTTGTATTCCTTCAGCTGCACCGCTGGCCATGGCCTCAACCATGCCCCTGCCAAGAATGGCCAACACCGTCTACTCCAAGGGGGTGAGGTGATGCAGGCGTGCCTGTCCCCCGCCGGTTAAGGTCTGCTGGCGTCTGTTATGCGCCGCCTTTTCCTGCAAGAGAAAGGGAAGTGTGGCAGTGGGTGTGGGGATATATGTTTGGGTGATGTGCCTGTCATGGTTGAATAGCTGACAGTGTGTTCAAGCTGTGAGATGTGGGTGTGAGGCTTGCAGCAGTGGTAAGTGTGTACGGGTAAGGTGAAGCTATGAATGTGAGGTGTGAGTCGTGTTTGGTAGAGATTGTTGGTAGGCAATGTTCCCTTTAATTTTTTTTTGGGTGTGCAGCCCATTCAAAATACCGCGAATGCGCAGTTTTTTCTATTTAAAAGCCGGTAAGCCGGCTGCATGGGAGCAGCAGACCTGCAGAGCGCTGCACGGCCATACGGCTTAAAAGGAACATTGTTGGTAAGTGAGTGATGGGGGTGTGGTGCATTGAGCAGTGTGTGAGGCTAGTGGTGCAGATGGTGGAATACGGCACTTGAAGATGAACTCACTGACCTTGACCACTCGTGTGATGTCACTAAACTTCTTCCTGCACTGAGTCCAGGTCCTTGTGACTATACTGCTGGCATTGACCACATCGGCTATCAGCTACCACTGCACTCTCGTCCATTGTCGGGAGGGCCACTTGTGGGAAGAGGACCTCTCTCCTAGGGTTGACCTTCTGGACCAACGCCTCCAGTGCTGCATCCAAGAACCTTGGAACCCTTTCTCTGACCTGCTGAACCATTACTCAGTTGTCTTGTTTATGACAGTAGCCTCCACAAGCAGTCCTGTTGTAGGAAGAAGGCACCTCCCCTTTAAGAGGTGCAGACTGCCTTTAAGTAGTGCAGGCTAGCTTTAATTGGAGCGAGCCTTGCACGGCCTTGGGCCCCCTGCTGATATTTAAGTCACTTAGCACTCAGCTGAAAGCTACAATCATGCAAAGTAGCAGGCAGCACATATTGTACGTGCTGCCTGCAGTCCTCCGAACAGGTGCGGGTTGTTATCGTATCGCAATCCCCGCACCCATTTTTGGGGGAATACCGAATTTCTAGAGCTTAAAATTAGGCAATTATATTATCAGCTTTCAGCCATGTTAGGTTGAGATAACTGCCAGTGTTAATAATGTATGTATATTTCTCTGGAAATTTCAGTTTAGATTCAGATCATTACCATACTCATCAGGATGCAGTAAAACACCAAATGTGTGATCAGGGGGAACCTTCAGGGTATCTGCAATTCTGAAAGAACCAAAAAACAGTACCATTAAATCAAAGCAAGTTGTTAATGACAACAATAAATTTTGAAAGCAGTAAACAACAAAATAATCACAAATTTGAAATGGCCTAAAAATTGGGCCTCCTAAGTCCCAAATTGGCAGGCAGGAAATGCGGGTACGCTTCCGACCAGAAGCACGCTGCCCGTCATATTGGGTAAGGACTGAGTCCAGGTCCTCGTGGCTATACTGCTGGCATTGACCACATTGTCTATTGGCTACCACTGCACTCTCGTCCGTTGTCGGGAGGGCCACTTGCAGGAAGAAGTTTAATGACCTCACATGAGTGGTCAAGGTCAGTGAGTTCATCTTCAAATGTCGTATCCCACCATCTGCACCACTAGCCTCACACACTGACTTTACGCATGCCTGAAGCAGGCGTTAGGCGGTTTGCATATGCAATTAGGGGGCCTAATGCCTGCTTGAGGTCCATGCTGCATGACTGGTTTACCCTGAAGCAGCCAGGTTACTGAATGGATTACTGCAAGAAAGCAATGCACTCCAGTTTAAGAGGGGGAGCAATTGGTGTTACCTGGGTAGTGCCTGCTGGTCAATAATGAAACTTAGGGTGGAGCACAGTGGCAAACAACTGGCCAGTGGTGAAATTGGGGCGAAATTTAATGTGCATTAATTGTAGCCCATAATATTTGATACATTTTAGAACATTGCAAATTGGACCATATTTCTAGAAAAAAATATTTCTACATATAGTAAATGGCTTCTTAGTATTTATAGCTGTCACTAGCTGCAATTCAGTGTAACTTGCAGTGAGAGTATTGGTACATACATTCATGTTGCTACATCCTTTGAATTCACAGAAAAAGTGATCAACATTTCTTTTATATTTGTTCTCAGTATGTGGGCAACACTGAGAAGGCCACATTTATTCCCATCTATAGTTGCCCTGGAAGGTGGTGATGGGCCTTCACCTTGAACAGCTGCAATCCTTGCGGTGGTGGTGCTCCCAGAATGAGGTTAGGTAGGGAATTCCTGGATTCTGACCCAGCAATGATGAAGGAATAGAGATACATGTTCAATTCAGAATGGTATGTGACTTGGATGGGAACTTGGAGATGATGGTGTTCCCATGACATTGCTCAGTGGTGGAGGGAGCTGGTGTTGAAGTAACCTTGGTGAGTGGCTGTAGTGCATTCTGTACATAGTATGTACTGCAGTCATAGTGCGGTGGTGGAGAGGTTAAATGTTGAGTCCAGTGGTAGGGATATCAATCAAGCAAACTGCTCAGTACTGGATGGTATTGAGCTTCTTGATTGTTGTTGTGGCAGCATTGATCCATACAAGTGATAAGTATTCCATCACACTCCTGACTTGAACCTTGTAGATTGTGGATAGGTTTTGAAGGGTCAGTAGGTTAGCCACTCAACAAAGAGTACCAAGCCTCTGCCCTGCCCTTGTAGCCATGGTGTTGATATGGTTGTTCAAGTTCAGCTGCTGGTAAATGGTGACACCCCCCCCAGATGTTGATGGTGAGGGACTTGGCGATGGTGGTACCATTGAATGTCAAGGGGAGATAGCTGGTCTTTCTCTTGTTCGAGATGATCATCATCTGACAGTTGTGTGGCACGAATGTTACCTGCCACTTGTCAGTCTAAGTCTAAGTCAGTCTAAGTCCTGTTGTAGGTTGGAATGGGCTACTTCATTATTGGGGGGAGTAGTGATTGGAACTGAAAACTGTGGGATCATCAGCAAACAGCCCTATCCTGACATTATGATAGAGGGAAGGTAATTGATGAAGCAACTGAAGATGGTTGGGATGAGAACGCTTCCCTGAGGAACTCCTGCAGTGATGTCCTGGAGCCATGATGATTCCCCTCAGACAACCACAAAGATCTTCCTTTGCATCAAGACATGATGCCAGCCACTGGAGGCTTTTCCCTTTGATCTTCAATGACCATAGTTTTCCAAGGGCTCTTTGGTGCCACGCAGTCAAATGCTACCTTGATGTCATAGGCAGATACCCTCACCTCTCCTCTGACATTCAGTTTAATGGCATTACTGATGACTCTTTCAAACACTTTACTGATGATTGGAAGGAGGCTGATAGGGCGGTAACTAGCCTGGTTAGATTGAACCTGGTTTTTGTAGATAGTACATATATGGGCAATCTTCCACATTGTCAGGTAGATGCCAGTGTCATAGCAGTACTGGAACAGTTTGGCTAAGGAAGTAGCTAGGTCTGGTGCAAAAGTCTTCAGCATTACAGCTAGGATGTTGTGAGGGCCCATAGCCTTTGTTGAGTTCAGTGGACTCAGCCACTTTGTAAGTTCAAGTGGAGTGAACTCAATTTTCTGGGCACAGGTATTTATGTTGGTGGGTACCTTGGGAGGAGGCGAAGTAGGATTATCCTCTCGGCACTTTTGACTTGAGGCATTTGTAAACACTTGTCTTTTGCACATGTGTACTGAGCTCCATTATGGTTGAGAATGGGGATGTTCATGGAGCCTCCTGTTACTTGTCGATCACCATTCTCAATTGGAAGTGAAAGGGCTATAGAGATTCCTCTGATCCATTGTTTGTGGAACTGCTTAGCTCTGTCTTTTGCCTGATACTTTTGGTGTTTAGCATGTGGGTAGCCCTGTGTAGTGGATTCACTCGGTTCATACCTCATTCTGAGGTATGCCTGGTGTTGCTCTTGGCATGCCTTCTACATCTGCCTTGAACCAGGGTTGGTCTCCCAGTCTGATGGTGATCAAGAAGTGAGGGATGTGCAAGGCCATAAGGTTACAGATTGTGGTGGTATACAATTAAGATGCTGATGATGGCCCACAGTACCTCACAGTCTGTCTGACTTAGCATGGTGTTAGTGCCACATTACATGATGGAAGACGTCCTCACAGTGAAAATGAGAGTTTGTCTTCAAAAGGACTGTACGGTGGTCCACCAATGTTATCATGGACAGAACAGTCTGCAGCAGATAGACTGGTGAGGTTACCTCATGTTAGTTAGTTCCCTCACCAGCTAACACAGGCGCAGTCTAGCAGTTATGTCCTACAAGATTCGGCCAGCTCAGTCAGGTCAATGGTGGTACTACACAGCTATTCGTGGTGATGGACAATGAAGTTTCCCACCCAGAGTCAATATTCCCTTTAATTTTGTTTGGCCCTGCGTGGCCCTTTTAAGGGGCTACACGGGCCATTCAAAATACCGCGCATGCGTGGTTTTTGTATTGAAAAGCCGGCTGCATGGGTTCCCTGAAGCACTGCACAGCCACGTGGCAGCACAGCTTACAGGGAACATTGCCCAGTACATTTTCTGCTTTGCTTCCCTCAGAGATTCCTCCAAGTCATTTTCAATATTGAGGAGTACTGATTCATCCGTTGGGGGGAGCAGTAGGTAGTAATTAGCAGAAGTTTTTCTGGACCTTATTTGACATGAAGCCACAAGACTTCATAGGGTCTGAAGTCAGTGTTGAAGATTCCCAGAAACACTCCTATTCGACTACTGCCAACAGGTCTGTCTGATTTTCTTATTACTGAACTTTGTTGTGATTGTTTACAAGTAGTGGCTGTTAGGCCACTTAAGGACATTAGGAGTCAACTACATAGCGTAGAACTGGAGTCACATGTTGGCTGGATAGAAGCGGCAGGCACCTTCCCTAAAAGGACATTAGTGAACTAGTTGGGCTTTCATGACAATCATTAAGCTTTCATGGTTATTTTTCTGGTGTTAGCCCACAAATTACACTTGGAATAGTCTCTGGCTAAGGTAGTGCTAGATGTACTACCCATTTATCACCAATGGGTGGAAAATGTAGCCCTACGATCCAGTTAACCATATGAAAAGAAAACTTGAGCGTTTTTTTCTGGATTGATGAGCTATGATGGGTCAAATGAACTCCCTCATCTGTATTTCTCTTGTGATCCAAATTTCCTCTATTATCAATGCCGAGAGAGAAGACAGAAAAATACAGCCTTTACAGTTTCTGCTCTGAAATTGTATTAGATCTATTTGTGTGTGTGTGTGGGTGTGGGTGGGCAGGGGGGAAGAGAGTTTTCCTAAATACATTAGTTCTCAGTAAATTTATAATTATGATTTATAATGAAATTCTTTTTCCAAAACTTAAATTGGACTTACGGATCAAGTACTTTTCCAATTTGAGAGTGTGTTTTTTCTCTGAAGTCATCAACTTGTTTTGATATGATCTTTGCAGCTTTTTGCCTATATTGAAAAGAAGCAATACTAAGTGTGAATATTTTAATAAGAAATACCTCATTTAAACAAAACATAGGAAGGAAGTATTAGAGGTTAAGTAAAGGAAGAACATACGAACATACAAAATTGATGGGCAGGAAAAGACCAGCTGGTCCATCAAGCCTGTCCCACACTCAGAAAAGTAACAGAGGATAAACATGAATACCAAATGCGTTCCCATTTTGTGAATAAGCTACCCAATACCCCGGCACACTTTGATAGGAAATTTGCCAGTTCCATTGATCTATCCAACATCATTTTTTATTAAACTGTTGTAATTCTTGTGACAGTTGGGTAATTTTTGTGCTAGTTGATTGGTCTGATGTTTCATTGAACGGGTGGTCAATAATGAGATGACAGATCTGACAAAGGCCAATTAGTGTGTGAGCTTTCTGATTAGTCTGAAGTGTTTCATTGACCGCACTGAGGACCAATGAGGTGGGAAATCTAACAGAGGTCAATGGAGATGAGTGGGACAGGTACCAAAAAAGGTTCTAAACACCATTACAGTCCTTTACTAAACTTAGAGATGGTGTTATAGACTCAAATGCCTATTTTTGAAGTCACTGACATTTTGATGCCTCAGCTGTATGAGAGACCCACAACAAGAAAAGTCCAGCAGTAAATCTATAAAGCAGTCTCTGTACGATGCCAGCAGCTATGTTTCGTTGACAGGGCTGTGTTTCATTGAACAGGAGAGAAACAAAGCGTCACCCCAGCACTAGTCTTTATAACAAATACTTACTTTTGCACTTCAGTTAACCAGCGTAATGATTTTGCTGTCATTCTTCCATCTTTAAAATAAGGAGTCGCTACTCCAAATGTACTATATTTGCTGTGTCTTGACCAGTCATATTTTCTATCCACCTGCTCCCCTATGGAAATAGTTCAAGAAATCTGTTTAAATCTTGGAACCTTTGCTATTATTTTTACCACTATTACATTTCCCATTACAAATTATTGTGTTGCCACTAAACAATTACTGACATTGTGAACCAGCCTCTCAACCTTCCAATAGCATCCCTCCTCCCTCTCGGGGCGCTACCTGGGAAAATCGGCCGCGGGGGTGCTAACTTTTAGCGCCTCGGCGAAGGTAGCACCCCAAAGGGGGAGCTACCCAATTTTTACCTCATTGTACCTTTAAGGTCTGTATGTGGAGGTTGAACTATATTAAAAGAACGCAATTTGTTTCCTTCATTCAATATCCATATAAATACATAGATTATATAGCTGTGCAATAACAGAGGTGGGAAACTCAATGGCTTTGAAATTACACTGTGTGAAGATTAGTGTGCACACACATAATACCTTGCATGAAATTCCTTGGCCTGCTAGTTTAAAATCGAGGCCCACCTCCATTAAAATAGCACACCAAGGAACCTCATGGCCGCTATATTTACGGGGAGGGAGCGGGGAGCAAGGGGGGATCCCAGAAATCTCTAGAACGCTGAGGACATGCCGGATTTAATGGCGGGCCCTCATTTCAATTTTTTTACTCTATTTCCCACCCGGCAGCCAACCAGATTGAGAGGCCTGCTGTTGGGGACTGTCTCCGGCAACCGGGAAAGATCAGTGTTTTTTTGGGGGGGCGGGGGGTAATGGCTCAGACTGGCCATCAGGAGGGAGGGGGGACCGTGAGCGATCTCGTGGTTGGTGGGGGCCGGGGGGGGGGGGGCGGTTGGACTGGCAAACCGGAAGGGAGGGGGAACCGGGAGAGATCACAGGGTTGGCGGGGGGGGGGGGGGGGGGGGGGGGGGGGGGGGAGGAGCACTCCTGCTCCTCCTGGCGCACAAGCAGTGCTAGAAAAAGCACTTACCTGCTGGATCCACTGCTCCCGTCTCCCTTTAGCTGCCAGGTTTCTTGAACCCCAGGAAACCCGTGCAGGAGGTGTTCATTTCAAATCACTGCCAAAATATCAGGTGCATTCATGACGGGTTGCCCGAATTTACAATTTAACCCGCCCCCCGACCCTTTCCTGCCCGACGTAGGGGGTTAAAATTCCCCCCCATATGACTGCTTCAAGTGTTTGTACACCAATCATTAAACAGTATAATTTCAAGACCTATCACTTAATTTTAAGCTCACCTTGCAGCACCGCAGAGCCAAAGCTATTGCCCTCTCGAGTAGTTCAATTAAATGAGTAAATATTCATAAAAATAGGAAAATTACTACATCTAACTGCTTTGCATAGATTTAAGAGAAATCATTGCTGAAAATTTCCTCAGGGGTTCTCTTGATCAGATGCCGTAACTTTGGCTGAAGATCAGCGGAAACTCTGCTTACACAGTGTATCCAGGGTTTCTGCCAATCTCCGTCAAAGTTAGTGGTTGATTGGGAGAGCCCCAGGGAAATTTAAAGCGCATTTGTATATTGGCCAATAAGATGGCCGTTGTTTAGGTAAAATGAGCTTTATCTTGCCTGGCAGATAGTATGTCAGATTTTAAAACAACACAAAGAAATATATTGTTTTTTACTTAGCTATGTGTTACTTGATTATGAGTTTGCCTTGCGTTTTACCGCCAAATGAAATAAAAACAAATTGCTTAGACTGGCAAATACAGAACTACACTATTTCCATGAAAACTGAAAGTTTTCAAACTTTTCTTTGTGGGAGATCCCTTGCAAATATTGATAAAATGTGTCTTTATTAATATATAGCAAGAGAAATAATGTGCTAGTAAGTCAACTGTAAAATTCAGATATCTGATGAGATGGACAGAAGTCCAATGTCCTCGTGGTCCCCTTCAAGGATCTTCTTTTCAACTCCCTTTATCTCAAGACTACCAGCTTGGAGTAATGCCTGCTTCCTGTTGAGTTAAAATTCCTCGGTCAACATAGAATGCTTCAGAGGACACTTCAGAAACAGTTTCATGCTAATAGAAACATAGAAAAATAGGAGCAAGAGTAGGCCATTCGGCCCTTCAAGCCTGCTCCGCCATTCAATGTGATCATGGCTGATCCTCTATCTCAATACCATATTCTCACTCTCTCCCCATACCCCTTGATGCCTTTTGTGTCTAGAAATCTATCTATCTCCTTCTTAAATATATTCAGTGACTTGGCCTCCACAGCCTTCTGTGGTAGAGAATTCCACAGGTTCACCACCCTCTGAGTGAAGACATTTCTCCTCATCTCGGTCCTAAATGTCCTACCCCGTATCCTGAGACTGTGACTCCTCATTCTAGACCCCCCAGCCAGGGGAGCACCCTGCACCCTGTCAGAATTTTATACGTTTCAATGAGATCCCCTCTCATTCTTCTAAACTCTAGTGAATACAGGCCTAGTCGACCCAATCTCTCCTCATACGACAGTCCTGCCATCCCAGGAATCAGTCTGGTGAATCTTCGCTGCACTCCCTCTATGGCAAGTATATCCTTTCTTAGGTAAGGAGACCAAAACTGCACACAGTACTCCAGGTGTGGTCTCACCAAGGCCCTGTATAACTGTAGTAAGACATCCTTGTTCCTGTACTCAAATCCTCTTGCAATGAAGGCCAACATACCATTTGCCTTCCTAACTGCTTGCTGCACCTGCATGTTTGTTTTCAGTGACTGGTGTACAAGGACACCCAGATCCCTTTATACATCAACATTTCCCAATCTATCACCATTTAAATAATACTCTGCCTTTCTGTTTTTCCTACCGAAGTGGATAACTTCACATTTATCCACATTATACTGCATCTGCCATGTATTTGCCCACTCACTCAACTTGTCTAAATTGCCTTGAAGCCTCTTTGCATCCTCCTCACAACTCACAATCCCACCTAGTTTCGTGTCGTCAACAAACTTGGAAATATTACATTTGGTTCCCTCATCCAAATCATTGATATATATTGTGATGAGCTGGGGCCCAAGCACTGATCCCTGCGGTACCCCACTAGTCACCGCCTGCCACCTCGAAAAAGACCCATTTATTCCTACTCTCTGTTTCCTGTCTGTTAACCAATTTTCAATCCATGCCAGTATATTACCCCCAATCCCATGTGCTTTAATTTTGCACACTAACCTCTCATGTGGGACTTTATCAAAGGCCTTCTGAAAATCCAAATACACCACATCCACTGGTTCTCCCTTATCTATTCTACCAGTTACATCCTCAAAAAACTCCAGTAGGTTTGTCAAACACAATTTCCCTTTCATAAATCTATGTTGACTTTGTCTAATCCCGTTGATATTTTCTAAGTGTCTAGGGGGGAGAAATTCGGTATCGCCCATTTTGGGGCGCTAATATCGGCCGGGCGCAAAGTTTAGCGCCCGGTGCTAATTATCGCCTCCGACTGCAAAATTCGCTTCTATCGCCCCGGAGGTGATTTGAGCGCTAAATCAGGCTACACACCTCTCTTAAGACACTAACGTCGGGGAGCGAGGCGCTACCTCAGAACGCTACCGAAGCTCAGACGATGTCAGTTACCATGGAAGCCAGACAGACTGGCGCTGTCCAGTTCTTAAAGGGGAGGGGCCATCTTTATGGCCAGCCACACCCTGCTCATTGCAGCCTTGAATCTCGGCCTGGAGAGACCTCTAAAGCAATTGTGTTGGATGCACTAATGGATAGGCCCAGGGAAAGAGCTCGACGCTTAGGAACCTCAAAAGTGGTGCTGAGGACCAAAACTCCTTAGGACAGTGTTAAATCTCTCCAGACGTCTCTCTCCCTCTCAACCTGTGTGTACCAAAAATTTTGCCAACAAGAAAAGGCAGGAAGCGGCCGCCTTTAAATAGCGCTCCCCCAGCCCCTTCCCGACTGCAAAACGTTCCTCTCTACCTGTCGTTGCTAGCGGCAGGTGGAAAGGCAGGGGGCGCGACTCAATATCCGGTCCAGGGCGCTACCGGGCCATTGCACGCTTGACCGACGTCACGATCTGCGGACGCAGAAGATCGTGGCGGTAGTGTTTAGTGCCGCCGCAAAATGTCTGATCAATTTCGCGCGGCACTAAAATCACCACGCTCGGGGGCTAACTTCCTAGCGCCCCGTTAGCGCCACCCGGAGGCGCTAAGCAACCGAATTTTTCCCTCTAAGTTTCTAAATAGACGAAGAGCGAAACTGTTCTATAATCACTTAAGTTAGAGAATGGATTCATTTGTCTTAAGCAGTATGAATAAGCTTACTCAGCTTGTAACGGTAGCAGGACAGCATATGATTGGATGTGGAAGTTAAGAGTCAGTTTGGTATTCTGAAATGCTCTAGCCCATTTTAACCAGTTTCCAAGATGATCGAATACAACAACAACAACTACTTGCATTTATTATATAGAAGAAAACCCAAGGCAAATGCTTCTATTGTACCATTACCACGTCAGCAGCTTCATGGTCTCACCAGCATCAGCCTGTGTTCAACAGAATTTTGTTGCTGTTGTTTGATACTCTGTATAATAATCCTTAAAAATGTGCCACTCCAACATATATGACTCAAAACTAATCCACAGCATCTCTGCTAAAAACATGGAATTAAAAAGCACCTAAATATTTCACCTTCTACCTTCCCCCTGCAAAAAAAGGAGTACTGATGTACTGCATCACCCACTGACAGGATGTGTTCCTTCTTGCAGTTCCCAACAGCAAGTTCTCGATCTCCACCAAACAGTCAGGGATTGTGGAACGGCTCGAAAGTTCAGCTTCTTTTTATTCCCAATACTATACCCCTCCTCTTTAAGGTGCTGCTGCAGGCCCTTCACATTCGGGCAGCCCACCCAATTTCCCACCTCCAGAAAGGCAACCTGCCGACTGGAGAGCGCATTTCACGCTGGAAGCTTGCTGACCACGTCATAATGAAAATCAAGGACCACAACAGAATGGGTCCAACACTGACTCCTCCAGGTGGTTGCTACATAAGCCCTGTTGCACTGACCACCCAAAGAGCAGTCCAAATAAAAATCGCTCCCCTCATAAGACCTGATAAAACCAAATCCTGGCTTTATGGCAAATGCAGCTTGTTACCATATTCCAATTTTAATCCCTACTTGATTCAGAATGGTAGTCATATATATGTAGTTGTAAGAAACAATTTTGTTCTTCCTAACCTATATTATTGCAAATAAACAGGAATTCAGTGTAAATGTGTATTACTTACAGAAATCGTGTTTCCTTACCAACATTGTAATCACTGTGTGTTGCAACATATAGTTGATGTCCCTCTTGTGATTCATTATCAACTTGTTCTTGAGTCTTTCGTGGGTTTACAAGCTCTCCAACAGCGATGCCTGAAATAACATTTTCAACACGGTCTTAAGTAGTCAAATTCTAATTAAGCGTTAATTACATAAAGTACAGAGTACACATATTTAACCCTTCAAACATTTAATATTCTGCAGCTATCAAAATAAGTGTCAACTTTTGCAGTCGGCAACACTTCTGAGTCAGAAGATTGTGGGCTCAAGCTCCAGGACTTGAACACATCAAACTAGACTATTGCTTCCGTGCAGCAATTTTTTGAAGGTGCTGCCTTTCAACAATAGCCTGCATTTACATAGCAACTTTAACATAAAAATAACCTAAGGCACTTCACAGAGACAGTCTCACTGAGCTGCAAAACAGAGAAGGGCATTGGAGGAGGAGTTGTGGGAGAGATAGGCACGGGTTTGGGAGTCAACATCACGTTCAGGGTTTTTGCAAGGAATACAAGGTTGGACACGGAGCAGTAGTTTGCAAGGAGAAAGGGTCAAAGCTGGGTTTTTTTAGGAATGGGTGATTACTTTTGATATTAGTAAACTGACTCTTCTATATGCGGAGATGCCGGTGTTGGACTGGGGTGGACAAAAATGAGAAGTCGCACAACACCAGGTTATAGTCCAACAGTTTTATTTGAAATTACGAGCTTTCGGAGCTCTGTACCTGATGAAGGAGCAGAGCTCCGAAAGCTCGTAATTTCAAATAAAACTGTTGGACTATAACCTGGTGTTGTGCGACTTCTCATTTTTGACTCTTCTATAAGCATGGATATTGCACTGATGTTGAATAAGAGTTTCAAGTAAGGATGAGTAAATTAGCAGAAAACGAGAAATTATTCCAATAGAACCTTAATTTTTTTTTTAATTGGGTCAAGCAAGAACTAAACTTTTTCTTTAAAAGCTCTGGTAAGGCACGTCCTCCAGTGACTCAGCAAATTTATAGAGTGAGTTGCTGAGCCATACAAACTAGGGATATCTCAGGTTCAATCACCAGCTTGCTCGGAGTTAGTTGATCTCAGGCAGGGTGGTGTTGGGTTGATATCAATGACCCCAGTGTCCCTGGGTTAGGGAGGGGGAAAAAAATCTATCAGGGTTCCTGCTCTTGAATATATCCAGTGATCCGTGCCAAGTGTGCCGTGAAGACAGAATCTGTCTTAGCTATGATGTGCCCTGCAAATGCCATGACAGCTGATTGTCAAGACTCATGTATGAATAATCTTAAACTGGATGTGGTGTTGGAGGATGCCAAGCACTTTTTTAAAAATTTGTTCACGGGATGTGAGAATTTCTGGCAAAGCCAACATTTATTGCCCATCCCTAATTGCCCTCGAAGGTGGTGGTGAGCCACCTTCTTGAACCACTGCAGTCTGTAAGGTGTTTTCCTAGCGGTTTGATACTGAGTAGCCTGTTCGGCCATTTTAGAGGGCAGTTAAGAGTCAACCACAATGCTGTGGGTCTGGAGACACATATAGGCCAGACCGGGTAAGGGCAACAGATTTCCTTCCCTAAAGGACATTAGTGAACTAGATGGGCTTTTACGACAATCCAATAGTTTCATGGTCACCATTACTGATACCAGCTTTTTATTCCAGATAAATTTAATTAACCGAATTTAAATTCCACAGCTGCCGTGGTGGGATTTGAACTCATGTCCCCGGATCTTTAGTCCAGGCCTCTTGATTACTAGTCCAGTAACATAACCACTATGCTACCATTGTAGCGCAGGCTTGGCCGGCTGACAGCCAGCCAGCCTTAAATCTGGCCGACTGTTAGGCGGGAAACAGAGTAAAACAAATCTAATGAGGTCCTGCCGTTAAATTCTGCAGGACCTCCATGTTGCCGGCATTTACTTTCCGCCGCCCCGTAAATATCAGGGGTCAATGTCTTCAGGAGAGATGGGAAGGAAAGTAAATTGCCAAGCAAAAACAAAGCTCAGGTCTAGAGCCTTTTTAAAAAGCAACCTTACTGTTGGGGAAGCAATTCAATGTAAATTTATTTTCCCATTTAGTTAATATACCTGTCAGGGCAAATCTGGCTTTGGATTGTCTTGCTATAACCCTTGAAGGCCCAGTAATTTGTTTGTTTTTTTAATTCATTCCTGGGATGTGGGCATCGCTGGCAAGGTCAGCATTTATTGCCCATCCCTAATTGCCCTTGAGAAGGTGGTGGTGAGCCGCCTTCTTGAACCATTGCAGTCCATGTGGTGAAGGTACTCTCACAGTGCTGTTGGGGAGAGAGTTCCAGGATTTTGACCCAGCGACTATGAAGGAATGGCGATATATTTCCAAGTCAGGATAGTATGTAACTTGGAGGGGAACTTGCAGGTGATGGTGTTCCCATGCCCCTGCTACCCTTGTCCTTCTAGGTGGTAGAGGTCGCGGGTTTGGGAGGTGTGCCGAAGAAGCCTGCTGACAGTTAACAAGGAATTATTCAGATAATATCAGCAACAGATTAATCAGTGAGGAGCTCCATGGTATCAGCAAGAATTGGCATCCTTTTCAGCACCACTGACCACAAAGCACCAACATCATAGAATATTACAGCACAGAAACGAGCCATTCAGCCCTTCAAATTTGCACCAATGCTTTTCTCTACACTAGTTACCAAGTCAAATCCCACTCTCCTACTCGTTGCCCATACTCTTTAATATTCCTCTTTTTCAAGCAACTGCCTAATTCCTTTTTAAAAAAGACCTGTTTGGAGGCTAAATTGGAACGTGTAGCGCCTAAAAAGAACTTGAAAATGCGGTCCGAGATGCTGCGAACACTTCCGATGGGAAGTGCACATCTTGGTAAAGGGGTTTGCGCGTGCCTGCGTTACAACTGCCGGCAGCATGCAGAGCAGTGAGATAATGATGCAAATGAGTGTGCAACGCTGATTTGATGCCACCACTGCCATTTTCCAACTCCCCACTCCAGCCAACACCCTTGCACAGCTGAACACGATCTAAAACGGAATAAATGACCCCCCTCCCCGCCCCCACCCCGTATCAGCACAATTTAAAGGGATCATGAAGTACTTACAGGATAGTTGGTGGCTGCTGGTACACGCTTTTGGCGAATTCCTATACTTGGCTACAGTTTGAGTACTCTACAGGGAGTGTTCTTGGTACTCTACAGGGAATGGTCTGGGTGGTCTTGCAGTATGTTTTTTGTCATATAAAATATCGTACTGAAAGAAGTTGCTTCCAAACATGGGTGGCCTGCTAGGGCTTCCTCTAGGAATTGAACATGACTGGGAGAATGAAGAGAGGTCACGTAGAGCAGGACAAGCTGCTAGAAGAGGGAGGAGGAGGGGGAGCAGGGCACTCAGCAGGAGGCCATATCCGCGGAGGGTCTTTAGGAAGCAATTCACTTACCTCAACTTCAGTGAGGACCAATGAGTGAGACGTCTTCGCTTCACAAGAGGTTGTGAGTGAAATCTGCCAACTGCTGCAGCCACAACTGCAAACTCAAAGCAGGGCTAGGATAGCATTGCCTGTGGCTGTCAAGGTGACCTGGGCTCTTAATTTTTATGCGTCTGGCTCCTTTCAGGCTGCTGCTAGAGATATAAGCAACATCTCGCAGTTTGCAGTGCACTGCTGCATACGGGAGGTCACTAAGGATCTCTATACCAAGAGAAACACATTCAGCTCCTTTCTTCTTGCCATAGACAAGCAGGAGGAGCGACCATGAGGCTTTGCACGGATTACAGGCTTCCCCATGACGCAGGGTGCCATTGACTGCACGCACATTGCCTTGTGTGCTCCTCATGTGAAGTCGCCATTTTCATCAACCGAAAAAGATTCCACTCCCTCAACGTGCAGCTGGTGTGCGACCACAGGCAGCGCATCTTGCAAGTGAATGCCCGTTACCCTGGCAGCAGTCACGATTCTTCTATTCTATGGCAGTCCTCTGTTCCAACTGTATTTGAACCACCACGACAAATCAAAGGCTGGCTACTGGGCGACAAGGGTTATCCCCTTATGACATGACTCTTGTCAGGAACCCACGCACACCTGCACAGCAGGCCTACAATGAGTGCCATGCTGCCACAAGAAACATTATAGAGCACGCCATCGGTGTCCTCAGGCAATGCATCTGCTGCCTGGACTGCTCTGGAGCAGCCCTGCAGTACTCAGTTGAGCAGGTATCAATATTTGTGGTAGTATGCTGCATGCTGCACAACCTGGCCATTATGAGGAAACAGCCTTTTCCACCACCAATCAGGCGAGAAGCTAAGGAGCAGGAGCATGAGGAGGAGGAGGAGGAGGAGGAAGTTGAGGAGGAGGAAGAGTCCCACACTCCTTACCTTTCCTCTATCTCTGACCATCACGTCATTCTCTTTCTGACAACACAAAAATAAAAACCACCAGAAAATGCACACAGCCATACATGAAGTATTATGTCCAATTTTCATCCCCATATATGGCAGAGGATATCAAGTCCTTAAGGAAGGTACACAGGAGGACGGCCAAAATGATATGCACTTTTTGGGCTCTTAGTTATCAGGAAAGGTTCCAGCAGTTGGGGCTACTTTCATTAGTAAAATGCAGGCTTACAGGGGATATGATTGTGGTTTTTAAAATGATGAAGGTATTAGATTCTGTCCAGTTAGGTAGGTTATTTGAGACATATTAACAATTGTAGAACATATAAAATTCTTAGGTAAAAAGTTAGTTAGATGTTGGGATGTATTTCTTTTCATTGAGAGTCATCGCCCTCTGGATCAGATTACCAAAGCATATGATGAATATGGATTCCATGAAGTCCTTCTAAAGGCAGTTGGAAAAGTTCCTGAGAAAAGAGGATATTTACAATTAAAGAGCATAAATTGCAGGCTAGCTGGGATTGGAAGGATTTATGGGCAACCACAATCTCCTGGAGCTTTGCTGGGTTATTTAGGGAGTCGGAAAGAAACTTGTCAGAGATTTCCTAAATTGGCCTCAGATCTTTTTCTCTTTTGTTGTCTCTCTTCAGAGATTGCATGGCCAGGCTTAATGATCTTTGCTAATCCTTCTTTTCATATGTTTTTACATTTGTTTCTCCATGCACTTAGTAATTTCATTTCATATTAGAGACCAGCAACTGAAAACTAAATGGCTTATCTGAAGAATATTTGCTGAACCCAAGTCCTGGTTTATTCTCTGTCTACTTATTTGAAGACATGGGTCGCATTTTACCTCCAGTCCTCTGGCATAATTTTCCTTTCCACAAATTTTGAAAAATGACGACCAAAGTCTTCCATCAGGTTTCTTGGATGTAAACCAACAGGTCCTGGTTATTTGTCTAGCTTAAGTTTGAATAGTTTATTGAGAATCATTTCTCTTTGAAACACTCACCTCTGGTGGTTCTAAAATACCAATAGCCACCTCCTCTTTAGAAACTTAGGTAAAGTGCTTATTTAGTGTTTCTGCCCATTCCCTCACTCCCACAACAAGCTTGACTCCTTCTCTTGGTGGTCCTTTCCCTACCTGAACTATCTTATTTTTCTTTATTCATTCTCGGGATGTGGGCATCGCTGGCAAGGCCAGCATTTATTGTCCATCCCTAGTTGCCCTTACTACTAATGTGCTTCTATAAAGCCTTTTTATTGCTCTTTATGTTTTGCTAATTTTCTCTCATGTTCCATCAACATTTCTAATCCCCCTTTTTTTGTAGATTTCTTGTATATTCTTTATATTTGTCCTGATTTTCATTTTGATTATCTCCCATGGAAGCACCAAATGCTTTTCTTTCCATTTCAAATTTGATCTGTCATATTCATCTATGAAACCTTAGTACCATGGATGTAATAATAATATTATAATAATAATGTCAGTTTAAATGAACCCCATTAGTTGTGCACCAATTATTATTAGCATGTATTATATGGCAGTGTAATGCTAACTTTAAGTAACTGTATACTGTTTTAAGTCTATGGTTCTGTGGAACATCACTTTTTCCCAAAGAAATAGTGACCCTGAAAATTTGCAGGTCATCAGTCTCAGTGTAGTACTGAGGGTGTGTTGCATTGCCAAAGGTACTGTTCTAGGTCCCAGCCTAATTTCCAGCTGTTCCAGTGTACACCAGGATGGCTGGAGACTCTGGGGCTAGTGTGCGCTGTTCCCAAAAATCATCTGATGATTTCTATACATCATAATGTATATGAAACTAAGTAATCAAATACAAACAATTAAATGGCATAGAATTACATAGGAATTTAGAATGACATAGAAATTACCATAGAAAAACAGGCTGTTTGACCCAAGTAATCCATGTTGGTGTTTATCCTCCACATGAGCAGTATTCCTAATCCCATGCGGCCACCCTGTATTCCAACATCCTCTTTCCTTCAACCATCTATCCAACCTACTCTTAAATGTCGATATGGTCTCTACTTCAATCACTAAACCTATTGCATTCCAGAGCCTTACAATCCTCTGTAAAAAAAAATTATCATGCTCTCTGTCCTAAATCTTTTACATTTAATCTTACATCTATACCCATTTGTTCTAGACCTCTAAATTACATAAAAATTACAACACAGACATCCAGCCTGTGTTGGTGTTTATCAAAGAATCATACAGCACAGAAGGAGGCCATTCAGCTCATCGTGCCTGTGCCTGTGCCGGCTCTTTGAAAGAGCTATCCAATTAGTCCCATTCCCCTGCTCTTTCCCCATAGCCCTTCAAATCTTTCCCCTTCAAGTATTTATCCCAAATGCCTTTTGAAAGTTACATTTGAATCTGCTTCCACCACCCTTTCAGGCAGTGCATTCCAGATCATAACAACTCGCTGTATAATTATTTTTCCCTCATATCGCCTCTGGTTATTTTGCCAATTACCTTAAATCTGTGTCCTCTGGTTACCAACCCTTCTGCCACCGGAAACAGTTTCTCCTTATTTACTCTATCAAAATCCTTCATGATTTTGAACACCTCTAGCAAATCTCCCCTTAACCTTCTCTGCTCTAAGCAGAACAACCCCAGTTTCTCTAGTGTCTCCAATTAACTGAAGTCCCTCATCCCTGGTACCATTCTAATAAATCTCCTCTGCATTCTCTCCAAGGCCTTGACATTCTGCCTCAAGTGTGGTTCCCAGAATTGGCTGGGGCCCAACCAATTTTTTATAAAGTTTAGCATAACTTCCTTGCTTTTGTACTCTATGCCTCTATTTATAAAGCCAAGGATCCCGTATGCCTTTTTAACAGCCTCCTCAATTTATCTTTCCACCTTCAAAGACTTGTGTCTGTACACACCTTCGTCTCTGTTCCTACAACCCCTTTAAAATTGTACCCTTTATCCTCCACGTGAGCAGAAGTTTAATGATTCAGATGTAATTCTAGCTTGTCTCATATTTTCGTCTGTTTCTTGCTTCTTTACTCTGATTAGTAGTACCTTTGACTCCTTTTTTACCAAACGTGGTATTATATAATTCTAGCCCTTTGGGTAATCCTGGCATTTGATCATGAGACTGTCCCAGTGGAGCTCGCTGATGGCTTGGATAAGATGCATTTATTTTGTTCAAGAATATTTGCTGAACCTGAGTCTTGATTGGTGGATTTATCAATGATGCAACCTAAATGGCAAAGTGAAATAAAGAGATATTACAATATGCTTAATTTTCATCAATAATCTCCTTATTTATTCTTAATTCCTAGGGCTCGATTTTTATTTCCGAGGCGGGTTGGAGTCGGGTTGCGTGGTGGGCGGGTTCCGGAGCTGCTTCCGGCAGGGATCAGCTGCTGGTGTCCGATTTTGATTCAATGAGGCGCGCTGGCCGGTCCAATGAGTGGGATCGGGTCAGCTGGCCGCCTCTGATGATGTCATCATAGCAGCTGCTTTTAAAGCTGCCATTCAGCCTGAGCCTTTCTCTTGTGGATTCTGATACTCAGTGAGATTGATCTATACACAATGACTTCTTCCAGAGGCAAGGCAGCTCCTCGATTTAATGATGAGTCCCTCCATGCTCTTGTGGATGCTGTCAGACGGCGCAGGGAGATTCTCTTCCCTCCTGATGGCCGGAGGAAGCCTCCTTAGCAGACCAAGGCAGCCTGGCTGCACATTGCTGAGGAGGTCAGCGCAAGGTCCGTATGTTAACGCTCATGGATCCAGTGCCGAAAAGGTTTAATGATCTTGTGCGAACATCAAAAGTGGGTATCCATCACACTTACCTTCAATCTGCTTTCCTTCTCTTCTCATCACCAGCACTCTGCGTTGTAACACTGATCCCCCACATACCACATTACCCTTACTTTAATTTTCATTTCAATCTGATTAATAATTATTTAACTTAGTTTTCAATATTCTGTAAAATATATTGTGGTTGTCCATTGTAAGGCCGCATGGCTCCAAGCCCCAGCTGGCTGCCCAACCACTGCAATTCCTTCTCTCCCTTTTTCTGAACCCACCAAACAGCATCCCAGAACCCTGGCCCCTGCGATTAAGGCCAATACTCACTTCTTGAAAGGTCTGCGCACTGGCACCCTCCTCAGAAAGTGTTGCTTAGTGCCTCGGTCTATCTCCCTACTTGACTCCCAGCTATATCCCTTTGACTGTGCTTTTGTGGTCCGATCCTCACCTGGGAATAACCTCCACTCTGCTGTGCATATTCTGTGGCCGATGGCCCAATCCTCAGCTCACCCCAAGTGTTTTTTCAGGCACACAGACAAATCTTCTACTATCTGGAATCCCCATCCCTCGCCGCCCACCACACCGCCCCACATCCCGCAACCCACCCCCTCAGCCCGCTGAAGCCCACTTTCCCTCCCCCCCCACCCGCATTCCCCTCCCCACCCCCCACCCCCATTCCCCTCCTCTTTTCCTCTTTTCCCATCATGTTCCCTATCCCGTCGGGGTCAGAACAGCAAGATTGGGAGTGATTTATGAGGAAGCACCAAATATGTTTATATATGGGCAGCAGTCAAACAACTAATCACAGAATAACATTAATGAAAGTTATGCATACATCAATGTTCACAAGTGAAACTAGACATTGAGCGGTTCAGGTTTTTAAATCATTGAAACCATCATATCCTGAGATCGACACACGCACAATTATAACAGGGGTTGCGGAGTCGAAATTGTAGACCCCCGTGTAATACCCTGGCTGAGACTGGCTAACTCAGCACAGATGGACAACTGAGCCCCGGACCTTCCTCGTCCGTGTGCTAGCTGAGCCAAGCCATGAGGGAAGCCTATGATTTGCACTTTTTAAGTGCAGTTGATTATTAGATATTGACAAAAATCAAACTGTCTGGAGCTCAGTTGATCTGCAATCTATATTTCTGCCCAAATCGGGCTAGTGAATACAGTGAGCTGTCACTCATGATTCTGAATGGAGTTAAAAGATCGGTGTCTGGCACTGTTCTCAGTTCTGCAATTCTCTCGATAATTCTTATGTAGTGAAAAATGTCATTTATAATTTCCCCCACTCACAAACCTGCCGCAATTAGGCAAAATAATTACACTGGGTGAAGCAGCTGAACAGGACACTTATTTTGCTGGTACCTTACTATCCACCCGGTCTGGTTTTTTTTGAATCCATACATAAACCTTCCTCTGCCTTGAAAGCAATTCCCTTGAAAGAGTGATACTTGACTGTCTAGGGATGGGTTAACTTTTCAGCCACCTTAACTATTGTTTTCAAACGATTTCTGTAATTTCCAAGCCTTTTCTCTATTAGTTTCCCAAAACAATCTTTCCCCAAGTAGATAGTTTCTAATAGTCTGAAATTCAGGTATAAAAGGAAAGTTTGAAATTCTGTACCAGACATACCCAACAAGCAGGATTTGTTATGTTGCAATTCATATTCCTAACTGTATGATGCTGGATTGCTCAAATAATTCAACAAATTGCTTTATGTTATTCATGTTGACCAAATTACTGTCCAAAATATTATCAGGGGCTTAGGTAACTCAGGCACCAAATGATGAGACTTGTTGCTGAACAAGTTTAACCCAACAGGTTTGATAGGAAGCTGTCATCAGAGAGTGTCCTCAGGTATATCCGATCCAAGGCAAGAGGATAAGCTTGGGGGGGGGGGGATGGGGGGGGGAGGCAGGGAGCACTCCTGTTCCTCCTGGCCCACAAGCAGTGCTGTAAAGGCACTTAGCTTCTCCCCGAAGCTGTACGCACCTCCCTTCAGCTGCCAGGTTTCCCAAGGCCTGGGAAACCCGGCCGGCCAGGGTTAAACCTACAAAGCAGGTTAAATCAGAGGCCGCTAGCCTCATTAAAATATTTAAATGGCCAACCCGCCTCCTGGGAGCGGGTTGGTTGCTCGCCCTTGTCCCGCGTCCCTTAAACCCGGAAGTGGGCAGGTTGGAGGCGAGTTGGGCTCGGGGTTGAAATTTTTAGGGGGAAAAATTTGGTTGCTTTGTGCCTCCCGTTAGCACCCTAGGGCGCTAACGGGGCGCAAAGCAACTAGCACCCAGGTGCGGCGGCACCAACCCTCCCGCGAAATGGGAAGTATATCTATGGCAAGTATATCCTCTAAGGAAGGATATACTTGCCACAGAGGGAGTGCAACGAAGGTTCATGAGATTGATTCCTGGGATGGCGGGACTGTTGTATGAGAAGGGATTGAGTAAACTAGGCCTGTATTCTCTTGAATTCAGAAGAATGAGAGGGGATCTCATTGAAGCATACAAAATTATTACAGGGCTTGATAGGGTGGATGCTGGGAGAATGTTTCCCTTGGCTGGGGAGTCTAGAACCAGGGGCCACAGCCTCAGGATAAAGGGTAGGCCATTCAGGACTGAGATGAGAAGAAATTTCTTCACACAGAGGGTGGTGAATCTTTGGAATTCTCTACCCCAGAGGGCTGTGGAGGCTCAGTCATTGGGTATATTCAAAACAGAAGTCGATAGATTTCTGACTAGTAAGGGCATCAAGGGATATGGCGATAAGGCCAGTGAATGGAATTGAGGCAGAAGATCAGCCATGATCTCATTGAATGGCGGAGCAGGCTCGAAGGGCCGAATGGCCTAGTCCTGCTCCTATTTCTTATGTTCTTCTGTTCTTATGAAATTCAGCGGCGGCGGGAACCGTTAGCACCCCGCGGTACTGCGCCGCTGGCGATGACGTCATCGCCGTGCACAGCACCCTGGCCGCGATCTTCGGTAGCGCCCCCTGACTTACCACCAGACACTATGTCCAACGGGGTCAGGGATACCTACCTGCGGCCGGGGCGGTGCTAATTTAAGGCGAGGTGCCGGGCGGCCATTTTTGTTGCTGGCCGCCTGCCAGCACCTGCCCCTATTGCCGTTCCCGGCCTCCTCTGCAGCACCCTCGCGGAGTGCCGGCTGCGCTCCGTGAGTACGGCACTTCTTTTCAGTGCCGGGCTCTTTTGCCAGCACTCCGATCCGTGGCGGCCCAGCTGGGCCCTGGGTCGCGCTGCGCAACGCCCCTCCCCTTTAAGAAGGGGAGGAAGGCCTGCAGTACCGCAGCGCCGCGATATTCCCTCGCAGCGCCTCAAGAGGGAGGCGGGGCGCTTCCTGTAGCACCCTGCTTCCCTCTTGGGGAGCAACAATAGTTAGCACCCCAAAGGAGGCGCCACTCATTTCTCCCCCTTAATGTTTTAACCTCTGACCCGACCATAACCCACCCGTATTTGGGAGTTATAATTCACCCCTAAATCTTGTTGAGGATATAAAAGCTTCAAAACGGCAGATCCTCAATCAATAGGTTGTCTCTGCACTTGAGTAACATTCATAAGAACATAAGAAATGGGAGCAGGAGTAGGCCAATTGGCCCCTCGAGCCTGCTCCGCCATTCAATAAGATCATGGCTGATCTGATCCTAACCGCCAATCTACTATCACAGAACCATCTCCTGAACCGAACAGAATTGGACACATGAAATAGGAGCAGGATCAGGCTACACGGCCCCTGGGCCCGCTACGCTACCCACAGGGCCATGACCGATCCGAACCTAGACTCATGTCCAAATTCCTGCCCGCTCCCCGTAACCCTTAATTCCCTTTACTTCTAGGAAACTGTCTATTTCTGTTTTAAATTTATGTAATGATGTAGCTTCTACAGCTTTTTGGGGCAGCATATTCCATGGACCTACCACCCTCTGAGTGAAGTAGTTCCTTCTCATCTCAGTTTTGAAAGAGCAGCCCCTTATTCTAAGTATGCCCCCTAGTTCTAGTTTCACCCATCATAGGGAACATCCTCCCCGCATCCACCCGATCCAACCCCTTCACAATCTTATATGTTTCAATAAGATCGCCTCTCATTCTTCTGAACTCCAATGAGTAGAGTCCCAATCTACCCAACCTCTCCTCATATGTCCATCCCCTCATCCCCGGGATTAACCGAGTGAACCTTCTTTGTACTGACTCGAGAACAAGTATGTCTTTCCTTAAGTATGGACACCAAAACTGTATGCAGTATTCCAGGTGCGGTTTCACCAATACCTTGTACAACTGAAGCAATACCTCCCTATTTTTATATTCTATCCCCTTAGCAATGAAAGCCAACATTCCATTGGCCTTCTTAATCACTTGCTGCACCTGCATATTAACCTTTTGAGTTTCGTGCACCAGGACCCCCAGATCCCTTTGCACTTCAGTACTTTCCAGTTTCTTGCCATTTAGATAATAACTTGCTCTACTATTTTTCCTGCCAAAGTGCATAACCTCACACTTTCCAGTATTGTATTCCATCTGCCAAATCTCTGCCCACTTACTTAGCCTGTCTATGTCCCCTTGCAGATTTTTTATGTCCTCCTCACTCACTACTTTCCCTCCCATCTTAGTATCATCTGCAAACTTTGATATGTTACACTCGGTCCCCTCCTCCAAATCGTTAATATAGATTGTAAAGAGTTGGGAACCCAGCACTGACCCCTGCGGAACACTACTAGTTACTGATTGCCAGTCTGAGAATGAACCATTTATCCCAACTCTCTGCCTTCTGTTAGATAGCCAATCCTCTATCCATGCCAGAATATTACCCCCAATCCCGTGATTTTTTATCTTAAGCAATAATCTTTTGTGTGGCACCTTGTCAAATGCCTTTTGGAAGTCTAAATACACCACATCCACTGGTTCCCCTTTATCCACCCTGTGTGTTACTTCCTCAAAGAACTCCAGCAAATTTGTCAAACATGACTTCCCCTTCATAAAACCATGCTGACTTTGTCCTATTAAATTATGATTATTCAAATGTCCCGTTACTGTCTCCTTAATAATGGACTCCAAAATTTTACCTACCACAGATGTTAGGCTAACCGGTCTATAGTTTCCAGCCTTCTGTCTACTGCCCTTTTTAAATAAGGGTGTTACATTAGCAGTTTTCCAGTCTGCCGGGATCTTTGCTGAGTCCAGGGAGTTTTGGAAAATTATTACCAATGTATCCACAATCCCTACCGCCACTTCCCTCAAGACCCTAGGACGTAAGCCATCAGGTCCAGGTGATTTATCCACCTTGAGTCCCATTATTTTACTGAGTACCACTTCCTTAGTGATTTTGATCGTGTTTAGCTCCTCCCCCCCTATAGCCCCCTGTTTGTCCAGTGTTGGGATATTCTTAGTGTCCTCTACTGTAAAGACTGATACAAAATATTCATTCAGTGTATTTGCCATCTCCATATTTCCCACCATTAATTTCCCGGTCTCATCCTCTAAGGGACCAACATTTACTTTAGCCACCCTTTTTCTTTTTATATAACTATAAAAACTCTTACTATCTGTTTTTATATTTTTTGCTAATTTAATTTCATAATCTATCTTCCCTTTCTTAATCAATCTTTTTTGTTATTTTTTGCTGTCTTTTAAAGTTTTTTCCAATCCTCTATCCGCCCACTAGATTTGGCTACCTTGTAAGCCCTTGTTTTTAGTCGAATACTATCCTTAATTTCTTTACTTAGCCACGGATGACTGTCTTTTCTTTTACACCCTTTTCTTCTCAGTGGAATATATTTTTTTTGGAAGTTGCAAAATAACTCCTTAAATGTACACCACTGATCATGTATCGTCTTACCCTTTAATCTATTTTCCCAATCCACTCTACTCAATTCCGCTCACATACCTTCATAGTCTCCTTTATTCAAGCTTAGCACGCTTGTTTGAGATCCAACCTTCTCACCCTCTAATTGAATATGGAATTCAACCATGTTATGGTCACTCATTCCAAGGGGATCCTTTACTAGGACATTTTTAATTAATCCTGTCTCGTTACACAGGACCAGATCTAAGGTTGCTTGCCCCCTGGTCGGTTCAGTTACATACTGCTCAAGAAACCCATCCCTAATACACTCAATGAACTCATCCTCAAGGCAGCCCTGCCCAATTTGATTTGTCCAATTAATATGATAGTTAAAATCCCCCATAATTATTGATGTTCCCTTATTACAAGCCTCAACTATTTCCTGATTGATACTCGGTCCAACAGAGTTGCAACTATTCGGAGGCCTATAGACTACACCCACTAGTGTTTTTTTCCCCTTATTATTCCTTATCTCCACCCAAACTGTTTCATTATCATGATCTTTTGACCCAATATCATTTCTCTGTATTACAGTGATTCCTTCCTTTATTAACATAGCCACCCCACCTCCCCTTCTTCTTTCATGTGGTAGTAGCAAAAAACAAATCAAATATCAATATCTAAGTCAGATATCCAAGCCAAAGCCAGCAGCTCCCACCTCAGTTTCACTGCCAAGTTTCCCGACCCCTGGGAAACCCATGCAGCAGCAGTTAACTTCCTGCCTGGGTGGGTGGGTGGGTTAATATCGAGGCCAGAGTGTCCATCTTTATTCCCTAGAATGTCCAATAACGTATGGATCACGTGCCTAACAGTATATTTATGAGTGCCTCACAATCTAGTGTCAGCTTGGTTTTAATTTCGGACTTTGTGCAGACTTAAATTTTGGATCTGATGAAACTGATCAATTTCTAAAAATTAATAAGTAAAAATACTGATTTGTTAATTGTTCTTTTAAACTGCAATATACAGTTATCATAATGAGTATAAAACTTGGACCTGAAGATATCCAGTTGAATGAAACACAATTCTCTGTCTTATGTCTGTACTTTTCCACAGAACAAAATATACTGTTACAGTAATTAACTTACTAGGTTTTCAATTGCTTATCATGTCTACAAGCATAAATATATCACAAGGATTAAGTAAAGAGTACTGCAGCCATTAGTAGTGAAACCAAAGTAATAATGCACCATTTCAACAAGTACTTACAGAATTAGAGGGTTTGCTAGAAAGTCCATGTTGCAAAAGGGATGCGATATCAGGATCATCTGCTTTGCCATGGAAAATCGTGGCAGCACCAGGTTTAGGATTGCTATTATTCAAAAACTTTTTTACCACAGGTGGTGTAACAGGCTGTAAGAATAAGCAATGAAAAAATAAACATTTGATTTGCGTATGCGATACTTATTCAAGTTATAGGGCTGGATTTTGTCAGCCCCGAGGAGGCGGGTATGGAGGCGGGACTGCTGGGAAAGTTCCAGAATTTGGGGGCGGGTGGCAAACCCGCCCCCAACCCGCCTCCGTGCCCTCTTGCCAGGAGGCAGGAAGCCGTCCTGTCCCGGGTCCCGTCTCCTCGAGGCGGGAAAGGGATTAAAGCCTATTAACTGCCTGTTAACAGGTAGTTAACAGGTAGAAAATAGGATTATCCCCATTTTTCCTTCCGAAGTACAGGCTTCCCGACCTCAGGGAACCCCGCCAGGGTGTAGGAGACGAATAGGAGGTCTGCGGGGTCTGAAAGTGCGATGTAGACGTGAGTGATGGGTGCAAGTGTGGAGTGGTAAGTATGTAAGGTGAGTGCTAAGTGTTAGAAAATGTTCACTTACCTTTGTTTCTGCCTACAGCCTTCAGCCGCTGTGGAGCCGGAGTCCCGACATCTCCACTGTAGATATCACAGACTGGCTGTTGGATCCTCTGAACCAACAGCCAGGTGATTTCTGCAAAGTTGAAAGATTTGATGAGTCCTGAACACAAGGACTCATCAAACTACACAGAATGTCAGTGTTTGACAGCTTCACAGAGCTGTCAAACGATGACATTTCTTCTTTCAAAAGTTCTCGACAGATGGCACGTCAGACGTTGACGTGCTCTGTCAATGACTTCCCCCTAATTGGCCTGCTGAGCCCGCTGGGTGGGCTTAACAAGGTCAATCAGGGGCAAATCCCGCTGGTTGGCCAGAAGCTGATGGAGGCGGGATTGAAAGCCGGCAAGCAGCAGTCCCGCCTCCAAAAGCTTCCCATTGAGAAAATCCAGCCCATAATGTCTGATTTAGATTTAAACACATTAACCAATAGTTAAATAAACGTATTGGAACATATTGTAATAACTCCAGAAATTATCGCCCACAGTATTAGAGAACAAAGGCTTTACATGTTCATATGACATGCTTTTATCTGCTATTTTAGCAGAGACATGAACTCATTTAACTTAAGTGGATGTGTGAGCAGGGAAGCCTAGAAACACATGGGCGGTGGGCTGGGCAGTTGGGCCATGGAGCAACACACTGGATGGATGGGTAAGCAATCAGATCATCTGGAAAGTATTTGAGGCAGAAAAGGAAGCACCAGGAGGATGGAGTGAATGAGCCATCAGGCCAAGAAACACAGGGCTCCAGGTACGGAGGTAGACAGACAAGTACTCAGACCTGGCAGGCAAACAATTGGGCTGGGAAGTACTTGGAGCCAACAGACAACAGGCTAATCAGCTATTTGAGAGAGCAAGTGGGCTGTGATTCATTGTATTTGGCTCCCGCACTGTACTTGTCAATAGTACTTGTAATCCTATGTTTAGTGACACTGTCATAAATATAGTTGGCAAGCACAATCTGAAGTCAAGTGGAATCTGAACACAGCAATGACACCAGCAGTACAGAAGAAAACCAGCAAGCAGGGAAGGACTTGGGCAGGGCTGTAAGGACTCCAGTATGGTGGGGCAGTACTGGAACAATTTAGAAGGTCTCGGCTGTACTGGGTAGGATTCAGGGAGGGCGGGGCCAGGTTGCATGGGGATTGGATTGTGTTGGACCATAAAAGGGAAGGACAAGGAGCAGATTGGGTTGGGGCACTGAAGACAGCACAATGATCAAAATTCAGCAAAAATAAAGGGATGGGGTTTGCCACAATATGGACTATAGCCAATTGGGAGGAAACAGAGCATCATTTAAAAGAAAGAGGCAACAAAACCCAATTCACTAAGTTAAGCTTCAGGGAAGTACTCCAAATTGAGACACACTCTCCTGACACAGATGTGGGCCGCTGTGAGAAAAAGATTTCCAACACAGTGCAAAGAAATTTACAGGATAACTTCACAAGTTCATACTCCTGGCATAAGGCATCTTCTACCGGGATCAGATCTTGGGAATTCAGGCGCCTGCCCAAATTAATGATTTGCTGCCAGTGGTTGAGGCTCCAAGCCGATAGTGAATTAAAAATGACCCCTACAGAGTCAAAATAAGCATTTATTTCCTGAATTGTTTAATTTTTTTATGCATTTTATAGATAGCTGAAAAATCAAATGGCAGCTCAAACCAAGTTCATAAAATTATATGAGCATGGTTGGTTTCTACTACTTACCAGTTCGTGATTGATAACTTAAAGAAAAATTAAGTGATGTATTTCCACATTCATTCCTTAGTGACACCAACTGAATTGAACTTCTGATTTGTTCAGTTAGATTTTTGATTAACAGACAGAATCATAGGGGAAAAATTCGGTTGCTTTGTGCCTCCCGTTACCGCCCCAAGGGGGCGCTAACAGGGCGCAAAGCAACTAGCGCCCGGGTGCGGCACCACTAACACCTCCTGCGAAATTCAGCGGGAGGTTAGCGGCGGCGGTAGCCAGTAGTGCCCCGCGGCGCTGCACCTCCAGCGGTGACATCACCGCCGTGTGCAGTGCCTTGGCCGCAAACTTGGCTCGCGCCCCCTGACCTACCGTCGGACGCTATGTCCGACAGGGTCAGGAGAGCCTTTTTGCGGCCGGGGCAGCGATAATTAAAGGGCAGGTGCCGGGTGGCCTTTTTTTGGGCCGCCTGCCAGCACCTACCCCTTCTGGTCTCCTGCTGCGGAGTGCCGGCCGCGATTCATCGACCCGGCACTCCTCTTGAATGCTGGGCTCTTTTGCCAGCAGGGCCCCAGTGCGTGCTGTGCCAGGCCCCTCCTTTTAATCAGGGGAGGGAGGCCTGCAGTACCGCAACGCGATATTCAATGGGAGCACCCCAAGAGAGAGGGGGAGCGCTTCCAGTAGCGCCTCGCCTCCTGCTTGGGGCGCTACCATTGAATTTCGGGCGCGGGGGCGCTAACTTTTTCGGGGCAATAAAAGTAACGCCCCAGTGAAGTTATCGCCCCAAAGGGGGCACGAGCCAATTTCCCCCCCCATACAGCAAAGAAGGAAGCAAATCAGCCCATTTTGTTAATGCCAGCACTCTGAAAGAGCCATTCACTTAGCCTCATTCCTATGCTTTTTCCCCTTATCTATGGCCCAAGCAATGATTCATACAGATTTAGCATTACCTCTTTGGTTTTGTACTCCATGCCCTAGAGGAGTGCTTATTTCAGCCAATCACCAAACTTTGCCCAATGGATATGAAATGCTTTGAGGCGTGACCTGTTTGAGGTGCCATGTTTATGAGGCCACAATTGAGGCCTGCGAGGCTAGATGAAAGACTTTAAATTATACAGATTATAGTTATTAAATAAATTAAAACACCCAGTGCTAGTATACCAAGACCAAAAGACAAATGCTCCAATTTTACAATCCCAGCAAAATCTTTACTGGGAATGGTTGGCTACTTCAGCCAAGCTGATCTACAGAACACTGAGGTAACTATGCCAAATATTAGGGGGTCAGGTGATTTACATAAAGTCCCAATACAGCTGTGGCCTTGTACTAACACTCAGCCCAATGGGGCTAAAATTTTAAAAGGATCTACACACTTACAGGTAAGTGGCTGCATGTGGGAACGCATACTGTTTCAGTCCTTCTTCTTGTCCTATCCAGCCATCTCACAATTAGTCAGTTATTCTTCTATTCTCTTACACAAACAGTTTCTTTCCCTCAGTTTCAAAACTCTATTTTCTTCTCCCCTCTTTCTCTTTCTTCTTTGGAATATGGCTTCAGATGTTAATAGCAATAATTCCAAACTTCCCAAAAAAGAATGTTAGTGATGGATCAGAAATCCAAGCATCAGGGCAGAAGTGATTCTGAAAGAACAGAGTAGTACTATAAGATGGTGTAGCTGTGTCTGTTAACAAACACTTAATTGTTGTAGAGAGAGACAATATCGCTTTACAGGGTGCAGCTGAAACTATTTGGGTTCAGATGGATCAAGCTATTGTTCCAAAATTGATCATTGGTACCTGTTGTAGTCCTGCATGTCAAGGGGCACATCAAGATGAACCTGTCTGAGTACAAATTGTAACAGCAAAAGGAATGGGACTATTTTAATTAATTAAGTGGCATTAAATTACACACTACAAGTACCCTGGGCCACGTTCGCGCCCGGGTGGCCCTGGAGATGGAGCTCGCGGTGTCTGCCGGCACGCTCGAGGCCTTCCGCCACCGGTGGGCACCGGGGTGCATCATCACCCCAGGGAATAGAATTTTTATTTGTTTTGTTAAGCTTCCTTTAATTTTTTTTTGTTAAGTTTATTTGTTTATTGTTTCACCAAAAGATCGACAAGTACCCTCCTCAAGCGAATGGCACCACTAATACAAGTGGCTGTTTTAGTCTTTATAAAGCTTTAAAATGGAATTTTATTTTTCAGCGTTTGCCAAGGCGAAGGAGGCTGTGCAGAATCAAGTGTCAAAGAAAAATCAACTGAAAGGAAACCTGTTGTGGAGGTACTATACAGAGTGAATTGGCAAGTGCAGAGCAGTACAGCATACTGTTTGATGTTTCAGGGCACACTATCTACAGTGCATTTTTGCTGTCAGAAGTCAGTGGCCAGGCTCACGGAGGTGTTATATGCAATTCTTTGTACGCTTGAGAATCCTGGCACCCCAGAATCATTCTATGCCGTCAAGCCAATGCCTCCTTTCCATAAGGAAAGTGCTGAACATGCTACCCTTTGCAAACAAGGCCTCTGTCACTTGCTTGATGTATCAATGGATAGCGAAGAGATTGATTTGTCATGTCACTGGTAGCAGCCCAGTGAAGAGGCAGCAAGAAAGCCCCAAGATCCAGCAAGGGATTTATTTTTGGAACTTTGGTAAGGTATAAGCTGACCATCCGCCAAGCCTCAAAAATGCCAGCATTTTTCCTGGCCGTTGCTTTTAGACTTCAAAAGCCACCAGTTGGGAAAATAGCACTTTGAACAAATTTACAAAAGTAGGAACACTTACCTTGCAAAGAATGCTCTAGTGTTGTAATATATGTGGGTAGAAAAAATGAAGGACAGAGCCAGGATGAGTTGCTAGTCCATGTGTTTGTTTAATAGAGAGGTCGCACAACACCAGGTTATAGTCCAACAGTTTTATTTTAAATCACAAGCTTTCGGAGTTACAACTCCTTCGTCAGAACGAACTGAGCATGCTCATACTAAACCATGTGAGAATACATTACACTGCTTTCCCCTTAAAAAAAAGTATTGGCCGGATTTTCCGACTCCCACGGGTGCATACGAGGTGTGTGCACACCCGTAGCGGCCTCGCAAGTGCCGGTTTCAGGCATGCGAAGCACATGCGTTGAAACCCGGCACTTGCGATCTGTCAAGAGTTCTCTTGACAGCTCATCCGCCTGCCCGGGAGAAGGGTCCCCGCGGGCAGGGAGTTCCGCTTTCTGCACAACATCCGCCTGCTGAAAACCTTTAAAAATCTTACGCCTGGTAAAAGCAGGCGTAAGGCCTGCTTTTACCAGCATAAGAATTTTTAAAATTAAAAAAATCTCACTCATTTATAATTTAAAAATACTTTTAAAAAAGGTAAGTTTATTTTTAGCCCTGTAAAAAACATTAATTATTTTTTCCAAAAATTAAATTTTTGTTTAAAATATTTAATTTAATGTAATTTTAAATAGGTGATTTAAAAAAAATTATTTAATGTTTAACATTTTTAAGAGATCCCCATTCATACTTTTGACAGATCAGTGCGTACAGACCTGTCAAAAGTGTGAAGGGGGGTTCCCTTCTTTGGTTCCCCAAGGCCCATGTGATCCCAGGGACGCTTGCAAACCGCATGCGCCCCTGGGATACCTGTGCCTCTGCGCATTTTGTGGAGCTTCTAGATTTTTTCCGATCAGAGGCATCTGCACGCAGGAAGCCTCCGATCGGAAATTCAGGGCCTATGTATTTCCCCTCTCAAATACAACAAAACTATGGTCCCACCTTTCCCAGAATTACATGAACCACATCAAAAAAAACTCCTGGCTTTTTTTTTCTTTTAAATGAACTACAAATCCAGTTTAATAACCGGTTTGCAGAGCCTTCCTGATCTCCTTACTGAAGATTTTAGTGTTGAACCAATTTTTGGGCTGTTTTGTTTTGCTTCCGAACTCAAAAAAGTAGGTACCACCACTCTTTCCCCACTTGATACAACCTTGCTCACAAGACAATTCAGTACGACAGTTATGGAATGGTTTCAATTCTGTGTCCATACACTGATCAGTCCATCCATTCAAGGTATTTTCATGCACTCTTTTCAGTACTGAGTCCTTTTGAGTCTCATCTGCAATCTCAGTTGCATTCACGGGAAAGTCTTTGTCGACTGCACCTAGCATGAAAATCTCACCTTTACTCCCAACACGAGTCTTCATGTGGCAACCTGGACAAGGCATCTACGATTGCATTTTGCTTTGAAGTGCGATACTCAATTGTGTAGTCATATTGTGACAACAACACTACCCAACGTTGCATTCTTGATGCAGCCATTGCAGGGATGGCAGATTTGGGTCCCAATATTGTTAGGAGCGGTTTGTGATCGGTTATCAGGGTAAACTTTCTGCCGATCAGGAAATGTTGGAATTTCTTGATTCGAAACACTATGGCGAGTGCTTCCTTTGCAATTTACACGTAGTTTCTTTCACGAACGCAATTGGTTTCTCTTGGCCGTCATCCATTACGTGGCTTATGACAACTCCCACAACGTAGCTAGAAGCATCACAAGCTAACTTAAGCTAACGCTCTGTGCCGTAGTGCACAAGTAGACCATCGCTAGAGAAACATCTCTTACAAGCGTCGTAAGCTTCCTATTGCGCTTTTGTCCACTTCCACTGGACATCCTTCTTGAGGAGCTCATGCAATGGAGCTAACATGGTTGCTAACTCAGGTAAGAAACGTGCATAGTACTGGACCATTCAAAGGAAAGATCTTAACTCAGACACATTCTGTGGCTTTGGATGCACTGATGATAGCATCAACCTTTTCCTTAACTGGTTGCAAGCTATTTGCATCAACTTTCAGACCAAGGCACACAACCTTGGGCTGCACAAAAGCACATTTGCTCCTTTTCAATTTTACATTGTGGGCATTCAACCTTTGAAGCACTATATCTAACACTTCTAGATTTCCTTCCTCGCTGTTTGTTGCGATCAGCACATCGTCTTGATTGCATAAGCAATTTGAAACTCCTTGCAAAATCTTATCCATCGTAGCCTGGAAGATTTTGGGGAAGGACTTTACACCATACTGCAGCTTGGTGTAGGAGTACAGTCCCTTATGTGTGTGTTGATAGTGAGATACTGTTGACTCTCTGTCAACATTCAGCTGAGCGTAAGCACGCGACAAGTCAAGCTTTGAGAAAAACCTTTGACCCAGAGAGTGCTGCATACAAATCTTGCGATGTAGGTAACAGGTACTGCTCATCGTCAACTGCTTGGTTGATAGTAACTTTGTAGTCACCACACAAGTGTACAGTTTTGTCTGCTTTGGGCACTACCACAATCGGGGTAGCCCATTCACTTTTGTCAGTTTTTACTAGCTCTCCATTCTCGGAGTTTCTCTAGCTCTTCCTCCAGCTGACTTTTCAACGCACAGGGGACCGTCCTTGCCTTACAATAGACAGGCTTCACGTTGGACTTAATGCGGATATGTGCATCATACCCAGTGATGCCCTCATAACTGTCTGTGAACATACTTGTTCAGCATTGTGTCGAGTCGCTTCTTTGAAGCATCTATACTGAAGTTGTTTTTCCAGTCTAGTTTTAACTTTCTCAACCAGACTTTGCCCATAAGGGTTGGCCTATTGTAGTAGGCTACAATAATAGGCAGCTTTACTGACTGGCCATTGTGTTGAACTGTACATTCCATTTGTCCACATGTCTCTAGGATTTCTCCGGAGTAGGTTTTTAACTCTACGGTACTCTTTGTAAGTGGTATTTGATTAAACTTACTTTCATATGTGTTCTTACTCATGATAGAGCATTCCACCACCGTGTCGATACACATATCAATATATTACTCATTGATCAAATATTTTGTACGGAAGTCTTTCTCACGACTGCTAGCATTGCCGCTAGTGGCATAGATACTGCAGATGCCTAGTTCTTCAACATCAGGTGTGTTCACTTCAATATTGTGAACTCCTCCCTTTTGTTGTCACTGCTTTGCATTGCCACTAGAATGGTTCTTATTTCCTACTTTAGATTTGGCTCTGCAAGCTGTTGAAATATGGCCTTGCTTCTGGCAGTGAAAACACTTTGCATTTCTGTATTGGCAGGACTGTGGTGAGTGATTTCCATTGCAGCGATAATAATTCACTGAACTGCTCTCACCGACATGCTTTTGACTTGGTCTCAGAGCTTTAGGTTCAGCGGTGGCTTTGTGACTGTAGACCTCAGCTGCACTAATCACTTGAGTTGGACGGAGCTCCCTAGAATTCTTAGACATCATCTCCATAGATAGGGCAATATTGCATGCTATGTCAAACGTTAGGTTCGGAGTGCTCTGTAACTTGGACTGTGTGCGCTCATCCACCAGTCCACATACAAACTTATCTCGCAACGCACAATCCAAAAATGTGCCGAAGTTGCAATGCAAAGACAGGTTCTTA
The DNA here is from genome assembly GCA_030390025.1 of Squalus acanthias. NCBI lineage: Eukaryota > Metazoa > Chordata > Chondrichthyes > Squaliformes > Squalidae > Squalus > Squalus acanthias. Next base: position 125,286,572 of record CM059428.1, read on the forward strand.
AGAGCTACAGTGTACTCACTGATCATTTCATTTTGTTTCTGGTACCAAACTTATAGCTCTCTGCTATTTCTAACGGCATTGGGCCGAAATGGTCCTCGAATAACTTGACAATATCTTAAAACAACACATCCTTCGCTTTCCCTGGCACGAGTAGGTTTGTCAACATTCCGTAGACATCGGGCCCGAACTCCATTAGAAAAATTGCTTTTTTCCGTTCACGAATTACTTTATTTTGAGCTTGAACATTCTCATCTGCACCTTTGGTCTCAATAATATTATTGGCTTTAAAAAAAATCTCCATCCGCTCAATGTAAGAACTGCATGGTTCGCGAGCTCGGTCATACATGCCGAGGCTTCTAATGAATCCCGTAGGCGCAGCCATGATTGTCCCGATCCCGTTGAACAGTGACACAGCACGCTACCAGTGTACCTGTGAGAATCAACGCTGCTGTTGCTGCGTATACATACACGTGAAGGTGAAGCACAGATGATTCTGCATGAGCATTAACAGTAAAACATAGCAAAAATTCAGTTTATGTGTCACAAATTCACCTTAAACTTGTCCACTCGAATGTTGAACACTGTGTCTTTCCATGATCCCTAAAAATGGCTTTCGGATCCCATTCTCATCACCAAAATGTAATATATGTGGGTAGAACAAATAAAGGACAGAGACACAATGAGTTGCTAGTCCATGTGCTTGTTTATTAGGCCTGAGCATGCTCATACTAAACCATGTGACAAACCATGTGCTAATACATTACACTTGTCATAGAAACATAGAAACATAGAAGATAGGAGCTGAGTAGGCCATTCGGCCCCTTGAGCATGTTCTGCCATTTAATGAGATCATGGCTGATCATCCAAATTCAGTACCCTGTCCCTGCTTTCTCCCCATATCCCTTGATCCCTTTAGCCTTAAGAAATATATCTAACTCCTTCTTGAATATATTTAATGAATTGGCCTCAACTGCCTTCTGTGGTAGAGAATTCCAAAGGTTCACCACTCTCTGGGTGAAGAAATTCCTCCTCATCTCAGTCCTAAATGGCTTACCCCTTATCCTTAGACTGTGACCCCTGGTTCTGGACTCCCCCGCCATCGGGAACATCCTTCCTGCATCTCGTCTGTCTAGTCCTGTTAGAATTTTATAAGTTTCAATGAGATCCCCTCTCATTCTTCTAAACTCTAGCGAATATAAGCCTAATCGACCCAATCTCTCTTCATATGTCATTCCTGCCATCCCAGGTACCAGTCTGGTGAATCTTTGCTGCACTCCCTCCATGGCAAGAACATCCTTCCTCAGATAAGGCGACCAAAACTGCACACAATACTCAAGGTGGTCTCACCAAGGCCCTGTACAACTGCAGCAAGACATCCTTGCTCCTGTACTCGAATCCTCTCGCTATGAAGGCCAACATACTATTTGCCTTCTTAACCGCCTGCTGCACCTGTATGCTTACCTTCAGCGACTGGTGCACAAGGACACCCAGGTCTCGTTGCACTTCCCCTTTTCCCAAACTATTGCCGTTCAGATAATAATCTGTCTTCCTGTTTTTGCCACCAAAGTGGATAACCTCGCATTTATCTACATTATACTGCATCTGCCATGCATCTGCCCAATCACCCAACCTGTCCAAATCATACTGGAGTTTCTCTGCATCCTCCTCACAGCACACACGCCCACCCAGCTTTGTGTCGTCTGCAAACTTGGAGATATTACATCTAGTTCCCTCGTCTAGATCATTAATATATATTGTGAATAGCTGGGGTCCTAGCACCGATCCCTGCGGTACTCCACTAGTCACTGCCTGCCACTCGGAAAAAGACCCGTTTATTCCAACTCTTTGTTTCCTATCTGCCAACCAGTTCTCTATCCAAGTCAGTACCTTACCCCCAATCCCATGTGCTTTAACTTTGCACGCTAATCTCTTATGCGGGACCTTATCGAAAGCCTTCTGAAAGTCCAAATACACCACATCCACTGGTTCTCCCTTATCTATTCTACCAGTTACATCCTCAAAAAATTCCAGTAGATTAGTCAAGCATGATTTACCTTTTGTAAATCCATGTTGACTTTGTCCGATCCTGTCACTGTTTTCCAAGTGCTCTGCTATTACATCTTTTATAATGGACTGTAGCATTTTCCCCACTACCGATGTCAGGCTTACCGGTCTATAATTCCCTGTTTTCTCTCTACCACCTTTTTTAAATAGTGGGGTTACATTAGCTACCCTCCAATCCATGGGAACTGTTCCAGAGTCTATAGAATTTTGGAAGATGACCAGCAATGCATCTACTATTTCTAGGGCCACTTCCTTAAGTACCCTAGGATGTAGATTATCAGGCCCTGGGGATTTATCAGCCTTCAATCCCGTCAATTTCCCTAACACTATTTCCCTACAAATACGGATTTCATTCAATTCCTCCCTCTCATTAGACCCTATGTTCCCCGACATCTCTGGGAGGTTATTTGTGTCCTCCTTTGTGAAGACAGAACCAAAGTATGTATTTAATTGGTCTGCCATTTCTTTGTTCCCCATTATAAATTCCCCTGATTCTGACTGCAAGGGACCTACGCTTGACTTCACCAATCTTTTTCTCTTCACATATCTATAGAAGCTTTTACAGTCAGTTTTTATGTTCCCTGCAAGCTTACTCTCATATTCTATTTTCCCCCTCTTAATTAATCCCTTTGTCCTCCTTTGCTGAATCCTAAACTGCTCCCAATCCTCAGGTTTGCTGCTTTTTCTGGCCAATTTATATGTCCTCTCCTTGGATCTTATGCTATCCCTAATTTCCCTCATTAGCCACGGTTGTGTCACCTTTTTTGTTTTATTTTTATGCCAAACAGGGATGAACAAATTCTGTAGTTCATCCATGCGATCTTTAAATGTTTGCCATTGCCTATCCACCATCAACCCTTTAAGTAACGTTCCCCAATCCATCCTAACCAACTCACGCCTCATACCATCGTAGTTTCCTTTATTTAAATTCAGAACCCTAGTCTCTGAGTCAACTACTTCACTCTCCATCTTAATGAAGAATTCGATCATATTATGATCGCTCCTCCCCAAGGGGCCTCGCACAACAAGATTGCTAATTAATCCTTTCTCATTACATAATACCCAGTCTAAGATGGCCTGATCTCTAGTTGGTTCCGCGACATATTGGTCCAGGAAACCATCCCGTATACACTCTAGGAATTCCTCCTCCACAGTATTGTTACTAATTTGGTTAGCCCAATCTATATGTAGATTAAAGTCACCCATGATAACTGCTGTGCCCTTATTGCACGCGTCCCGAATTTCCCGTTTAATGTTATCCCCAACCTCAGCACTACTGTTTGGGGGTCTGTATACAACTCCCACTAACGTTTTCTGCCCCTTGGTATTTCTCAGCTCTACCCATACAGATTCCACATCATTAGAGCTAATATCTTTCCTTACTATTGTGTTAATCTCCTCTTTAACCAGCAATGCTACCCCACCTCCTTTTCCTTTTTGCCTGCCCTTCCTGAATATTGAATACCCCTGGATGTTGAATTCCCAGCCTTGGTCACCCTGGAGCCATGTCTCCGTAATGCCAATTATATAATATCCGTTTACATCTATTTGCGCAGCTAATTCATCCACCTTATTACAAATGCTCCTCGCATTAAGACACAAAGCCTTCAGGCTTGTTTTTTAACACTCTTAGTCCTTTTAGAATTATTATTTACTGTAGCCCTGTTTGATTTACACCCTTGATTTCTCTGCCTTCCACTTTTGCTTTTCCCCTTCCTGTTTTTTGTTTCTATCCTTGCTTCCCATTCCTCTGTCTCCCTGCACAGGTTCCCACACTCCTGCCATTTTAGTTTAAACCCTCCCCAACAGCACGAGCAAACATTCCCCCGAGGACATCGGTCCCGGTCCCGCCCAAGTGCAAACCGTCCAGTTTGTACTGGTCCCACCTCCCCCAGAATCGGTTCCAATGTCCCAGGAATTTGAATCTCTCCCCCTTGCACCATTCCTCTAGCCACGTATTCATCTCAAATATCCTTCTATTTCTACTCTGACTAGTACGTGGCACTGGTAGCAATCCTGAGATTACTACCTTTTGAGGTCCTATTTTTTAATTTACCTCCTAACTCCCTATATTCAGCTTTTAGGACCTCATCCTGTTTTTTACCTATATCGTTGGTACCTATATGCACCAGAATGCCCTGCAGCCGCCCCAAGACATCCTTGACCCTTGCACCAGGGAGGCAACATACCATCCTGGAGTCTCGTTTGCGGCCGCAGAAACACCTATCTATTCCCCTTACAATAGAATCCCCTATCACTATAGCTCTCCCGCTCTTTTTCCTCCCGTCCTGTCAGCTTGGCTCAGTTGTTAACACTTATTTCGGAGTTATAATGTTGAGGGTTCAACCCCATTTTAGCGCTTTAGCGCATAACCTAGTCTGACAATGCAATGCTGAGGTGCCATCTTTCAGCTGAGATGTTAAATGGATGTTTTGCCTATTCAGGTAGACATAAAAGATCCCATAGCACTATTTCTAAGAACACATGGGGTTTTTCCTGCTATCCTAGCCAACATCACCAAAAAACAGATTCATTGGTCATTAATTTTATTTGCTGTTTGTAAGATCTGGCTGTGCATACATTGGCTTGAAGCACAGTAGAGCAGATGCAAAAGGAGGCCTCCAGCAGCTGTACAGCCAGTGGAACTAGATGTCTGAGACACCACTTTCAAAAGACAAATGTTTTCATAACATGACAGACTACTGCAATCCTTGGGTAGCATGCTTTCCTGCTTCCATAAAGTGTGTGGGGTTGTGGTGCTCAGAATTGAAAGCATACAAGCATCCTTAGAGTGGGTGCAGTTCCAGGGCCATCTGCGGCACAACCTCTCACAGCAGAGGCATTGTTGTCAGTCTTAGGTTCTCTGATGAATGTTTAGAATGCTACAATACAGGCCTTCAGCTGCAATGTTGCTTCCTTAATGGATAGGCTCACAAAGGTCATTGTTCAGACTAGGAAGAAAATAGCAGCTGTCTTGCTCAAAGCCTCTCCTGCTCGATGGTCTGAAAAGCCTCCGGCAGAGTGTCACAAAGGCCAGGAGATGGGGAAGGTTGAAACCATCAGTGGATGTTGGTGCAATCTCTCCCGATCATTCTGCTTCCACAGCAGTCAGCCTCCCCTCATTGACCCTAAAAGCAGGCAGGCTGCAAAAGCAGAATAAATGCAGCCTGAAGCTGGTCCATCTGGTGACCTAGGAACTGCTTGATGAAAAAAGTCCAAGGTCCATCTGGTTCACCTTCTAGCATCCTTGTAGTTGCATGATACAACAATAATGTACTTGTTGGATAATCATAGCAATCAATTAGTCTACAATAGACCCAGAAATGACACGAGGAAAACCAGAGTGGTGGAGCTTTTCGGAACCATAGGTCCAAGTCATCTATTTCTTCCCAAGCATGCTACACTTACCACATGTCATGTCTCAAGTTACTCATATACTGTATCCCAAAGTGTTATTTTCTGAAAGAAATCTATCTAATTCACATTTGTAACTGCTTCCATTGTCTCCCTAGGGAGTTTGTTCCATAGATCGACCACTCGCTCACTAAAATATTGTTTCTGTGGATTAGTATTGAATTTACCCCCTTCAAGCACTGGCCTTGTCCTCTGGTTCTACTGTTCTGGACAAGGTGGCATCTTCTGGCTCTATTCCTGCCTTTGGGACGTCATTTTGAAGAAGCGCCAGATTAATTAGTTGTGCTCTAAAGACACACACTGTTTGTAGAGGGAACATCATGGTTACACTGAAAAGATGGATTCTGGCCAATAGATTTTCTGACACTGGCATATGGGGTATGTAAATTTCATGTAATGTTACAGGAAACTGAAGGCTTTGAGGATGGGTTTAAAGGCTGTGATAGGAAGTTGTGACTGAGTCTTTTTAGATATCTATGGGATATTTTATTGCAGTGGAAGGTCAAGATGGAGGAATTAAATGATGTTGTTACGCAGCATGACAGCTTTAGGTAGAAGTATTCAAATTGAGGGTTCTGCAGATAATTCTTCCTGTTGGTGCCTGAGTGCTAAGGTCCCTTAGCAGCCAGCCCCTTGACCCTCGCCCTTCTTCAAACAATAGTAATAAGTAGATTCTAGTAATAGTAGATAGAATCATAGGATGGTTACAGCACGGAAGAAGGCCATTCGGCCCGTCGAGCCCGTGCCAGCTCTCTGCAAGAGCACTTCAGTTAGTCCCACTCCCCCGCCCTTTCCCCGTAGCCCTGCAAATTTTTTCCGTCAGGTACTAATCCAACTCCCGTTTGAAAGCCGTGATTCAGTCTGCCTCCACCACACTTTCAGGCAGTGCATTCCAGATCCTAACCACTCGCTGAGTAAAAATTTTTCTTCTCATGTCGCTTGGTTTGGTTCTTCTGCCAATCACCTTAAATCTGTGTCCTCTAGTTCGCGACCCTTCTGCCAATGGGAACAGTTTCTCTCTATCTACTCTGTCCAGACCCCTCATGATGTTGAACACCTCTATCAAATCTCCTCTCATACTTCTCTGCGCTGAGGAGAACAACCCCAGCTTCTCCAGTCTATCCATGTAACTGAAGTCCCTCATCCCTGGAATCATTCTCGTAAATCTTTTCTGCACCCTCTCTAAGGCCTTCACATCCTTCCTAAAGTGCGGTGCCCAGAATTGGACACAATACTCCAGTTGAGGCCGAACCAGTGTTTTATACAGGTTCATCATAATTTCCACGCTTTTATACCTCTATTCATGAAGCCCAGGATTCCGTAAGCTTTTTTAACTGCTTTCTCAACCTGCCCTGCCACCTTTAACGATTTGTGCACATATACCCCTAGGTCTCTCTGTTCATAAGTACCTAAGAACATAAGAAACAGGAGCAGGAGTAGGCCATTTGGCCCCTCGAGCCTACTCCACCATTCGATAAAATCATGGCTGATCTGGTCTTGGCCTCAACTCCATTTTCCTGCCCTCTCCCCATAACCCTTGACTCCCTTATCATTCAAAAATCTGTCTATCTCCACCTTAAATATATTCAATGATCCAGCCTCCACAACTCTCTGGGGTAGGGAATTCCAAAGATTCATGACCCTCTGAGAGAAGAAATTCCTCCTCATCTCCATTTTAAATGGACAACCCCTTATTCTGAAACTATGCCCCCTAGTTCTAGATTCCCCCATGAGGGGAAACATCCTCTCTGCATCTACCCTGTCAAGCCCCCCAGAATCTTATACATTTCAATAAGATCACCTCTCATTCTTCTAAACTCCAATGCATATAGGCCCAACTTGCTCAACCTTTCTTCATAAGACAACCCCTTCAATGCTCTGTACAGTTGTAGTAAGACTTCCCTACTTTTATACTCCATCCCCCTTGCAATAAAGGCCAACATTCCATTTGCCTTCCTAATTACTTGCTGCACCTGCATGTTAACTTTTTGTGTTTCATGTACAAGGACCCCCAGATCCCTCGGTACCGCAGCATTTTGTAGTCTCCCTTCATTTAAGCAATAATTTGCTTTTTTATTTTTCCTACCAAAGTGGATAACCTCACATTTTCCCACATTATACTCCATCTGCCAAATTTTTGCCCACTCACTTAACCTATCTATATCCCTTTGCAAATTCTTTGAGTCCTCTTCACAACTTGCTTTCCCACCTATCTTTGTATCATCAGCAGATTTGGTTACATTACACTCAGTCCCTTCATCCAGGTCATTAATATAGATTGTAAACAACTGAGGCCCCAGCACTGATCCCTGTGGCACCCCACTAGTTACAGTTGGCCAACCGGAAAATGACCCATTTATCCCAACTCTCTGTTTCCTGTTAGTTAGCCAATCCTCTATCCATACTAATATATTACCCCCAATCCCATGAGCTCTTATCTTGTGCAGTAACCTTTTATATGGCACCTTATCAAATGCCTTCTGGAAATCCAAATACACGACATCTACTGGTTCCCCTTTATCCACCCTATCGTTACATCCTCAAAGAACTCCAGCAAATTTGTCAAACATGATTTCCCTTTCATAAAACCATGCTGACTCTGCTTGACTGTGTTATGATTTTCTATATATCCTGCTACTACTTCCTTAATAATGGACTCCAGCATTTTCCCAATGACAGATGTTAGGCTAACTGGTCTATAGTTTCCTGCTTTCTATCTCCCTCCTTTCTTGAATAGGGGTGTTACATTGACGGTTTTCCAGAATCCAGGGAATTTTGGTAGATTACAACCAATGCATCCACTATCTCTGCAGCCACTTCTTTTAAGACCCTAGGATGCAGGCCATCAGGTTCATGCACCCCTTTAGGATTGTACACTTTAGTTTATATTTCCTCTCTTCATTCTTTCTACCAAAATGTATCACTTCACATTTTTCTGCGTTAAATTTCATCTGCCACGTGTCCGCCCATTCCACCAGCCTGTCTATGTGCTCTTGAAGTCTATCACTATCCTCCTCTCTGTTCACTATACTTCCAAGTTTTGTGTTATCTGCAAATTTTGAAATTGTGTCCTGTACATCCACATCCAAGTCATTAATATATATCAAGAAAAACAGTGGTCCTAGAACCGATCCCTGGGGAACACCACTGTATACCTGCCTCCAGTCCGAAAAATAACTTCACCACTACTCTCTGTTTCCTGTCACTTAGCCAATTTCATATCCATGCTGCCACTGTCCCTTTTATTCCATAGGCTTCAACTTTGCTGGCAAGCTTATTATGTGGCGCTTTGTCAAACGCCTTTTGGAAATCCATGCACACCACGTCAACCGCATTGCCCTCATCAACCCTCTCTGTTACCTCATCAAAAAACTCGATCAAGTTGGTTAAACACGATTTGCCTTTAACAAATCCGTGCTGGCATTCCTCAATTAATCCACACTTGTCCAAGTGACTGTTAATTTTGTCCCTGATTATTGTTTCTAAAAGCTTCCCCACTACTGAGGTTAAACTAACTGGCCTGTAGTTGCTGGGTTTATCTTTACACCATTTTTTGAACAAGGGTGTAACATTTGCAATTCTCCAGTCCTCTGCCACCATCCCCTGGTCCTGGTGACTTACCTACTTTAAGTACAGCCAGCCTTTCTAGTACCTCCTCTTTATCAATTTTTATTCCATCCAGTATCTCCTCTACCTCCTCCTTCACTATGTCTATGACGGCATCTTCTTCCTTGGTGAAGACAGATGCAAAGTACTCATTTAGCACCTCAGCCATACCCTCTGCCTCCATGTGTAGGTCTCCTTTTTGGTCCCCAATTGGCCCCACCCCTCCTCTTGCAACCCATTTACTATTTATATGCTTATAGAAGACTTTTGGATTACCTTTTATGTTAGCTGCCAGTCTATTCTCATACACTCTCTTTACCCCTCTTATTTTCTTTTTCACTTCTCCTCTGAACTTTCTATATCTAGCCTGATTCTCAGATATATTCTGGGCCTGACATCCGTCATACACGCTCTTTTTCAGCTTCATCTTACTCTCTATCTCTTTCATCATCCAGGGAGCTCTGACTTTAGTTGCCCTGCCTTTCCTCCTAGTGGGAATGTACTTCGACTGTACACGAACTATTTCCTCTTTAAAGGCAGCCCATTGTTCCCTTACAGTTTTGCCTGCCAATCTTTGATTCCAATTTACCCGGGCCAGATTTGTTCTCATCCCACTGAAATTGGCCTTCCTCCAATGAAGTATTTTTACTCTAGATTGCTCCTGTCCTTTTCCATAGCTAATCTAAACCTTATGATACTATGATCACTGTTCCCTAAATGTTCACCTACTGACACTTGCTTCACTTGACCTACCTCATTCCCCAGATAGTATCCCTTTCTGTTCATTTTGGGCACTCCTCTCCAGAGGAGCACACAGCCCCATGTAGGTCACATCTATGACTCCCTAAACCCGGGGGAAGTATACAAGTCTGTAAAGGTAAGCATACAGGCTTGCTGCTCCTGGCATCCAGAGAGAAATTAAATGGGGGTGGGAGGGAAGAGTACCAGTTTGAATGGAGGAGAATGGAAGAAGAGCACCTGCTGAACTAAGCTGCAGGGGATGAAAAGTGCCAACTTCAATTGGCAAGGGAGAGGGAGAAGAGTGCCAGTATGAACTGGGAAGGTTGGAGAAAAGTGTCTCTGAACTTAGTCTGGAGGAGGTAGAGTGCTTTGTGAACTGGGGTGGTGTGGGGTTGGGTGTGGGAGAATGACTGTTGAGGTAACTTTTGGGTAAGTTATGGTCTGGTTGGTTTGGTGAAAATTTAAATGTTACTTTGTTTACCTTTAAAAAAAAACTGTTAATTGTGAAGTATAAAGTGCTTAAAGCATAATACATCATTTTTAATGTAAAAAGAAATCCATGTTTTTTTTCCAGGGGAGTCTGCACCATCCATTTTCTACCTTCAACATACGTTTGTTTTTGCCTTTCAGTCTTTTTTTTCTTATTCCTCAAATATTAATGAAGAACTGTTGTGTATACACTTAAGGTCCAAAGCGTATGTAACTACTTGTTTTCTCATGTCTGGTACCTTCTTGAGTTGCCAGCTTTTGTGGCTATTACCGTTTTTTCAAGCTTTTGATCAAACTAGCTTTCGCTCGTTTGGCATGCGTGTGTGTACTCAAAAAATATCTTCCTACACTTAAATGGCGTCAGATAAATACGTTTCTATTGCGCAAAAACTAAACGTCAGTATTATTTATTTTTCTAAAGTTGTACGATTGCAGCGTGTTTACATACCCTGGGCTGAATTTCTGTCAGACATTCCAAAGCGCTTCCAGTAATCGGCACTAATCTCCCCGCCTGCAAAAGAAACATTCATTACTACCAGACTGGCCACTGTCTGCATTGCACTTTTTAGCTCATAGGTTTCGCTGTTAATGCATATAAATAACAGAAAGATGTTATATATTATATATTAAGTAATATATGTTAGTAAATAGTTTCAGAAATAATGTAAAAGTTATATTTATAATAATTGACATTGAGAAGACATTGAGCAAAAATTAGAAATAAAGAATAAAAACAATACATACTGTGCGCAACACGGGATCCTTATCGGCGAATCTCCCCTTATATACGGGTCTTAAAGGTTGGAGGACACCCGGCATAACTTTATGGCAACAGCTAACACTTTGGAAAATGTTTTAATTCAGATTTCAGGCGTCGCGCCCACAACTCGCCCCGGGATCTAACTCTCCTCCTCTGGAATGTTGATTTTTACTGTCACTAGGCAACCAGCTGCACGTGAGCACTGGGCGCCTGGCCAGTGCACCTGGGGACAGCAGAGACAAGTGGCTGGGCAGCAGTTAGCACCTCCTTCGTCTCAAATAGTCGCACCTCCAAAATGTCTCAATCGGTTCTGACAGATATTAGCATTTTTACACTTGCAATTTATTTTCCATCTTCTGGTTACTTTATACAATATTCTAGGACTGGGAAATGTCATAAATTGCGTTAGTATGTTTTTTTTCTTTTTTAATTGGCCTCAACATGTTGAGCTAGGCCACATTTATTGCTCATCCTTAGTTGACCTGAGAAGGTGGTCGTGGGCTCTTTGTTGAACTATGAATTGAATTGTTTTAGGACACGTCTGTATTATCAATAGCAACAATTCTGAATCTCAGACAGACTCTTCTAAAGGAATTTTTTTTTCCCTGCTTCACGCCAACAGATCAGCAAAACGGATTTCCACGCCCATATTGTGCAGCCCCGCTCTTAGCTGTGAAGTCAGTGCTCAGCAGACTCGCGAAAAGTCGGGAGAGTTAGTGTACAGAGGGACATAGAGTTAGGGCAATCCACCTCTACCTCTCCTCCTTTAAGATCCCCCTTAAAAACTAAGCTTTTGGTCATTTGTCCTAATGCCTCCTTTGGCTCTGTGTCAATTTTTGTCTGATTAAGCTCCTGTGAAGTGCCTTGGGGCATTTTACTATGTTAAAGGTACTATATAAATACAAGTTGTTGTTTAGTGTACAGAGCAGCAGGAGATTTAAAGTACAGATGGATGGGAGCATTAGTGTACAGAGAGATGGGAGCGTTAGTGTACACAGGGATGGAAGAATTAAGGTACAGAGGGAAAGTGAGAGTTAGTGTACAGAGAGACGGGAGCGTTAGTGTACAGAGAGATGGGAGCGTTAGTGTACAGAGGGATGGGAGAATTAGGATACAGGGGATGGGCGAGTTACTGTACAGAGAGACACAAGTATTAATGTAGAGAGGGACGGGATAATTAGAAACAGAGCTGCACTGTAAAGGAACCTGGGTTGAAAATTAATCACTACAGTGTTGTAGGCCTATCTCTGATCCACACACCATTTGCTAGTGGCCAGGGGTGTGTGGATCAGTGGAGAGGTACCACCAACGCTGCCTCCGCAAGATCCTGCAAATCATTGGCAGGATAGGCGCACCAACGTCAGTGTTCTTGCTCAGGCCAACATCCCCAGCATCGAAGCTTTGACCACGCTCGATCAGCTCCGATGGACGGGTCACATTGTCCGCATGCCCGATACGAGACTCCCAAAACAAGCGCTCTACTCGGAGCTCCAGCACAGCAAGAGAGCCCCAGGTGGGCAGAGGAAACGCTTCAAGGACACCCTCAAAGCCTCCTTGAAAAAGTGTAACATCCCCACCGACACCTGGGAATCCCTGGCCCAAGACCGCACAAAGTGGAGGAGAAGCATCCGGGAAGGCGCCGAACACCTCGAGTCTCTTCGCTGGGAGCAAGCGGAAGCCAAGCGCAGGCAGCGCAAGGAGCGCACGTCAACCCAAGCACCCCACCCACTTACCCCTTCAACCACCGTCTGCTCCACCTGTGACAGAGACTGTAGGTCCCACATTGGACTCATCAGTCACCTGCGAACTCATTTTTAATGTGGAAGCAAGTCATCCCTGGTTCCGAGGGACTGCCTAAGAAGAAGAGAAGAAGAAGAGGGATTAATGAATTTACCCCATGAGTACATGTACATTAGAACTGATTCGCTGTCATATGATCCTGTAAATATAAACCACTAACACTTACTGGATTACTGTGTGACTGTATAATACAGGGAATGAAGCACATAATTGAAAGTGCAAAGAGGCAGCAAGCTTTGAATCGCATGAATGCCACCTTTAGTTAAAAATGAGAAGTCGCACAACACCAGGTTATAGTCCAACAGATTTATTTAATTTTACAAGCTTTCGAAGCAGTTCGCTCCTTCGTCAGGTAAGTTAGCAATGAGAGAATCTCCCAGAATTCACAATTTAAACCCAGACAAAATCTATTCACATTATTCCCTACAACAAAGAGCACAGCCAAGACAATGAGATGTGTCCCAGGGGGTCCAACGTGTCAAACCACCTGCTGGCTGCATATGCTGTCAATTTGTGTTCTTGTGTTAGTCTTTTTAAAAAAAAAAACACCTGGGAAGACCGGCCATGATGTCAAGTCACGTTCTGTATCGTGACATGAACCCGATATCGCGATTGAGGCCATCCTCATGAGTGCGGAACTTGGCTATCAGTTTCTGCTCTATGATTTTGCGCTGTCGTGTATCTCGAAGGCCGCCTTGGAGAACGCTTACCCGCAGATCCGAGGCTGAATGCCCCTGGCTGCTGAAGTGTTCCCCGACTGGGAGGCAACCCTCCTGCCTGGCGATTGTTGCGCGGTGTCCGTTCATACGTTGTCTCAGTGTCTGCATGGTCTCGCCGATGTACCATGCTCTGGAGCATCCTTTACTGCAACGTATCAGGTAGACAACGTTGGCCGAGTCACATGAGTATGTACCGTGTACCTGGTGGGTAGTGTCCTCACGTGTAATGATGGTATCTGTGTCCATGATTTGGCATGTCTTGCAGAGGTTGCCGTGGCAGGGTTGTGTGGTGTCTTGGTTGCTGTTCTCCTGAAAGATGGGTAATCTGCTGCGAACGATGGTACTTTTGAGGTTAGGCGGCTGCTTGAAGGCGAGTAGTGGAGGCGTGGGGATGGCCTTAGCAAGGTGTTCGTCGTCATCGATGACATGTTGAAGGCTGCGAAGAACATGGCGTAGTTTTTCCGCTCCGGGGAAGTACTGGACGACGTAGGGTACTCTGTTGGTTGTGTCCCGTGTTCGTCTTCTGAGGAGGTCTATGCGGTTTTTCGCTGTGGCCCGTCGGAACTGTCGATCGACGAGTCGAGCGTCATATCCCGTTCTTACAAGGGCGTCTTTCAGTGTCCGTAGGTGTCCATCGCGTTCCTCCTCGTCTGAGCAGATCCTGTGTATTCGCAGGGCTTGTCCATAGGGGATGGCTTCTTTAACGTGGTTAGGGTGGAAGCTGGAGAAGTGGAGCATCGTGAGGTTGTCCGTGGGCTTGCGGTAGAGTGAAGTGCTGAGGCGTCCGTCTTTGATGGAGATTCGTGTGTCCAAGAATGAAACCGATTCTGAGGAGTAGTCCATGGTGAGTTTGATGGTGGGATGGAACCTGTTGATGCTATCGTGTAGTCCTTTCAGTGATCCTTCGCCGTGGGTCCAAAGGCATCTCCACATCATGACCTTTAGTTAAATGATTGTAAGATGATCCCTCACAGCTCGTGTGCATTTTGGGCTAAATTCAATAAAAAAAATACAGTAAGAGCAGAAGCATGGAGTTAGAACAAGAATATAAGAGAAGCTTGTCATCTGATAACTCATCACTCTCGTGCCCAGACTGGAACCTCATTCTCTTTGCAACCTTCCTTGTCTCTCTTTATTTCATCAATGCTACTATGGTCATTGCTCCTCTGAACTTTCCATTCTTGTTCCACCTCCGCTCCTAATATTGCAATCCTGCACAGTCTTTCTCCATCCTGCATCCTCTCTAAGTTGAAATCAAGACTTATTGCCCTTTTTCCTACCCTAACGTATTCTTTCCCAAGACCTCAAATCTGTGGTGCTCCTCACCCCACTTAGTCTTCCTGTCCCCGACAATCTACAGTTTTTAAAAACTAAAGCTTGGCATTACCTGAGTCTACCAACTTTCCTGCCCCATAATTGCAGTCTCTGCTGCATGGACCAGGCTGGAAATTGTCCACATTCCCATCCAAGCACAGTGAAAGACTATGTGAAGACAGATTGGTGAAATGGGCAGGCATATGGCAGATGAAATTTAATGCAGAGAAGTGTGAAGTGATGCATTTTGGAAGGAAAATGTGGCAATATAAACTAAATGGTACAATTTTAAAGGGGGTGCAGGAACCTGAATGTTCACATACACAAATCATTGAAGGTGGCAGGACAAGTTGATAAAGCTGTTAAAAAACATACAGGATCTTTGGCTTTATAAATAGGCATAGAGTACAAAAGCAAGGAAGTGATGGTATATCTTTATAAATCACTGGTTAGACCTCAGCTAGGATATTGTCTCCAATTTGGGGCACCACACTTTAGAAAGGATGTCAAGGCCTTAGAAAGGATGCAGAGGAGATTTACCAGAACGTTACCAGGGATGATGGAATTCAGTTAAGTGGAGAGACTAGAGAAGCTGGGATTGTTCTCCTTAGAACAAAGAAGGTTAAGGGGAGGTTTAATTGAGGTATTCAAAATTCTGAGGGATTTTGATAGAGTTGATAGGGAGAAACTGTTTCCACTGGCAGGAAGGGCCTGTGAAATGCCTTGGGATGTTTTAAAGGTACTATATAAATACAAGGGGGGAAAAATTAGGTCGCGCCCCATTTGGGGCGCAAATATCGTCTGGACGCAAATATTAGCGCCTGGCGCTAATTATCGCCACTGACTGGAAACTTCACTTTTACCGCCCCGGGAGGTGAGTGGAGC
The DNA here is from genome assembly GCA_030390025.1 of Squalus acanthias. Classification (NCBI taxonomy): domain Eukaryota; kingdom Metazoa; phylum Chordata; class Chondrichthyes; order Squaliformes; family Squalidae; genus Squalus; species Squalus acanthias. Next base: position 125,302,364 of record CM059428.1, read on the forward strand.
GCTAAATCAGGCGCTGCACACCTGTCTTAAGGCGCAAAGGCCGAGCAGTGAGGCGCTAACTCAGAGCGCGAGCGCAGCGCAGGTGCTGCCAGTTAGCGAGGGAACACAGACACACTGGCGCCGGCCAGTTCTTAAAGCGGGGGGGGGGGCCAACTTGCTCCCCAGCCACACCCTGCTCATTGCAGCCTTGAATCTCGGCCTGGAGAGACCTGTGAATCCATTTTGCTGCCAAGGATGGAGAGGGTGAGAGAACGAGCTCATCGCTTCACCGAGCGGGCCTTGGATGCTCTGGTTGGCGCGGTGGAGCGCAGAAGATGTATACTCTTCCCTGAGAGTGGCAGGAGGCCTTTGCCACGCGAGTACAGAAGAGTGTGGAGGGAGGTGGCTCAGAGCGTCTCCTCCAGGAGCATGGTGCCCAGGACCCATGTTCAATGCCGCAAAAAGTTCAACGACCTCACTCGGGTCGTCAGGGTGAGTGGCTTTTTCTCAATACCTCTCCATCCCTCCATCTCAACCTCACTCTATGGCCAGAGGGTCTTAAAACCCCAATGCACAACACTCATCCAACACCTATGGCCCTTTCATGAAACACACACACACATTCCACACTTTGCATACAGTAAGGGCTATTCACCTATGGGAGGCACATCAGGCAAGACCATGGCTGTATACAGTAAGGGCTATTCACCTATGGGAGGCACATCAGGCAAGACCATGGCTGTATACAGTAAGGGCTATTCACCTATGGGAGGCACATCAGGCAAGACCATGGCTGTATATTTACTCAGATGCTGTCCTTTTTCTTACAGGCCAAGCTGGCGCATAATCGGAGACAGCAGCAACGGACAGGTGGAGGGCGGCCTCAGCTGCAACCCCTCAGCGATCTTGAGGAGCGCGTCCACAGGATTGTGGCAAGCCGGGTGATCGGTCCCGTCGCCACTGGAGACGCCGACCCCGTTCTGGACAGCAATGGTAAGGTCATCACCTTTTTGTCCTCTGTCCTTCCACTTGTCCCTCACAACACCAGCCTTTTGCCTGCCTATCTTCCGCGGCCATGTTCGCGCCCGGGTGTCCCTGGAGATGGAGCACGCGGTGTCCGCCGGCACGCTTGAGTTTTTCCGCGACCGGTGGGCGCCGCGGGGACTGGAGTGCATCATCACCCCGGACTTCCAAATTTTAATTTGATTTATTAAGTTTCATTTAAAGTTTTAATTGATTTACAGTTAATTTGGGTTCTGTCCAACCAAAAAGAGGAACACCAGCCTTTGACACTTTCAATCCAACTTGCTAACTCGCTGCACTTATTCCTCCCTTACTGCCACCCTGTCCTCACGCTAAAGCCACTCTTGTACCTCCCTGCTTTCAGATGGTGATTCACCAGCTGAGGAGACGGGCCCTGAAGCTGCCACTGGGAGTGAAGCTGCAGCCGAGGAGGAAGAGGAAGCCGGAGCATCAGTGCCACCCTCTCCCGAGGAAGCCCATGCCCACACTGGGAACACGCCTTCCCTGGAGGGGAGCAGGGGGGAAGGGTCTGATGAGGGTGAAGCTCCAGGACCCAGCGGGCTGCAGCAACGCCATGGGGGTAGGGAAGAACGGGGGCCTTCTCCCCAGAGGGAGAGTATGCCAGAGACTCCTACTGCAATGGACGCAGAGGAGGAGTGGCTGATCGCAGAAATGAACACCCAGGCGGTGGGCATGCACACTGAGCTCATGGGTGCAGTGGGAAGGGTGCCCGAATGCATTGAGTCACTGGCAAGGAGTGTGGAGCACTTCGCTGTAGCACAGGCGGATGCCACACTAACGCTTAGTGCTGCAATTCAGTCACTGGCTGCCGTGATCCCATCTCTGACTGCTCTCATGCAGACTCAGATTGAGGCCACGCGAGCACAGACTGCTGCCAACCTCGATGGTTCGTTCACATGTCCCCGGGGCTCTCACCACGCCGCAGCAGGCCAGCAATCTGTTCTCCAGCAGATTGCTCCGGATGCTGAAGTGCTGCCCCGTGGGAGTGCCAGTGTGTCGGGCGAGCAGGGAGTTGCTGTCCTCTCTCACGATGACAGCATTCCTGCTGCCAACACTGTCACTTCTCCACTGCACTTGCCACCGCCTGTAGGACAGACTGCTGCCGCCCATGCAGAGTTGGTGCAGTCTGCAGCCGGGCCCTCCAGGCCCAGAACTGGTCGAGGCCGTCCTTCAGGGGCATCTGCAGTGTCAGGGTCTGACGATCAGCAGCCTTCCACCAGCCTTGCTGCAGCCACTGAGGTCCCATTACGGAGGAGCAGTAGGGTTAGAAGGGGGGAAGTGCGCAAGGGAAGGAGATCACCCTCGAAGGGCAAAAAGTAGGAGGTGTGACAAAATGCTGGTCATTTTTTTATTAAAGGCCGAGGTTCATGGTCCAACTTTTGTTTAGTGTTTTGGACATTATCTCCAGGTTGTGAGAACCAGTTATGTTATTGACTGTTTTTTTGTGTTTATTTCTATGAGTTTGTCATGAGGAATTGACACACACAGAGTTTGTAAAATAAATAAGTTTCTGTATTCAAAATATACATGGTTGGTGGTTGGAATTATTGGTGCCTTGGCCGGCTTAGGGGTTGCGTGCTGGGTTCATTGATGTTGTTAGCAATGGCAGAAGCCATTTCCACAGCAGGGACCCTAGAAGCGGCTTGCTATTAGCCGTTGACGGACGGCCCTTGCAGTTTCACCATTGTGGGCCGCCCTCCCGCCTTGGTGCTGCTGATGATCATCCTCCTCGTCCTCTTCCTCCTCCTCCTCTGGTGGTGCTCCAAGGCCTGGTGGCATTGGCTGGGTCCTGACGATTGCCATGTTATGCAACATGCAGCACACAACTACGAAGTTGGATACTCGCTCAGGCGAGTACTGCAGGGCTCCTCCAGAATGGTCGAGACAGCGGAACCGTTGCTTCAGCACACCGATTGTGCGCTCAATGATGTTCCTGGTAGCTTGATGGCTCTCATTGTACCGCAGCTCAGCAGGGGTGTTGGGCGTACGGAGCGGTGTCATCAGCCAGGTGCTCAATGGATACCCCTTGTCCCCAAGAAGCCAACCAACTGGCTGATGCGGTGCCTCGAAAAGTTCTGCCACAGTAGTCTGGCGCAGGATAAAAGCATCGTGGCAGCTGCCAGGATAGTGGGCATTGACAGCAAGTATCAGCTGTCTGTGGTCACAGACCAACTGAACATTCAAGGAATGGAACCCCTTTCTGTTCCGGAATTCCTCGGCATTCTCATGCGGAGCACGCAAAGCCACATGCGTGCAGTCAATGGCGCCCTGCACCATGGGGAAGCCCGCTATCCTCGCAAAGCCCAGAGCGCGGTCACGCTGCTTGTCTGGGGTCATGGGGAAAGAGATGAACTCTCGTCTCCTTTTAAAGAGGGCATTTGTGACCTGCCAGATGCAGCAATGCACCGCGAACTGGGAGATATTGGCGAGGTCCCCAGCAGCAGCTTGAAATGAGCCAGTAGCATAGAAGTTGAGAGCCACTGTGACCTTCACTGCCACCGACAGAGACGTCCTGGACCTCAGTTGAGGCTGCAGATCTGGCTGCAGCAGGTGGCAGAGCTCAGTGACCACCTCCTTGCTGAATCGCAGCCTTCGCAAACACAGCTCCTCAGACATATGAATGTAGGAGAGCTGTTCACGATATACCCTGGGAGGGTAAGCTCTCCTGTACATACGCCTGTTGGCCCTCCTCCGTCTGGCCATCATTGCCACTCTCTCTCTGCGTCTCTGTGTCCTCCGATTCAGCTGGAGCAGGACGACGCCCCCAATCAGTGCAGCCCCCATAGTCTCTTTGCAAGCAAAGTAATGAAGGACAGCAACCAAAGTACTAGCGAAGTTAGGATCAGTAGGCAAAACTACCTCACAAAGCGTTGAGTCAATGCAGAAGTCTCTCTTTCTCTCCCTCCGAATCTCTCTCTCTCTCTCAGAACGAGTGGTGCAAAAATGTCAACCACAGAAAAAGACAGGAAGAGGCCCCCTTTAAATAGCGCCCCCCCCCAGCCCCACAGCGATTGATAGCGTTCCAGTCTTCCGGTCGTTGGATGCGCCAGGCGGTAAGGCAGGGGGCGCCACTCAATTTCCGCTCCGGGGCGCCACAAGGGCGTTGCACCATGGAATGACGTCACAATCTGCGCGCGCAGGTGGTCGCGGCGGTAAAGTTTAGCGCCGTCGCACAATGTCTAGTTAAGTTCCCGAGCGGCGCAAACATCGCTGCGCCCGGGCGTTAGCGGCTTTGCGCCCCATTAGCGCCCTCTTAAGGCGCTAACGGGAGGCGCAACCAACTGAATTTTTACCCCAAGGTTTTGTTCACCTAACACAATACCAAGAATACTCTCTGGACACACAATTGCTTAAGTGTTGCCAAATATTTAATCTCTACATAAGTGTTTTGTGTGTGCAGCCCTGCTGTTGTGCATCATTCTGCCTCCCTTTTCTAAAACTATGTGATTTTTGTGCTCTTGAACCGAATCTACTACTACAGAAAGACTTGCATTTGCATTGCATGTTTCACGTCCTCAGATTTCCTAAAGTACTTCGTAACCAATTAATTCCTTTTGCAGTGTAATCACAGCTATTTTGTAGGAAAACACAGTGGCCAATTTGTGCTCAGCAGGTCTCACACAGAGCAGTGAAACGAATGACCAGCTAATTTATTTTGAGGGATGAATGTTGGCCAGAACATCAGGAGAACACCCTGCTCTTTTCCACAAAAGTGCCATGGGAACTTTTACACCCACCTGAACAGGAAGAAAGGGCCTTTGTTTAATGTCTTATCCAAAAGACGGCAGCTCCAACAATGCAGCACACCCTCTACTGCACTGAAGTGTCAGCCTAGGTTATGCGCGCAATTCTTATAGTAAGCTTGAACCATCTGACACATAGTCAAGAGTACTGCCACTGAGCCAAGCTGACCCTACTTCTATGTGTATGCCTGTAGCTGAAATCAATAAGGTGGCTGCATGCTAAGTGTCAGTTGAAGCCCCTGTGGCAGTTCCTTCTACAGGGAAGAAGGGAGATTAAAAACCGAGGGCTTTACCTTTATTAATTTTGTTAGTTTCTCTGCCAAGATTATTTTTAGTTACGTATCTTTTCATATTTAGAACTTTGAGAATTGTGCGCCATTTTCAATGCAAGCCAAATTTAATCATCAATGATAGGAAAAGATCTTGCCAGATGTTCTTTGTAAGCAAAGTGCTTTTAGAGGCTTCCATTTTAGAATAAGGCTTTCCATAAAAACATTGTAGTTTAATTTGGCAGCTAAACCTCGTCTAGTCAAGCATGTCCTTGGAGCATTTTGAGTAAGGACGTACCCATCCATCCTTCTGATCTTATGTTTATAGGGTGGTTTTAGGGAAGTTAGGTACTGTGTTATCTGAGATGAAGTAATAGAACAGATGGCTGCTATGCGAGAGAATAAAGAACATTATTGATGGGAGGCAAGGCCTCCCGGGGAACAAGAATAGTTGGAATAAGGGTGTGTTGTAATGTATATAAGCCTAGACTTGGAACATAGATGTTCAAACGTTCTCCGAGCGACACTGGATACGCTCAAGGCAAGGCCATTCGAGATTGATCACCTCAAAATCTTGTGGATGTTAACAGGTTGTATCTATCTTTAACTGACTATGCTATAAGTATAACCTTGGTATTTTAACTTCTTTATTTCTTGTATTGTAGCTTCTTTTGTAACTATAATAAACATATATATTTTGAAACAAGGCTTCCTCTGGTCTCTGAGTATCACAGACCGAATCTAATATACATAACTTACATTCTTTGATGAAGCAACGGAAAGGATTGATGAGGGTAGTACGGTTGATGTTGTGTATATGGACTTTAAAAAGGCATTTGATAAAGTCTAAAATATAAATAAAGTAATGCAGGTGTGCGCCAGATTCCCTGGAGCTGTCATGATGCATTCATACTGCGGCAGTCCAACATGCTTCCAGGAAGCAGACTTAAGGGCTGTCTCTCAGGAGACAATGGATACCCCCTTCAAACTTGGCTCGTGACACTTGTGAGGAACCCCACCAATGAGGCACAGGAGCGCTATAACGACAGCCATGGCCCAGAAATTAAAGACGGAGCCTTCTGCGGGGGTAAGGCTTCCCCGCGATATCTCACTGCGCGCCTGCCTTTTCATTCCGAGCTCACACGAACGTTACTTTCAAGACTGCAGCTGTGCAGTGCTTGCGTATCCCACAGACGCAGTTAATTCGTGCGAGCTGTGGGATCACGTGATTCAGTTAGAGCCAATGGCAGCACACCATCTTTCATTCATAGTTTTCACAGCAAGCGCTGTGAAAGCTATGAATCTATACCCCCCCAAAAGAACAGCTAAACCTCAATTAAATTTTAAAAAAAACCATCACATTAATAAAATAAGTATAGTTAAATAAATTAACCACTTTAAACAAAAAATTAAATTTTTGAAAAATTTTTAAATCTTTTTAAAAGTTATAAAAATAAACTTACCTTTCTTTAAAGTCTTTAAAAAAGATATACCTGTTGAAAAAATTCAAAATAATACTTAATTAACTACTTACCTTGTTAAAAGAGGGTCTTACGCCTCCTTTCTTTATGTGCAAAATCTTCCATGCTTACCTGCGCGTTCAAAGCACTAAGTGCACTGCGTGCACGCAGCCTGTAGCGCGCACGCGGTTCACTTAGGAACCACCCCCTTTTGAAATCACCAAGTGCCGGTTTTCAGCGCATGCGCAGTGCATGCAAAAAACCGGCAATTGGAGACAGAATACGCGAGAGTACACAGTGCGTACTCTCGCGTAGTGAGACTAAATTTTGGGCCCATATGACCACCAGGTGTGTCATAGAGCAAGCCATCGGAATGTTGAAGATGCACTTCAGGTGCCTAGATAGGTCTGGAGGTGCCCTTCAGAACTCACCAGTGAGGGTCTCCAGAATAATAGTGGTGTACTACGTCCTATTCAACATTGCAAGCAGTGAGGATTGCAGGTGGAGGAGGACGAAGGGGCTTATCACTCATCTTCAGATGAGGAGAACATAGAGGAGGAGGAGGATGAAGATGGGGCACCCATCACCAGACCAGCCACTTACATTGCTGCCTGGGATGCTGGGATACGCTAATTGGGCGAAGGCTCAGCTAGTGTTGACTCACATAGGAAAACATAACAAATGAAATTTTCCGGCCCGCTTCCACCACCAGCACGACCCCCTCCCCCTCCTTTTGTACTAAACTGTCCTTCAACCACTCATCCACCCATTGCACATCCGCCCAATGGGTCCCGTCATGTATTGATATTCATCATGAAACAAGTGAAAGGGCGAGTTGGCACTTTGGACCCAATAATGGGCAAGACATGGAAGTGGTGCTAATCAATAAATTTTATGTGGCGTTATAAAAAACAGGAAACTTAACAACGTAACATCTGTCAAACACCCACGAGTATACCCTTGTTGAATTACAATTTCTTTAACTTTAACTTCCTAACGCTTCTATATGGCGCATCCTGTGTGGCTTCAGCAGAGGGAACACCACCATCTGCAAGTTCCCCTCCAAGGCATACACCATCCTGACTTGGCACTATATCACTGTTCGTTCATCGTCGCTGGGTCAAAATCCTGGAACTCCCTAACAGCACTGTGGGAGTACCTTCACCACAGCGGTTCAAGAAGGCGGCTCACCACCACCTTCTCAAGGGCAATTAGGGATGGGTAATAAATGCTGGTCTTGCCAACGATGCCCACATCCCGTGAACTAATTAAAAAAAGGTAGAGGCAGGCTGCTCAGATCCCGCCCCAGACTGCCGAGATGCTTTTGGCCTATGCCCTCTGGGTTTTGCAGCCCCTTGTGGGCCCTGCCAAAGACTGCTCTACCTGTACCTGTGCAGCGGCAGACTTGGCCAACGGAGGATGAAGTAGCATGTCGGGTACTGGCTGGGTGGGGGTGGGGGGGGAGTAACGGATGAGAACTGGGAGAGCTTTGAGTGGAGTTCCCACTTCCATGTCTTCTTTCGTTATCATCCTGCTCCTGGGCCAGTGCCACATCACTCCTACCACTCTGCTGCAGACCAGCTTGGTGGAGATCAGTGACGCATTGTAAGGCCACGAATAAGGTATCTGTCATCCTGTTTAAGGTGGCTGACAAGTTGGCATCCAAAGTCTGCATAGCCGTGGTCATGGCTTGCATGGCCTTATTTGAGAGCCATGCTTGAAGCTCCATGGAGGCGGCTATTCTCTTCATGGCAGACATTCTTGCAATTCCCTGCACCACCATCCTAATTGACTTTGACAAAGGTAAACTCTCCCTCCTCCCACTTCTCAACCTGTCTGAGGCCTTTGACATGATATTCTGCTCCAATGCCTCTCCACCATCGTCCAGTTGGACGGGACTGCACTCATCTGGTTCCATTCCTATCTTTCCAGCCGTAGCCATAGAATCACCTGCAATGGCTTCTCTTCCCTCTCCCGCACCATCACCTCTGGTCCCCCAAGGATCTATCCTTGGCCCCCTCCTATTTCTCATCTACGTGCTGCTCCTCAGTGATATCATCTGACGACACAGTGTGAGTTTTCACATGTACGGTGATTATACTCAGCTCTACCTCTCCTCCACCTCTCTCGAACCCTCCTCTGTCTCTATACTGTCCGACTGCTTGTCCGATATCCAGCACTGGATTTTTTTTTTAACGAATGGCACTGAACACTGTGCAGTCAGCAGCGAACATCCCCATTTCTAACCTTATGTTGGAGAGAAGGTCATTGATGAAGCAGCTGAAGATGGTTGGGCCTAGGACACTGCCCTGAGGAACTCCTGCAGCGATATCCTGGGGCTGTGATGATTGACCTTCAATCACCACAACCATCTTCCTTTGTGATAGGTATGACTCCAGCCAGTGGAGCGTTTTCCCCCCGGATTCCCATTGACTTCAGTTTTACTCGGACTCCTTCATGCCACACTCGGCCAAATGCTGCCTTGATGTCAAGGGCAGTCACTCTCACCTCACCTCTGGAATTCAGCTCCTTAGTCCATGTTTGGACCAAGGCTGTAATGAGGTCGAGAGCCGAGTGGTCTTGGCGGAACCCAAACTGGTCATCAGTGAGCAGATTATTGATGAATAAGTGCCCTTTGATAGCACTGTAGATGATACCTTTCATCACTTTGCTGATGATTGAGAGTAGACTGATGGGGGCGGTAATTGGCCAGATTGGATTTGTTCTGCTTTTTGTGGACAGGACATACCGGGGCAGTTTTCCACATTTGTGGGGTAGATGCCAGTGTTGTAGCTGAACTGGAACAGCTTGGCTAGAGGCGCGGCTAGTTCTGGAGCACAAGTCTTCAGGCGCCATGTTGTTGGGGCCCATAGCCTTTGCTGTTTCCAGTGCACTGAGCTATTTCTTGATATCACGTGGAGTGAATCGAATTGGCTGAAGACTGGCTTCTGTGACACTGTCAAATTGTGTTTTTGATGAAGCTCCAATAAAACACCTTGGGATGTTTTACTACATTAAAGGTGCTATATAAATGTAATTTGTTGTTGTTGTTGACTTCCAAACCTCGGGATAAAACTTCTTGAGTTGAACAGTTTAGGCTAATACATACTCTCAAAATAGTTACTGGGGTTTCATGAATTTAACTACCAAATTCTAAAGGAGCTCTCAATCAGACACAAAAATCTGAACAAATCACATGACATGTTCGTGTTTGAATTGTGGGACTTGGCTCAACTTGGTTACACAAAATTAGCGCTATAATATCCTGGAGTTGGTTCAAATGAATGCTGAATCTTCTCCTTATATCAGGCAGTTGCCTATTGGAAGTTAAACATGTGCCCCCAGAACCAATAAAAACTGTAGCTGAACAAAAAAATTAAAAGGAAACTTAACAAATTAAATTAAAATGTTATTCTCGGTGGTGATGATGCACTCCAGTCCCTCCGGTGCCCACTGGTCGTGGAAGGCCTCGAGCATGCCAGTGGACACCGCGTGCTCCATCTCCAGGGACAAAGCAATGCTGTGGTGATACATTTTATGATACATTTGATTTTCTTGAACTGCAATTGATTTTCGTTATTATTTTAATCACTTATGGTAGTTACTTTAAAGTACCCATATTTTTGTTTATTTTACTTCTATTTTCATGGGGACAATCTACCTTAGAAAGAATAAGAAATTTCTGCAGAGTTTTTCTATGTATGTTACAAGTCTGAAATATGTAAGTATTCATTGCAATTTTGCAAGAATGTAACATGGTCTTATAGCTGTCCCTGTGGCCTAGATACACTAACTGGTCTATGGGAGGCTAGCTGACCTGTGTTTCAGAGGCCGAGTGATGAGGTAATTGTATTGCCAGTCATGTCTCTCAGCACTCATCCATTTTAAAAGAGAAGAAAAGTGTTAGATAACTGAAAATATCACAAATATATAATGTGAAAAAATTAAGTAAATATCACATTAGATATCATCAATTTTGTTAGTCATTTTACCTCCCATGAAGGCCCTCTATTTTGGATCTTACCCTGAGCTCAGAAGGTTATGGATATATCCCAGTGCAGCTCATTGACTAATCCAGCAAGTGGAGCTTCAGACTGGCATATATGCTGACCTGAGGGGACCTTAACTAGGAAATGTTTGTACCGGTACTGGTAACCCTGCTGTGTTTTTAGTTATTTCTAACTTTTCTTGGGTTGATGCCTCTAAGTTGGCCAGTTCAAATTTGTCAATTTTCAGAAATTACAGAAATACTGTTGCTCGCTGTTCAAGAAATTAATTGTGCCCAAAAACTCCCCAGAATGATAGAGTATCCATATATTTAACATATAGCTGTTTATACTGTTCAAATGGAAAGTGGGCTCTAGTGCATGTCAGTTTGAGATTTCTTTGTACAATTGATAACTTTACAAAATTGCTTCCAAAGACAATCATGCTGGGGGAGCAGAGCACAATATCCTGGAAAATTTAGGATATTACAACAACTGAAGAATTTAATTAATTTAAAAGCATCGGTATTTGGAATAAAATGTAATTATATCAGGGGAAACAGAACTGTTGGTAAGTAAGCAACTGTTCCCAGCTCCAGGCCATTCTTGTACTTGTCCTGCAGACTACATTTTTGCTTTCTTTTGTTAATGTCTTTCCTATAAATCCACAAGTGTGTGAATGCACCAAGATTGGAAAAAAAAACTTTTAATGACAGCAGTGACCTTGTAATGGAAAGCCAGGATATATTTTCTTTCTTTTTCTCTCTCTCTTCCTCATTTCCTGGTAGATTGCCAGCTTCCTTTATTTTTATTCCCCGATCTGTATATAAATCATTTTCCCCTAAAATACAGCAAAAAAAAAATTATTATTCGTTCCAGGGATGTGGGCGTCGCTGGCAAGGCCAGCATTTATTGCCCATCCCTAATTGCTCTTGAGAAGGTGGTGGTGAGCCGCCTTCTTGAACGGCTGCAGTCCGTGTGGTGAAGGTACTGCCACAGAGCTGTTAGGGAGGGAGCTCCAGGATTTTGACCCAGCGACGATGAAGGAACAACGATATATTTCCAAGTCAGGATGGTGTGTAACTTATAGGGGAACTTGCTCTGCCGCCGCCTCGCCGCTCCTCCCAGGCGGCGGCGGCGGTACCAACTCAGCACCGGCAGAATTTTCAAAGAGTGACGTCAGAAGTCAAAAGTGATGTCGGCACAAGGGGAGGGAACTGATTGGTGAGTATCTGGTAAGTGTTTTTACTTAGCTTTCTTAAAGTTTTTAAGTTCATTCCAGCTAGTTTGGTAAATTAGAGGTTAATTAGAGGTATGGCAGGGCAGCTCACACCCGTGGAATGCACATCCTGTGCCATGTGGGAAGTCCTGGACACCTCCCGTGGTCTGGACGACCACATGTGCGGGAAGTGTCGCCAGCTACAGCAGCTTGAGCACCGGGTTACGGAGCTTGAGCGGCGGCTGCAGTCACTGCTGTGCATCCGCGAGGCTGAGAGTTACGTGGATAGCACGTTTCGGGAGATGGTCACCCCGCAGCTTAAAAGTGTGCAGGCAGAGAGGGAATGGGTGACCGTCAGACAGAAGAGGAGGACCAGGCAGGTAGTGCAGGAGTCCCCTGAGCCCATCTTGCTCACCAACCAGTATTCGGTGCTGAGTACTGGTGAGGGCGATGGTTCCTCTGGGGACTGCAGCCAGAGCCAAGTCCACAGCACCATGGAAGTCTCAGCTGCACAGGCGGGGGGGGGAAGAGGAGAGGGAGAGCAATAGTGATAGGGGATTCACTAGTTAGGGGAGCAGACAGGCGTTTCTGCAGCCACAGACGTGAATCCAGGATGGTATGTTGCCTCCCTGGTTCCAGGGTCAAGGATATCACTAAACGGCTGCAGGGCATTCTGAGGGGGGAGGGTGAACAGCCAGAGGTCGTGGTCCATATCGGTACCAACGACATAGGTAGGAAGAGGGATGAGGTTCTGCAGGCAGAGTTTAGGGAACTAGGAAAGAGGTTAAAAAGCAGGATCTCAAAGGTAATAATCTCCAGATTACTACCAGTGCCACGTGCTAGTGAGTTCAAAAATAGGAAGATAGAGCAGATGAATGTGTGGCTGGAGAGATGGTGTAGGAGGGAGGGCTTTAGATTCCTGAGGAATTGGAACCGTTTCTGGGGGAGGTGGGACCTCTACAATCCAGACGGGTTGCACCTCAACGGGAACGGGACCAATATCCTCGTGGGAGGGTTTGCTAGTGCTGTTGGGGAGGGTTTAAACTAGCTTGGCAGGGGGATGGGAACCTAAGTATAGAGTCAATAGGGAGGGAAGAAAAACTGGAATTGGAAAACAAAAACGTAGAAAGTAAATTGGAAGGACAGAGGAATCAAGGGCTAGATAGTAGTCAACAAGGAGGTTTGCCTGTACTAAATAGTATATACTTCAATGCAAGGAGTATAGCGAACAAGGCAGATGAGCTGAGGGCACAGGTAGATACTTGGGACTATGATATTATAGCTATTACAGAGACGTGGCTGATAGAGGGGCAGGTATGGCAGCTCAACATTCCTGGTTACAGGATTTTCAGACGGGATAGAGAGGGAGATAAAAAAGGGAGGGGGGTTCGCGGTATTGATTAAAGAAACTATTACAGCTGTGAGGAGGGACAATATGTTGGAGGGATCATCAAACGAGGCCACATGGGTCGAATTGAACAACAAAAAAGGGGCGATCACACTGCTGGGAGTGTACTACAGACCCCCAAACAGTGAGAGGGAGATAGAAGAACAAATATGTAGACAAATTTCAGAGAAGTGCAAAAACTATAGGGCAGTAATAGTAGGGGATTTCAACTACCCCAATATTAACTGGGATAAAATTAGTGTGAAGGGTATAGAAGGTGCGGAATTCCTAAAATGCATCCAGGAGAACTTTTTTAGCCAGTATGTAGCAAGCCCAACAAAGGAGGTGGCGGTTCTGGACTTAGTTTTAGGGAATGAAGCTGGGCAGGTGGAATGCATATCAGTGGGTGAGCATTTTGGTGCAAGTGAACATAATTCAGTTAGATTTAAGGTAGTTATGGAAAAGGACAAGGATAGACCAGGAATAAAAATTCTAAATTGGGGAAAAGCAAATTTTACTAAGCTCAGAGAGGATTTAGCCATAGTGGACTGGAAACAGCTACTTGAAGGTAAATCAGTGTCAGAGCAGTGGGAGGCATTCAAGGAGGAGATCCGGAGCGTTCAGACCAAATATGTGCCCTTAAAGAAAAATGGTGGGACCAAAAAATCTAGAGCCCCCTGGAAGTCTAGAGACATGCAGGGTAGGATAAAGAAAAAAAGGGAGGCGTATGACAGATACCGAGGACTAAATACTGCAGAATCTTTAGAGGAGTACAGAAAGTGCAGGGGTGCAATTAAAAATGATATTCGGAAAGCAAAGAGAGAGCATGAAAAATTCTTTGCAAGTAAAATCAAGGAAAACCCAAAGATGTTTTATAAATATATTAAGAGTAAGAGGATAACTAAAGAAAGGGTAGGGCCTATTAGAAATCATGAGGGTAATCTGTGTGTGGAGGTGGGAGACGTCGGTATGGTCCTTAATGAATACTTTGCGTCTGTTTTTACAAAGAAGAGGGGCGAAGCAGACATTGCTATCGGGGGGGGAGGAGTGTGAAATATTAGATGAAATAAACATAGGTGAGAGAGGAAGTATTAAGGGGTTTAGCAGCTTTAAAAGTGGATAAATCCCCAGGCCCGGATGAAATGTATCCCAGGCTGTTAAGCGAAGCAAAAGAGGAAATAGCAGAGGCCCTGACCATCATTTTTCAATCCTCTCTGGCTTCAGGTGTGGTGCCGGAGGACTGGAGGACTGCTAATGTGGTACCCTTGTTTAAAAAGGGAGAAAAGGATAGATCGAGTAATTACAGGCCAGTCAGCCTAACCTCGGTGGTGGGAAAATTATTGGAAAGAATTCTGAAGGACAGGATAAATCTTCATTTAGAAAGACACGGATTAATCAAGTATAGTCAGCACGGATTTGTTAAGGGATGGTCGTGTCTGACAAACGTGATTGAATTTTTTGAGGAGGTAACAAGGAGGGTAGATGAGGGTAGTGCGTTTGATGTAGTGTATATGGACTTTAGCAAGGCTTTTGATAAGGTTCTACATGGCAGACTAGTCACGAAGTTAAAAGCCCATGGGATCCAGGGCAAAGTGTCAAGTTGGATTCAAAACTGGCTCGGAGACAGGAAGCAGAGGGTAATGGTTGATGGGTGTTTTTGTGACTGAAGGCTGTTTCCAGTGGGGTTCCACAGGGCTCAGTACTAGGTCCCTTGCTTTTTGTGGTATATATCAACGATCTTGACTTGAATATAGGGGGTATGATTAAGAATTTGGCAGATGATACTAAAATCGGCTATGTGGTTGATACTGAAGAAGGAAGCTGTAGACTGCAGGAAGATATCAATAAATTGGTCAGGTGGGCAGAACAGTGGCAAATGGAATTCAATCCAGAGAAGTGTGAGGTAATGCATTTGGGGAGGGCTAACAAGGAAAGGGAATACACATGAAATGGTAGGACACTGAGTAGTGTAGAGGAACAAAGGGACCTTGGAGTGCATGTCCACAGATCCCTGAAGGTAACAGGCCAAGTAGATAAGGTGGTGAAGAAGGCATATGGACTGCTTGCCTTTATTAGCTGTGGCATAGAATACAAGAGCAGGAGGGTTATGCTTCAACTGTATAAAACACTAGTTAGGCCTCAGCTAGAGTACTGCGTGCAGTTCTGGTCACCACATTACAGGAAAGATGTAATTGCACTAGAGAGGGTACAGAGGAGATTTACAAGGATGTTGCCAGGAGTAGAGAATCTTAGCTATGAGGAAAGACTGGATAGGCTGGGTCTGTTTTCCTTGGAACAGAGGAGGCTGAGGGAGACCTTATTGAGGTGTATAAAATTATGAGGGGCATAGATAAAGTGGATAGAAAGGACCTATTTCCCTTAGCAGAGGGGTCAAAAACCAGGGGGCACAGATTTAAAGTAATTGGGGGAAGGTTTAGAGGTGATTTGAGGGGAAATTTCTTCA
This sequence comes from Squalus acanthias, assembly GCA_030390025.1. Lineage (NCBI taxonomy): Eukaryota > Metazoa > Chordata > Chondrichthyes > Squaliformes > Squalidae > Squalus > Squalus acanthias. Next base: position 125,317,915 of record CM059428.1, read on the forward strand.
CCCGGAGGGTTGTGGGGGTCTGGAACTCACTGCCTAAAAGGGTGGTAGAGGCAGGAACCCTAACCACATTTAAAAAGTACTTGGATGTGCACTTGGGATGCTCTAACCTGCAGGGCTACGGACTAAGAGCTGGGAAGTGGGATTAGGCTGGATAGCTCTTTGTTGGCCGGCACGGATACAATGGGCCGAAATAGCCTCCTTCCGTGCTGTAACTTTCTATGATTCTATGATTCTATGGTGTGCCCATGCGCCCGCTGCCCTTGTCCTTCTAGATGTCACGGATTTGGGAGGCGCTGTCGAAGAAACCTTGGCGAGTTGCTGCAGTGCATTTTGTAGATGGTACACATTGCAGCCACGGTGCGCCAGTGGTGGAGGGAGTGAATGTTTAAGATGGTGGATGGGGTGCCAATCAAGCGGGCTGCTTTGTCCTGGATGGTGTTGAGCTTCTTGTGTTGTTGGAGCTGCACTCATCCAGGCAAGTGCAGAGTATTCCATCGCACTCCTGACTTGTGCCTTGTAGACGGTGGAAAGGCTTTTGGGAGTCAGAAGATGAGACACTCACCGCAGAATACCCAGCCTCTGAACTGCTCTTGTAGCCACAGTATTTATGCGGCTGGTCCAGTTAAGTTTCTGGTCAATGGTGACCCCCCAGGATGTTGATGGTGGGGGATTCGGCAATGGTAATGCCGTTGCATATCAAGGGGCAGTGGTAGGATTCTTGCTTGTTGGAGATTGTCATTGCATTTGTGTGGCACGAATGTTACTTGCCACTTAGCAGCCCAAGCCTGAATGTCATCCAGGTCTTGCTGCATGCGGCCATGGGCTGCTTCATTATCTGAGGAGTTGCGAGTGGAACTGAACACTGCAATCATCAGTGGCGGGAAGGTCATTGATGAAGCAGCTGAAGATGGTTGGGCCTAGGACACTGCCCTGAGGAACTCCTGAAGCGATGTCCTAGGGCTGAGATGATTGACCTCCAACAACCACAACCATTTTGCTTTGTGCTAGGTATGACTCCAGCCAGTGGAGTCATACCCCCTGATTCCCATTGACTTCAATTTTACTAGAGCTCCTTGATGCCACACTCGGTCAAATGCTGCCTTGATGTCAAGGACAGTCACTCTCACCTCACCTCTGGAATTCAGCTCTTTTGTCCACGTTTGAGCCAACGCTGTAATGAGGTCTGGAGCCGAGTGGTCCTGGTGGAACCCAAACTGAGCATTGGTGAGCGGGTTATTAGTGAGTAAGTGCTGCTTGATAGCATTGTTGACGACACCTTCCATCACTTTGCTGATGATTGAGAGTAGACTGATGGGGTGGTAATTCGCCGGCTTGGATTTGTCCTGCTTTTTGTGGACAGGACATACCTGGGCAGTTTTCCACATTGTCGGGTAGATGCCAGTGTTGTAGCTGTACTGGAACAGCTTGGCTAGAGGTGCGGCTAGTTCTGGAGCACAAGTCTTCAGCATGACAGCCAGGATCTTGTCGAGGCCCATAGCCTTTGCTGTAACCAGTGTGCTCAGCCGTTTCTTGATATCACTTGGAATGAATCGAATTGGCTGAAGACTGGCTTCTGTGATGGTGAGGACCTCAGGAAGAGGCCAATATGGATCATCCACTCGGCACTTCTGGCTAAAGATGGTTGCAAAAGCTTCAGCTTTCTCTTTTGCACTCGCGTGCTCTGTCATCATTGAGGATGGGGATATTCCTGAAACCACCTCCTCCCATTAGTTGTTTAATTATCCACCACTATTCATGACTGGATGTGGCAGGACTGCAGACGTTTGATCTGATCCATTGATTGTTGGATCGCTTAGCTCTGTCTATAGCATGCTGCTTCCGCTGTTTAGCATGCATGTAGTCCTGTGTTACAGCTTCCCCAGGTTGGCATCTCATTTTTAGGTACACCTGGTGCTGCTCCTGACATGCTCTTCTGCACTCCTCATTGAACCAGGGTTGGTCCCCTGGCTTGATGGTAATGGTAGAGTGAGGGATATGCCGGGCCATGAGGTTACAGATTGTGGTGGAATACAATTTTGCTGCTGCTGATGGCCCACAGTGCCTCATGGATGCTCAGTTTTGAGCTGCTGGATCTGTTGTGAATCTATCTCATTTAGCACAGTGGAGGGTGTCCTCAGTGTGAAGATGGGACTGTGTGGTGGTCATGGACAGATGCATCTGTGACAGGTAGATTGGTGAGGACGAGGTCAAATAGGTTTTTCCCTCGTGTTGGTTTTCTCACCACCTGCCGCAGGTCCAGTCTGGCAGTTATGTCCTTCAGGACTCGGCCAGCTCAGTCATTAGTGGTGCTACCAGGCCACTCTTGGTGATGGACATTGAAGTCCCCCACCCAGTGTACATTCTGTGCCCTTGCTACCCTCAGTGCTTCTTCCAAGTGGTGTTCATCAGCTCTGGGAGGGCAGTAGGTGGTAATCAGCAGGAGGTTACCTTGCCCATGCTTGCCCTGAATCCATGAGACTTCATGTGGTCTGGAGTCAAAGTTGAGGACTCACAGGGCCATTCCCTCCTGACTCTCTTCTTAGGCAGTCCCTCGGAACCGAGGATGACTTGCTTCCACATTAGAAATGAGTTCGCAGGTGACTGATGAGTCTAATGCGGGACCTACAGTCTCTGTCACAGGTGAGGCAGATGGTGGTTGAAGGGGCGGGTGGGTGGGGTGCTTGGGTTGACGTGCGTTCCTTGCGCTGTTTGTGCTTGGCTTCCGCTTGCTCCCGGCGAAGAGACTCGAGGTGTTCGGCACCTTCCCGGATGCTTCTCCTCCACTTTGTGCGGTCTTGGGCCAGGGATTCCCAGGTGTCGCTGGGGATGTTACACTTTTTCAAGGAGGCGTTGAGGGTGTCCTTGAAGCATTGCCTCTGCCCACCTGGGGCTCTCTTGCCGTGTCGGAGCTCCGAGTAGAGCGCTTGTTTTGGGAGTCTCGTATCGGGCATGCGGACAATGTGGCCCGTCCATCGGAGCTGATCGAGCGTGGTCAAAGCTTCGATGCTGGGGATGTTGGCCTGAGCAAGAACACTGACATTGGTGCGCCTATCCTGCCAATGGATTTGCAGGATCTTGCGGAGGCAGTGTTGGTGGTACCTCTCCAGTGCTTTGAGGTGCCTGCTGTACATGGTCCATGTCTCTGAGGCATACAGCAGGGTGGGTATCACTACTGCTCTGTAGACCATGAGCTTAGTGCCGGGTTTGAGGTCCTGGTCTTCAAACACTCTCTTCCTCAGGCGACCGAAGGCTGCACTGGCACACTGAAGGCGGTGTTGGGCTTCGTCGTTGACGTCTGCCCTTGTTGACAGTAGGCTCCCGAGGTATGGAAAGTGGTCCACATTGTCCAAGGCCTTGTCGTGGATTTTGATAATCGGGGGGCAGTACTGTGTGGCGGGGGCAGGTTGGTAGAGGACCTTTGTCTTATGGATGTTTAGTGTAAGGCCCATGCTCTCGTATGCTTCGGTGAAGGTGTTGACGATGGTTTGGAGTTCGACCTCCGAGTGAGCGCAGACGCAAGCGTCGTCTGCATACTGTAATTCGACGACAGAGGATGGGACGACCTTGGATCTGGACTGGAGGCGACGGAGGTTGAACAGTTTCCCGTTTGTTCTGTAAATTAGCTCCACTCCAGCGGGGAGCTTACTGAGGGTGAGATGGAGCATTGCAGCAAGGAAGATCGAGAAGAGCGTTGGTGCGATGACACAGCCTTGCTTGACCCCGGTTCATATATGAATTGGGTCTGTGGTGGAACCATTGGTCAGGATCACGGCTTGCATGTCGTCGTGAAGCAGGCAGAGGATGGTGACAAACTTTTGAGGGCAGCCAAATTTGAGGAGGACACTCCATAATCCCTCACGGTTGACAGTGTCGAAAGCCTTTGTGAGATCAAAGAAGGCCATGTACAGCGGTTGGTGCTGTTCCCTGCATTTCTCTTGTAATTGATGTGCGGTGAAGATCATGTCCATTGTGCCCCTTAGTGGGCGGAATCTGCATTGCGACTCTGGGAGGAGCTCTTCGGCCACTGGGAGAAGGCGATTGAGGAGGATTCTTGCGATGACTTTCCCTGTGGCAGACAGCAAGGAAACTCCTCTGTAATTACCGCAATCGGACTTGTCACCTTTCTTGAAGATGGTTACAATTACGGCATCTCTGAGATCTCCTGGCATGCTCTCCTCCTTCCAGATAAGAGAAATTAGTTAATGAATTCGCGCCAGTAGTGCCTCTCCGCCTTGCTTTAGTGCCTCGGTGGGGATTCCATCTGCTCCTGAGGCCTTGTTGTTCTTCAGTTGTTGGATGGCCTTTTCAACCTCATGCCGGGCTGGGGTTGTGCTGAGATGGTGGCGGGTAGCATGCTGCGGGATGGAGTTGAGGACATGGAGGTGAGTTTGAGGATTCACAGGGCCACTCCCTCCTGACTGTATATCACTGTGCCGCCACCTCTGGTGGGTCTATCTTGCCGGTGGGACTGGACATACCCAGGGATGGTGATGGAGGAGTCTGGGATACTGGCTGAAAAGTATGATTCTGTGAGTATGACTATGTCAGGCTGTTGCTTGACTAGTCTGTGGGACAGCTCTCCCAATTTTGGCACAAGTCCCAGATGTTAGTGAGGAGGACTTTGCAGGGTCAACTGGGCTAGGTGTGCCGTATCCGAAGCTGGTGCTGAGGTCGATGCTGGGTGGTCCGCCCAGTTTTATTCTTATTATCGTTTTTCGTAGCGGTTGTGTACAACTGAGTGGCTTGCTAGGCCATTTCAGAGGGAAGTTAAGAGTCAACCACATTGCTGTGGGTCTGGAGTCATATATAGGCCAGACCAGGTAAAGACAGCAAATTTCCTTCCCTAAAGGACATTAGTGAACCAGATGGGTTTTAACTAGAATCCGATAGTTACATGGTCACCATCACTGATACTAGCTTTTTATTACAGATTTATTTAATTAACTGAATTTAAATTCCCCAGCGGCCGTGGTGGGATTTTAACTCCCGTCTCTGGATTATTAGTCCAGGCCTCTGGATTACTGGTCCAGTATCATAACCACTATGCTACTATTCCCTGTGAGATATTGCTGGCATTTCAGTTCATTTAAATAAATCTAAATAAATTGCAGAATTGTGAGCATGATACTTATACATTATTCGCAGGCCTGAAGTGTCGCTGAACAGGATTGACAAACATGCAAATAAAACCAGAAAATTATGGAAATACTCAGCAGGTCATGCAGTATCTGTGGAGAGTCCCACGACCAGTGGTCACCACAGGGATTGGAGTGCATAGTCAACACTGGAAATTATATTATGATCTAATTTATTAAGTTTGCTTTTATTTGTATAATTTGGGTTTTATTAGTTGTACCCCTCTAAAAGGGGGGCACTTTTGTTAGATTTTTTGGGTTAGAAGTTAACAGAAACAAGACAGGATGATAGTGAATTCTTCTTCCTGGAATCGTAGACAGGGGGAGGTAAAAAGAAGAGAATACACTGTACTGAAATTTCTTTTTGCAGTATTCTCGTTTAACAAAGCATTAATGCTGTGGAAGTGGAGGTCACATTCCATTTGAATCCAAAAGGGACATCATTTTCTCGCAATGAGCAGATGTTACACTGTTGACTTACGGGTAGATTAAAAGAGGTATCTGTGGAGAGAGAAACAGAGTTAACGTTTCAGGTTGATGACCTTTCATCAGAACTGGAAGAAGTTAGATATTTAACAGTTTATAAGCAACTACAGAGCCAGGGAAAAAAGGGGAGGAGAAAAAACAAAAGGGAAAGTCTGTGATAGGGTGGAGGGCAGGAGTGATTAAATGATAAACGGGATGATGGTCCAAGGCAAAAAGCGGTGGTAATGGGACAAGTAAAGAAACAAAAGATGGGTCTAAAGGAGTTGTAAATGCCAACAGTAGAACCATTACCAGCACTTGCTGTCTGGAAAAAAAGGGAACGGTGGTTATGATCTGAAGTTGTTGAACTCAATGCTGCGACAGTTGCAAAAGATGAGGTACTGTTCCTCGAGCTGCTGTTGAGCTTCATTGAAACAGTGTAGGAGGCCAAGGACAGAGATGTCAAAGTAGGAGCAGGCTGGAGAATTAAAATGACAGGCGACTGGAAGCTCGGGGTCCCACTTGTGGACTGAACGGAGATGTTCAGCAAAGCGATCACTCAATCTGCGATTGGTCTCCCCAGTGTAGAGGAGACTGTATCGTGAGCAGCGAATACAGTATACAAGTTAATAGAAGTACAAATAAATCGCTGTTTCACCTGGAAGGAGTGTTGGGGCCCTGAACGGTGCAAAGGGATGAATATAGGAAGAGGAGTAGGCCATTCAGTCCATCGAGCCTGTTCTGCCATTCAGTGAGACCATGGCTGAACTGTATCCTAACTCCATCCACCCACCTTGAGGGCGATTTTCCCAGCCCCGAGGAGACGGGTTTGGAGGCGGGACAGCTGGCAAAATTGCAAAAAGTGAGGTCGGGTTTGGAACCTGCCTCCAACCCGCCTCCGCGCAATTTTGCCGGAGGTGGGTTTGATGGGTGCGATTCAGTCCCGCCTCCATCAGTCGGGAGAGGTAGTTAAGACCCTTAAATAGTGGTTAAGGGCCTCTATAATCCAATTATGACAGGCCTTTGTTATTTTGCCACATTTTGTGTGTGTTGCATGTTCCTCCTAAATCACGCCAGCTAAACCTGGTGGGTTGACAAGTGGGTGGCCTCCTCACAGCTGCAGCTCCACCATTAAAACAGAGCTTTCATCAGGGATCAGTTGCAGGTGGCAGAACTTTTGTTCCACAGGTCTTTCAGCACTTTTAGCAGGCCTACCGAAGTCAGAGGTGCTGCAGCTTCTATCTCTCAACTGTGGGACCTCCTTGGAAGACCCTCTCCCCGCTTGGACTGAGCGCTTCCCCAATGGAGGTATCTGCCAGCAGCATGGGAACCATTTATTTCCTTTCACCATGGACCTCAGATTCGGATGAGGAGCAGCCACGGCAGCAGCAGAACCAGGCAGCTCAGCAGCAACAGCAGCAGGAGTGCCAACCTCCTGCTCACCCACCTGATGCTGCACAGGGCAGAAGGCGCCAGTGCATGGAAGCACGTTACCGCAGGAGATACCCCCAACACAGGGTTTACAGACAGAGGATGAGCTACCTCAACATGACTGAGCAGCAGTGCCAAAAGAGGCTGAGACTTTCGTGAGAGGTTGTCGGAGACATCTGCACACTGCTGCACCAACACCTGGAGCCCAGAGGAGCGGGTGGACACCCCTTACCAGTGGCTGTCAAAGTCACCACCGCACTCAACTTTTTTACCTCAGGCTCCTTCCAGGGATCATCAGCAGACTTCAGCGGCATCTCCCAGTTGGCCGCCCACAGTTGCATCACGCAGGTTACCGATGCCCTTTTCGCAAAGGCACACAATTACATCCACTTCCCAAGGGATCAAGCAAGTGTAACCGCACGTTCAGTTGGCTTTGCAAATATGGCAGGCTTGCCAATGGTGCAGGGCGTCATAGACTGCACACATGTGGCCCTTAGGGAACCCCATCCCAACCCAGCTATCTTTGTCAACCGCAAGAGCTTCCACTCCCTCAATGTACAGCTGGTGTGTAACCACAAGAAGGAGATTTTGCATGTTTGCACCAAGTTCTGTGGTAGTTGCCATGAGTCTTTCATCCTGCGGAACTCTAGTGTTCCTCCGCTCTTCAATCCGCCAAACCAACTTAACAGATGGCTCCTTGGTGACAAGGGCTACCCCCTGAAGAAGTGGCTAATGACGCCGATCAGGAGGCCAGCTAATGAGGCTGAGGAGCGCGACAACGCCAGCCACATTTCGACCAGGTCCATCATCGAGCAAACTATTGGCTTGCTGAAGATGCGATTCCGATGCCTTGACATATCAGGTGAAGCCCTGCAGTATTCAGCAGCCAGGGTCTCCAGAATGGTCGTGGTCTGCAGTGCACTGCACAACATGGCACAGCATCGTGGCTTGCAGCTTCCTGATGGAGCAAGTGGCTCAGTTCATAGCCTCCCCAGATGAGGAGGAGGAGGACCGAGCGGCGGTGTATCGACCAGCAGCAGCGGCAGCACGCGAGCACATGGCTGCCCGTGATGCAAGGGATGCACTCATCCTGGCCAGATTTGCATTGGTTGCCCATTGTGGCATATGTGCTTGGCTCCTTCTTAACACATGATAGACAATGGACATGACTCTCTGGCCTCCTTTCACTCTGTACCAACAGCCTGACCACGCAAGTGTCGCAGAGCCCGCAATGTGGAGCTGCCTAAACCGAAATAACAGATGCCATCACGCCAACAGTTTGCCATCACCTAATTTTGATACATTCACACAGGGATGGCATTTCATCAATAAACAGAAACAATCACCTAATCTGCACACAGATCTGGAGGTTATATCCCTTGCCAGCTGGACCCACACAGCCTTGGTTTCTTTGGGAGGCTTCTTCTTCCCAGATGAGGGAAAGAGCACCTCCCTACTAGCTCTCGTCCCCTCTACCAGCATACCCAGCGCCTCATCTGAGAACCTCGGGGAGGCCCTTGCCTTGGAGCTGGCCATTCTTCAAGGAGATAAAAGTTTGGAGGTGGTGCACCATCAACCAAAAACTATTGGAATGAGCCAAGGCAGCAAGCAGCCCTTAAATGAAGCTGGATAAGTAACGTCAGCAGAGGTGAGTTTCAGTCCCAACTCACTAATTGGCCCAGGGGAACCCACACTTCTAAAAGTAACTGGCCAATTAGGGGAAAATAGCAAATTTTTCCCACCTGACAGTGGAGGCGGGTTTGGAACCCACCCAAACCGAAACCCGCCTCCAATGGGAAAATCGCGCTCAAGTTGACTCCATGGGGGAAAAATTAGGTCGCGCCCCATTTGGGGCGCAAATATCGTCTGGACGCAAATATTAGCGCCTGGCGCTAATTATCGGCACTGACTGGAAACTTCACTTTTACCGCCCCGGGAGGTGAGTGGAGCGCTAAATCAGGCGCTGCACACCTGTCTTAAGGCGCAAAGGCCGAGCAGTGAGGCGCTAACTCAGCGCGCGAGCGCAGCACAGCTGCTGCCAGTTAGCGAGGGAACACAGACACACTGGCGCCGGCCACTTCTTAAAGCGGGGGGGGGCCAACTTGCTCCCCAGCCACACCCTGCTCATTGCAGCCTTGAATCTCGGCCTGGAGAGACCTGTGAATCCATTTTGCTGCCAAGGATGGAGAGGGTGAGAGAACGAGCTCATCGCTTCACCAAGCGGGCCTTGGATGCTCTGGTTGGCGCGGTGGAGCGCAGAAGATGTATACTCTTCCCTGAGAGTGGCAGGAGGCCTTTGCCACGCGAGTTCAGAAGAGTGTGGAGGGAGGTGGCTCAGAACGTCTCCTCCAGGAGCATGGTGCCCAGGACCCATACTCAATGCCGCAAAAAGTTCAACGACCTCACTCGGGTCGTCAGGGTGAGTGGCTTTTTCTCAATACCTCTCCATCCCTCCATCTCAACCTCACTCTATGGCCAGAGGGTCTTAAAACCCCAATGCACAACACTCATCCAACACCTATGGCCCTTTCATGAAACACACACACACATTCCACACTTTGCATACAGTAAGGGCTATTCACCTATGGGAGGCACATCAGGCAAGACCATGGCTGCATACAGTAAGGGCTATTCACCTATGGGAGGCACATCAGGCAAGACCATGGCTGCATACAGTAAGGGCTATTCACCTATGGGAGGCACATCAGGCAAGACCATGGCTGTATATTTACTCAGATGCTGTCCTTTTTCTTACAGGCCAAGCTGGCGCATAATCGGAGACAGCAGCAACGGACAGGTGGAGGGCGGCCTCAGCTGCAACCCCTCAGCGATCTTGAGGAGCGCGTCCACAGGATTGTGGCAAGCCGGGTGATCGGTCCCGTCGCCACTGGAGACGCCGACCCCGTTCTGGACAGCAATGGTAAGGTCATCACCTTTTTGTCCTCTGTCCTTCCACTTGTCCCTCACAACACCAGCCTTTGACACTTTCAATCCAACTTGCTAACTCGCTGCACTTATTCCTCCCTTACTGCCACCCTGTCCTCACGCTAAAGCCACTCTTGTACCTCCCTGCTTTCAGATGGTGATTCACCAGCTGAGGAGACGGGCCCTGAAGCTGCCACTGGGAGTGATGCTGCAGCTGAGGAGGAAGAGGAAGCCGGAGCATCAGTGCCACCCTCTCCCGAGGAAGCCCATGCCCACACTGGGAACACGCCTTCCCTGGAGGGGAGCAGGGGGGAAGGGTCTGATGAGGGTGAAGCTCCAGGACCCAGCGGGCTGCAGCAACGCCATGGGGGTAGGGAAGAACGGGGGCCTTCTCCCCAGAGGGAGAGTATGCCAGACACTCCTACTGCAATGGACGCAGAGGAGGAGCGGCTGATCGCAGAAATGAACACCCAGGCGGTGGGCATGCACACTGAGCTCATGGGTGCAGTGGGAAGGGTGCCCGAATGCATTGAGTCACTGGCAAGGAGTGTGGAGCACTTCGCTGTAGCACAGGCGGATGCCACACTAACGCTTAGTGCTGCAATTCAGTCACTGGCTGCCGTGATCCCATCTCTGACTGCTCTCATGCAGACTCAGATTGAGGCCACGCGAGCACAGACTGCTGCCAACCTTGATGGTTCGTTCACATGTCCCTGGGGCTGTCACCGCGCCGCAGCAGGCCAGCAATCTGTTCTCCAGCAGATTGCACCGGATGCTGAAGTGCTGCCCCGTGGGAGTGCCAGTGTGTCGGGCGAGCAGGGAGTTGCTGTCCTCTCTCACGATGACAGCATTCCTGCTGCCAACACTGTCACTTCTCCACTGCACTTGCCACCGCCTGTAGGACAGACTGCTGCCGCCCATGCAGAGTTGGTGCAGTCTGCAGCCGGGCCCTCCAGGCCCAGAACTGGTCGAGGCCGTCCTTCAGGGGCATCTGCAGTGTCAGGGTCTGACGAGCAGCAGCCTTCCACCAGCCTTGCTGCAGCCACTGAGGTCCCATTACGGAGGAGCAGTAGGGTTAGAAGGGGGGAAGTGCGCAAGGGTAGGAGATCACCCTCGAAGGGCAAAAAGTAGGAGGTGTGACAAAATGCTGGTCATTTTTTTATTAAAGGTCGAGGTTCATGGTCCAACTTTTGTTTAGTGTTTTGGACATTATCTCCAGGTTGTGAGAACCAGTTATGTTATTGACTGTTTTTTTGTGTTTATTTCTATGAGTTTGTCATGAGGAATTGACACACACAGAGTTTGTAAAATAAATAAGTTTCTGTATTCAAAATATACATGGTTGGTGGTTGGAATTATTGGTGCCTTGGCCGGCTTAGGGGTTGCGTGCTGGGTTCATTAATGTTGTTAGCAATGGCAGAAGCCATTTCCACAGCAGGGGCCCTAGAAGCGGCTTGCTATTAGCCGTTGACGGACGGCCCTTGCAGTTTCACCATTGTGGGCCGCCCTCCCGCCTTGGTGCTGCTGATGATCATCCTCCTCGTCCTCTTCCTCCTCCTCCTCTGGTGGTGCTACAAGGCCTGGTGGCATTGGCTGGGTCCTGAGGATTGCCATGTTATGCAACATGCAGCACACGACTACGAAGTTGGATACTCGCTCAGGTGAGTACTGCAGGGCTCCTCCAGAATGGTCGAGACAGCGGAACCGTTGCTTCAGCACGCCGATTGTGCGCTCAATTTTGTTCCTGGTAGCTTGATGGCTCTCATTGTACCGCAGCTCAGCAGGGGTGTTGGGCGTACGGAGCGGTGTCATCAGCCAGGTGCTCAATGCATACCCCTTGTCCCCGAGAAGCCAACCAACTGGCTGATGTGGTGCCTCGAAAAGTGCTGCAACAGTAGTCTGGTGCAGGATAAAAGCATCGTGGCAGCTGCCAGGATAGTGGGCATTGACAGCGAGTATCAGCTGTCTGTGGTCACAGACCAACTGAACATTCAAGGAATGGAACCCCTTTCTGTTCCGGAATTCCTCGGCATTCTCATGCGGAGCACGCAAAGCCACATGCGTGCAGTCAATGGCGCCCTGCACCATGGGGAAGCCCGCTACCCTCGCAAAGCCCAGAGCGCGGTCACGCTGCTTGTCTGGGGTCATGGGGAAAGAGATGAACTCTCGTCTCCTTTTAAAGAGGGCATTTGTGACCTGCCGGATGCAGCAATGCACCGCGAACTGGGAGATATTGGCGAGGTCCCCAGCAGCAGCTTGAAATGAGCCAGTAGCGTAAAAGTTGAGAGCCACTGTGACCTTCACTGCCACCGACAGAGACGTCCTGGACCTCAGTTGAGGCTGCAGATCTGGCTGCAGCAGCTGGCAGAGCTCAGTGACCACCTCCTTGCTGAATCGCAGCCTTCGCAAACACAGCTCCTCAGACATATGAATGTAGGAGAGCTGTTCACGATATACCCTGGGAGGGTAAGCTCTCCTGTACATACGCCTGTTGGCCCTCCTCCGTCTGGCCATCATTGCCACTCTCTCTCTGCGTCTCTGTGTCCTCCGATTCAGCTGGAGCAGGACGACGCCCCCAATCAGTGCAGCCCCCATAGTCTCTTTGCAAGCAAAGTAATGAAGGACAGCAACTAAAGTACTAGCGAAGTTAGGATCAGTAGGCAAAACTACCTCACAAAGCGTTGAGTCAATGCAGAAGTCTCTCTTTCTCTCTCTCCGAATCTCTCTCTCTCTCTCAGAACGAGTGGTGCAAAAATGTCGACCACAGAAAAAGACAGGAAGAGGCCCCCTTTAAATAGCGCCCCCCCCCAGCCCCACAGCGATTGATAGCGTTCCAGTCTTCCGGTCGTTGGATGCGCCAGGCGGTAAGGCAGGGGGCGCCACTCAATTTCCGCTCCGGGGCTCCACAAGGGCGTTGCACTATGGAATGACGTCACAATCTGCGCGCGCAGGTGGTCGCAGCGGTAAGTTTTAGCGCCGCCGCACAATCTCTAGTTAAGTTCCCGAGCGGCGCAAACATCGCTGCGCCCGGGCGTTAGCGGCTTTGCGCCCATTAGCGCCCTCTTAAGGTGCTAACGGGAGGCGCAACCAACTGAATTTTTACCCCCATATCCCTTAATACTCTTGGCTAGCAAAAATCTATTGATATTAGATTTTAAAATATTAATTGAGCTAGCATCTACTGCTATTTGTGGGAGAGAGTTTTACACTTCTACCACCTTTTCCGTGAAGAAGTGTTTTCTAACTTCTCCCCTGAATGGCCTGGCTCTAATTTTAGGGCTATGTCCCCTTGTCCTAGACTCCTCCACTACCAGAAAAAGTTTATCTCTATCCAACCTATCAATTCCTTTCAAAATCCTAAAAGCCCCAGGACATCACTGCAGGAGTCCCTCGGTGTCCTAGGCCCAACCATCTTCAGCTGTTTCATCAATGACCTTCCCTCCATCATAAGGTCAGAAGTGGGGATGTTCGCTGATGATTGCACAATGTTCAGTTCCATTCGCAACTCCTCAGATAATGAAGCATTCCATGCCCAAATGCAGCAAGACCTGGACGACATTCAGGCTTGGGCTGATAAGTGGCAAGTAACATTCGCGCCACACAAGTGCCAGGCAATGACTATCTCCAACAAGCGAGAGTCTAACCACCTCTCCTTGACATTCAACAGCATTACCATCGCCGAATCCCCCACCATCAACATCCTGGGGGTCACCATTGACCAGAAACTTAACTGGACCAGCCACATAAATACTGTGGCAACAAGAGCTGGTCAGAGGCTGGGTATTCTGCAGCGAGTGTCTCACCTCTTGACTCCCCAAAGCCTTTCCACCATCTTTTTTAAAAACCAGCAAAGGATGACTAAAAAAATAATAAAGAGAGAGAAGATGAATTATGAGAGTAAACTGGCAAGAAACATTAAAACAGATAGTAAGAGCTTCGACAGGTATATAAAAAGGAAGAGGGTAGCTAAAGTAAACATTGGTCCCTTAGAGGATGAGACTGGGGAATTAATAATGTGGAACGGGGAAATGGCAGAGACTCTGAACAAATATTTTGTATCTGTCTTCACGGTAGAAGACACTAACAACATTCCAATAATGGATAATCAAGGGGCCACAGGGAGGGGGGAACTAAAGACAATCACTATCACTAAGGAAATAGTACTTGGTAAAATAATGGGACTAAAAGATGACAAGTCCCCTGGACCAGATGGCCTGCATCCCAGGGTCTTAAAAGAAGTGGCTGCAGAGATAGTGGATGCATTGGTTGCAATATACCAAAATTCCCTGGACTCTGGAGAGGTCCCAGCGGATTGGAAAACCGCAAATGTAACACCCCTATTTAAGAAAGGAGGGAGACAGAAAGCAGGAAACTATAGACCATTTAGCCTAACATCTGTCGTTGGGAAAATGCTGGAGTCCTTCATTAAGGAAGCAGTAGCAGGGCATTTGGAAAATCATAATGCAGTCAAGCAGAGTCAGCATGGTTTTATGAAAGGGAAATCATGTTTAACAAACTTGCTGGAGTTCTTTGAGGAGGTAACGAGCAGGGTGGACAAAGGTGAACCAGTGGATGTGGTGTATTTGGATTTCCAGAAGGCATTTGATAAGGTGCCACATAAAAGGTTACTGCATAAGATAAGAGCTCACGGAATTGGGGGTAATATATTAGCATGGATAGAGAATTGGCTAACTAACAGAAAGCAGAGAGTCGGGATAAATGGGTCATTTTCCAGTTGGCAAACGGTAACTAATGGGGTGCCACAGGGATCGGTGCTGGGGCCTCAACTATTTACAATCTGCATTAATGACTTGGATGAAGGGACCGAGTGTAATGTAGCCAAGTTTGCGGATGATACAAAGATGGGTGGGAAAGGAAATTGTGCAGAGGACTCAGAATCTGCAAAGGGATGTAGACAGGCTAAGTGAGTGGGCAAACATTTGGCAGATGGAGTATAATGTGGGAAAGTGCGAGGTTATACACTTTGGCAGGAAAAATAAAAGAGCAAATTATTATTTAAATGGAGAGAGATTACAAAATGCTACAGTTCAGAGGGACCTGGGTGTCCTTGTGCATGAAACACAAAAAGTTAGCATGCAGGTACAGCAAGTAATCAAAAAGGCAAATGGAATGTTGGCCTTTATTTCAAAGGGGTTGGAGTATAAAAGCAGGGAAGTTCTGCTACAACTGTACAGGGCATTGGTGAGACCACACCTTGAGTACTGCGTACAGTTTTGGTCTCCTTATTTAAGGAAGGATATACTTGCATTGGAGGCAGTTCAGAGAAGATTCACTAGGTTAATTCCTGAGATGAGGGGGTTGACTTATGAGGAAAGGTTGAGCAGGCTGGGCCTATACTCATTGGAATTTAGAAGAATGAGAGGTGATCTTATTGAAACATGTAAGATACTGAGGGGGCACGACAAGGTAAATGCAGAGAGGATGTTTCCCCTCGTGGGGAAATCTAGAACGCGGGGGCACAGTTTTAGAATAAAGGGTCGCCCTTTTAGAACTGAGATGAGGAGGAATTTCTTCTCTCAGAGGGTCGTAAATCTGTGGAATTCTCTGCCCCAGAGAGCTGTGGAGGCAGGGTCATTAAATACATTTAAGGTGGAGATAGACAGATTTTTGCAAGATAAGGGAGTGAAGGGTTATGGGGAGCGGGCGGGGAAGTGGCTTTGAACCCAACATCAGCCATGATCTTATTGAATGGCGGAGCAGGCTCAAGGGGCCAAGTGGCCTATTCCTGCTCCTATTTCTTATGTTCTTATGTACAAGACACAAGTCAAGAGTGTGATGGAATACTCTCCACTTGCCTGGATGAGTGCAGTTCCAACAACACTCAAGAAGCTCGACACCATCCACGGCAAAGCAGCCTGCTTGATTGGCACTGTATCCCCAACCTTAAACATTCACTCCCATCACCATCAGTGCACTGTGGCTGCATTGTGTACCATCTACAAGATGCACTGCAGCAACTCGCCAAGGCTTCTTCGGCAGCAGCTCCCAAACCCACTTCCTCTACTACCTAGAGGATAAAGGCAGCGGGCGCATGGGAACACCATCACCTGCAAGTTCCTCTCCAAGTTACACACCATCCTGACTTGGAAATATATCACCGTTCCTTTATCGTCGCTGGGTTGAAATCCTGGAACTCCCTCCCTAACAGCACTGTCGGAGTACCTTCACCACATGGACTGCAGTGGTTCAAGAAGGCTCACCACCACCTTCTCAAGGGCAATTAGGGATGGGCAATAAATGCTGGCCTTGCCAGCGATGCCCACATCCAAGGAATTAATAATAGATCACCCCCTAACCTTCTATATTCCAGGAAATACAAGCCTAGTTTATGTAATCTCTCCTCATAATCTAACACCTGGATCCCTGGTAACATTCTGGTGAATCTGCGCTGCACTCCTTCCAAGGCCAATATATCCTTTCTAAGGTGCGATGCCCAGAACTGTACACAGTACTCCAGATGTGGTCTAACCAGGGCTTTGTATAGCTGTAGCCAAGCTTCCTTCCCATTATATTCTAGCCCTCTAGTTACAAAGTTCCATTAGCCTTTTGATTACTTTTTGTACCTGACTACTGCATTTTAGTGATCTGTGGAGGTGAAAGTGCAGGTGTGGCATCTCCTGCACTTGCCAGGGGAAGGGGAGTGGGTGTTGGGGGTGATGGAAGAGTTGACCAGGGTGTCACGGAGGGAACAGTTTCTTCAAAATGCTGAAAGGGGAGGGGAAGGTGTGTTTGGTTACAATCACTCATTGTGATATATTTAATTGTGTGTCACTCTTAAGATTAAGCAGCATTTCACACATTGTATTTGAATAGATTTACCCAGCTGTCATCAGGGGATTCTTATTTATGATCAAGATCCAGATTGCCAAACCTGTTTGAACAAATGGTGCTCTGTTTACTTGAGAATGAGAAAAAAAACTCAGATTTTTTTTTTTAAATGAGTGACTCTTTGACAGAATTGGATTTGTACTGTGCCCGTTTTAGTTATAAATCTCAATCCAAAAATATCCTCCAATTTAAAAATGATTGAGATTCCCTCCTAAACTTGAAACACAGTTATACTCTTGAACTGAAAGCGACCTAGACTGTCTTAGGCACGACTATTTCTCGTGTTCTGCTTTGTCCTTCTCTGGCCTGCAAAGCCATTTTTATTAATACCCGAGGTATCAATATCAGGGAAACAGTGCATAAATATGAAGTGTTGCTATTTTAAAAAAAAAGTAGTGATAGACAATAAAAGAAAGCAGGAACAACAACAGAAAACTCTGGAAAAACTCAGCAGGCCAGGCAACATCCGTGGAGAGAGAAACAGAGTTAACGTTTCAGGTCGAAACCCTTCATCAGAACTGAGAAAAAAGCAGGAAATGAAACAGAGAAAAAAGCAAGGGGGAGGCTGGGGGGAGGAATAAAAGAACAAAAGGGGTGGTCTATGGTAAGTAGAGACATTAAGAGATGCTCAAGGCAAGACGAGATGGTAATGGGACAGGTTAAGAAATAAAAGGTGGCTAGAAATGTGAAGTGTGAAATGCTGGCAGAATGAGAGACAGCTGCCGTAGGGGGAGAGAGAGAAAAAAAAGAAAGCAGGTCACAGCTTGAACAATGCATTAAGCGAGCGATTACCACTCACAAACGAGTGGCTTGTCCCAGCTCTGCAATTGAGGGGGAGAAGAAGCAGTGAAAGTAGCAAAGTGAAACAGGCGCGGGAGCGCGCGCGTTAGACCGAGGTTGCGGGCGCGCGAGAGAGAGAGACGCTGCAGCGGAAGGTGACGCAGTCGCCGAGGCAGTGATGCGGCGCGTCAATGAGTTCCGGGTGCGAGTGTTGAGCGGAGTGAGCGGCGCGAGCTGGCGGTCGGGGCAGTGGCTGGACACCCACTTCATGTCATAACAGTCGGGCTCAGAGAGCGGCCGGAAAC
The DNA here is from genome assembly GCA_030390025.1 of Squalus acanthias. Lineage (NCBI taxonomy): Eukaryota > Metazoa > Chordata > Chondrichthyes > Squaliformes > Squalidae > Squalus > Squalus acanthias. Next base: position 125,335,805 of record CM059428.1, read on the forward strand.
CGCACCGCCTCCTTCAGCCGGTAAGGTCTCGGCGGGGGGCCGGGTTTGTTACTGCTGAGAGTCCAACTGTTTGTATTTATAAACCTGGGGTTGGGTTGATGAGAGCCGCAGCCCTCTCTCTTCTCCCTCCCCCGGACTGTTCCTGTCATTAAACTCGCTGCATTTTAAAATCCAAAATGGCGTCTCCCGTCTGCGTAGACTCGGCAGCAAAGCGCAGGTATAGAGAGAAATAGAGGGAGGCCGGCGGGTGTGTGAGACCGGCGGCGAGGTGAAGGCCGCGGGTGGGAAGAGGTCAGTTAATGTCGCAGGGAGGGTTGCTGCTGCTGTGTTGTGGTGAGCAGCAGCCCGAGGTCCCGGCCGGCCGGCTCCCAATGGCTGCTGCCGCCTCCTTCCCTGGGCCTGAGTGTTTTTGTTGCAAGTCAGGGATGACGTCAGCGGTGTAACTAGAGCAAGCGGCGTCTCTCTTTTAGTTGTAATTATTTAAAACTTTTATCGTTGATTGTAGGTTTACCTGTAAAAGGAGGGATACGAGGTATGTAACAATCCTTCTATTTGTACTGTGGCGAGCCAATGGGCTAGTGTCCGCAGTTGATGTAGTTTCTCTGTACCTTTGGAAGTAATTTCGCGAATCGCATTAAGTCACACAGGAGGGTGCCAAGAATCGGCATGCAAAACGAATCAGCATTTTTTTATTTAAAAGCTAAATATCCATTGTTACCCAGCTGGTATTGAAGCATAACTATATTTTAGTCGCTTGAAGATTAGATTGTCAAATACCTGAATGTACTAATGTAGCGTTAAACAAAATTAGGAGCTCAATTACTACTGGGTCAAAATTCTGTCCAGAATTGGATGGCAAGGAGCTACATGGATCCTATTGACTGACAACTTTGGGTGAACTGAAGTTATCGTCCTTAACCAGGCAAAATTCTGCAGAAGCTGGAAATCTGAAATAACTGACTGCTGGAAACACTCAGTGGATTAAGCAGCAACTGACTATATAACTCGTGAGAATAATAAGACAGGTTCAATCTGATTCTTTGATTCATTCCTAATTATGGTGCTAGTTGGAATTTCTAGAAGTCTTGCTAAAATAAGCATATTTCAGTTCTGGTCACTGGTAGTTCCAATTAAACTGCAACCATCTTGCTTTAGTCTGAAGTCTTTTTCTACCTGGATTTTTGTGATCCTACTCTGTGCTGCTTAAAACATGGCCTAATCATCTTCAATGCACCAAATAGTATTGTGCTTTTGAAAGGAATTTACTTCCCAAGATCCTTTTCTCCTTCACTGTCTTTGATTTTTGTTGAATTAGGAGTGGAAGAATGCAAATGTTTACCAGCTTCTAAGTCTTTCCATTTTCAAGCAGGATATGCTAATTATTTTCTTGGGGAAAATCTTAAGTGGGAGTTTGTAAATGACAGCCAACAACTAAAAAGTTTAATTGTAGGGTAGCAGCTATATTGCACCAATTACATTTTTCTAAGAAAATGTAAAAAGAAAACCGTGCCCTTTAGATGGGCACAATACTGGGCATCTACTGAATAGGCTGCTAGGATTTTCAACTTAGAATGAGACTGCTTGAAATTTAAGGGAAAAAATAAGTGTGTTCTTAAAGTACTTGCTATTTCTATTAATTTCTACACACTGACTACAAAATAAACAGGTTTACTACTATCTAGTATGTAACTATACTGTTCTTGCAGCTATAAGCTGTCTTTGTTTGATAGTTAAAGACTATAGAAGCCTATTAAATACAGTTAACTGTGTAGCTAGTCAGGTGCTAGAACAAGCATCTCCAATACTGTGTGGTTACTGTACAGACTTGTTCTGTAAAGAAAGTTACATGATGTTTGTACCAAATTAATTCACTATTTTAGTTTTATCGGTCAATTAATTTTGTTTTTAACCTACTTACGCTCCTTGTTGCTAAAACTATTATGACTCTTACCTCTTAAGTTGGTTATAAACCATTTATACAAATCCTATTGATTTGTAATCTACACTATAGTTTCTCATTCTCTTATATAATGGGTAAATATAAATTATGTTTATGTTTGAAACTTGTATTAAAGAGCCATTTTGTAAGTTGCTAGAAGCTGGCTAGAATTCATTTCATATGTACTGCAGATCCTACTAGTAAATGCAGCAACAGTTTGTTGAAGTAGTAGGAAATTTGGCTCTTTTTTCACCTCTTCAAACACTGGAAAACTTTTTGAAGTCAGGATTATGAGCAGCTGCAATATAAAGTATTCAACTTTGATATTTACAACTGATGGCATGACCGATAATTCTGTATGTTGCCTCCTGCAGTTACAGATGCTAAAACTATTTTTCATGGGCAGGTTTAAGATGACTTCCAAAAACCTTTTAAGACAACTTGATAAACTAACATTATGTGCAAAACATAGCCTGGATTTAGGTTTTGGCTTTCTATACACATTTTGGGACACCGTTAGCATTCAGATTTCATGTCTACAGAACAGCACATTTTAAATGAGTCACTTTAGATGTCACCAGAAATTTGGCCTTTAATTCAACATTTAATGAAGTTGCCTTAGCTCGTGTGGTTTTATTTACAAGGATTCATATTGGGATATGTGATAACCTAATGTTGGAAGTAATTACATTTTGTCCTTGGTTTTTATTTTTATGCCTGCTCCATATTTATAATTTTTAAAAAAAATAATGTTCCTGAGTCTTGTCTGCTCTTGCACTACATTCCCAGCCTGGAATGCCCATCCAGCTCTGCTCTTTATCCAGGCTTTGACACTCTACTTCTTGACCTGTTAATGTAATAATGCAGTATTCCACATTTTTAAATATTACACTTGGAGTCTTCCTGCCACGAACTTTACTGCTTCATTTGTTGGCTTGGAGGCCCAGCTCTGCTCTCCAACCCAAATGTGCCCTGCAACTCATCTGTTATACATTGAAGTAATACATAGAAGTTACAACATGACTTTAACTCTGCTCTCTGTCCACTTCTCTATGGCTGCTTTGGCCCAGCTCCTCTGTGGTGCCCTGTTCCTTCACTCTCCTGTGGTTCCCTCTTTCTGCTTCAGCCTCTATCTCTCTGCTTCCTTCAGCTGTTCTATCCCTCTGCTGCTCCATATCCATTCCTCAATCTAAGTCTACTCTCTATTTTTCAAACCATAACCTGTCCTATCCTACAGTCTAATTTTACCAACGGCTACATTCTCCACTGCCACCAGCAGAAAGGTGGGTAAATGAAGTTGAGGTACAGATCAGTCGTGATCTAATAGAATGGTGGAGCAGGCTCGAGGGGCTGAATGGCCTACTCCTGTTCCTATGCTCCACCCCTAATACTCACTGTTAATCTCCAAACTATTCATTTCCCTGACCTACACACTTATCCCCAAAATAGCCATTATTCCTTCAGTACCCACCATCCAAACTTTCCCTCCCCTTCAGCTACCTTCTCACTAACCACTCCCTCAACTACTCATTACCTCATACCAATGCCCTTCCCCCAATACTAACCACACCCTCCACAATTACTCATTTCCCCCATTAAATCTTTTACTATCTTAAATATTTACTACCTTGAGCATTGTTTATAGTACTCCTTGTTCCCTCAATTAATCACTACTGCTCCCTGCCACTTCACTACTTAATGCTGTACCTCAATTACTCTTGTCTCCCAAATCCACAATATATTCCTCCCCAAACTCCGTACATCTTGCTACTATGTTGTCACAAATCCAACACACACCCTCTTAATCACTTACGGCCAACATCACATCACATTTACTTCCTTATAAAGCACAATGCCCTCTGACGTCCCATCAGCAATGGAAGATCCCCAAGCATTTTTTTAATTCCATTTAATTGTTATGGTTTTGGTGTACTACCACTGGGCTGTCAATTAGATGTGTTAAGGACAGGTAGCTGTTACTGCGAAGAACCACTAAAGCTGTTTCTCAAATGACCTGACCTGCAACAAGAAGCTAATTACACTGATTTTTCCATTTGTCTGTTTTTTAAGACTGGTGTGCTGCAACTTGTGCTGCTGTGACATGGTGTGTCATAGTGGTTAAGAAGTGGGTTCTCGCCCAATATCTCATGCCGAGCTGCTGATCACAAGCATTGCACCAAAATGTTTCTCTACTCAGCTTCATTAAGCTGCCTGGAAAAAGGTTGACATCCATTCTTTCAGTGGAGGATTTAAAAAAAAAAAAAAAAATCCATCAAAAATCTATCCTCAGAAGTACTATGAAACAAAAGTTGAATCTAATAATGGTGGGTTGCTTCCCCTATAAATCTTTGTAGCTTGAGGACCTGAGCTGTCTTCCAGTATGTGAAAGCAAACTTTTAAGTTTGAATGTAGATTGATTGGGAACTGTTACATTACAAAGTAGATTGCAGGCCATCGATTTTCAAGCAGTCCATGTGCATTTTATTTGCGGCATATGTTAGTTTTTCTTTTGCATCAAGATATTATTTAACATGCTGATGTCTTGTTCTCAATGTCTCCTAAGTTTTCTAATCTAACAGTATTGAAATGGCTTCAAAGAACAAATGTTATTGATAAGAATCTTTGGTGATGTAACCTGCCTAATGCTACTGTTTTGTAAGAGTTATTTAGTGCAGCTAGATTGTTGCAAATGAGATGTTCCTACAGGAACAGTCTGGCTGAGAGCAGACATTCCAAAAACAAGTTCAGCTGCTGTAGCCGAGTGGTTGCATCACAACTTAATATTGTCATAAGGAATATTCTATTCCCATTAGCACATTTCTTTCCTTAGCTGCCTCCTTCTGCATGTGCTGGAGTATTGTTCCATGGGTGCTGACAGCTTTCCAGTAGCTTGCCTTAGTGTTAATTCATGAACGAATCTAAATGGTTGGTGTAGGTGGGATATTCAAATAATGTGCGTTGCCACTGAGTATGATCTTGTCTACTTAAGGGTCAGAGGATAGTGGTGTTCAGTAGTTGGAATCATGGCTAACTTTGTTTTTTTTTTTAATCAAGATTCATCAGATCAGCCCTAACTTTTTAATGTCTTGATTGCAGTATAATGGTCCAATTTTTTGAGTCTGCTCTGTGTCCTGCATACATTATTTTGTTGCAATGAGTGGCTATAGAATTCTGAGACTTCCTGATTTTTGCCCTTTTCTGGTCATTTTATAAAACAAAAGCAGCGTGCTGCTATTTTACCTTTTTTGCATATAAATAAAACCTTTCCAAGTTAAAGCAACATAACCGTTTACTAGTTAACATTTATGAAATCAGGAACCAGTCTTCACTTCAAATCATTCACAGTAGAAAAAATTAAGAAGCAGTCTTACCAATTGATCTGATGAACTCTTGCTTTCAATTTAATTCATTTTTCCCAGTCTTAATTAAGCTTTGTTTTCCCAATTACTTCCATACTAGATTTAGTGACTAGTAATGAGCCAGATCTAGTAAGCAATCTGACGGTAAGGGAACATTTTGTGAACAGTGACCATGATTGAATTTGATGTAAAGGTTTGAGAGGGAGAAGAGTGAGTCATAAACTAAAGTTTTAAACTTGAGTAAGGCTGACTTCGAAAGAATGGGACATAAACTGACGACAGTAAACTGGGCTTAATTGTTGACCGGTAAACCTACAGACACAGTGAGAGGTATTCAGAGAAGTATTTGGTACAATACAAGACAAGTATGTACCCCAAAAGGCAAATGCGCCACTTGTTTAGTTAGGCAACAATGCTCAACAAATGAGGTAAGATGCAGTATAAAGCTAAAAGAAGAGGCTTGCAGCAATGCGAAGAAAAGTGGAAATCCAGTAGACTGGGAGAGCTATTAAAAAGCAACAAAGGGTCACAGAGTATTAAAAAGGAATATGAAAAAATGCAAGACTACTGTCAGTTAAAATATTTAATGAAGAATCATCCAGTATCTTGGGGAAAATGTCGCAAACTCTTTTATCACTGATGTCATGCAAATAAATTATAGACTGGAGTGATGTTGCCTCTATTCCAGCTGTGTGGTTTTTAACAGATTTTTCTGAAGGTCAGTGTAGTGAGGAGCACCTGAAATAAATAGTGTAATTATATTCAGAAAGTATTAGAATTTAACAAATGAGATGCAAATCATTAAATGTATGTTATTCCTTGGCCATAATGTGGTTCAGGAATTTTAAAGTGGTGTGATTGTAGGAGGAAAGAAAGCTGGAGGTGAGGAATTCCCAATTCTGGGACTCTGGGGAAAGACTAAGTTGGAGTGGGAGGCTGTGTAATGAGCATGTATTTATGTATTAGAGTGGTGGAGGTTAGAAGTAAGGTAGGATCCATCAAACAAGATGGATCCTGTATTTTGTGCAGCAGTACAAGAAGGGTGTTGGAGCCTTCCCCAGTTATAGAAGGACTATTGAAGTCCTTGGTGGACTTTGGACTTTATATAGAGCATGAAGAATCATCTATGCAAGAAAGAGGAAACTGCATTTTGGAGGCAATTTTAGCAATGTCATTGCATGAAGGATGGAGCAAAAAACTAGATAGGCATGAACAGAGCTTTGCTGATGGACTATATAGTAACTTGCTTAAAACATGTCATGTCAGACCTTGTCATAATCTTGAAATGCCCAAGGTGGTAATAAATGATTTGCTGTTTGATAGAGTTTCTGAGACAAGATCACCAGTGGAATAACCACACTGGCTCACTTTCTCGCTCTTCTCCCACTACCTTGTTTGTGTAGCTGATATGCAGTAGAGCAAAGCAAGCAATATTTCAGTGACGTTGGACTTTTATATAAAAAAAAAAAGTTTTTAGTAATATCTGCTTTCAGACTCTTGTTTCAAAGCTGACTTTCCCCAAGCCTGAAGTGCTGAAACTAATTGTAGCATCCTAATTCCAACCCAGCTGAGATCAGCTAACTCAGAACAGACCAAGTATGCTGTCTGAGACAATCTTAGTCTGTGTTGTTCAGTACTACACAAAGTGGTGCATCTGCCAACTGAGCAATTGGAAGCTCCAGAACCACCACCTGTTTGACGTGGTAAGAGATGGATGTCCAGAAAGGACCAATTCTAAATATTTGAGCTGATTTTCTTTTTCCCCTCTTTATGCTTATTTTTCTTCCAATTCTGTAACTTTTGAGACATTTCACTTTTTGCATCTTTAGTTCTTGAAGGTAATCAAAGCACATAGCTGTTGAAGGGAGTCTGCTGGCAATTTGGAAGAATAAAATTAACAAATGACTGGGAGAAAAGAGTCTTGTGGTAGAAATGTATGGAGACGTCTTGAAGGAATGAAAAACTTCTTAGTTGCTGGGAAATAGTTTTACTGTGCATATACTTGTCCACTAGGAGCTTAAGCTGCTTTTCTCAGGAAGTGATTTCAGTTGGGTAAAATCAAAGACGGCTTAGATTTTATGTGAGGGGGGGGGGGGGAGGTTGTCTTCAGTTCTGAGAAAGGGCATACACTCTAACTTGTCTTTACTCTTTACAGATGCTGATTAACCTGCTGTAGATTTCCAGCATTTCCTACTTGTTTCAGATTTCTAGTTTTTGTTTTTTTCAGTATCTGATTAGCTGAAAGGCCTTTTCTTGTTTTTGTATCTTTTTCCATTATCGGAGTAATTATGCTACAGGAATGGGCCATTTTGGAGCTTATTTTCCCATCCCAACAAAACCCTAAGCTAGGTTATTTGAAGTATTTTTACATTAATTGATGGTTTACCATTGCTTCAAAAAATTTCTTGTTCTTTTTTAGCCTAAAACTGACTAGGAGACCAGGAGCGAGTACTAGTTTGGCACAAGTGAATCTGGTGACTAATTAGGACATGGCAAATCGGGGAGGTGCAGCGAGACCCAATGGACCAGCTGCTGCTAACAAAATCTGCCAGTTCAAGCTTGTTCTACTTGGAGAGTCTGCTGTTGGCAAATCTAGTTTAGTGCTTCGTTTTGTGAAGGGACAGTTCCATGAATATCAAGAAAGTACTATTGGTGGTAAGTTTTACTTTACTGAGGATTTACCTTTTAGTCTTTAGTGTAATTGTATTTAAATAACTAATGTTTTTTCAGTATGAATGTTTGTACTGTGTGTGCTATACATCCATTTTTCCCCACCCCCTTTCACAGATAAACATCTCCATGCCATTTTCAGAAGGGAGGGTGAGAAAGTGGCAACTTCCTCCAAAGTTTAGCACTGGCTCATTTACTGCCCTACAGAATGTACAGCAATGGCTGAAAGTGATAAAACGTGTTTTTCTCTTGGGAAATACTGCACAAAATAAGCAGCCTAGATGACAAATGATCAAACTTCTTTAGCATGTTAGAGACATTGCTACTTTATTTGTGCAGGGAACAATTGTTACTTTGTCTTTCCTTTGAAGTGCTAGCCCTGCTAAGAGTTACTCTGGATTTTGAACTCTATTATGGTGGTCAAATGGCATTGACATGTCAACTAACTGCACTCATGCCTTGCCCACCAACACTTGGGCTTCAGGCTTTTGATGAGAGACTTGGGGCATAGGTCAGCTGTTGCCTCACAAGGAGTGACAAATCTGGGACAAGGCTTGGGTGAAAGACTATTTACCAGCCAGCCTGGATCACGCAAAATCTGTGGCAGAGACCCAGGAAAAGCTCACTTGGTTGGAAATTGTACAAGAAAACGTGTAATGTAGAAAAAGTATTTTTTTTATAGCAGTATGATCAGAGTATCAGGAACGTGAAGTCTGCCTATATTCATTTGGGGTTTAGATCATATTTTGTAACAAATTGTTTAAGCTACTTAAAGGAAACACTTTTGCAACATTGCCTGCCTCTTTCCCCCCTCCTCACCTCTACCACCAGTAAAGTCCCATATTTTTGTCACCTCAAAACTTGACTTCTTGCAACACAATCCTTGCTGATTTCTTGAGCTTCTTCTTTCGAACACCTACTTAAATAAACTCCCAACTAGTCCAAAACTCTGCTGCACGCACATCTCACTCATCTATCATCGTATCCTCACCAACCTCCATTGTTTCCAATTGCACCAAATACATGTTCCTCTGTCACTTTGTCCTGACCCAGCTCTGCAACCTGCTCCAGCCCTATGTCAGCCAGCAGCCTGGTCTTCTGACTTTGGTTACCTCTCCTAGGTGTTTCTTACTTGGTGACCAAGCTTTCAGCTGCCTCGCTCTAATCCTTAGGAGCTCCATAAACCTCTTCACATTTCTACTTCCCTCAAAACCTCTTTTCAAACATGTTTTTGGTCAATTCTACTACTACTTAGTCTTATTTTCTTGTATGCGTAGTATCTTGAAATGGTTCATTTTGTTGAAGCCGGTATGCCATTATCAAGCTCTACCAGGGCTTGCTGCACTGTGGCAAAACCACCCATTACCCTAGGAACATCCCGGAGAGCAAAGATAACCCCAGAGTCCTTTTCTCTATTACTGACCGACTCCTTGACCACCACCTCCCTGCCTCCCACTCTTGCTTCTAAAGTGCAAGGAGCTTGTGGATTTCTTCGTGACCATCCGATCACCCTGTTGCATGTCCCCTAAGCCTAACCCTCCTATGCTCCCTGTTACTGGAGCCCTCAATTCCTGTCTCTTTCTAGTTTCTCACCCATCTACACCCATACCCTTTCCTAGCTCATCTCATTCATGCTTCCTTGACCCTATTACAATGAAACTCCTGTCCGTCCAGCTTTCTCCTCACCCTCTCCTCAAAATATCCACCCTTAACGCCTCTGTCCTCACTAACTACTGCCCCATCTTTTCTATTGAAGTTCTTGAAAATGTTGCCTCTCTGTTCCTTGCCCATCTCTCCCGCAACTCTCTGAATCCCTTCAATCAGGTTTCCACCCTTCCCCACAGCATCAGAACAGCCCTAGCCAAAGCCACAAATCACATTCTTTTTGATTGTGACCATGGTGCATTAATTTTTCTTAGACCTCTGCAGCCACCGATGCAGTTGACTGCATTGTTCAAATTTTGTTTTTAAAAATGTTCTTTATATCCCACTAATGGGCCCAGCTCCAGTATCCCTGTGATGTGCCACACCAGTGTAGATACGGCAGAGTTATTGTACACTATTTGCTGAATGCCTAATGAGGTCCAGAAATTGCATTTTAATGCATCAACAGATTGACTCTGCATGCTTTTGGTATAAGTTGGGGAGTGTTTTGGGATATCTTGAGGACGTGACATGTACTAATTAAATGCAAGTCTGTCTTTTTTTGTCTTTTCTCACTCTAGTATATGCACTCTTATTGCATGGAGATCTAAGGAGATATAGCAAAAATAAAACATTTGTACAAAACAGGCCTTTTAGACCAAGCTTCAACCAATGATATATCAGAAATAATTTTTAAAGAGTTGTATAAATTGCACAATTCAGTCATCTGTTACTTTGTCCCATTGTTATAAATTATTACTGTTTTCTCAAAGCAGAGTTATGGCCTTTGCAGTTCTGTGTAACAACCAGTACAAAAAATGAGATCTTAATTGTGTGCAAACAAATCAGGGTGCAAAGCCATTCAAATCATTGAAACTTTGCTGCTCTTGTACCCAATTGTAGCATCCAGCTCTATTTTGAATCGTCTCAATATTTTTGCTTCTACTGGCAGATTGTTTCAAACATTTCACTCCAAGAAGTTCTTTGTTTTTAATTTCCATTTATGCCGTATCCTACTTTTCACACACTGAAGTAATTTTCTGGGTTTACCTTATCAATATTTTATATATTTTGAAATTCCCCATAACTGCCTTTTTAGTCCGTGAAGCTTGTACATCTCATCTTTCCTAATAGATCACCATCTTTACAATTGGGATCAGTTTACTTTCTTTGGTCATTGTACCTTTTCCAGTGTGTGTGTGTAACAACTTTGTGGCATGATGTCCAAAACTGAGGTACTCTTGTATAGTCTGACCAGTGCATTGTGAAGCTTGAATGTAACTTATTTTAGACTTGTATTTTACTGTATATATCTTAACATCTTATCAACTTTACAAAAAAACATTTGCCACATTGAAAGTAATGTATCTGCTGTAATCCCGGTCTTGCTGCACTAATTCATTTTATTTCATTTTGTGCAGTTTAAAAAAAAAAAAAAAATTTACATGACCAAAGGCAGATGAATAATAGTTAATGTAACCAGTTAAAATGTAAAAAAAATCAACGTAATAAATTCTCCACATCCTGCCAGAAAAGCAGTTAAGTTTTGCTCCACTAAGGCTTAATCTTTGGGGCTCATGTTTGACTCTGGGGCTGCTGTCTGTGCTCCTCGTATGGCCCTGAGTATCGCCTGAGGAAGAGAGTGTTTGAAGACCAGGACCTCAAGCCCAGCACCAAGCTCATGGTCTACAGAGCAGTAGTGATTCCCACCCTCCTGTATGCTTCAGAGACATGGACCATGTACAGCAGGCACCTCAAAGCACTGGAGAGGTATCACCAACGCTGCCTCCGCAAGATCCTGCAAATCCATTGGCAGGATAGGCAGGCCAGCATCGAAGCTTTGACCACACTTGATCAGCTCCGATGGACGGGCCACATTGTCTGCATGCCCGATACGAGACTCCCAAAACAAGCACTCTACTCTGAGCTCTGACACAGCAGGAGAGCCCCAGGTGGGCAGAGGAAACGCTTCAAGAACACCCTCCAAGCCTCCTTGGAAAAAGCACAACATCCCCTCAGACACCTGGGAATCCTTGGCCCAAGACCGCTCAAAGTGGAGGAGAAGCATCCGGGAAGGCGCTGAACACCTCGAGTCTCTTCGCCAGGAGCAAGCGGAAGCCAAGCACAAACAGCGGAAGGAGTGCACGTCAACCCAAGCACACCACCTACCCGCCCCTTCAACCACCGTCTGCCCCACCTGTGACAGAGACTGTAGGTCCCGCATTGGACTCATCAGTCACCTGAGAACTCATTTTTAGTGTGGAAGAAGTCATCCTCGGTTCCGAGGGACTGCCTAAGAGAGAGATGGCCCTAAGCAAAGTCATGAAAGGTGCATTTTTGTTCTCGCTGAGTCCTGCTCTGCTGCTGACTTAGTCACCCCAAAGCCTTGAGCACCCCAACGGCACCTGGTCCATTCTGACTGGCAGCAACATGTTCCCAGGCCACCCTGACTTGTCTGTTTCTGGACATTGGGCTGCTCTCTTGTCTGCCCAGATCCTGGCCCATTCTTAGCTGTCAGGTGCACATGCACTTATTAGTATGTATGTATTGCAATCGGCAAATGGTTAAAAGCACTTAACGCTGAATACTGGCTTCAGGCTGGGAATGCAGTGGGGTGTAGACGGTGCCTTACAGCTGGGAACAAAGCCAAGGAGTGGTCTGATAGCCAATGATGATCTGGAGCACACTTCTCGTCCCAGTACTCCCATGCTCTGGGACCCTCTGCCTCCCAGTGCTCAAAGATTTTAGATTTCCCCTTCTGAGCCACCATCCAATACTACCAGGCCAGCACCCCCCCTTTTCACCCACAATTGCTGCTACGCTCCACATATCTACCTTCAGTCTGCTGCATGAAGCCTTTCATCATCCTGGGTGTGGTTTTTTAAAGAGTAAGGAGTAAATACATGAGTTAAAATTTATGTTTCTTTACCTAAGACAACTCAGTTACAGTTTTCACAGAAGAGTCACATGATTTGATCCCTGAAACAGTTTAAAATCTAGTACAACATAATAAAAATAGAATTTGATTTATTCAGTCCCCATAAATCAGTGGCCCCAATAATACATTGTGTTATATGGCATAAACACCCCTATTGCCCTATTTGTGAGTTGTTCTCTTCCACCCCACCCCCCCAAAATGATAGAAAACAAACTGAAAGATGAAGTTAAGGTTTTTGAGTAAAGGTTGCTAGTGTAACTAAGCACCTGTTTAATAAGTATTTAATTATGCAGCTGAGCTAGCTATTTCACAGTACCAAATCCCGACATTTCCGTCCCCAATGTCTTTTCCCCTCTTACCCCCACCCCCCACAAGGTGCTGCTAAACCTCAGGATCTCCCCCTTCTCACTCACTACAAGCAATGTCACGGGTGGAACATCACATTCTGTTATCAATGTAAAACAATCTTAAAATGCTCGGTGTCTCCGAACTGTAACTAGAACCTGATGAGCACATTCCAATCTGCAAAGTTTCCTGACCAAACTTCTGAGTTGCTTCCAGCAATTAGATTTTCTGGCTTTAAAGGGACAGGCTATCTGAGACACAGTGCCACCTCAGCAGCAGAATAATATAACATATCTGATTTGCAGTAAGCAATACCATGGAAGATCTGTTTGTATACATATCTATATAATTCTGCGTTTCTGAATCTAGGTCATTTATGTAACTTAGAAACACTAATGGCCGAGCCCTGAGGTACCCCACTTAGTAGTACTTTTCCCTCTCCTTGCCTGATGTATCTCCTCTAACTGGTACTCATTGCTTCCTATTCTTCAGCCAGTTTCTTATGCATTCCTAGGGTTTACCCAGAATCCACACAGCTTTGAGTTTAATGGTGAGAACTTTATCAGAAGCTTTTTGGAAGTCTAGGTACACCACATAGGGCTTACCACAGTCCACTTGAGTTGTCACTTCCTCAAAGAAGCTGAGGTTGGCCAGGCAGGATCTTCCCCTTCTGAATCCATGCTGACTGCTGTTAGCTAAGTTATTGTTCTGCAGCTTACACCTGATCAATTCCATTATTTTACATGGAATGGAAGTAAGAGTAATAGGTCTGTAGTTGCCTGTCTCTGTGTTGCCTATTTTGAATATGGGCACCACATTAGGCTGTTTCCAATCTACCTCCCTAGTGTAGTGTAACTCTCATAATGATCGTTGGTGCCTCACGAATCTCCTTCCTAGTCTCTCTCAGCATTCTGGGATTAATACCATCTGTACATAGGGATTGTTTTGAGCCCATTTAGCCTGTCTAGAACTTTGCTTTCATATCTGGTGAAGTAATTGGAGAAGAATGTTGCTCATGTTTTCCCTTTTATATTAAAATCGTGCATCTGCAAGCACTTCCTGCCTATGAAACCTTACTTTGCCACACTCTTGTACCTTCCTTTCCCCATTATAAATTTCTATGGCCACATTTAGAATGAAAATTGTGTAAATTTGTCATGCTATAATTATATCCTCTCGCCAGTGGTGATGCTGTAGCACCTTAGTTTTGAATCTCCTAGCTCCTCAATCTGTATCCATGTCTCTGCTTCCCAGATTGCCATAAATTTTGTTATTTAGCTATAAATAATGACAACGTATGATTTTTAAAATGGGAACTGAATTACAGCTGTCCATCTTGGTCCAAATATTCCCTTGTCATCAAATCCAGCTTTACCTCAAGTCTACACTCGGACTTGATTCTGTGTGCAACGCCATAGTAGATTGACTAGTAGTATTAAAAAATCTTTCCTGTAGAGTAAGTGTCATATTTCTGTCATGTCTGCTTGCCCAGGGTTCCCCTTCCAGATCTTGGGGCTATCCTCTCAATATGACTAAACTAGATCCTCCCTCCCCATTCCCCAGTACTACTACACACAGTAGCTGCAGCCTGGAACTTTTTCCTACAATATTTGTCTCCACCTGGGCTTTGAAGAAAAGGTATGTATGAAATTAATTGAGCATGCAATCAAGGATACTAGTTTACAGTTTCTATGCAAATATCAACATAATTGTGGAATATGATCCTGAAACTACCACCAACACTCCCAAGTTCTGTGAATAAATCAAACTGCTTTTATTATCCAATCAATAATCCTGATAACATAATATATGTTGGATAAAACAGCATTTTCTTTGACTTGCTGTCAGCAATGATATATATATATATATATATATATATATATATAAAAATCTCACACCCTTATTTTAACCTTAAGCTCAGTCTGAATAGTTGGATAGCACTTTAAATCTGATTGTGACACAGTAGAATGTGTTGTATATAATCTTTTAAATCTTCAGAAATGGTCATTAAGATTCTGGTAATAGACGATCTTGCTTTGTAAGGTTCACAATAATAACCAGTTGGAGTGATTACATTTTCTGCAAATGTCACTGAAGAGAAAGCAATTAAACAAACACATTATTTTGCATACCCAATTAATGTACTATACTATTTTGAGCCCTTAGTTTTTAGTTTCAGTATTGTAATCTGGTTTTATTTCCTTCCTATATTTTGGTATGATTTTTGGGGTGGATATTCAATAACCAAAGTAGTGCAATTGTGGTGTTCTTGGGCTAATTAGTAAGCAATGGTCGCCTTTGTTGAATGCGGCCTCGTCAGAAACTCCCGCAAAAGGGAGAGATCATGAGCCTAATAGCAAACTCTTGCGACCCGAATGTTTAGGTACCTAGTCTCTGACTATTTTCTTAATGGCAATCTGGTACACTATCCCAGATTTTTTTCAATGTACAATGTACAATGTTCAATAAATATTGTGTAAATGAAAACGGTTACATAAAACAAACACATTTTGTACCTGTCAGTGAGATAAGTAAAGATTTCGTGCTTTGCTGTCAAATTTTGTTTCTGTAGTGTCCACTTTAGAACTAGTCAAATTTTTAACTGCACCACCACATTAACACGCTAATGCATTATTTTGTTTTAGCTGCTTTCCTAACTCAGACTGTGTGCCTGGATGACACAACTGTGAAATTTGAAATATGGGATACAGCGGGACAAGAAAGATATCACAGCTTGGCCCCCATGTACTATCGAGGAGCACAGGCTGCCATAGTGGTATACGACATTACAAATGATGTAAGTGGAATTCTTCTTCTTAGGCAGTCCCTCGGAACCGAGGATGACTTGCTTCCACATTAAAAATGAGTTCTCAGGTGACTGATGAGTCAATGCAGGAATTATACAACATGCAGCTACATTCTTAATTTTGGCAAAGTATTCCAAAGATTTAAATTGACTGAGAATGTTATGCTTCCAGTAAGTGTACAGAATTCAAACTTGTTCATTTCACTTAAGGCACCAGTCTATAGAGTGTATTTTGTGACTAACAAGTGCAGCTTCTTATTTTATTGGGTTTATGAAAGGTACTAAAATGTTAAGATCCTATGTGTGATGTAGGAAGCACCAAATTTGGGCAAAAGATTCAGCTGAACTATCTGCTGCTATTACCAATTAAGAACAAAAGGCTAAAGAGAAGAATTTTTAATTGGTGGAACTACTTTAAGCAAATGGGTCAAGTGTGTTGGGGTGTCCATGGAATAGCAAAGTAAATGGAAGATGATGGATTGAAGTTAGGAGCTAAAAACTGAATAGGGTAATTTCAGTGCTTTGAGAATTTGATTGAAGAACCATATTACTTGAGATGCAGAGTTAAAAGTATGGCAAGTATGACCGTTGCTATGTGGGAAGGGGAAGATTCTCCCAGAATCGTGCCTATCTCTCTGTTCATCAACTTGTAACTCAACACTTGCTGATTTGTTTCATTCTTTGTTTTGATTTTTTTTCTAGATTTTCCTTTGTCCACTTCTTAAAGGGAAAGTAGAGTATAGGTTAGAGTTTTTGACCAATGTATTCTCCATATTCTATATAGAAAAATAGTACACAAGTTTTTGTTTAAACATTGATTTTTTTAAAAATTATTATTGGCTGCATTGAGGCTGCCAAGTTAGTTGGGTCTACCTCACTGTTGGAGTGCCCTGGTTACATCTGTGATGGGCCAGATCCTCTTTGAACCTCAACAGTGAAGTTCTTCACCCGCCCCCCCCCCCCCCCCACCCCCGGCCCTCCAAATGTTCAGTATGTACTAATCGGCACTCGAGTTGTCCTATCCTGGGGAAATTTCCTGGCATGTTTTTTAGAAATCCTACGGTTCGGGTGTCCTGACTGAGCAAAGGAGACCCAGCTGTAGAATTTCAATGCAAGCAATAAAATTTGCATTTCTTCAGAAATGTCAAAATAATTAAGTCTACCATTATTTATAGAAGAAATACTTCAAACAAACTGTTACTTCCACTTTCCCTGACTTATCTTCCCCTTTTACTTTTATTTTTCTTAACTTCTCTTTTTTTTCTTTTAGACTTGCAATGCATTTTCTTAGATTTTTTTTCTTCTCATCTATTTGTTTTAATTTTCCATTACTGATTTACTCAAGATTGCATTAAAAGAATTAAGATTTTGATTGGTTTATTGACTTTTGCAGAGGTAACTGAATACTGTTGGAAGCTTGAAGTATAGACACTGAAGTTCTGGTAGTAGCACTTAGAAAAGGCTAAATCTAGCAGAGTTCTAATGATGGCCCTTGTGCATCTAAATAACACATTCTATGAAAACATACAGATGTGAGAGTATCATCTCTCCTGCATCCCCAAACTTTCACCAGACTTGAGACCAGTACAGATGTTTATTTTGACTCTTGCGGTATGTTAATAGGGTATCTAACTGGCAACCATACTGTTCCTCGAATTTGGAATTTTGAGGACCCTGCATAAGAAAATTCTGGTGTAATAACTAAATTTACATTTTTGGAAATATTACAGGTATTAGTAGCATGCATTCACAAGTTGAAGACAAGTCTTTGCATGTCTGAATGTTGCACGAGGCCTTGGGATTGTTAAAGCCTTTTTTTTATTATATTCTTTTTAGCTTCTCATTCTGATTCCCTTGGGTTTAGGGGGCGTATAATCTGTGTAGATAACACTGTGGTAACACTTTTCAGCTTCCTGTATGACATCACTTCCTGTAATCAGTCCAGGATAAATACTGGACTGATCAGTTAGCTCTGGAAGAGGCATAGGGTAAGACCTCTTTTGTATGCAGCACCGTTTTAAGTTGATTAAAGCTTACATTAAGTTTACCACGCGTAAGGCTCATTCTTACGACAATTTAATCAACTTTTGAAAAACTTCGCACTCAAACTTTTTGGACGAACTCGGAGCTAAGGATCCAGGGAATCACCCATCATGGAAAACATCCTTAAACCATCGCGTCTTGACTTGGACCCAAACACCCCAGCAGCCGGTAAGGTGTGGAAACACTGGTATCGCACGTTTGAGAATTTTCTTGAGTATTGCAAAGCGGATGATAACTCAAAGTTGCGGATACTCATCAACTGTGTCACCCCGAATGTATTTCAGTATGTGGAAGACTGGGACAGTTATGAGGAGGCAATTCAGACGCTTAAGAGACTATATACTAAGACACCGAATGAGGTCTATGCTAGACATCTACTAGCTACAGCCCAACAAGGGCCGGAGGAATCCATTGATAAATTCCTCCAAGAGCTTCGCAGACTTAGTATGGACTGTAACTTTCGGGCAGCCTCAGCTGAGCTATACCGCGAAGAAATGATCCGTGATGCGTTCATCTGCGGGCTTGCCTCCCCATTTATACGCCAGCGTCTACTGGAAAGTAAGACACTTGAGCTGCAGAGAGCTTATGACCTGGCTTGCTCTCTAGATCTAGCAAAACGAAATGCAGACCTTTTTACAGTGCCCAGACCTCGGTCTGCTGCCTTAACTACAGTCAGGCAATTTAAGAGGCCACAGGTGAACTCTATTAGGGAGGACTTTATCCCTGACGATCGATCTGATGACTTCACCGATGAAGAGGATGATGACCCCACTGTGGCAGCCTCTTGGCAATCTAAGAAATGCTTTTTTTGTGGGGATGAGTTTCACCCTCGGAGATTCTGCCCTGCTCGCAATGCGTTTTGCAGTCATTGCAACAAAAAGGGTCATTTTGTAAAGGTTTGCCTATCAAGAGCCTCTACGAGGGCTTATCAAGCTAAGTCCTACCGAACTGCCCCAGTAAGGGCCTATCAGGATGTTCCAACTAAAAACTATCGTGCTTCCTCTCGGGTTTTTTCTCGAAGAAACACACCTAGAATTTCAGCCACTCTTTGTGCAACGACACCAATTACAGCTGCTTGTCCTCAGAATCTATTCCATGCAGCTACAAAAGCATCAATTAAGGGACATACTTTAGATGCCTTAATTGACTCAGGTAGCACTGATAGTTTCATTAGGGAACAGACTGTTGCACAGTTAAAGCTACATGTTTTTCCATCGGACCAGGCAGTTGCGATGGCTCAGTCATCACTTAATACCAGAATTTCTGGCTTCTGTGTAGTTGAAATAATGCTTAAAGGTCACAGGTATCCCTCCACCCGGCTTTCGGTGCTCAAGGACTTATGTAGTGATCTTATCTTAGGGCTGGATTTTCAAAAGCAGCATAAGAAGCTTACCATTGAGTTCGGCGGATCCAAACCTGAACTCACTATTTCTAATATACGACCTCGATTACCGTTCTGTGCCTTGTCAGCAGCTTCACTGGATGAACCCTCACTGTTTGCCAGTATCCCTCCTCGATGCAAACCGATTATAACAAAGTCACGCCGTTTCAGTCAGGAAGACCAGTCTTTTATTGCGGCTGAGATTTCTCGGCTTTTAGCAGAGGATATCATCGAGCCTTGTTCGTCGCCATGGCGCGCCCAGGTCGTTATTGTTAAGAACCCTCTACAACCTCACAAGAAACGGCTGTGCATTGACTATTCACAGACCATCAATCAGTATACGGACTTGGACGCATACCCATTGCCGCGCATCGATGATATGGTTAATAAATTGGCTGAGTACACGGTGTTCTCGACTTATGATCTGAAAAGCGCCTATCATCAGGTACCCTTGAAGGTCTCAGACAAGCAGTATACAGCCTTTGAAGCCAATGGGCGGCTGTATCAATTTCGTCGCCTCCCCTTTGGGGTCACTAATGGAGTGGCTGTCTTCCAGCGAGCAATGGATGACCTGGTCAAACAGGAAGACTTGAAGGATACGTTTCCTTATCTGGACAATATTACTGTCGCAGGTCGCAATCAGCAGGAACATGACGCCAATCTCCAACGATTTTGGGATGCACTCCAGCACCGTAATTTGACATTGAATGCGGCTAAATCCATTGAGTCACAACCAACTATCAACATCCTTGGCTATTGTGTGGGCAATGGCATCATTAAACCTGACCCTGAAAGGCTTCGCCCACTCCAAGAACTCCCGCCACCTAAGAATCCGGCCTCCTTGCGCCGGGCCCTCGGCCTGTTTGCATACTATGCGAAATGGATTCCTAACTTCTCGGACCGAATCCAACCTCTACTGAAGGCCAGCACATTCCCACTAGACACAACGGCTGTTGCAGCCTTTAACCTCCTGAAAAAGCAGTTGGAGAAAGCGGCTCTTCACTCCATTGATGAGAGTCTTCCTTTCGTGGTTGAGTGTGATGCCTCGGAGGTGGCAATCTCAGCCACTCTGAATCAGGAAGGTCGTCCGGTGGCATTTTTGTCCAGGACTTTTCAAGGGGCTGAGCTACATTATCCTCCAGTCGAGAAAGAAGCTACAGCCATCATAGAGGCAGTACGGAAGTGGAGTCATCTCCTGGCTCGCCAGCACTTTACCTTAATCACGGACCAGCGATCGGTCGCCTTCATGCTCGATAATCGAAAACGGACCAAAATTAAAAATAATAAAATCCAGCTTTGGCGGCTGGAATTGGCCTCTTTTGGTTACACCATCCACTATCGACCTGGCAAGGAGAATGTGGCTCCGGATACCCTCACACGAGCATTCTGCTCCGCCATGGCACCCTCTACGCTCGTAGACATCCATGATGGGTTGTGTCATCCAGGCGTTACTCGCATGCTGCACTTCGTGCGGTCCCGAAATCTCCCATTCTCTACCGGGGATGTAAAGAAGATGTGCTCGGACTGCAGAGTCTGTGCGGAATTGAAACCTCGGTTTTTCCGCCCCTCGGGTGGTATACTCATACATGCGACCCAGCCAATGCAAAGGCTTAGCATCGATTTTAAGGGGCCGTTGCCCTCTTCGACTCGCAACACTTATCTATTAACAATGGTTGATGAGTATTCTCGTTTTCCGTTTGCCTTTCCCTGCCCCAATATGCTGACAACCACGGTTATCAGCTGCCTTGAACAGGTATTTGCTTTCTGTGGCATGGCATCCTATGTTCATTCAGATCGGGGCCCTTCTTTTATGTCGGGAGAACTCAAGGCCTATCTCTCGGAACGGGGTATTGCTGCCAGCAAAACGACGCCTTATCATCCGGTTGGGAATGGGCAAGTCGAGCGTTTTAACGCTATCATCTGGAATGCGGTACGTCTGGCTTTGAGATCTCGGGGCCTACCCAACCAGCAATGGGAAGCAGTACTTCCAGACGCATTACACTCCACACGGTCCCTCCTTTCGACCGCCACAAATACGACGCCTCATGAACGGTTCTTCCGATTTCAGCGTCGCTCATCCTATGGGACATCTCTCCCGTCGTGGCTGACTACACCGGGACCAGTGCTACTCCGAAGATATGTCCGGGCGTCTAAGAATGACCCCCTGGTAGATGAGGTTGAGCTCACTGACGTCAACCCTACCTACGCCTATATTCGGTATCCTGACGGTCGGGAATCTACCGTGTCATTGCGGGATCTGGCTCCCTGCCCGCCGAAACATAGAGGGACACCAGGGGATGATATTGTACCAGGCACATCTCTGGGCTTGCCAGGTGCCTCTCATCATGATCGGGATCTAACGCCGGCTGGTACCTCACTCCAGCGTGCCGACCTGGGGCAGACTGACTATGAGCCCGTCGGGGCTCGCACGCGCAGCCACGATCAACCCTGTACCGTACGCTCAGAAACGGATCTGCCACAGCCCTGCCCGACACCCATTCGGGTACCAGTACACGGTCAGGATCGTTCTGACCCCTCACAGAGCGGGCTGGAGCACTCGGACTCTGGTCCATGGCCCGCAGCGGGTAAACGGGCTAGGGGCCCTCTACCGCTACGAGAACCCAAACGGGTGCGGCTCTCCCTCATCCAACGGCTACGAAATGGAGGGAGCATTCCGGCCTCCTAATCTTTTGGGGGGGGAGAATGTGGTAACACTTTTCAGCTTCCTGTATGACATCACTTCCTGTAATCAGTCCAGGATAAATACTGGACTGATCAGTTAGCTCTGGAAGAGGCATAGGGTAAGACCTCTTTTGTATGCAGCACCGTTTTAAGTTGATTAAAGCTTACATTAAGTTTACCACGTGTAAGGCTCATTCTTACGACAAACACCTTGGAAGGTTTCCACACTCTTCTACATCACGACGGTCACAGGATAATTGGCCATCTTCTTTCATCCATCCAGAAAGTTGAACGGTCAACTATTGCAGAAGCCAATTGCTTCTTAAATAATGCCAAGCATTTTGCCTCTACTCCTGTATCTGGAAGTTCATCCCATATGTTTGTCACTTTGGGATGAATTTCCTAATATCAGTCCTAAATTTTCCTTTTGCTAGTTCAAAATTGTGACCCCGTGTTCTACTTTTGCAATTTAGTTTAAAGTAATTTTCTGAGTTATCTATTGTATACCATTTGCTATCTTGTGTGCCTCAAGTAAGGTCACCTTTCAAGGCTGAAAAGCCCATGTTTCTCCAGCCTTCCTTGTAACTCAGACGTCTTAACACTGGGGGTCAGTGTCACGGCTCTTCCCTGTAAAGGATGACTATAACTACATAGTACCGAAGGTGTGCTCTAATCAGATCTGACAGTTTGATTAGGACTTCCTCTGACTTTTACTCTACTGTCAAATTCTTAATCGCACCAACACATTTGTTTTGTTTATCATTGATCTGCAGTAGTTGGATATGTTGAGCTCCAAGTTTACTAACACTCTCAGCTCTCTGTTTCACTCTTCTATTTCATCACAATTTATAGAGCACATATGTTCATTTTCCCCTTATGTACAGTACTTTACACTTTGCATTAAAATTCATCTGCCGTTGTTCTGCCACTTACCTATTTTCTCCAACTAATTCTGTAATTCTGAGCTGCCTGCTTCAAATCAACTACCAAACCTAGTTTGGTGGTATCTTCATATTTGATCAATTTTCATGGAGTTTCTTGATCTAAGTCATTGAAATTAGAAACGGCAGTTGTCCTAATATAGATCTCTGGGCCACAGCGCACTCCCACCATCCTAACGCAATGTGCCCATTGTTTTTTTTAGCCAATTTCATATTAATTTGTACAATTTACCCTGAATCCCCAGCTTTGAGTTTAATTAATAGCCTTTTGTGTGAAACTTTCAGATTCATTTTGGAAGTCTAGGTACACCACATTGTAGGGCTTTCCATAGTCCATTTGGGATGTCACTTTCTCAACAAAAAAAAAAGTCAAGCTCAGGCAAGACCTACCATTTCTGAATCTCTTGCTGTTTAGGATTATCTGTACAATAATTTAGTAAAGCTTACTCCTAATAATTGATTCCATTATTTTACTTAGTGAGTTAAGACTAATGGATCTGTAGTTGCCTGTGTCTGTTTTGTAACCCTTTTTGTATATGTGCACAATATTGGCCTGTTTTCTAATCCTAGTATCTCCCCAGTGATTCCCTCATAATGATCATCAGTGCCTCACAAATCTCCCTAGTCTTCCTCTGCATTCTGGGGATAAATACCATCTATCTCTGGAGACTTTTGTTTTGAGCTCTTTTAGTCTGTCTGAGATTTCACCTCATTTATATCAGATGAGAGCATTAGCCTGATCTTGTTTCCAAGAGAATAAGTAAACCAGGTCAGTTTACCTCACTGGCTCTTTATTCTGTTTTGTCACTTTGGTTGAAGGATATAACTTCAACCAAAGCCAGACTGAGTTTCAAAGGTTTGTAGCTACACTGTTAACTCTCAAAGGCAGCACTTTTTAAAGAAAAAACAGTTTGTGTTGGGGCATCATCTGAGTTAATATTTTTCCAGGAGGTGGGATTTCTAAAATTTGGACTGCAGTCTGTATCTACCAATACTGTTCTTTTGGAGCTAGCCCCTCAACCATATGTCTAGAGAAGTATAATATGTCTGTGATTATGTCCAAAATTGGTGAACCTTATGGTGTGATGCAAGCTTACAGAATCCTCACTTATATTCTGTTCCTCAAGAAGGGAATGATCCTTTTAAATAATCCTCTGCTTTCAAATATCAGATTATTTGAGATCTTTTCAGTGCAACAGTAGCAGTTGAGACTTAATTTATATTTTTTGGAGCTGGATTGCATCTACCTGAAAAGGCAGATGCACTGTCATACAACAAATCAAATTGGCACAATTTCCCTTGAGCTATGTATAATTCAGTGAATGTCATTGCCAGCTGCTTTCATGGGTGGATTATCTCTCGACATCCAGAAAATATTCCATTGCAATATAAAATGAAAGAGGTTTATTTTATGTTGGAGCAATCTCTGTACCAAACCTTGCTTTATTTGCAGCACTTACTTGGTGAAACCTCAAACCTAACTCATTAAAATAGATTTAGCAGCTATTACAGCTTTCTGCCCCTTTTGTAGATAGAAAATTCCATATACAAGCACTGCTGAGTCACAAAAGGAATTTGGAAAAGCTGGTCTTTCACCTATCATCTGACCTCATGGTAGGATTAATTTTGTGCTCATAAGTTTATATCTGAAGACCTAAAGCACTGGAGGTTTAAAATGCTTGAATCTGGCTCTAGTTTCAGCATCTAACTTTAGGCTGTCAGTTCTGTTTATTTGGCATTCAGAGCTGTGAGAGCCATACTGTGTATATCTGTTACCTCGCAGGCGTACACTGTCGAGCAAAATTAAAGCATGGCAGTCCTTTTCCGAGATGACCATGTGGAATAACCCTCATGATTTTACCAAATAAGTGCCTGGATTTTTCTAGCAAAGATGCTTTTCAGCAAATTGATCCTCAAGGAAGGTGTTCAGATAGTTGTCCACCCCATGTTTGGCATACTTGTAACAGTTCTTGTATGTTTACTATTTCCCTTGTCAATTTCTTTGCAGGACACTTTTGCACGGGCCAAGAATTGGGTTAAGGAGCTTCAGAGGCAAGCAAGTCCTAACATTGTAATAGCTTTAGCAGGGAACAAGGCTGACCTTGCTAACAAGAGAACAGTAGAGTTCCAGGTTTGTAAAAGATGAGCAATCTCTGCGGTGTGCAGTAAAAATGTTTTCAGAACCATTTGAGTTTGCTTTGAGTCTGTGCAGTAAATGCTTTGCAAGAACATTCATCATGCTTGTGATTAACAACTAATGACATAATTGGTTATTTGAAATCTAAACTGGCAGCCAATGTTCCCTCTCTTTTGGGTGCATGGCCTCTACGTGGGAGGTCCCCTTAAGGGGAACATTGCTAGCAGCCCATAACCTCCAAGAAGCTTATCCCTCTCCACAGTACCTGTTGCAACCAAGTTTTTGGTCAAGGAATGCCAGATTGGGCTTCAGTATCCTTCGTTTGGGTAAAAGTAAGATTTGTGCTTTGGATTCCTATTTAGTGACTAATGATGGAAGTGCTCTGGTGTGAATGTTGGTTGAAGTCACCTTTGGACGTGTTGCAAAAGCTTCTCGTTTTTTTAATGCATTCTTAGGATCTGGGCATTGCTGGCAAGGCTGCCATTTATTGTCCATTCCTAGTTGCCCTTGAGAAGATGGTGGTGGGCTGCCTCCCTGAATCGCTCCAGTGTGTGTGGTGACGATGCTCCCTCAATACTGTTAGGTAGTGTTCCAGGATTTAGACACAACAGCGATGAAGGAACAGTGATATATGTCCAAGTCATGGTGTGGCTCGGCGGTGGTGATATTCCCATGCACCTGCTGCCTTTGGCCTGCTTGGTGGTGGAGGTTGTGGTTTTGGGAGCTGCTACCAAAGAGGCCTTGGCAAGTTGCTACAGTGCATGCTGTAGATAGTACACACTAAAGCCACGGGGAGCGGCTGAATGTTTAAACTAGTAGATGAAGTGCTGCTTTGCCTAGATGGTGTTGAGCTTCTTGAGTGTTCTTGCAACTGCAGAGTATTCCTTCACACTCCTGATTTGTGCCTTGTAGGTGGTGGTGAGGCTCTGTGGAGTCAAGTGAGCCACTTGCTACAGAATACCCAGCCTCTGGTTTGCTCTAGTAGCCACTGCATTTATGTAGTTGGTCCAGTTGATTTCTGATGATCGAAGGATGTTGATGGTTAAGGACTGAATGATAGTAATGCCATTGAATGTTAGGGGGGAGGTGGTTAGCCTGTCTCTTGTTGGAGATAGTCATTACCTGGCACTTGTAGAATCATAAAATGATGCAGTATAGAAATAGGCCATTCAGCCCATTGTGCCTGTGACTGCACAAATGTTACTTGCCACTTATCAGCCCACACCTGGATGTATTTTCTGCATGCAGGCATGGACTGCTTCAACTCTATTTGCAATTTCTCAGATAATGAACACTTTGCAATCATCAGTGAACAACCCCACTTCTGACCTTGTGGTGAAAGGAAGGTAGTTGGGCTTGGGACACTTTGCTGCTGGAGTTCCTCAGGGAAGTCCTGGGGCTGAGATGATAGGCCTCCAACAACCACCTTCTTTATGACTTCAGCCACTGGAGAGTATTTCCCCTGATCCCCATTGACTTTAGTTTTACTATGACTCCTTGGGGCCACACTCAGTCTAAAATTGCCATGATGTCAGTCAGTCACTCTCACCTCATCAATGGAATTTAGCTTTTATGTCCCTGCTTGGACCAAGACTGTAATGAGGTCTGGAGCTAAGTGATTTTGGCAGAACCCAAACTAAGCATCAATGATCCAGTTATTGGTAAGTGCCACTTGGTAGCATTGTTGACAATTCCTTCTCGCAATTTGCTGATCATTGGGAGTAGGCTGATAGTGGTAATTGGCTGGGCTGGATTTGTCCTGCTCTGTGAACGGGAAATACTTGGACAATTTTCCATATTGGTAGATGCCAGTGTTGTAGCTGTACTGGAACAGCTGTGGTCAATTAGCCTATTGGCACTCATTGTCCAAGAGTGCACTTGAGGAATCCTCATTTGAATGATGTTGGAGAGTTACTGCCTTATAGGGAGGGTAAGGGTAAAAAGAGAAATGATATAAAGCCCTGGCCTGAGAAACTTTAAATGAAAGCATTGGTTTATAGGGTAGTTTTATATATGATTTATATAAATGTTATACCATTTGAGTATTGAATTTCCTTTTGACATTGCAGAACTTATTATGTATCCCTAATGTGCACAAGAATGGCATTCTCCAAAGTGTTTCTTGCAAACTACACTACACAAAGAAATGTTTGTTCTGTGACACAAAAACTGGAGCTATTCCAACTGTGCCTTTTTAAAAGGGACAAAATGGTTGCTGTAGTTCTCCGTACAGGCTCCAAGAAAACTGCTTTCTAACTACTTGATCTGTTTTATAGGAAGCACAGTCCTATGCAGATGACAACAGCTTATTATTCATGGAGACATCAGCAAAGACTTCAATGAATGTGAATGAAATATTTTTGGCAATAGGTAAGCTTGCTCTCATTGAAAGGAACATTCTATAAATTGCAGTCTTAGTGCAATAAGACTTCATTAAAAATGAAATCTGCATATGAAGTATTGGAATAAAAGCTGCCTACGCAAGTTTCTGGACAATGTAATGTTTCAGAAATTTATAAACCATGTAATTTAATTGCTATTTCACTTTTTTAATTATAAATTGTCACTAAGTGGGAGTAACAATTAAACTAAATGATAAATACTGCTAATACTGGAAGTATGAAATAAAAACAGAAAATGCTGGAAGCTCTCAGATGGTCAGGCAGCATCTGTGGAAAGAGAAACAGAGTTGATGCTTCAGGTCAATGACCTTTCATCAAAACTGGAAGATGTTAGAGATGAACAGCTTTTAATGAGCAAGTGCAGAGCCAGTGGAATGGCAGGGGAGGGGGGGGGGGGTGGTTACAGGAAAAGAACAATAGGGAGAGGTCTCTGATAGGGTGGAGGGCAAGAGTGATTAAATGAGATGGAGACGAGTATAGAAACAAAAGATGGGTCCAGAGGAGGTGCAAATGGTTACAGCGGAATAGCTGCAGAGGGAAGCCTGGAAAATCTGCCAAAGAGAAGCCTCCCGTGGCCCAGGAATGTGGTGGAAGAAATGCAGGTAGACCCCAGGGGTGCGAAACACCCTGCCGGCTGTGTATCGATAGAGGATCCCCACCCCAAGTAGCAGCCCACACCTACTTCAATTCCCGTGGCCCTGGTGCAGCCATCCTCCATTACCAGCACCTGCTGTCTGAGAGAAAATGGTTAAGGTCTAAAGTTGTTAAACTCAATGTTGAAGCTGGAAGGTTGTAAGTGCCTTGTAGAAAGATGGGAGTAATAATTAATTCCTTACACCATGCATTTACACATTCTGGGCTACTATCATCTGAAACTAATGTGGAATGTTTCAACAAACAGCTTAAATTTAACTTGCTAGTTGTCTTTTTCCCTATTTTTCACTCATTTTCTCCGTTACTCTTTCTCCCTCTTCTCCTCCCCCTCTCTAGCTAAAATCCTTTGAGACTGTTGAAAGGGGATGTCTATTAAGTTTTATAGTTATTGTTCCCCCATCAAAAGACTGTAGGTTAGGAGCATCTACAGAGACTTGAAATTCAATATCTCTGATGGGTAGGAATGTGATGCAAAAACAAAAGGTCTTTTTAAGCAGAAAACAAACATATATACTTAGATTGGTGTGGCATAAAAGTGAACTGTCTGACTTTAATCTTTAACCTGATCCTTATAGCAAAGAAATTGCCCAAGAATGAGCCTCAGAATACAGGACCAAACAGTGGAAGAAGCAGAGGAGTAGATCTTCATGAACCCACCCAACAGACCAAGAGCCAGTGCTGTAGTAACTAGCCTGTTTCTAATGCAATTCCATCTCCAAGTATCTACTTCACTACTGCTTTGTAATGGGAAAACCGGTGTTCACAGATGACCCTCAACAACTCCAAAATTTAGAGGGGAAAGCATATAGTTAAATTTCTAATACAAGATTTATGTCTTAAGAACTTTTAAAATGTAAAATGTTCTTCTCTTCAGTTGGTAGATGCATGCATCACTCAATACAAGCATAAATTTTGCCTTCTGTAGGGATGGACTAATGAAAAACTAATGAAACCGTAAAAACCTGCTTGAATTGGTGATTCAATTTAATGTAATAATTGAAATTTGTACCATTGACTGTATCCAATTGCTAACTAAGCAGTGACCATTTGGTTAATGCTTCTTAAGTGTGTTTATATTGGATATACAGTATATAAGTAAAACCAACTTGACTTAAAATTATTTATTGGAAATAACTTTAAAATGTTAAGTTTCTTTCAGCAATCTGGTCTGCAGATAGAATTATAATGGAATTGAACTCTATTTTGGCAGGTTATTGTGTAAAAGCTGTACCACTCCTTGCACTAACATTTTCTCGTGTATATTCCCTTACTATCATTACTTTGAGATTACTCAGATCCATTTCTTGTAAATAGGATATTATGACTTGGTCTGCATTTACATAAACTTATCAGACTGCTCTGGTAGGAAAGCCGTATTGAAAAAAAATCATATTAAAAATACAGAACTAATTGAAGCAGATCACATGATTTGCTATAGAAGGGTTATAAAACTTTATAATTATGATATAAATATGACATAGGGCACTCTACAAATGTATGTACTGTAAGTAATGACCATGTATTCCTTCAGTAATTTTTTCCAGCAAGTTCCCAAATGTGTATTTTTTGTTACAGAATGTTTTCTTTTTCCATTGTAATGCACAATTTTTTGTAGTTACAGTTTGCAGTACTGTTGACATATCTTCTAAAAGGTGAATTATCTGATGATAAACCAATAGCACAACATGTAAAAATTTTATGCCATTGCATTAAAATGAAGCATCTAGCAAAAGGAGAAAGGGTAATGGCTTTGCATTTAACAATGGGCAAACTAATGAATGAATTTAAAAAATGCAATAATCAGACAGTAGTCATAATCTAATGTAAACTCTTCCTCCTTTTGGCTCAGTCCATGTGAATGCAGTGTTTCAGAACTAAAATTAACAGTTACAGGTTTTTGTATTTATTCACCTGTTAGAAATTGGATGTCTCTAATCAATTTGTTAAAATATACATGTAAATAAATATATTCAAAATGTTGGTGTTAAATCATTTTGAGAAATTTATGAACTGGAATGTTAGAAATCTATTAAATCTGTCAAATATCCATGACTCATTTTCAAGTTTGATGTGACCAGAAAGCTAATGTAAGTCAGTATACTATACAGTTTCTGATAGGACTTTGGAAGTCCTTAAGCTTAATTTTTTTTTATAAAAGAAGTTAAGAGTTTGAAGTAAATTAAATGTAATGCCCTTCAGGCATTCCTTAGATACTGTAGGAATTTGTCCATTTTTGGTTCTAGTGAAATGCATTATTTATTGCTCCTGGCATTGGGACCACCCCCACGTCATTCCTGTTCCAATCATGTATAAAGGCCCAGGATCTGCGTGATAGCTCTGTTAATTTACACCAGTTTTGAGAAGGTTCTCGCTTCCCAGCGTTTCTTAGTTGATTTCCAGAGCCATGCGATGCAGTTTTTGTTACGTTTTAGGAGCGAGCAGTAGTTTTTATCTGAAGTGATTAGTTTTAGTTACACCTTTATCTGTTTTCTCGCTAGTTGATTCCTCACATGCAAACTCAGTTGGGGATGTTTTTATTTTAAATGTTACAAAATTGTCCACTTTGAGCAAAAATCGACTATTCTCAAAGTCTTAGTGCTGTGTTCTTGGGATTCAGCAGGCCTAGTTTATATATCAAAAAATACTTGAGATCCTCTGTTAATCCAGTGATAAAGTAAAAAGAACTTGCATTTACACTGTCTTTGGGCAACACGGTGGCATAGTGGTTAGCACTGGTGCCTCACAGCGCCAGGGACCCGGGTTCGAATCTGACCTCGGGTGACTGTCTGTGTGGAGTTTGCACATTCTCCCCGTGTCTGCGTGGGTTTCCTCCGGGTGCTCCGGTTTCCTCCCACAGTCCAAAAATGTGCGGGTGAGGTTGATTTGGCTATGATAAATTGACCCTTAGTGTTAGGGGGGGATTAAATATGTGGGGTTATGGGGATAGGATGGGATATGTTAGGGGGAATTAAATACGTGGGGTTACGGGGGCAGGGTGGGATATGTGTACTGTGGGGATTAAAGCAGGGACAGGGTACTGGATTTGAATGATCAGCCATGATCGTATTGAATGGTGGAGCAGGCTCGACGGGCCGAATGGCCTACTCCTGCTCCTAGATTCTATGTTTCTACCTCAGGATGCCCCAAAGCGCTTTACAGCCAATGAAGTCATTTTCAAGTATAGTCATTGTTGTAATGTAGGAAATACAGAGCCAATTTGCAAGGTCCCATCAACAGCTAGGAGATTTTTTTTGTGATACTGGTTGAGGGATATGGCCAGGACACCAGGGAGAATTCCTTGCTCCTCTTCGAATGGTGCTAGGGGATTTTTCACGTCCATCTGAGAGGGCAGGCGGAGCCTCAGTTTAATGTTTTCATTCAAAAGATGGCACCGCTGAAGTATCCGCCTAGATTACGTACTCCAGTCTCTGGAGTGGAACTTAAACCCACAACCTTCTGACTCAGACTGGAGTGCTACCACTGAACGAAGGCTGACACCTTATATTTACAGAATATTATAATTTAAAAAAAGCCAATAGGTACTTTTCTTTCAACAGTGCTTGGTACCTCACCTTCACTCCTTTGATCCAGTTGTTTGTGCTCAAGATATTTGGAAAACAAAATAGCACTTTTGAGTGAGGCCTTCATTTTAT
This sequence comes from Squalus acanthias, assembly GCA_030390025.1. Lineage (NCBI taxonomy): Eukaryota > Metazoa > Chordata > Chondrichthyes > Squaliformes > Squalidae > Squalus > Squalus acanthias. The sequence goes on from CM059428.1 coordinate 125,367,399, forward strand.
CACCCAGACCGAGCATCTTATCCCAAGCACTAAACTCATCCAGTGGTTTGCATTATTGGTCTGCTTGAGGATCTGGCTTGTCAGTAGTGGGTCATCATTGAATCTGAGGTACCCCAGCCCACTATTAGCTGAGAGGGGCAGTTGCCCTCAGCATTTTTTTGGTGACTTGGGAACAATGGTTTCTCATTTGTAGACCTTGGAGATAATGAGCCAACAGTTAACCTTTTAATTTCAAGGTTGCTGTCCCACCTTTTTATTTGCACCAATCATTTAAGGTAAGCTTCATGCTCAAGCCAGTAGCAAGACTCAAATCGGTTGCATTTCTGGATATATGCATGCATTGTTTTAGGGTTTGGTCAGTGACCACAGATCAATCTTTCAATGGTCATATATTTTTACATAGCAGTTAGAACCTGCCATTAACAATTTCTCATGCTTTGTTTCCAAAGTGTAGAAGTTAACAATATTGAGTCCTTTGCTTTAGCCATTTCCAGTCTTTACAAAGTGCTTTCAGATTTTAATTTAATTTACATGCATCTGTCCACATAGCAGTTTAGGTTGCTGAGTTCAGATTCTGTGAAAAGGGCAGCAGGGACGCAGTGAAGTGCAGCCCAAGTAAGTTTCCACTCGTATCCACCCCAGATCTACCAAACAAATTGCTAGGGGGTGGGTGGAAAATCTATCCCAGGGTTTCTATACATGGATGAATAAAACCATTGAGGGTAAGGAAAGATACATACATTAAGTACATAGACAGCAGGGGACTGCATGATCAGGGCGAATATGAAGAGATTAGGAGAGAAGTCAAAAAAACAGGAAGGCAAAGAGGAACTATGAAATTAAATTATCAAGGAACATAAAACAAAATAGTAAAATATTTTACAGGCACATTAATAAAAGAAGGAAGGTTGGGATGGGAATAGGGCCATTAAGGGATAGACAGGATAATACCATAAGTAACAATAGAGAGATGGCAAATATTAAATAATTATTTTGCTTCAGTATTTACCAGGGAGATAGAACAGGTGGACATGACATTGGATGATATTAGTAATGAGATAAGAGCATTTAAAATAAAAAGATGGGATTTATTAAGTAAACTAATCAAACTCCAAGGATAAAACCCCTGGTCTGGGTGGATTGCATCCACGCATTTAAAAAAAAATCTGGGGACGAGATAGAGGCATTACTGCACATTTAATAATTCATTAGAAAAGGGTGTAGTGCCAGAAGACGGGCGGCTAGCTAACATACCTATATTTAAGAAGGGGGATAGAACATGTACAGGAAATTAGACCAGTCGGCTTAACATCGGTGGTAGGAAAAATAATGGAATCCCTACTAAAGGAGAAAATAGAACATCTAGAAACCAAAAACATAGTAATGAATAGACAGTATGGATTTCAAAAGGGAAAGTCTTGCTTGACCGACCTCATTGAATTTTTTGAAGAGGTGAGAGAGTAGACAATGGTAATTAATTAATCTAGATTTTCAAAAGGCCTTCGATAAGGTGCCCCATAATAAACTGATGAATAAGGTCACAGAATGCGGAGTCCGGACAAGTAGCAGAATGGATAGCTAGCTGGCTTCAAGACTGAAAGCTGAGAGTAGGGGTAAAGGGTAGCTAGTCATAGTGGCAGAAGGTGGGTAGTGGTGTTCCACAAGGATCCGTGCTGGGACCACTGTTCACAATTTATATTAACGATTTAGACTTTGGAATCGAAAACACAATTTCTAAATTTGCGGATGACACCAAATTGGGGGGGTTGGTCAATACTGAGGAGGACTGCAACAAATTACAGGAGGACATTAATAAACTTGCAGAATGAGCATATAATTGGTAAATGAAGTTCAACACAGATAAAATGTGAGGTATTACATTTTGGTAGGAAGAAGAGGGAGGTCACTTATTACCTGGAGGGTGCGAGTCTAGGTGGGGTAGAGGAACAAAGGGATCTAGGAGTACAAAAACACAAATCACAAAGTTGCAACACAGGTTAGCAAGGCCATAAAAAAAAAGCAAACCAAGCACTATGGTTTATTTCTAGAGGGATAGAATTGAAAAGTAGGGAACCTTGGTTACACCACACAGAGTACTGCGTACAGTTCTGGTCGCCATATTATAAAAAGGATATGGGGCAGTAGAGAGGGTGCAGAGAAGATTTACAAGGATGATACCAGAAATGCGAGGGTATACATATCAGGAAAGGATGAACAGGCTGGGTCTCTTTTCTCTTAAAAAAAAAAGAAGGCTGAGGGTTGACCTAATAGAAGTCTTTAAAATTATGAAAGGTTTTGATAGAGTGGATACAGAGAGAATGTTTCCACTTGTGAGGAAGAGCATAACTAGAGGCCATCAATACAAGATAGTCACCAAGAAATCCAATAGGGAATTCAGAAGAAACTTCTTTACCCAAAGAGTGGTGAGAATGTGGAACTCATTACCACAGGGAGTGGTTGAAGCGAAAAGTATAGATGCATTTAAGGGGAGGCTAGCTAGACAAGCATATGAGGGAGAAGGGAATAGAGGGTTATGCTGATAGATTTAGATGGGGAAAGACTGGAGGAGGCTTGAGTGGAGCATAAACACCGGCATAGACTGCTTGGGCCGAACAGCCTGTTTCTGTGCCGTATATCCTATGTAATACAATGCCTAATGTGGTTGCTTTAACTGCCCTACTTACCCAGTCAAAGATATTGGTTGCTAAGTCAGGTCTCTATAGCACTGATTACATGCAATGAGTGAAGTGTAACTTAATTCCTACTTGCCAACAGCATCAAAGACTGAATTGAACAGTGATTCATTAACAATATTTAACATCTATAACAACTGATAATGAATATTAATGACTAAATGGGAGTAGTTATGTTACTGGACTAATGATCCAGAGACGCAAGTTCAAATCCCACCACGGCAGCTGGGGAATTTAAATTCAGTTAATTAAATAAATCTGGAATTTAAAAAAAGCTAGCATGAAAATATTGGATTGTCGTAAAAACCATCTGGTTCATTAATGTCCTTTAGAGAAGGAAATCTGCTGTCCTTACCTAGTGACTCCAGACCTATAACAATGTGGTTGACTCTTAAGATGGCCTAGCAAACCACTCAGTTGTAACAAACCGCTACTGTAAAACAATGGCCTGGATTTTCCGGGGCCTATGACCGCATATGCAGCCATAAGTGCCCCGCAAGTTCCAGATTTCTGCGTGCAATACGCATGCGCGACAACCCGGAACTTGCGATCTATCAAGTTTCAGCCTGACAGATCCACCGCATGCATCCATGGGAAGTGGACATTCGCTGGCGGAGAGTTGGGCCATTTGCAAACTACTGCCCAGCGAATGCCCGTGAAACTCTTCTGCCTGGTAAAATCAGGCCTAGGGCCTTCTTTTACCAGCGTAAGAGTTTAAATAAATATTAAAATAATTTTTTTAAACTTATTTAAACATAAAAAAACTTTACGATTAGTTATAGGTTATTTTTAGCCCCTTTAAAAAGTTTAATTTTATTTTTCAAAAATTCAATTTTTGTTTTAAATTTAATTAAATTGTATTTTAATTAATTTTGAACATGTAATTTATTTTTATTTAACTGGTGTGTAATTGTGTTAGGGGATTCCTATTCATGCTTATGGGGATTCTGTACGTAAATGGATTCTCCATAAGCATAATGGGGATCCCCCTTTATCATTGGTTGGCCCGGCCCACGTGATCCCAGCACCGCTTGCAAACTGTGTGCGCCCTGGGATGCGTAGACATTTACGCATGCGTATGCTTAGAGGCCCAGGAATGTAAGTGTTCAAAACCCCGGGCCCGTCAGGTAGGTTCGTACTTTTCTTGCGATTTGGAGGCATTCACCCGTGGGAAGCCTCCGACCGCAAATTCAGGCCCAATAATAATAAAACTGGACGGGCCACCCGGCATCAACCTAGGCACCAGCTTTGGACATGACAACGGCACACCCAGCCCAGTTGACCCTGCAATGTCCTCTTCACAAACATCTGGAGACTCGTGCCAAAATTGGGAGAGCTGTCCCACAGACTAGTCAAGCAAAATCCTGACATAGTCATAATCATACAATCATACATTTCAGCCAATGTCCCAGACACCTCCATTACCAGCCCTGGGTATGTCCTGTCCCTCCGGCATAAGGGAAAAACCTACTTGACCTCGTCCTCCCAAATCTACCTGTCGCAGATGCATCTGTCCATGACAGTAGAATCATAGAAGATAGGAGCAGGAGTAGGCCATTCGGCCCCTCTAGCCTGCTCCGCCATTCAATGCGATCATGGCTGATCATCCAAATTCAGTACCCTGTCCCTGCTTTCTCCCCATATCCCTTGATCCCTTTAGCCTTAAGAAATATATCCAACTCCTTCTTGAATCTATTTAATGAATTGGCCTCTACTGCCTTCTGTGGCAGAGAATTCCACAGGTTCACCACTCTGGGTGAAGAAATTCCTCCTCATTTCTGTCCTAAATGGCTTACCCCTTACCCTTAGACTGTGACCCCTGGTTCTGGACTCCCCGACCATCGGGAACATCCTTCCTGCATCTAGTTTGTCCTGTCCTGTCAGAATTTTATAAGTTTCAATGAGATCCCCTCTCATTCTTCTAAACTCCAGCGAGTATAAGCCCAATCGACCCAATCTCTCTTCATACGTCATTCCTGCCATCCCAGGTATCAACCTTGTGAATCTTCGGTGAACTCCTTCCATGGCAAGAACATCCTTCCTCAGATAAGGCGACCAAAACTGCACACAGTATTGGTAGCAGTGACCACCGCACAGTCCTTGTGGAGACAAAGTCTGGTCTTCACACTGAGGACGTCCTCCATCGTGTTGTGTGACACTACCACCGTGCTAAATGGGATAGATTCAGAACAGATCTCGCAGCTCAAAACTGGACATCCATGAGGTGCTGTGGGCCATCAGCAGCAGTAGAATTGTACTCCACCACAATCTGTAACTTCATGGCCCAGCATATCCCTCACTCTACCATTACTATCAAGCCAGGGGACCAACCCTGGTTCAATAAGGAGTGCAGAAGAGCATGCCAGGAGCAGCACCAGGCGTACCTAAAAATGAGGTGCCAACCTGGAGAAGCTGCAACACAAGACTACATGCATGCTAAACAGCGGATGCAGCATGCTATAGACAGAGCTAAGCGATCCAACAACCAACGGATCAGATCAAAGCTCTGTAGTCCTGCCACATCCAGTCGTGAATGGTGGTGGACCATTAAACAACTAACGGGAGGAGGATGCTCCATGAATATCCCCATCCTCAATGATGGCCGAGCCCAGCACGTGAGTGCAAAAGAAAAGGCTGAAGCATTTGCAACCATCTTCAGCCAGAAGTGTCGAGTGGATGATCCATCTCAGCCTCCTCCTGAGGTCCCCAACGTCACAGAAGCCAGTCTTCAGCCAATTCGATTCACTCCACGTAATATCAAGAAATAGCTGAGTGCACTGTAAACAGCAAAGGCTATGGGCCCTGACAATATTGCAGCTGACGGCTGAAGACTTGTGCTCCAGAACTAGCCGCGCCTCTAGCCAAGCTGTTCCAGTTCAGCTACAACACTGGCATCTACCCGACAATGTGGAAAACTGCCCAGATATGTCCTGTCCACACAAAGCAGAACAAATCCAATCTGGCCAATTACTCTCAATCATCAGCAAAGTGACGGATGGTGTCATCGACAGTGCTATCAAGCGGCACTTACTCACCAATAACCTGCTCACCGATGCTCAGTTTGGGTTCCGCCGGGACCACTCAGCTCCAGACCTCATTACAGCCTTCGTCCAAAGATGAACAATAGAGCTGAAATCCAGAGGTGAGGTGAGAGTGACTGCCCTTGACATCAAGGCAGCATTTGACCGAGTGTGGCATCAAGGAGCCCTAGTAAAATTGAAGTCAATGAGAATCAGGGGGAAAACTCTCCACTGGCTGGAGTCATACCTAGCACAAGGAAGATGGTTGTGGTTGTTGGAGGCTAATCATCTCAGCCCCAGGACATTGCTGCAGGAGTTCCTCAGGGCAGTGTCCTCGGCCCAACCACCTTCAGCTGCTTCATCAATGACCTTCCCGCCATCATAAGGCCAGAAATGGGAATGTTCCCTGATGCTTCCACAGTGTTCAGTTCCATTCGCAACTCTTCAGATAATGAAGCAGTCCATTTCCGCATGCAGCAAGACCTGGACGATATTCAAGCTTGGGTTGATAAGTGGCAAATAACATTTGCGCCACACAAGTGCCAGGCAATGACCATCTCCAACAAACAAGAGTATAACCACTGCCCCTTGACATTAACAGCAATGTAATAATGACCAGATAATCTGTTTTTTAGTGATGTTGATTAAGGGATAAATATTGGCTAGGACACTGGGGATAACTTCCCTGCTCTTCAAAATAGTGCCATAGGATCTTTTACATCCACCTGAGAGGGCAGACAAGGCAAGTTTAACATCTCATAATGTCAGCCTAGATTTTTGTGCTCAAGTCTTTGAGAGTGGGACTTGAACCCACAACCTTCTGACTCAGAGGCGAGGGTGCTACCAACTGAGCCACAGCTGACAATAATCTTCTGTTTATGCTAAACAGTTCACCCTTCTTAATTTCCAACTTTTCACTCTTAAACAACTATCTCAGCTTTTGAGGACCTGCTTTAAAGCTATCTACAATGTCCCCCCAAAACTTCTCTTCTGGAAGCCCCTTCTGAGATGGGTGAATAATGGATGACCTTAAATATTGAATTAATTCTCACTTAAGGAGCATGATTAATGGCAACCAATCAAGATAAAGAAAGACTTGCATTTATATAGCCTCTTTCATGACCTCAGGACATCCCAAAATACTTCCAAAGTGTAGTCACTGTTGCAATGTAGGAAACGCAGCATCCAATTTGCACACAGCAAGGTCCAACAAACAGCAATGAGCTGAGATTTTGTTTATGATGTAGGTTGAGGGATAAACATTGGCCAGGATACCAAGGCAGATTCCCTTGCTCTTAACAATTAGTTCCATGGGATCGTTTATGTCCACCTGAGAGAGGAGACTGCCTCGGTTTAACGTCTCTTCCAAAAGACAGCACAACACTCCCTCAGTACAGCATAGAAGTGTCAGCATAGATTATATGCTCGTGAGAGGGACTTGAACCCTCAACCTTCTGACTTAGAGGCAAATGTTCTACCACTGAGCCAAGGCTGACACCATGAACAATTCAACCACCTGTATAACATTGAAATGTCATTCAAATAAAGTGTGTCAAAAATTGCCAGATTTTAATTAGATTGGCAAACATTAGATGTCCAATGACTTACTAATTTCTTCCCAGAACTTAAATCGTGATAAGGGGACATACTTCCTGATATCAGAGCTCTGCCAAGGTCTCCAGAACCATAGTATATTAATTTGACTATGATCCAGAGCTCCTCACAGTGGATTATCTCAACTTATTTTTTTTATATTCGTTTATGGGATGTGGGCATCACTGGCAAGGCCAGCATTTATTGCCCATCCCTAATTGCCCTTGAGAAGGTGGTGGTGAGCCACCTTCTTGAACTGCTGCAGTCCATGTGGTGAAGGTACTCCCACAGTGCTGTTAGGGAGGGAGTTCCAGGATTTTGACCTAGCGACGATGAAGGATCAGCGATATACTTCTAAGTCAGGATGGTGTGTGACTTGGAGGGGAACTTGGAGGTGGTGGTGTTCCCATGCATCTGCTGCCCTTGTCCTTCTAGGTGGAAGAGATCGCGGGTTTGTGAGGTGCTGCTGAAGAAGCCTTGGCGAGTTGCTGCAGTGCATCTTGTAGATGGTACACACTGCAGCCACGGTACGCCGGTGGTGAAGGGTGTGAATGTTTAAGGTGGCTGGTGGGGTGCCAATCAAGCGAGCTGCTTTGTCCTGGATGGTGTCGAGCTTCTGGAGTGTTGTTGGAGCTGCACTCATCCAGGCAAGTGGAGAGTATTCCATCACACTCCTTACTTGTGCCTTGTAGATGGTGGAAAGGCTTTGGGGAGTCAGGAGGTGAGACACTCACCACAGAATACCTAGCCTCTGACCTGCTTTTGTTGCCACAGTATTTATGTGGCTGGTCCAGTTAAGTTTCTGGTCAATGGTGACCCCCAGGATATTGATGGTGGGGGATTCGGCGATGGTAATGCCATTGAATGCCATGGGGCGGTGGTTAGACTCTCGCTTGTTGGAGATAGTCATTGCCTGGCACTTCTGTGGCGCAAATGTTACCTGCCACTTATCAGCCCAAGCCTGAACGTCGTTCAGGTCTTGTTGCATGCAGGCATGGACTGCTTCATTATCTGAGGAGTTGTGAATGGCACTGAACACTGTGCAGTCAGCAGTGAACATCCCCATTTCTGACCTTATGTTGGAGGGAAGGTCATTGATGGAGCAGCTGAAGATGGTTGGGCCTAGGACACTGCCCTGAGAAACTCCTGCAGCGATGTCCTGGAGCTGTGATGATTGATCACTACAACCATCTTCCTTTGTGCTAGGTATGACTCCAGCCAGTGGAGTTTTCCCCCCAATTCCCATTGACTTCAGTTTTACTAGGGCTCCTTCATGCCACACTCGGTCAAATGCTGCCTTGATGTCAAGGGCAGTCACTCTCACTTCTCCTCTGGAATTCAGCTCCTTTGTCCATGTTTGGACCAAGGCTATAATGAGGTCGGGAGCCGAGTGGTCTTGGCAGAACCCAAACTGGGCATCAGTGAGCAGGTTGTTGGTGAGTAAGTGCCGCTTGATAGCACTGTCGATGACACCTTCCATCACTTTGCTGATGATTGAGAGTAGACTGATGGGGCGGTAATTGGCCGGATTGGATTTGTCCTGCTTTTTGTGGACGGGACATACCTGGGCAGTTTTCCACATTGTCGGGTAGATGCCAGTGTTGTAGCTGTACTGGAACAGCTTGGCTAGAGGCACGGCTAGTTCTGGAGCACAAGTGTGACTAAGGACATATAGAACAGAGGTTCCCAAACTGGGGGGGGGGGTCTGCGGAGGACGGGTTGGCCTAAACTAACAAGTATGAAAGCCACCGATGCAGCCTCACCGTCAGAAGTGGCCCATTATGGGGTGATCCCAGCACAGCGCAGGCTGTTTAAATCCCTGCTGATTTGTAGAATCGGACATTGCTGTCATACTTGTTCGTTTATGCAGCTGCAGGTGCCCACCAGGTAAGCAGTGTCTTTTGACAATACAGGAAACTCTTTATTAACCGGCACCGACGGGACCGGCGTGGTGCCGGTTTATCGAAAGTACCGGATAACGGAGAGTTATATCTACCGAGGCTATTTTTAACAAAGAAAAATAAATAAATCAAGAAATGTGCAGTATACAGTATTTGGGTACTTTTGAAAACTACCCCTGCTGACTAAATCGGCGTTCGCGGACTCGGACTCGGGATCGGCAACATTGCCGGTTATTTGAGAGGAGTTTTCGGAGTACTCGGCGTTCGCGGAGACTCGACTGCGACTCGGCAACATTGCCGGTTATTTGAGAGGAGTTTTCGGAGGATGTTTTTTGCCGGTTAAGCGAGAATTCGGATATTTGGGTGCCGGATAAACAAAAGTTTCCTGTATTATAGCAGTTTGCGACCGATCCAGAAAGGATCTCAATAATAAATTGATGGACCTCCCCTCTGAGCATGATCAGTTATTTAGGAATTATTAGCAGTCTGAACTTAAATAAAATTCCTTGTTTTTTTACTTTTTACTATATATTAACTGATTTTTCACCTCAAAATTGTCAGGGCTTGCCAACACGGGAAATTTTCCATTTGTAATTTTTGTGTGCCTTGCAAAATTCAGTTATGTTCACCTCTTTCATCTGCATGAGTAACTGTTCTAGAAAGTGTTACTTCATCTCCTCACAAATACACCAACAAAAGATAAATTAAAGGTAAGTTATATTTTTCTTTGCATCTCTAACTATCTGTGCAATTACTGCTAGCTTCTCTAACTCTCCCACTGGAAGTCTGGTCTCCACAAAAACTTTTTGCATCTCGGCTTCACCTTCCTCCGTGTGTCTATGCAGCCGACAATAGTGGCTCAGTCTAATCCCGTTTGTACTCCCACCACCTGACTTTGAATTCCATTTAGGATTTTCAACCAGTTGCAGGCACTATTTTTAATAGTGTTTTAACAACTTATTCACCTAATTTAAGTTATACAGGTTCTTCTTGACAATGTTATTTACTTTTAAAATAAATTGGGGGCTGGGGGAAAGCATTATCAGTCAGAGCGAACAAATCATAAGGATGCAAAAAAAGTTGACTGTATTTCTTGTAATATTAGACTTCCACCTGATTTTTTTTAACTTGAAAATGTACCCCTTTCTCTACATTTCGTCTGGCTTTAAATTTAAACTGGAAAAATGCTCAGTGAATTGGCCTTTCATGATTTCAATCTCCTCTTGCTGACTATATTTGATAGATGGTTAATAAGATAGCAGGTGCCCTATATTATTGGGCATACAGGCCTACAAATGAACTCAATGTACCCCAGTACCAGCAGCGATTGCAAAGGGGCTGGGAGCCTGTGCATTAGGCTCATTAAGCTCTGATTTGATATCAATTAGACACCCCCACCACCCCCATAATGCGCCTGGAATACCCGAGTAGCAGGACAGCTCCATGCTACTCATTATCGGCCCATGTATCAAGCAAGCCCTTTCTAGTTCCCAAGCTCCTCCCTGCTTTCCAAAGCTAGTACTCATGAGTAAACTGCATCCAAGGTGAGGTAGCCTTAAAGATGTTTGTCAAGTATTTTTTCTGGTTCAACTGAAGGAGATGAACCCCTCCCCAAATGTTTGGGAAAGAGGCCTCCTTCTGTGTCATGATTCTATGATTCTGACAGAAAGCAAATACTGTCCTTTTGGGACCCAAAGCTCATGCCTTTCCAGAGTTAGGTCGAGATCTTAGCAATAAAATCACTGAGAAGCATAGACTGCATTACAACTACATTCCAAATAGTTCCCCTTTCTGTATTTGAAGAGTTGAATAAAATTAAGATTTACTTATGTATAGAGACCAGGATTATTTACTCTTAGGAGGAGTCATTGAAACAATTGGGTCAAAAGAAAGACTTGCATTTATATAGCACCTTTCACGACCACCCGACATCCCAAAGGGTTTTACAGCCAATGAAGTAGTTTGTGAAGTATAGTCACTGTAGGAAACGCGGTAGCCAATTTGCACACAGCAAGCTCCCACAATCAGCAATGTGATAATGACCAGATAATTTGTTTTAATGATGTTGATTGAGGGATAGACACGGCGATAACTCCCCTGCTCTTCTTCGGAATAGTGCCATGGGATCTTTTACACCCACCTGAGAGAGCAGACGGGCCCTCGGTTTAACGTCTCATCCAAAAGACGTCACCTCCAGCAGTACAGCACTCGCTCAGTACTACACTGGAGCGTCAGCCTAGATTTTTTGTGCTGAAGTCTCTGGAGTGGGACTTGAACCTTCTGACTCAGAGGCGAGGGTGCTACCAACTGAGCCACTGGCTGACATTCAACAACAAAGATTAAAAACTCACTTTTCCCTTGAATGGAAATAATATTGCACCCAATTCAAGAAGGTGTCCAATTAAATTTCACACCTACATCAGTGCATTGCCTATATACCATATTGTTAAAGGATACATAAACAGGGCAATACATTAGAATCCAATGCTACATAATTGGTTTCTTCTCCCAAGCAAGCCAAAGGGTTTCATCCCTCTTCCATAATCATTCCCTACCCACGTCTTGGGGAGGGACGTGAGGAGAGCAGCTTTCTTCTTATTCAATATCTTAAGGGCACAATACTGTTTTATCAAATGAGAAGCATCCACAATGCTGTCCCTAGGAAACATAGAATGTTATAGCACAGAAACAGGCTATTTGATCCATCAGATCTGCTAGTATTTTTCTCCACATGAGCCACCTAGTCTAATCATAGAAGATAGGAGCAGGAGTAGGCCATTCGGCCCCTCGAGCCTGCTCCGCCATTCGATGAGATCATGGCTGATCATCTAAACTCAGTACCCTGTACCTGCCTTCTCCCCATATCCCTTGATACCTTTAGCTTTAAGAAATATATCTAACTCATCCTTGAATATATTTAATGACTTCGCCTCAACTACCTTCTGTGGTAGAGAATTCCACAGGTTCACCACTCTCTGGGTGAAGAAATTCTTCCTCATTTCTGTCCTAAATGGTTTACCCGTTATCCGTAGATTATGACCCCTGGTTCTGGACTCTCCGACCATCGGGAACATTCTTCCTGCATCTAGTTTGTCCAGACCTGTCAGAATTTTATATGTTTCGATGAGATCCCCTCTCATTCTTCTATACTCCAGTGAGTATAAGCCCAATCGACCCAATCTCTCCTCATATGTCATTCCTGCCATCCCAGGTATCAGCCTGGTGAATCTTCGCTGAACTCCTTCCATGGCAAGAACATCCTACCTCAGATAAGGCGACCAAAACTGCACACAGTACTCAAGGTGTGGTCTCACCAAGGCCCTGTACAACTGCAGCAGGGCATCCCTGTTCCTATACTCAAACCCTTTCGCTATGAAGGCCAACATACCATTTGCCTTCTTCACCGCCTGCTGCACCTGCATGCTTACTTTCAGCGACTGGTGCACAAGGACACCCAGGTCTCGTTGCACTTCCCCTTCTCCCAATCTATTGCCATTCAGATAATAGTCTGCCTTTCTGTTTTTGACACCAAAGTGGATAACCTCGCACTTATCCACGTTATATTGCATCTGCCACGCTTCTGCCCACTCACCCAACCTGTCCAGATCATCCTGGAGTTTCTCGCTATCCTCCTCGCTGCACACACTCCCACCCAGCTTTGTGTCATCTGCAAACTTGGAGATATTACATTTAATTCCCTTATCTAGATCATTAATGTATATTGTGAATAGCTGGGGCCCAAGGACCGATCCCTGCGGTACCTCACTAGTCACTGCTTGCCACTCGGAAAAAGACCCATTAATTCCTACTCTCTGCTTTCTGTCCGCCAACCAGTTCTCTATCCAAGTCAATACCTTGCCCCCAATCCCATGTGCCTTAACTTTACCCGCTAATCTCTTATGCGGGACCTTATCGAAAGCCTTTTGAAAGTCCAAATACACCACATCTACTGGTTCTCCCTTATCTATTTTCCCAGTTACATCCTCAAAAAATTCCAGTAGATTAGTCAAGCACGATTTACCTTTTGTAAAACCATGTTGACTTTGTCCGATCCTGTCACTGTTTTTCAAATGCTCAGCTATTACATCCTTTATAATGGACTCTAGCATTTTCCCCACTACCGATGTCAGGCTTACCGGTCTGTAATTCCCCGCTTTCTCTCTACCACCCTTTTTGAATAGTGGGGTAACATTAGCTACCCTCCAATCCATGGGTACAGTTCCAGATTCCATCGAATGTTGGAAGATGATCAGCAATGCATCTACTATTTCTAGGGCCACTTCCTTAAGTACCCTAGGATGTAGATTATCAGGCCCTGGGGATTTATCGGCCTTCAATACCGTCAATTTCCCTAACACCATTTCCCTGCAAATACTGATTTCTTTCAGTTCCTCCCTTTCATCAGACTGTATGTTCTCCAACATCTCTGGGAGGTTATTTCTGTCCTCCTTTGTGAAGACAGAACCAAAATATGCATTTAATTGGTCTGCCATTTCTTTGTTCCCCATTATAACTTCCCCCGCTTCTGACTGCAAGGGACCTACACTTGATTTCACTAATCTTTTTCTCTTCACATATCTATAAAAGCTCTTACAGTCAGTTTTTATGTTCCCAGCAAGCTTACTTTCATATTCTATTTTCCCCTTCTTAATTAATCCCTTTGTCCTCCTTTGTTGAATCCTAAACTGCTCCCAATCCTCAGGGCTACCGCTTTTTCTGGCCAATTTATATGCCCTCTCCTTGGATCTTATGCTATCCCTAATTTCCCTTGTTAGCCACAGTTGAGTCACCCTTTTTGTTTTATTCTTATGCCACACTGGGATGTACAAATTCTGTAGTTCATCCATGCAGTCTTTGAATGTTTGCCATTGCCTATCCACCGTCAACCCCTTGAGTGACATTCCCCAATCAATCCTACCCAATTCGCGCCTCATACCATCATAGTTTCCTTTATTTAAATTCAGGACCCTAGTCTCTGATTCAACTACTTCACTCTCCATCCTAATGAAGAATTCTATCATATTATGATCACTCTGACCCAAGGGGCCTCGTACAACAAGATTGCTAATTAATCCTTTCTCGTTGCATAATACCCAGTCTAAGATGGCCTGATCTCTGGTTGGTTCCTCGACATATTGTTCCAGAAAACCATCTCGTAAACATTCTAGGAATTCCTCCTCCACAGTATTTTTACTAATTTGGTTAGCCCAATCTATATGTAAATTAAAGTCACCCATGATGACTGCTGTGCCCTTACTGCATGCTTCTCTAATTTCCCTTTTAATGCCGTCCCCAGCCTCCGTATTACTGTTTGGAGGTCTATATACCACTCCCACTAACGTTTTCTGCCCCTTGTTATTTCTCAGTTCTACCCATACAGATTCCGCATCATCAGAGCTAATATCCTTCCTTTCAATTGTGTTAATCCCCTCTTTAACCAGCAATGCTACCCCACCTCCCTTTCTTTTTTGCCTATCTTTCCTAAATATTGAATAATCCCACTATGCTGCTCACTCCCCACACCCTTTAATATTCCTCTTTTTCAAGCAACTATCCAATTCCATTTAAAAGAAATATGGACTGTGATTCTGGAGTATTGAAAGCTGATTGTCTAAGGAATTGGTTATGTTCCATGAGGGGCACATTCAAATTAAAGGCAGTTCAAACAGGACATTATACTTAATACTACAACATCTTGCACTTATGTAGCACAACCTCACAAGACATTTCACAAGAGGGATCAGACACCCAAATGTTGGAAGAACGTTAAGGGAGGTGACTGAAGGCAAGGTTAAAGGGGTAGGTCTTTGAAAGTGGATGAAGCAAGGCAGACGCATTTAGGTGAAGAGTTCCGAGTGCAGAGGCATTATGGCTGAAGGTTCTGCCACTGATGGAGGGTGAGGTGTGGGAAGTCAGTACCTAAGTCTTAGGGGGTAATTTTCACTTTTGGTGCAGTTGCAGATCGTCCATTATATGCCTCACCTGATGTTCCTTCTCATTGACGTCACTGGAACTGATAATCAGGCGGGGCATGTCATGGTCAACTGCTAGTTTGCCGCCCATGCAGAAAGTGTAAGTTATTCCCTTAATATCTTCTATCCATCAACTACCCCATTTAAAGAAAAAAGAATTCAAATTTTAAAATTAATTTTTGAAGCAGAGTTCTAAATGTTGAAATATTTAGAATAACAACTGATTGTGAGTTACGCCTGTTCGTTTCATATGGAGAATAAATTACTATTCCCTACTTTATATCCTTTCCACTTTTTCCGATCATCTTCTCTTACCCTTTCTCAAGACAGTGACTCACGGCAGAGTTCCACAGGTGGCAGCAGTCCTCCAGTACCTCACTCAAGCAGCCAACCTTCACAGAGTTTAACATTGTGGCCTCGATTTTAAACTCTCCACCCCCCACCCCCGACAGGCGGGACAGGGTTCTGGGGGTTAAAATATCAGGATTGAGCAACCCAACCCCATTCCCACCACTTTAAATTTTAACAGACAGAAATCAGGCCATTGACGAGGCTCCCGTAAAAGGCAGGCGGGGGCCTAATGCCCGATGACATCATCGGCGCCACAGTTTAAATTTAACTGGAAGTGACGGGGAGCTGTAGCTGCATGGCAGCTGATCCAAGGTAGGAACTGCTGACTCCCGAGGGTGAGTGCTAAAGATCTGCTCTTTTAGCACTCCTTGTGGGCCAGGAGTACACACCCCGGGCTTCACAAGAAAGCCTTCGGCCTCCCCCAATCCAGATCACTGCCTCTCCTCCACCCCGCCCAAATCTCTGCTTCCCCCCCACCCCCTGCTCCCGATCACAGCCTCGAGCTGACGCTCCCTTCCGAGTGCCAGGGACCGTCCCGATGGGTCCCCAGCTGCGGCCTCCTGATGCTAGTTTTCCCTCCCACACCCGCCGGCCAGGCTGTCAATTTGTCTGCTGCCGAAAGGGAGGCAGCCCGGCAATATTCAAATAAAGCCCTAACTCAATAGCAAAATACTGCGGATGCTGGAAATCTGAAATAACAACAGAAAATGCTGGAAGCACTCAGCAGGCCAGGCAGCATCCGTGGAGAGAGAAACAGAGTTAACGTTTCAGGTCTGGGACCCTTCATCAGAACTGGAAAAGGTTAGAGATGTAACAGATTTTAACCAGTTACAGAGACAGGGAACGGGGGGGAGGGGAGGGGAGAGGAGGAAAGAGCTGAAGGAACAGTCTGTGCTAGAGTAGGAGGCAGGAGAGATTAAATGTTGCAAATGGGGATGGCAGAACCATCAGCAGCCACCTGAAAAATGGGGGCAGGGATTATAGTCTGAAATTGTTGAACTCAATGTTGAGTCCAGAAGGCTGTTCAGACCTGAAACATTAACTCGGTTTCTCTCTCCACGGATGCTCTCTGGCCTGCTGAGTGCTTCCAGCATTTTCTGTTCAAATAAAGCCCTGCTGTTAAGATCGCCAGGGCCTTCATGTCCCTGGTTTTGTCGGATTCTTTGTCCGATTATGGGCTTCCCCCACACCCTGCCCTACTCCCCGTTAATATCAGGGCCTATTTGTGGGCTATTTTATCAAGGGGGGCATCACAGCCAAATCTGATCTGCACTCAGATACATTTGTCACAGATGCACTTTTCAGTATGATTAATGCATAATAATGAGCAAAAATCCTGGGTGATTTGTTTTTCTCTCCCTATCCTAGAGACACTTAGGTCATCTGTCACATCTCTGCTACTGAGCCAGATGGAATCAGCCCACTTAACAAAGACTTGGATTCAATTTGCTGAACCTTTACTGCCCAGTATCACACTACATAGAGCACACCCCAGAGTGTCAGCCAATGAGATGGAGGCAGGGTGGTACTTACAACAGAACTTACAGCAAACAATGTATTTTACAGCAAAGTCTATTTACTCAGCAGAGTCTATTTAAACTGCGCACTACAGCAAACAATCCACAGTCTATTTGAAAAGCGTCTCTACCAACAACAGCAAACAGAACTCATGACTGAAACTACAGCAACGTCTCCTGATAAAAGCACATTGATTTCTCCAGCAAATTGTAGTGAGTGGAGGATAGTTACATACAAATTATGTGCGTAAAATCAATCCCAGTCACTTACAGCAGTGCGATCTCCAGGCGTGATTGACAGGGGAATACCCAATCATCTCCATTCTGGCCGGGAATAGTACCAGCCCACTTAGCAACTGAGCCATCAACATATGTTCCCTGTATTTTACAGGGCTTTAGTTAAACTATCCCGCCTTGTCCTTCTAGGTAAAATATCCCTCCTCGTCTTTAACTTGTCTGCAGCCTTTGACACAGTTGACCACTCCATCCTCCTCCAAAGCCTCTCTGCCGTCGTCCAGCTCAGTGGGACTGCACTCGCCTGGTTCCATTCTTATCTGTCTAATCGTAGCCAGAGAATCACCTGCAATAGCTTCCATTCCCGCTCCCGCATCATTACCTCTGGTGTCTCCCAAGGAACCAACTAGAGATCAGGCCATCTTAGACTGGGTATTATGTAATGAGAAAGGATTAATTAGCAATCTTGTTGTGCGAGGCCCCTTGGGGAGGAGCGATCATAATATGATAGAATTCTTCATTAAGATGGAGAGTGAAGTAGCTGACTCAGAGACTAGGGTCCTGAATTTAAATAAAGGAAACTACGATGGTATGAGGCGTGAGTTGGGTAGGATTGATTGGGGAATGTCACTCAAAGGGTTGACAGTGGATAAGCAATGGCAAACATTCAAAGATCGCATGAATGAACTACAGAATTTGTTCATCCCAGTTTGGCATAAAAATAAAACACAAAAGGTGATTCAACCGTGGCTAACAAAGGAAATTAGGGATAGCATAAGATCCAAGGAGAGGACATATAAATTGGCCAGAAAAAGCAGAAAACCTGAGGATTGGGAGCAGTTTAGGATTCAGCAAAGGAGGACAAAGGGATTAATTAAGAGGGGGGAAATAGAGTATGAGAGTAAGCTTGCAGGGAACATAAAAACTGACTGTAAAAGCTTTTATAGATATGTGAAGAGAAAAAGATTGGTGAAGTCAAGCGTAGGTCCCTTGCAGTCAGAATCAGGGGAATTTATAATGGGGAACAAAGAAATGGCAGACCAATTAAATACATACTTTGGTTCTTTACAAAGGAGGACACAAATAACCTCCCAGAGATGTCGGGGAACATAGGGTCTAATGAGAGGGAGGAACTGAAAGAAATCAGTATTTGTAGGGAAATAGTGTTAGGGAAATTGATGGGATTGAAGGCCGATAAATCCCCAGGGCCTGATAATCTACATCCTAGGGTACTTAAGGAAGTGGCCCTAGAAATAGTAGATGCATTGCTGGTCATCTTCCAAAATTCGATAGACTCTGGAACAGTACCCATGGATTGGAGGGTAGCTAATGTTACCCCACTATTCAAAAAAGGTGGTAGAGAGAAAACGGGGAATTATAGACCGGTAAGCCTGACATCGGTAGTGGGGAAAATGCTACAGTCCATTATAAAAAATGTAATAGCAGAGCACTTGGAAAACAGTGACAGGATCGGACAAAGTCAACATGGATTTACAAAAGGTAAATCGTGCTTGACTAATCTACTGGAATTTTTTGAGGATGTAACTGGTAAAATAGATAAGGGAGAACCAGTGGATGTGGTGTATTTGGACTTTCAGAAGGCTTTCGATAAGGTCCCGCATAAGAGATTAGCGTGCAAAGTTAAAGCACATGGGATTGGGGGTAAGGTACTGTCTTGGATAGAGAACTGGTTGGCAGACAGAAAGCAAAGAGTTGGAATAAATGGGTCTTTTTCCGAGTGGCAGGCAGTGACTAGTGGGGTACCGCAGGGATCGGTCCTAGGACCCCAGCTATTCACAATGGGCCAAAAATTCGGCCCTACCCGGGTGAGTCACCCGTAAGGCGTCCCGAAGTGCCGGTTTCCTGCATGCACTGCGCATGCGCAGGAAACCGGAATTTCCAGTCTGGTGAAGGGGGTGGTTCATAGGTGAACCGCGTGCGCGGTAGAGGCTGCGCGCACGCAGCAAACATAGTTTTTTTTTTCAGGTTTCTACGGGAGGGTAAGTATTGAAGAACCTGCACATTTAAAAAGGAGGCGCAGGAGCCGTTTTCAACAAGGTAAGTGGTTAATTAAGTATAATTTAAAACATTTTTCAACAGGTTTATCTTTTTTAGATACTTTAAAGAAAGGTAAGTTTATTTTTAGCACTGTTAAAAAGTATATTAACTTTTTCAAAAATTAAAATTCTGTTTAAAGTGGTTAATTTATTTAACTATAGTTATTTTATAAATGTGATGGTTTTTAAAATAAAATTATTTTAAGTTTAGCTGTTCTTTTGGGGCCGATTTCAATTCATACATTTGACAGGTCTTCCTGTCAAATCTATGAATGACAGATGGTCTGCTGCCATTGGCTCTCCATGGCCCATGTGATCCCAGGGGACGCATCGCACTAACTGCGCCCCTGGAACACGCAAGCACTGCGCGCCGGCACTTGGAGCAGGCCCAGGAGCTGAAGTTCCCGTGGGCCCAAAACACAATGGCAGGCGCGGTAGGTAAGTGCGCGCGCGATCCTTACCCCCGCGGCAAGCCGGAGAGGAGAATTTCAGGGCCAATATATATTAATGATCTAGACGAGGGAATTGGATGTGATATCTCCAAGTTTGCAGACGACACAAAGCTGGGTGGGAGTGTGTGCCGTGAGGAGGATGCCGAGAAACTCCAGTATGATTTGGACAGGTTGGGTGATTGGGCAGAAGCATGGCAGATGCAATATATTGTGGATAAATGCGAGGTTATCCACTTTGGTGTCAAAAACAAGAAGGCAGATTATTATCTGAATGGCAATAGATTGGGAGAAGGGGAAGTGCAACGAGACCTGGGTGTTCTTGTGCACCAGTCGCTGAAGGTAAGCATGCAGGTGCAGCAGGCGGTTAAGAAGGCAGATGGTATGTTGGCATTCGTAGCGAAAGGGTTCGAGTACAGGAACAAGGATGTCTTGCTGCAGTTGTACAGGGCCTTGGTGAGACCACATCTTGAGTATTGTGTGCAGTTTTGGTCGCCTTATCTGAGGAAGGATGTTCTTGCCATGGAGGGAGTGCAGCGAAGATTCACCAGACTGATACCTGGGATGGCAGGAATGACGTATGAGGAGAGATTGGGTCGATTGGGCTTATACTCGCTGGAGTTTAGAAGAATGAGAGGGGATCTCATTGAAACTTATAAAATTCTAACAGGACTAGACAGACTAGATGCAGGAAGGATGTTCCCGATGGCCGGGGAGTCCAGAACCAGGGGTCACAGTCTAAGGATAAGGGGTAAGCCATTTAGGACTGAGATGAGGAGGAATTTCTTCACCCAGAGAGTGGTGAACCTGTGGAATTCTCTACCACAGAAGGCAGTAGAGGCCAATTCATTAAATATATTCAAGAAGGAGTTAGATATATTTCTTAAAGCTAAAGGGATCAAGGGATATGGGGAGAAGGCAGGGACAGGGTACTGAATTTGGATGATCAGCCATGATCTCATTGAATGGCGGAGCAGGCTCGAGGGGCTGAATGGCCTGCTCCTGCTCCTATCTTCTATGTTTCTATCCTTGGCGCCCTCCTATTTCTCATCTACATGCTGCCCCTTGGCGACATCATCCGAAAACATAGCGTCAGTTTCCACATGTACGCTGATGACACCCAGCTCTACCTCACCACCACTTCTCTCGACTCCTCCAGTCTCTAAATTGTCAGACTGCTTGTCTGACATCCAGCTCTGGATGAACAGAAATTTTCTCCAATTAAATATTGGGAAGACCAAAACCATTGTTTTCGGTCCCTGTCACAAACTCCGTTCCCTAGCCACTGACTCCTTCCCTCTCCCTAACATCTGTCTGAGGCTGAATCACACTGTTCGCAACCTTGGTGTCATATTTGACCACCTATTTCCACCTCCGTAACATCGCCCGTCTCAGCCCTTGCCTCAGCTCATCCGCTGCTGAAACCCTCATCCATGCCTTTGTTACCTCTAGACTTGACTATTCCAACGCACTCCTGGCTGGCCTCCCACGTTCTACCCTACGGAAACTTGAGGTCATCCAAAACTCGGCTGCCCGTGTCCTAACTCGCACCAAGCCCCGTTCACCCATCACCCCTGTGCTCGCTGACCTACATTGGCTCCCAGTTAAGCAACACCTCGATTTCAAAATTCTCATCCTTGTCTTCAAATTCCCTCCCTAAACCTCTCTGCCTTGCTACCTCTCTTTCCTCCTTTAAGATGCTCCTTAAAACCTACTTCTTTGACCAAGCTTTTGTTCATCTGCCCTCATTTCTCCTTATATGGCTCGGTGTCAAAATTTTTGTCTTATAATACTCATATGAAGCGCCTTGGGACGTTTTACTACATTAAAGGCGCTATATAAATACAAGTTGTTGTTGTATTTTGGGTAAAGTTTATATTGTGGATGGAACAAACAATTTTTTGTGTACATTGGTATACTTAGCCAGTAGCTTTCTTTGAAATTCACAAATGTATCACAGCTGGCTGTGACCAGTTTAATGTTCAGATAGACGCAAAGTTGAAGTTTCTTTAAACGCATCATTTCTGGAGTGGATGAGCTTACATCATTTCTGCTCTTATACAGAATATACAGAATGTGCTTTAGCACATCCAGGAAGCAACAATATGAGCACTGTTATGTTATCACAAGCTCCTGCTTGTTTAGCAGTTTCGACTAATCTTTCACTGATGGTATTTGCTAAAGTTTCATATTGAACTTCTCGTGCCACCTTGGCTGTTTTCTGACTTGCTGCTTCTATGTTTTCTCCCTGATTCATAATATAAGCTTCATCAGATGGTGTTTCAATGACAATCCTTTCTGGCAAAGATGTTCCACTTTGCTCAGAACTCAAGGACATTGATTTTTGATTCTTTGATTCTTTGGTTATATTCTCTTGGCTATTGTGACCATTTAGTCCCTCGGTGCGTGAAAGCTCCTCAGCAAGAGTCACTGATATTGTGTCATCATTATATTCCTCCTTTGTCAAATGCTCCTCAGAAAAGTGTTCTTTGGAAGTTCTGTTGTCCTTAACTTCCTTTTCTGGGAGCGGTTTCTCAGAAAAATTGTCCACGGATGTCCTGTCCTCGCTATGTTTCACATTTAAAGAATCCTCAAGAAAACTTTCCACGAATACGTTGGTGTCATATTCCTTGTCCAACGGAATCTCCACAGGAACATCTTCAGTGAATTTCTTGGATTCCTCCTTTGCTGCAATGTTCTCAAGTAAACGATGCATGACATGCCAAATAGTGCTGTGTTCCTTCTTTACTGAAAAGTGATGGAGTAAAAGTTTCATAGACTCCCTTTCATAGTGTTTCTTGCCCATGAAAAGCTCCTCAAATAAACGTCCAACAGACTTCAAAGCATCTTTGTGCCCCTGCTGTGAAAACTCCTCAAGCAAATGTATTATGGAGGACCTCCCGTCAATCATTTGCTCATCTAGATCTATAATAGGTAATGAATGAATTATTATTGAGCTAATCGCTCTAGAGTCTGCGCGAGCAGATGCAAAATAAAAAGAAAGCATTTCCAATGAGATTGAAACTACTTCACGTCTATTCAGCACTTTCCAAAATCCACCTGAAGCTAGAACAAGAAACTGGCATGAGGAGTCAATAGGGACAGAGACAGTATGTGGTATTGGTATAATAGATGTTTTAAGCTTGGGGTCTCCATGGTATCCAAGCCCTCGTGTTGATTGAATGAATCCCTCTACAAGCCCATGTCGTTCATTTTTACTGATTGTTCCACCAGTCTGAAGAATGCGTTTACGTTCTTTACGGTTTGAGGTGCTGTGGTTTCCAGTTAAACGGTAACCTTTTCCATTTTTACACAAGACAGCATGTGCATCACCTGCAGAAAGACACATTTACAGTTTAAGCAATACCAAGTTATTGATTGTGTACTGAACATAGAAATATCTAGTCACTAATACTTTTTTATCGTGTGCGGTAAACAACTGTGAATTAATTCTTTGTACACACTTTAAAAAAATCAAGATTTAAAAAAAATCACGCTACTATAATTAATCACATTTCATGTTCAATTCTGATCGGTTACTTGAGCAGTAATTTTTATGAAATCACACTCCCAGTGGGGAGTCTCACTCATTAGGAATTCAGGCACACGTCCCCACAATTTTCCGTCCATTAAGACTGCATACTACATTTACAAATTACCCGAGAGAGCTAGTTAAATGTAAATGAACTAGAAGTTGATATTGACCAGGGGGTAGGGGGAGCAGAATATTTGCCTTAAAAGATACAGTTGGAATTACCTTATCTTAAATGTGGAGATGAGAAGAGAGCCAGGTAATTTTCTCTGAGACTAAGATCACACTGATAACAGTCCCATGTGGTGGGGTAACTGCCAGACACAACGGCTGTGATTTTACCAACCTTGGCAGACGATGTCGGTGGCGAGTCCCGGCCTTGCTCCTATCTCCATCCCGGCCTCAGACATGACTTTCCCCTGATTGGGCGGGCTTAACAAGCCCAGTGTGTTTCCCAGCCAATTGAATGAAGTGGGTCTGATGACGTCATTTGGTGACACGTCATCAGCCAGTTTCCTTAAAGGGACCATGCGCAAATTTACTTTGACAGTTGTTCTGTCAGTGTTCTACAGCATTGAGGTGCTGCAAACACTGACAAGCACTGCACAGAGGTGCACAGCTGCACCCAGGCTCTCCCATGACTCCCTCCATGTGCTTGTGGAGTGAGTCACAGCATGCAGGGAGGTTCTCTTCCCTTCCAATGGGCGGAAGCGACCTCCCCAGGAGACCACGCAGCCTGGTTGCATATTGCACAGGTGGGCACAAGCAGGGACGTCATCAGGAGGACCTGGGTGCAATGGCGCAAACCTTTCAATGATCTCAGTAGATCACGAAACGTTACTGCAAAGCCACACTCAACCTCATCCTGCTGTGCCACTCATCACATCCCCATCACTCTGCTTTCCCCACCCTACTCCTGCACATCCTTACTCACACCAACTTACCTTGCACCTTCACCCATCCCGCTCTCTCTATCTACATTATCACTTCCCCATCTCACTAGCCACCCCTCACACTCACCCTCATCCTAGTCCAATCATACCAACCAACAACACACAAGGGTCGGCACTTGTGTGTTTTAGCCAATGTTCATGTGAAGTTTCTGTTAATGTGCTGTCAAACATTGAAATCTTTATTTTCAACACTTTGCATTCTTGGACAGATGTGTGCATCTTTGGAAGTAGCTTAGTGAGTTGCAGTGAATGGTGAGACATAACGGTACCCTCTGCAATGCTGATGAGTGTGAAAGGAATGGCTTGGGCATTGTAGGGATGCTTTATGTTGTTGGTGTGGGGTGGTGCCAACCTGGTGCATCATGTGGCAGTGTCAAATGAAGTGAATCTGGCCATGGTGAGATCATCCCTGGCGTCCTGGGCAGCAATCTGTTCGGGTGCTGATGCCCTCTGTCCTGTGCAGTATCAGGTGATTGCGGAGAAGGTTGGTGTTGTTGGTGGTGCTGCTGGTGTGCCTGGTGATGCTGGTGTTGGGGCTGATCGTGGTGGGATTCTGAGGACCAAGGTGAGATTTTTTCAAGGGCACCGATGCTGCTGGAATAGATGGCAGCTGAAGTTGAGATGACAGAAGCGATCTGTCAATGGTGAGAGGTTGTTCCAAGGAGGTGACAGTGGATAGAGAGTTTACTCCAAACACTTCCAAACTGCATACAGCTCAAAAGTGTCTTCCAAATCTGATCGTGGTCAGATTCTGAGGATCAAGGCGAGAGAGTATAAAGTGCACCTATGCTAATGGAATAGACGACAGGTGAAGTAGAGATGACAGATGCAATCCGTCAATGGTGGGAGAGGTAATGAGGTCAGACTGCATGGAGAGTTGTGTAAAGACTTGCAGAATTCTGAATCTGTAGTGGAAATGCAGTTTAGAGAAGCTAGTGGTTAAGGGAACATTTCTCAATCAGCTGGGAGCTTTGACTTGACATTTAAAGCTGTCATCTCATCATCTGATTCAATGGCCAATGACCTCCCGCCTCAGCTTCACTGACGAGGTCTAGGCACAGCGGGAAACCGGTGGGCGTCCTGTCAAATCCAAAAAGCTGGGGGGAAAAAAAGGATTGATAAGTGGCTGTAAACAAGCCACTAATACGACATCAGGACATGCAGGTGTGCACGTTTCGACAGCAGGTTCCCGACCCGCTGTTAATCATTTTAAATTTCACAGCTGACCCACCACCCATCCCATCCGCTGAGCGCTGGCAAAATCGCAGCCAATGTCCATTCAACTGTGGGAGTTTGATTTGAATCCAGCCCATGTGATCTTTCATTTCAGCTGTTAAGAATGTAGACGCCCTTCAGCCAGTCAAGGAAGAGGAGCACAATCTTCTGGATGATGCACCATCACTCGATCGGACTCTCGCAGGCACCAGCTCAGATACTGGCACAGACTTTAGAAGCTAGGTTAGATGAAAGACTTCAGTTACGTGGAGAGACTAGAGAAACTGGGGTTGTTCTCCTTAAAGCAGAGAAAATTAAGGGGATATTTGATAGAGGTGTTCAAAACCATGAAGGGTTTTGATAGCATAAATAAGGAGAAACTGTTTCCAGCGGTAGAAGGGTCGGTCGCAGGTGACATGAGGAAAAAAAATTTACACAGCGAGTTATGATGATTCGGAATACACTGCCTGAAAAGGTGGTGGAAGTAGATTCAATGATAACTTTCAAAAGGGAATTGGATAAATACTAGAAGGGGGAAAATTTGCTATGGGGAAAGAGCAGAGGTATGGACTAATTGGATAGTTCTTTCAAAGAGCCGGCACAGGCATGATGGGCTGAATGGCCTCCTTCTGTGCTGTGTCATTCTATGATTCTAAGTGCAGTGGAGCTAGGACAAGGGGATAGGATGCTACAGGTACAGCTAGCGAGAGTACGAGATCACATACTAGTTCTGCTGCAGAGGACTCAGATGCAGAATTCGAGGGGTCAGGCTACTGAAGGCGGCTGATGGGCATCTACCAGGAAATGTTAGGTGCACTGGGCAGCCTGCCAGAGAGCTTGCGCACAATGTCGTGGAGCATGGGGGAGTCCAACTCCAACTTGTCTCAAGACTTTGCACAGAGCTTGGAGACTACTAACATGGACCGAGTGGTCAGATCTATCAACACCACAGTGGTACCCACCATGATGGAGCCGGTTATGACAGCTCTGGCAAGGCTCAGATGGCTACAATGGCAGCTCACACTGCTGGCATGGAAGCTCAAATGGCTGCCATCGTTGCTTTAGGGGCCACTGTTGCAATAGGCTTCCAGCAGCATTGGCTCCACATCAGAGGCACCTACTGTCCTTTCTCAGGACGAGTGCATGCCTGCTCCCCCACCAGCCACTCTACCAGTACCCTTGATAGTGCCATACGGCCAGCCAGCCCAGACTGATGCAGCCCATAACAAGATGCTACAGTCTGTAGCGGAGCCCTCTAGGTCCAGAACTGTTCACAGTCGTCCTCCAACACTGTCCTCAATGGAAGATCAGGAGTCTTCCACCTCACCAAGCTGTAGCCACTGGGGAAACACTTCGTAAGAGCATGAGGATAGGAAAACAAGCACACAAGACAGGCACTAAGGGCTTGCACAAGAGTGAGTCGTGATTGATTTTGGGAACGCTGTCAGAATACTTGTTTGATAAATTTAGTTTTTGTTCTGAATTCGGTGCTGGTGTTTATTCTTGTAGTGAAGTGAGTTCATGTATTCGCACCAATAGTGCTTCTCCGCCATGTTTTAGTGCCTCGGCAGGGATTACATCTGCTCCTGAGGCCTTGTTGTTCTTCAGTTGTCGGATGGCCTTTTCAACCTCATGCCGGGCTGGGGTTGTGCTGAGGTGGTGGCGGGTGGCATGCTGCGGGATGGAGTTGAGGACACTCGCATCCAAGACAGAGCCTCGGTTAAGGAGATCTTCGAAGTGCTCCTTCCAGCGGGCACTGACTGCCTCTCTGTCCTTGATAAGTACCTCTCCGTTCTTGGCCCGCAGTGGGGTAGGACCTTGGGTGCTTGGGCCGTAGATGGTCTTGACTGCGCTAAAGAATCCACGCACGTCGTGGTTGTCGGCTAGCTGCTGGATCTCCTGCGCTTTCTCCACCCACCATCTGTTCTTTAGGTTGCGAGTTTTTTGTTGGACCTCGGCCTTCAGGCGTCTGTAGAGCTGCTTTCTTGCTCTCAAGTTCTGTTACTGTTTCCAGATCAGGAATGCCTTGCGCTTGTGGCTTATTAGCTCCTGGATCTCCTGGTCGTTCTTGTCGAACCAGTCTTGGTGTTTCCTGGTCGAATGACCGAGCGTCTCTTCACAGGTGCTGGTTATGGAGGTCGAGTGCAGACCAGGCGCTGTGGACATACTGTGTCTCTGAATCACTGGGAGTCGTCAGGTTGGTTGTGAGGCGCAGGCTGAATAGGGCTTTCTTAGCAGGGTCTTTGAGTGCTCCAGCGTTGATTTTCCTGCAGCATTGCTTCTGTTGCTGCCGCTGTTTTGGGGCTACGTTGATGGAGATGACAGAGCGGATTAGGTGGTGGTCTGTCCAGCAGTCGTCAGCTCCTGTCATGGCGCGGGTGATGCGGATGTCCTTGCGGTCCCTCGCTCGGACGATGGCGTAGTCCAGCAGATGCCAGTGCTTGGAGCAAGGATGTTGCCATGAAGCCTTGTACTTGTCTCTCTGACGGAACAAGGTGTTGGTTATGACAAGGCCATGTTCTAAGCATTTCGTCAGGAGGAGGGTACCGTTGGAGTTGGCTTTCCCTACCCCCTCTCTGCCGATCACACCTCCCCAGAGGTCTGTGTCCTTTCCAAATCTGGCGCCAAGGAGGATCAGCTTGTCGCCCGTTGGGACCCGGGACAGGGATTGTTCAAGACTGAAGTAGAATTCCTCTTTGGTCTCGTCTGTGGCTTCCAGTGTTGGGGCGTACGCACTGATGACTGTAGCGCACTGGTTCCGTTATGGGTGAGCCGTAGAGTCATGAGGCGTTTGTTTATTCCACAAGGGGAGTCTCTGAGATGTTCAACTAGCTCATTTTTTATGGCGAAGCCGACCCCATGGAGGCAGCGTTCTTCTTCAGGTTTGCCTTTCCAGAAGGTGGTGTAACCACCGCCTTTGCTCCTTGAGCTGGCCTTCCCCTGCCCGCCGGGTCTCGCTTAGGACGGCGATGTCAATGTCAAAACGTCTGAGCTCCCGGGCAACGATAGCAGTTCGGTGATCCGGTCGCTGTTGGGGTTGTCCATGAGGATCCTGATGTTCCAGGTCCCAAACTTCATTTTAAAGGGTGGAAGGCGCCTGTGCATGAATTCTTTTAACGTGGGGGCCTACTGTCAACAAGGGCAGACGTCGATGACGAAGTCTAACACCGCCTTCAGGGTGCCAGTGCAGCCTTCGGTCGCCTGAGGAAGAGTGTTTGAAGTCCAGGACCTCAAACCCAGCACCAAGCTCATGGTCTACAGAGCAGCAGTGATACCCGCCCTTCTGTATGCCTCAGAGACATGGACCATGTACAGCAGGCACCTCAAAGCACTGGAGAGGTACCACCAACGCTGCCTCCGCAAGATCCTGCAAATCCATTGGCAGGATAGGCGCACCAACGTCAGTGTTCTCGCTCAGGCCAACATCGAAGCTTTGACCACGCTCGATCAGCTCCGATGGACGGGCCACATCGTTCGCATGGCGGATACGAGACTCCCAAAACAAGCGCTCTACTCGGAGCTCCGACACGGCAAGAGAGCCCCAGGTGGGCAGAGGAAACACTTCAAGGACACCCTCAAAGCCTCCTTGAAAAAGTGCAACATCCCCACCAACACTGGGAATTCCTGGCCCAAGATCGCACAAAGTGGAGGAGAAGCATCCGGGAAGGCGCCGAACACCTCGAGTCTCTTCGCTGGGAGCAAGCGGAAGCCAAGCGCGAACAGCGGAAGGAGCGCACGTCAACCCAAGCACCCCACCCACCCGCCCCTTCAACCACCGTCTGCCCCACCTGTGACCAAGACTGTAGGTCCCGCATTGGACTCATCAGTCACCTGAGAACTCATTTTCAGTGTGGAAGCAAGTCACCCTCGGTTCCGAGGGACTGCCTAAGAAGAAGAGTGAAGTGAGCGCAAGACCCATAAATCTGGAGTGAAGGAAGGTGATTGTTTCTGGGGGAGGTGGGACCTGTACAAGCCGGACAGGTTGCACCTCAACAGAGCTGGGACCAATATCCTTCGCGGGGGGGTTTGCTAGTGCTGTTGGGGAGGGTTTAAACTAGCTTGGCAGGGGGATGGGAACCTAAGAATAGAGTCAGTAGGGAGGGAAGAAAAACTGGAATTGGAAAACAAAAACGTAGAAAGTAAATTGGAAGGACAGAGGAATCAAGGGCTAGATAGTAGTCAACAAGGAGGTTTGCCTGTACTAAATAGTATATACTTCAATGCAAGGAGTATAGCGAACAAGACAGATGAGCTGAGGGCACAGGTAGATACTTGGGACTATGATATTATAGCTATTACAGAGACGTGGCTGAAAGAGGGCAGGTATGGCAGCTCAACATTCCTGGTTACAGGATTTTCAGACGGGATAGAGAGGGAGGTAAAAAGGGAGGGGGGGTCGCAGTATTGATTAAAGAAACTATTACAGCTGTGAGGAGGGATGATATGTTGGAGGGATCATCAAACGAGGCCATATGGGTCGAATTGAAAAACAAAAAAGGGGCGATCACACTGCTGGGAGTGTACTATAGACCCCCAAAAAGTGAGAGGGAGATAGAAGAGCAAATATGTAGACAAATTTCTGAGAAGTGCAAAAACTATAGGGCAGTAATAGTAGGGGATTTCAACTACCCCAATATTAACTGGGATAAAATTAGTGTGAAGGGTATAGAAGGTGCGGAATTCCTAAAATGCATCCAGGAGAACCTTTTTAGCCAGTATGTAGCAAGCCCAACAAGGGAGGTGGCGGTTCTGGACTTAGTTTTAGGGAATGAAGCTGGGCAGGTGGAAGACGCATCAGTGGGGGAGCATTTTGGTGCGAGTGAACATAATTCAGTTAGATTTAAGGTAGTTATGGAAAAGGACAAGGATAGACCAGGAATAAAAATTCTAAATTGGGGAAAAGCAAATTTTGCTAAGCTCAGAGGTGATTTAGCCATAGTGGACTGGAAACAGCTACTTGAAGGTAAATCAGTGTCAGAGCAGTGGGAGGCATTCAAGAAGGAGATCCGGAGGGTTCAGACCAAATATGTGCCCTTAAAGAAAAATGGTGGGACTAACAAATCTAGAGCCCCCTGGATGTCTCGGGACATACAGGGTAGGATAAAGAAAAAAAGGGAGGTGTATGACAGATACCGAGGGCTAAATACTGCAGAATCTTTAGAGTACAGAAAGTGCAGGGGTGCAATTAAAAATGATATTAGGAAAGCAAAGAGAGAGCATGAAAAATTCTTGGCAAGTAAAATCAAGGAAAACCCAAAGATGTTTTATAAATATATTAAGAGTAAGAGGATAACTAAAGAAAGGGTAGGGCCTATTAGAGATCATGAGGGTAATCTGTGTGTGGAGGCGGGAGATGTCGGTAGGGTTCTTAATTAATACTTTGCGTCTGTTTTCACAAAGGAGAGGGGTGAAGCAGACATTTCTATCAGGGAGGTGTGTGAAATATTAGATGAAATAAACATAGGTGAGAGAGGAAGTATTAAGGGGTTTAGCAGCTTTAAAAGTGGATAAATCCCCAGGCCCGGATGAAATGTATCCCAGGCTGTTAAGCGAAGCAAAAGAGGAAAGAGTAGAGGCCCTGACCATCATTTTCCAATCCTCTCTGGCGTCAGGTGTGGTGCTGGAGGACTGGAGGACTGCTAATGTGGTACCCTTGTTTAAAAAGGGAGAAAAGGATAGACCAAGTAATTACAGGCCAGTCAGCCTAACCTCGGTGGTGGGAAAATTATTGGAAAGAATTCTGAAGGACAGGATAAATCTTCATTTAGAAAGACACGGATTAATCAAGTATAGTCAGCACGGATTTGTTAAGGGAAGGTCATGTCTGACAAACTTGACTGAATTTTTTGAGGAGGTAACAAGGAGGGTAGATGAGGGTAGTGCGTTTGATGTAGTGTATATGGACTTTAGCAAGGCTTTTGATAAGGTTCCACATGACAGACTGGTCACGAAGTTAAAAGCCCATGGGATCCAGGGCAAAGTGTCAAGTTGGATTCAAAACTGGCTCAGAGGCAGGAAGCAGAGGGTAATGGCTGATGGGTGTTTTTGTGACTGGAAGGCTGTTTCCAGTGGGGTTCCGCAGGGTTCAGTACTAGGTCCCTTGCTTTTTGTGGTATATATCAATGATCTAGACTTGAATATAGGGGGTATGATTAAGAAGTTTGCAGATGATACTAAAATCGGCTGTGTGGTTGATACTGAAGAAGGAAGCTGTAGACTGCAGGAAGATATCAATAAATTGGTC
Organism: Squalus acanthias; assembly: GCA_030390025.1. Taxonomy (NCBI): domain Eukaryota; kingdom Metazoa; phylum Chordata; class Chondrichthyes; order Squaliformes; family Squalidae; genus Squalus; species Squalus acanthias. Next base: position 125,399,130 of record CM059428.1, read on the forward strand.
AGGTGGGCAGAACAGTGGCAAATGGAATTCAATCCGGAGAAGTGTGAGGTAATGCATTTGGGGAGGGCTAACAAGGAAAGGGAATACACATTAAATGGTAGGACACTGAGTAGTGTAGAGGAACAAAGGGACCTTGGAATGCATGTTCACAGATCCCTGAAGGTAGCAGGCCAGGTAGATAAGGTGGTTAAGAAGGCATACGGAATGCTTGCCTTTAGTAGCCGTGGCATAGATTACAAGAGCAGGGGGGTTATGCTTCAACTGTATAAAACACTAGTTAGGCCTCAGCTAGAGTACTGCGTGCAGTTCTGGTCACATTACAGGAACGATTTGATTGCACTAGAGAGGGTACAGAGGAGATTTACAAGGACGTTGCCAGGAGTAGAGAATCTTAGCTATGAGGAAAGACTGGATAGGCTGGGTTTGTTTTCCTTGGAACAGAGGAGGCTGAGAGGAGACCTTACTGAGGTGTATAAAATTATGAGGGGCCTAGATAAAGTGGATAGAAAGGACCTATTTCCCTTAGCAGCGGGGTCAAAAACCAGGGAGCACAATTTAAAGTAATTGGTAGAAGGTTTAGAGGGGATTTGAGGGGAAATTTCTTCACCCAGAGGGTTGTGGGGGTCTGGAACTCACTACCTGAAAGGATGGTAGAGGCAGAAACTCTAACCACATTTAAAAAGTACTTGGGATGCTGTAACCTGCAGGGCTACAGACCAAGAGTTGGGAAGTGGGATTAGGCTGGCTAGCTCTTTGTTGGCCGGCACGGACAGGATGGGCCGAAATGGCCTCCTTCCGTGCTGAAACTTTCTATGATTGTAAGGAAAGTGGTAAGGATTGTGGAGCTGTTGGTGTCTGGGGAATGGGAGGATTGATTTAGGTGAAGCGCTCCTCGATGAGCTGATTTCGGAGAGCTCTGGCAGTTAGGGGCACTGGTGGCTGCTGCCTCTCCACCTGCACTTGTTGCTGCCTAGATTGTGGTAAAGGCTGGGCCCTCATAATGGCGAAGCAAACGACATCAAATCCGGATACCCACTCAGGGTGTACTGCAAATCTCCTCTGGAACAGTCCAGGCAGCGGAAACATTGCTTGAGCAATCAGATTGGCTGTTTGATAATGTTCCTTATGGCATTATGGCTCTTGTTGTAGGCATGATCTGCCAGCTGTGGCGGGTTCCTAACAGGAGTCATCTTTTAAATTTTTTAAATTCGTTTATGGGATCAGGGCGTTGCTGGCAATGCCAGCATTTATTGCCCATCCCTAGTTGCCCTTGAGAGGGCATGTCTGGAGGGCATGGCTCTTGTCACCCAATATCTGGCTTGTAACTTGGCAGCCTGGTTGGAATAAAGGAGGTACAGAGGACTGGTGTAGGATGAAAGAGTCATGACTGATGCCAGGACAGCAGGCACAGACCTTGCATAATGCGCTGCCTGTGGTGGCAAACCAGCTATACGTTGAGGGAGTGGAACCCCTTTCGATCGCTAAAGGCTGGTGAGAAGGAGCACTCATGGCAATGTGTGTGCAGTCTATGGCACCTTGAACCCTGGGGAAGCCTGACATAGGGTCAAAACCTAGAGCTCTCTTGCCCTGCTTTGCTCTGTCCAAAGAGATGTAGGTTTCCCCCTGGCTTAGAGAGCCTCAGTGACCTCCCTGATATGCAAGTATTTACATCACAGAAACAAGCCATTCGGCCCAACAGGTTCATACCGTGTTTATTCTCCACACGAGCCTCCTCCCACCTTTCTTCATCTAACCCCATCAACATATCCTTCTATTGCTTTCGCCCTCATGTGCTCATCTAGCTTCCCCTTAAATGCATCTATGCTATTCACCAACTATTTATGGCCCCTAGTTCTAGTCTCGCCCGCAAGTGGAAAAAGCTTCTCCATGTCTATCCTATCAATCTTAAAGACCTCCATCAGGTCACCTCTCAGTCTTCTCTTTTCTAGAGAAAAGAGCCCCAGCCTGTTCAATCATTCCTAATAGGTATAATCTCAGACAAGCTAAGTGAGTGGGCAAGAACATGGCAAAAGGAATATAATGTGGAGAAATGTGAAGTTATCTACTTTCGTAGGAAAAATAGAAAAGCAGAGTATTTTTTAAATGGAGAGAGATTGGGAAATGTTGGTGTTCAGAGGGACCTGGGTGTCCTTGTACACGAATCACTGAAAGTTAGCATGCAGGTACAGCAAGCAATTAGGAAAGCAAATGGTATGTTGGCCTTTATTACAAAAGGATTTGACTATAAGAGTAAAGACATCTTACTGCAATTATATAGGGCCCTGGTGAGACCACACCTGGATTATTGTGTACAGTTTTGGTCTCCTTACCTAAGGAAGGATATACTTACCATAGAGGGAGAGCAATGAAGGTTCACCAGACTGATTCCTGGGATGGGGGGATTGTCCTATGAGGAGAGATTGAGTAGACTAGGCCTATATTCTCTAGAGTTCAGAAGAATGAGAGGTGATCTCATTGAAACATACAAAATTCTTTACAGGGTTTGACAGGGTAGATGCAGGGGAGTCTAGAACCAGGGGTCACAGTCTCAGAATAAGGGGTTGGCCATTTAGGACTGAGATGAGGAGACATTTCTTCACTCAAGAGGGTGGTGAATCTTTGGAATTCTCTACCCCAGAGGGCTGTGGAGGCTCAGTCGTTGAGTATATTCAAGACAGAGATCGATAGATTTTTGGATATTAAGGGATATGGGGATTGTGCAGGAAAGTGGAGTTGAGGTAGAAGATCAGCCATGATCTTAGTGAATGGCGGAGCAGGCTCGAGGGGCCGAATAGCCTACTCCTGCTCCTATTTCTTATGTTATCAGGTATGGTTGTAAGTACGACCTTTTAAGTTTATGTTTAAGTACTACTGCATGTACTGTATGCTTAATAAACCTATGACATCTAACTTCAATGTTCAAGAGCCTTATTGAAAACCTTATGCGAACAAGACAAAGATGGAGGAGAATAAACTACTCCAAGTGGATCTTGATACGATGGAGGAATGTAGCCACGCTTGGCAAATGGTATTTAACTTCGATAAATGTGATGTTATGCATATGGGCAGGACTATCACAAAGACCAAGTATACTTACACCCTACAGGGTACAGAACTGTAGTCTGTTGAGAAGAAAAAAATCTCATTGTTATAGTACATAATTCACTTAAGGTTCACAAGCAATGCCATGAAGTGATAGCCAAAGCAAATCGGGTATTAGGTTGCATTATCACGATGATTCTATATAAAACAAAATACACCAGTTTTGGTCCCCTCACAAGGTGGGTGACATGGAGGCTTTCTAAAAGATTCAGAGGAGACACTAGAATGATACCCACCCTGTTACCCAGAAAGGCTTAAAAAACTGGGTATATTTACTCGAGATGTGTAGACTCTGGGGTGATCTGATAAAAGTGTTTAAAATAAGGAAGGGATTAGACTGTGTTCCTATTGACAGATTATTTCAATAACATAGAGAGGACCAGGGATCATGTGTACAAGTTATGCAATGGCAGGACTAGATTGCAAGAACTTTTTCCTTTCCCAGAGGATAGCAGACCTATGGAATGAATTGCCAGCTTGGGCGGTGAATGCAGATTCACTGCATATCTTCAAAAGAGAGCAGGACCAATTCCTGGCTGGGGCGATCACAAAATATAAAAAGTAATTTGGAATACTAACTAAGATAAATCATGGCCACTGTTATCTTCTGGACTAGTTTTGATTGCCAAATGGGGGGTCGGTGAGAATTTTCCAGACTTTTTCCCTCAATTGGCCATGGGTTTTTAATCTGTTTTTGTGTCTTTCCCAGGAGATTACATAGCTGCAGGAGGGTTGACTGTGTGGGTAGGCTTGGTGGATCAGCTGGTCTTAATTTTCATTTTCTTGATTGTCCATCATCTTTGTTTGCAAGATTAGGTTGAGCCTGGTTGGATCAGTTAAGGAGGCCAAAGAAAGGTCAGGGTGGGAATTACATAGTGAGCCACAGGTAGGTCAAGGCAACCCTTGTGAGCAGAATGGAGGCATTCAGCAAAGCAGTTGTCTAATTTGCATCTGATCTTCCCAATGTAGAGGGAACCACACAGTGAGCAGCAAATACAGTATAGAAGATTGGAGGAAGTACACTAAATTGCTGCCTTGCACAGAAGGAGTGAATGAACAGGTATTGTATCTGCCACCGTTACACTGCAAGGAGTGGTGGAAGAGGAAAAATGAAACAAAAAGCAAAGTACTGCAGATGCTGGAAATCTGAAATAAAAACAAAATTCTGAAAACACTCAGCAGGTCAGGCAGCATCAAGTTTGGTTAATGTTTCAGGTCTATGACCTTTTCTCTACCGAGGCTACCTGGCCTGCTGAGTGTTTGAAGCATTTTCTCTTTTAATCCCGGAGGGAACGATCCCTTCAGAAAGTGGAGATGAAGGGAAGACGTGCTTGGTGGGGGAATCATGTGGAAGGTGATCTGGCAAATATGGGCGATTGTGGGATGGAAGGTGGAGGAGAAAGGGAAACCTGTTTCAGTGAAAGGAGAGGGAAGGACTGAGAAAAGAGGGATGGGGAAAAAGAGCAGACGCAGTCAAGAGTCAGGTCGACCAATGCTCAGGGGAACCTCAGCTGAGGAAAAGGAGGACATTTCAGAAGCTCCGACACAAAAACTGGAGTTGGCACCCCCTCTTTTACCAACAGTAGAAATGCTTGCTAATCTTTCAATTTTCTGCTCGAACAAAGGGTCACACCTGAAACATTAAATTGTCTTTTATCTTTTTACAGATGTTGACGGAGTTATTTTTACAGATGTATTTCCAGCACTTTGTTTTTGTTTCAAATTCCCAACAGCTGCAGTTTTTTAAATTTATTTTAATTTTATATTAGCTAAAGTTTATGAAGGGTGGAGATGGGGGAGGGAGGCTGGTAAGGCCAGCAGTTGAGAAATTGATCTTCAAGGTGATAAAGGTGTGGATAATGGGACCAACAGCAATGTAGGTGAAGTTCGAGAAATGGAACAAGGCAGTCTTGGCCATTGTATAAGGCTCAGTTCAGGGTCAAATAGAAAGTACAGGTTGCACGCTCCAAGTTCAGCCTAAGCAGCAGGTTAATCGAGTGGGAGTCGAATGTACATAACTGCTGATTACAGCCAAATAATATTTCAATTTTGTCTTCTCATATACATGCACAGACAGTGAATGGTCACATCAGAATATTATCCGAGATGTTTTAGAGTGAAATGAAGAATTACCAGTTGTGAGAACCAAGCACAATGAAGTCCTTTTGAGATCTGTCAAAAGTTGCCAAATCCCATTTCATACAATAGCGCTTTTTAATAATGCAGCTTATAAATATTTGGTCTTTAACCTTTTTTTAAGTTATTGAGTTAGATTAACAGCGTGGGGACACAAGTTAATTGATCTGTTGCAACAGCAACGATTGACTGAAAGTGTTACAAATCAGCCTCTTAATAAAAATTCAAAAGTGACCAGCCGGCTATTCGTTCAGTTACCATGTTACCTGCATTAGCGATGTGCAACGTTCCAATTTCACACATACTGGTTTCCGAGGTGCTCTCAGTATCGCCCTCATTTGCTTCAGTTGTGTTTGGGGATTGGGAAGCTGCGGGTTCTAGTAGACAGGTGGTAGCTGTACAACCGCTCCATCGGACCTTTGAACTTTCATTACGCCCCAGCCGCAATATTCTGTCCATTTTCCAAAAGGCTTTAGCAAAAGCCATGTGGATCGATCCATGAAGGTGATCTTTGGTGCCTTTGCGCTCGGCTGTCGCTGAAGAGGGTGGAGTGATGTGCGAATCCTCGGCGGTGCTTTCAGAAAAGAGCAGATCGTACCTGGAGAGATACGCTCGTTCTTTGTCGGACAGCGCGTAGGAATGTCCGGCCATCGTCAGTTGTTCTAGAATCAGAACAGGCAGATCTTTGGAAGCGAACTTTGCCGCAGATATTCCACAATAGCCATCAAAGAGTCCGATGAACCACGTATTGCTCCGGCCACCGTAACAATCCATAAAAACATAAGCTTCTTCCATCTGGGATTTCCAAAAAGCATTCCTGTCCTGACAGATCCCGAGGGATTTTATGCAGACATTCCTAGGCAGCCTTAGGGACAGCGGGACTTCTTCAGTACACATGATGGGCTTTTCTCTTAGAAACGGCCACATTGACATCTGGTGTGACTTCACCATCTCGTAAGCGAAGTCGATCTTCTGCAGCTCCAGCGGGCTCCATTTCTTGGATCGCATCCTCTTGGCAATGATGCTCCGCCGGCGGAGTCGGAGGGAGAGCAGGCTGACTGGGTGATTGCCCGCACGGTACTGCAGCTCGCCAAGTGTGCGGTGCAGGGCCCTGTGGTGACGGACATTCCGGGCATGCAGGATCTTGTCACAGATTAAGCATGGCACTGTCAGCACGGCGCACTGAGACATATCTATGGCTTGTGAAACCCGTAGGGTTGAAGGCATGTTTTCGGGTGCTAGGGCTTGTGAAACCAGCATGGCTGAAGGCATGTTTTCGGGTGCTGGGGCTTGTGAAACCAGCATGGCTGAAGGCATGTTTTCGGGTGATTTCGGAGGGATTTTAATGTTCTGCATGGAGGTATAAGCAGTAACTGTAAAGGCAAAGTAGGATGCTGCAATGGAATCGCGCTACTGTCGTATTTAGTCGTTGGCACGAACTTGAATGAAGTGTAGAACGATGTTGCAGAGACATGTAGGAAGACATAAAATGAAAAAAAAAAGTTATATTTCAACTAGTCATAAATATATAAAACAAACATTCCCAACGCAATAGGCATGTTATTACGAAAGAGAGTTCGAAAAACCTATCAGAAAAACACTGCTAAATGCACTACGCAAATGTTTGACAGAATTTTTCAAAAAGTAACGTGAGCACCAAATTAGAATTATTTAAAAATATTTTTAATCTGACCAAACCAGTACCTAGAAAAACAACTTGCATTTACTCACAACATTTTAGAATAGCAACTTCCATTCAATTGTCCTGAAGCTCTCTCATCAGAAAGAAAATAGCAGCAGATCCATTTGACAAACAGGTCAGCCATCAGAAGTGTATGCTCAGATATTTCTTTAAACTTATTCACTCATAGAAACAAAGTATTTACGTTGCAGGAGTTTGATGTGTTTCCAGCATTATCTTTTATCCCAGAGGGAACTATCCCTTCAGAAAGTGGAGAGGAAGAGAAGATGCGCTTGGTGGCGAGATCATGTTTTAACTGCTGGAAGGTAATCTGGCAAGTATGGGTGATTGTGAGATGGAAGGTGAAGACAAAGGGAAACCTGTTTGCGGGAAAGGACGGAAAGGAGGGGAAATGGCCAGGAATTTGCAGTTGGCAGCAAGCTGACCTCGAAGAAAGCTGCCTACAAAGATCTAACGATCTCTGTAGCATGAATTTTAGCTCTCCCGACAATAGTTTGAATCTGGCGCCAATCAAGCGAATCTCCAGCAACAGTGATATCGTCAAGCAGTTTAAGCAGCCAATCACATTGAAGAATTATCACAGACAGCAAACCAGAAAGCAAAATGCAGATTATAATTTACTTTTTATAAATTTTACAGAAATAAAGATTGGGACATACACATAGGATTAAGGTAGAAGCCGAAATATCATAAACAAACTTTAAAAAATATATATTTTTTAAAAACCATGCAATTCTTATCATATTAGTGGAAAAATTTGACATTCCACAAATATAAAGTTAGTTTTTCAGGGGCAGAACAGTTGTTCAGCAGTCAATATGCTGTTAAAAATCTTGTCACACCTCTTTCAACAAGGTTTAACTTTTTCCGGGGGGGAGGGGTTTAACAGTGCTATCCAGTGTAATAGGGGAAGTTTTGTCCTTCAGTGGGATTTGAATTGATTGCCGGCTCCGGGGAGTTCCACAGCACAGCCTGTGGAGGAGGAGCAGGGAATGACTGACCGCAACTTCTGGATTTTTGCGTTTATCTGCGCATGCGGCTACACCAGAAGTTGCTATCACTTTCACAGAAAGACTGGCATTGAGATAGTGCCTTTCATGACCACCAGACATCTCAAAGCGTTTACAGTCCATGAAGTACTTTTGTAGTGGAGTTACTGTTGTAATGTGGGAAACGCGGCAGCCAATTTGTGCACAGCAAGGTCCCACAAACAGCAATGTGATAATGACCAGATAATCTGTTTTTGTTATGTTGGTTGAGGGATAAATATTGGCCAGGACAGCGGGGATAACTCCCCTGCTCTTCTTCGAAATAGTGCCATGGGATCTTTTACGTCCACCTGAGAGAGCAGATGGGGCCTCGGTTTAACGTCTCATCTGAAAGACGGCACCTCCAACAGCACAGCGCTCCCTCAGCACTGCACTGGAGTGTTAGCCTAGCTTTATGTGCTCAAGTCCCTGGAGCTGGGACTTGAACCCACAACCTTCTGACTCAGAGGTCAGTGCTACCAACTAAGCCACAGTTGACACAGGAGCACTGACGGTGAACGCTGACAGCTTTGCCATCATTACCACCGCAAAGTCGGGCCATAAATATGTCTCCTTGTTCTTGATTCACGACCAGAGGAAATAGTTTCTCAAATCCTTTAAATATCTCCATCAGATTACCCTCATCTTCAATACTCAAGGGAACACAAGGCAAGTTTATGCAACCTCATAACTTAACACTTAAGCCCCCTTATCATTCTGGTGAATCTGCGCTGCCTCTTTGACTAAAAATTCAAAAGCGACCAGCCGGCTATTTTTTCAGTTACCATGTTACCTGCAATGTGCAAAGTTCCCATATCACATATACTGGCTTCCGAGGTGCTCTCAGTTGTGTTCGGGGAATGGGAAGCCGCGATTTCTAGTGGACAGGTGGTAAGCTGTAACAACCGCTCCGTCCGATCTTCGAGCTTTCATTACGGGCCTCAGCCGCAATAGTCTGCCTAGTTTCCAAACGGCTTTAGCAAAAGCCACGTGGATCGATCCATAAAGGCGGTCTTGGGCGCCTTTGCGCCGGGCTGTCGCTGGAGCGATATGCGACTCCGCGGCAGAGCGGATGGAACCCGGGGAGGCAGGCGCGTTCTTCGCCGGACAATGCGAAGGAGCGTGCGGCCATTGTCAGCCGTTCTAGAATCAACTGCGCCGCGGACGTTCCACGAGCCCGACGGACCCGCACGGAGCTCCGGCCGCGGGGACAACCCAGAAAAACACATAAGCATCTGGAATTTCCAAAAAAAAACACATTTCCGTCCTGACAAGATGCCGAGGGATTTTATGCAGGCATTCCCACTCAGGCAGGCTCCGGGGACAGCGGGACTTCTTCAGTAAACACGACGGGCTTTTCACATTTAATGGGCCGTAATTTACGCCATCTGCGGGCGCCCGTAGGAGCCGCGCAAGTTCTGGGTTGAGGCATGCGAAGCGCATGCGTGAAAACCTGGACCTTGCGACCTGTCAAGAATCTTTTTGCGGAGATGCCGGTGTTGGACTGGGGTGGACAAAAGTGAGCAGCTTGTGATTTCAAATAAAACTGTTGGACTTATAACCTGGTGTTGTCGACTTCTCACAAGAATCTTTTTGACAGATGATCCGCACCCCAGGGAGATGGGCCTCTGTCGGCTATTTGCCCAACTTTCGCCCGTTGAATGCCCGTGAAATTCTTACTATTTTGTTCAAACCAATCATTTATCTGTAACTAAATAAAACTTTAAAGGAAACTTAACAAATCAAATTAAAATTTGGTAGTCCAGGGTGACGATGCACTCCAGCCCCCGCGGCGCCCCGTGAAATTCTTACGCCTGCTTTTACCAGAGTAAGAGTTTAGAAAAATAAAATGTTATCACTCATTTATACATTAAAAACCCTGTCCAATAAGGTAAGTTTATTTTTAGTTAAAACATAGACTTTTTTTTCCAAAAACTTAAATTTCTGTTGAAAATATTTAATTAAATGGCATTTTAATTAATTTTAAATACGTACATTTTTTTATTTCATCTGTTCGTGTATTTTTTTAAGTGATTCCCCATTCATACTTATGGGAGTTCCGTACCTACCGAATCCCCATAAGTATGAATGTGGAATCCCCTTTCATTGGTTGGGCCGGCCCACATGATCCCAAGGGCGCTTGTGAACGGCGTGTGCCTGTGAGATGTGTGGGCCTCTTCCCGCAGGTACCCAGAGAGGCCCAGGAGCACGAAACTCCCGGACGACCAAGTAAATTCGTAGATTTGTTTGCAGGTCGGAGGAAAGCCTCCAACCGCAAATTTTGGGCCAATGTAAACGGCCACGTTGACATCTTGTGTGACTTTTCCAGCTCGTGCACGAAGTCGATCTGCTCCAGCGCCAACGGGCTCCATTTCTTGGATCGCAGCCTCTTGGAAAGGATGCTCCCTCGGCAGAGCAGGCGGGGTGCCCGCGCGGTACCTGGGTGGGCGCCGCGTGCTGGTGGTCGCTCGGCGCATGCACTTACCTGCTGCAGGTTGAGCAGGGCGTTACAAAGGTGCAGTGCCCGGGGCTGAAGGCTGTGCTCCTCGCCCGCGGGGAGGTGTCAGCAGAGACCGGGGCAGTAACTGCAAAAAGCAAAGTTAGCCCGCTGCAATGGAATCGTGCTACTGCCGTAAACAAGAGAAGACTCTCCGTTGACACGAACTGGAACGAAGTGCAGAGACATGTAAGAAGACATAAAATGGGGGAAAAAAGGTTATGGCCCAAAAATTCGGCTGAATATGGGAGAGTACGAACTGTGTACTCTCGCGTATTCGGTCCCGAAGTGCCGGTTTTCTGCATGCACTACGCATGCGCGGGAAACCGGCACTTCCGGTATGGCGAAGGGGGCGGTTCCTAAGTGAACCGCGTGCGCACTACAGGCTGTGTGCACGCAGCACACTTAGGTTTTTTTTCAGGTTTCAACGCGAAGGTAAGTATGGAATATTTTACACATGAAAAAAGGAGGCGTAAGACCCCCTTTTAACAAGGTAAGTAGTTAATTAAGTATTTAAAAAAATTTTCAACAGGTTTATCTTTTTTAGAGACTTTAAAGAAAGGTAAGTTTATTTTTATAACTTTTTTAAAAAATTTAAATTTTTGTTTAAAGTGGTTATTATTTAACTATAGTTATTTTATTAATGTGATGGGGTTTTTTAAAATTTATTTGAGGTTGAGCTGTTCTTTTGGGGGCAATTTGTATTCATAGTTTTGACAGTTCTCCTGTCAAATCTATGAATGAAAGATGGTGTGCTGCCATTGGCTCTCCATGGCCCACGTAATCCCAGAGGTCGCATCGAACTAACTGCGCCTCTGGGACACGCACACACTGCGCGCCGACACCAGGGAGAGGCCCAGGACCAGAAGTTCCTGTGGGCCCAAAACACAACGGCCGGCGCGGAGTGTGATATCGCGGAGCTCCTTACCCCCGCGGCAAGCCTCCGAGTCAAATTTCTGGGCCATTATTTCAATTAGTCAGAAAAATATAAAACAAGCGTTCCCGACGCAATAGTCATGTTATTATAAAAGAGAGTTAAAGAAACCTATCAGAAAAAACACAGCTAAATGCACTAATCAAATGTATGACAGCATTTTTCAAAAAGTAACGTGAGCACCGAATTAGAATTATTTCAAATAATTTTAATCTGACTAAACCAGTACCTAGAAGAAGAACTTGCATCTACACACAAGGTTTTAGGGTAGCAACTTGTATTCAATTACTCTGAAAATCTCTTCAAAAAAAATAGCAGCAAACACGGTGGCATAGTGGTTAGCACTGGTGCCTCACAGCGCCAGGGACCCGGGTTCGAATCTGACCTCGAGTGACTGTCTGTGTGGAGTTTGCACATTCTCCCCGTGTCTGCGTGGGTTTCCTCCGGGTGCTCCGGTTTCCTCCCACAGTCCAAAAATGTGCGGGTTAGGTTGATTTGGCTATGATAAAATTGACCCTTCGTGTTAAATATGTGGGGTTATGGGGATAGGATGGGATATGTTAGGGTGAATTAAATACGTGGGGTTACGGGGGTAGGGTGGGATATGTGTACTGTGGGGATTAAAGCAGGGACAGGGTACTGGATTTGGATGATCAGCCATGATCATATTGAATGGTGGAGCAGGCTCGACGGGCCGAATGGCCTACTCCTGCTCCTAGATTCTATGTTTCTATGTTTCTATTTGACACAGGTCAGGTCTCAGAAGTACATGTTCAGATATTTCTTTAAAATTATTCAGTCATGGACACAAAATATTTACTCTGCGGGAGTTTGATGTGAAATAAAGTCTTTTGGCTTAACCATAATTATCTGTTACGTGCACCCTTTATTTTATGAAGGCATACTTTGTTGCTAGACATTGTCTTAGAAACAATTTATTAGAAACTAGAGTAAGGAGGAGTGATCCACTGTTACCTAAATTTGATTATTATTATTAGGGAATATATATGGATGAAAAATAGCACAGCTTCGGTAGTCAGAGTTCTTTCTCTGTGTAAACCTAGTTTATAGAATCCTTAATGAATTGGCCTGCTGGGAGGGAGTAAAGGTTTTGTTGGGGAAATGGACATCAAAAGTGAGGATGAGGGATTGGTTGAGGCGATGGATGATTGCAGATGTATTGTGGGGAATAGACGACCAATACCTAAGCAGTTGGAAGTTTGAAAGTGCAGTTTTAAGTGCCTTGGGGGAGAGCTTTTTCCAGAAGCGGTTGTGGAAGGAATTATGCATGGTAAGGGGTAGCGGGATATGGTTGGTGAGGAAGAGAAAGTGGTCGGAGATGGCCTTGCATGTGATTGAGACCATGGGAGTAGAGAGTCCACGGGAGATAGCAAGGTTGAGAGGTGATTGTGAATATGGGAAGGAAATTATATGGAGGGAGAATTTTAGGGAGTCCAGTGGTGCTGTGAATTCAGAGGAGAGGAAAAGGGGAGTTGAACTTGAAATCACCAGAGGATGAGGAGTTGCTCAGTGCAGAGGCTGAGGGAAGATATCAGGGTAAGAAACTTGTGGGTGGAGCTTATGAGTGGATAGACAATGAGGATTTTAAAGGAGAGATGAGAGGGGTAAAACAAGGTGAGGCGCTCAAAGGAGGATAAGCTATGAGAGGAGTAGGGGAGAGATCAAAGTGTGATTTGATGATAAAGGCCACACTGCCACCACATGGTTTGGGCAGGGCAGGGGCTGGAAAGTATAGTCTTGCAGGGAAGCTTCATTAACAGGCAAGGTGTCACCACCTATGAGCCAAGATTCAGTCAAGGTGTCAAAGTAGTCATGCACAATAAGATCATGGATGACAAGTTTTTGTGAGTGAATGGACATTCTGGAGGGAAATGCAGAGAGAGCTATTGGCAGAGTCCATGGCAGCAGTGGGGTGAGTAGGATGGAAAGGAGGTTAGCCTCCAGTGGACAAGTTGGATGGGAAGGTTGGTGGGAGCCAAGGATGGGGCAGTTGGGGTTGCTGCTTGTAAGGAGGCAGCGACGGGTGCCTTCATGGGCCCTTCAGCAATAGCAGAGAAAGCATAGGTAGCAGACTCCACCACCTGCTCTGACAATTCTCATACTTTATGGGAGGCTGCCCACAAAGCTTCCAGGTGTTCTCGATGCTCAACCATTGCTGGACTGTTCGATCCTCAGCCACTGTCTCATTCACATCCACAACTCCCTCATCTTGGCACCTGGTACTTTATGCTTCACCCAGTAAAATGCCTTGATTTGTGCTATCTATAACCCCTTGTGTGCTTTGATCTATGAAAGTGTCTGCCACCAGATGTACCCAAAGAGGTGTCAAGGGATTCATAGATTGGTGTCAGTTTCAGGGACCAGCTTGTTCTTCATCTTCTGCCTCCTCATCTGCATTTTTTGGGAAGTAGTGAGACCTATGGCATTACCACATGAGACTGGTATGAACGTGCTGCATGGCTACAAAACTTAAAAACACGTAATGATGATCACATTTTAGATTTCCAATAAGAGCTTCTTAATTATTTGGCTTTTGTATGACCTGGTCTGTTTAATTGGTATAGGTCGACGGTCCCTCTGCTGTCAGCCATGTCTCAGTAGGTAGCACTCCTGCCTCTGAGTCAGAAGGTTGTGGGTTCAAGCCCCACTCCAGAGACTTGAGCACAAAATCTAGGCTGACACAGTGCAGTACTGAGGGAGTGCTTCGCTGTTAGATGTGCCATCTTCAGATGAGACATTAAATGAGGCCCTGTTTGCCCACTCAGGTGGATGTAAAAGATTCCATGGCACTATTTCGAAGAAGAGCAGAGGAGTTCTCCCTAGTGACCTGCCCAATATTTATTTCTCAACCAACACCTAAAAACCCCCAGATAATCTGGTCCTTTATCTCATTGCTGTTTGCGGGATCCTGCTGTGTGCAAATTGGCTGCTGCATTTCCTACATTACAACAGTGACTACACTTCAAAAGAACTTCATTGGCTGTAACGTGCTTTGGGATGACCCGAAGTTATGAAAGGTGCTATATAAATGCAAGTCTTTCTTTTTATGGTTTCTTCCATTTCTCAATCACCCTTAGTGGTAGGTCTCCCATCATCAACAGGAACACAGTCTATTTTATATACCTCTATCAATTCACCACAAAGTCTACGCATCTCTAAAGTGAATAGACCCAGCTTTTTAGGCCTATTTGAGTAACTAAGGTTGTTTAAGCTGGGAATCATTGTTGTGGTCCTCCTCTGAACCTTTTTTTAAAGCCTCTATATTGCCCACCATATGAGGGGACTAAAACTGGATATAGTATTCTAAATTTTGTCTAACCAAGGTCTTGTATAAGTACAAAATGGTGTGCTTTGTTTTATAATGAATACAACTATTTGCTTTGGTTATGGCTTCTTGGCATTGGTCATGAACCTTTAGAGAATTATGAACGATAATGCCAAGATCCTTGTCTCTCAACCAATTTCAGTTCGGTTCCATATAAAGTGCAAGTATACTTGGTGTTAGTTCTGTCCACATGCATAACACTGCACTTATCTAGGTTAACTACCATTTGCTAGAGTTTAATTCATTCTGCCAGAGCTTCTAAATCTGCTTGCCAAAATTTGTTCCCTTTCACAGTCCTAATATTTACAGAAAATTTTGTATCACCTACAGACTTGCAGACCATTGCCGCAAAACCTATATCTAGACCAGCTTTGGGAAAAAGGTAAGTGCACTTACAGCACTGCTTGTGGGTTAGGAGGAGTGGAGTGCTTACCCCCCACCCCGGCCCACCTAGCTTACCTGCTTCCCTGGGATTGAATGACGCCCTCCTACAATTCAAACCTGTCCCTGTCAATTTGGGACCAATATTTCTGCAGTTTTGAATTTATCCCCCTTCAAGTCCAGACCATGCCCTGTGGTTCTACTGTTCTGGACAAAGTGAAACAACTTGTTATGATCTACAATATCTAGTTCCTTTAGAATTTTAAAAATAGCAATCGTATCATCTCTCAACTATCTCTTTTCCAATGAGAAAATGCCCAATTTACATAATCACTCCTCATAATTCAATCTCTCCATCCCCTGAATCATTCTGGTTTCCCTCTTCTATATCCTTTTTGTACTGCGGCAACCAGAACTGTACACAGTATTCTAAATGCGGTCATACCAAAGATTTATAAAGTGTCAGGATTACCTCACTATTTCGTCTCACTCGCTGCCACCGAGCATTGTTGCGATAGCTTCAATTTATTGCCAATCAAGACCCCAGATCTCTTATTTTTCATACACTATAGCCGGGATTTTGCTCACCTCGGTGGGTCTGTGGTGGGCGACGTCGGTGGCGGGTCCCGACCCCACTGCTGGCTCCATCCCGCTAAGTGAAATGAATTTCCTTTGATAGGCCCACCCAGCGCGTTTCACGGCCAATTAGAGGAAGCGGGTCTGGTCTGGGCAACACGGTGGCATAGTGGTTAGCACTGGTGCCTCACAGCACCAGAGACCCGGGTTCGAATCTGACCTCGGGTGACTGTCTGTGTGGAGTTTGCACATTCTCCCCGTGTCTGCGTGGGTTTCCTCCGGGTGCTCCGGTTTCCTCCCACAGTCCAAAAATGTGCGGGTTAGGTTGATTTGGCTATGATAAATTGACCCTTAGTGTTAGGGGGGGATTAAATATGTGGGGTTACAGGGATAGGATGGGATATGTTAGGGGGAATTAAATACGTGGGGTTACGGGGGTAGGGTGGGATATGTGTACTGTGGGGATTAAAGCAGGGACAGGGTACTGGATTTGGATGATCAGCCATGATCGTATTGAATGGTGGAGCAGGCTCGACGGGCCGAATGGCCTACTCCTGCTCCTAGATTCTATGTTTCTATGACATCATTTGATGACCCGTCATCAGCCGGTTTCCTTAAAGGGACCATGTCCAAATTTATTTTGACATTTGTGCTGTCAGTGTTCTGCAGCATTGACGTGCTGCAAGCACTGACAAGCACTGCACAAAGGCACAGGGCTGCACCCAGGCTCTCCCATGACTCCCTCCATATGCTTATGGAGGGAGTCACAGCATGCAGGGAGATCCTCTTCCATTCCCATGGGCAGAAGAGACCTCCACAGGAGATCAACATAGCCTGGTTGCACACTGCAGAGGAGGTCACCAGCAACGATGTGGTCAGGAGGACCTGGGTGCAGTGCCGCAAACTTTTCAATGATCTCAGTAGATCATGAAACGTTAGTACAAAGCTACACTCAACCTCATTCTGCTGTGCCTCTCATCACATTCCCATCACTCTGCCTTCCCTACCCTACTCCTGCACATCCTTACTCACACCAACTTACCTTGCACCTCCACCCATCCCTCTCTATCTACATTATCACTTCCCCATCTCACTAGCCAACCCTCACACTCGCCCTCATCCTCGTGCAATCATACCAACTAACAGCACACAAGGGTAGCACTTGGGTGTTTTATGCAATGTTCATGTAAAGTTTCTGTTAATGTGCTGTCAAACATTGAAACCTTTATTTTAATACTTTGCGTTCTTGGACAGATTTGTGTGCACCTTTGGAAGTGGCATAGTGAGTTGCAGTGAATGGTGAGGCGTAATGGTAATCCCCGCAATGGCAAGGAGTGTGAAAGGAATGGCTTGGGCATTGTAGGGATGCTTTATGTTGTTGGTGTGGGGTGGTGCCAACCTGGCGCATCATGTGGCAGCCAGGGTGTACAGCATCAAGTGAAGTGAATCTGGCCATGTTGAGGCCATCCCTGGCCTCCCAGGCAGCAATGTGGTCGGGTGCTGATGCCCTCTGTCCTATGCAGCATCAGTTTATTGCGGAGAAGGTTGGTGGTGTTGTTGGTGCTGCTGGTGTGCCTGGTGCTGCTGGTGTTGGGGTTGATCGTGGTGGGATTCTGAGGACCAAGGTGAGAGAGTATAAAGGTCACCCATGCTGATGAAATAGATGGCAGGTGAAGTAGAGATGACAGAAGCGATCTGTCAATGGTGAAAGAGATAATGAGGTCAGACAGGATGGAGACTTGTGTAAAGACTTGCAGCATGGTGAATCTGTTGTGGAAATGCAGTGAGGAAGAGCTTGTGGCTGGGGGACGATATCTCTGTAAGGTAGGAACTTTTACTTTACATTTGAAGCTGTCAACTCATCAGCTGATTCAATGACCACTGAACTCCCGCCTCAGCTTGACAGACGTGGACCCCATGGGCGAGCTGTCAAATGCAAAAGGTTAGCTGAAAATCATTCTTAAGTGGCTCTAAGCAAGCCTCTAATTACCTGAATTGGGTCGCCTGCCGCTGCCTGTCGGGTCTGCTCAGCGCTGACAGACCCGAAATCAGGAAAGGCGGGTGGGAGCGAGTTGACAGCGGGTTCCCCAGAAAATTCCGGCCATTATTTTCTTTCCATTTAAGTTCCATCCTCGATTTTTTTGTCCCCATGTGAAGCACTTTGCATTTCTCTCCATTGAATTTCATCTGTCACCTGTCTGCCTGATTCATAAGTATATTCAAATCCTCCTGTGGCTTACCTGGTTCAGCTTTGCAGATTACTACCTTCATTAGCTTTGCATCATCTACAAATATAGACTCTGTGCTTGTGACTCCTCGCTCCAGATCATTTATGAAGATATTAAACAAAAGAGGTGCCAAAACAAACCCCTGTGGGACCCCACTGGTAACATTCTCTTAGCTGATGACAATCACTGTACCAGCACTCACTGGGATCTATTGGTCAATGTATCCATTGTAAAATATTTCCATAGGTTCCCACTTTCTTTATTTTCAGTACCAGCCTTTCCAGAGGAGCTGTATCAAAGGCCTTACTGAAATACAAGTACGCCATATCCACTGCCTTAGCCTTCTCAAGCTCCTTTGTCACACCCTTAAAGAAAACCAGTAAATTAGATTGGCAAGACTTCTCATCCATGAACCCATATTGGCTAACCTTTATGATTTTACTTCAATCTTGATGTTGTATGATCTTATCTCAAATAAATGTTTGCATAACATTACGCACAATGGACATTCAACTCACTGGTCTGTAATTTCCTGGGTCATTTTGCTACATTAAAAAAAAATAGGAACATCATTGCCTTTCACCAGTCCCCATAGATAGATTAGCCTGCTACAAAAGTGTCTTGCATGGATTATATTGTCAATCTTCTGAAGTGACATGAGACACTGTGGAATCCTATATACTATCCAGTGGCAAGTTTACACTAAAAGTATTGTTAACCTGGTGTTCCACTATATCCCTTGCACTTAATTAGGAACCTTTAAAATCAAATTTTACCAATTTCCGCCAATAAATTCACAGAATTTTTGTGGATGGTAAACTGGTAAAATGTGATTTCTCTTGAATTTGATTTTTTTTAAATGATAATTTTGTACTCTTACAAAAAATCAGGTCTGGAAATGTGTACGCATTACATCCATAATGTCAGAATGGATGTTGAAGGGCTTTGATAACTATTGCTATGTTATAAACAAAATGGATATACTGCATATAATTTTTGCAATATACCGCTTATAGCACATATTGCAAAATTCAATTTTAGCATCAACTGTTTCATATTTCAGTCAGACTCAAAATATTTGTGCTTCATGATAATATGGTGATAATTCTTTAAATATTGGCCCGTAATTTCCGATAGGAGGCTTCCTGCGTGCGGATGCCTCCTATCGGAAAAAAATCTATGCTCTTACCTGAGGGCTCCCGAGGTCCGGACACTTCCGCTCCTGGACCTCTCCACAGTCGAAATGCGCAGGGCCCACGTATCCCAGGAGCGCAGGCAGTTCACAAGCGTCCCTGGGATCACGTGGGCTAGGCCAGCCAATAGGAGAAGGGAATCTCCCTTCATACTTTTGACAGATAGACCTATCAAAAGTATGAATGGAGATCACCCCAAAAACACATCAAAACATTAAATACATTTTTTTTAAATCACCATTTTAAAATGAGCTAAAATTACATTAAATTAAATATTTTAAACAAAAATTTAATTTTTTGAAAAAAATAATTAAAGTTTTTTACGGGGCTAAAAATAAACTTACCTTTTTTTAAAAAGTATTTTTAAATTATAAATGAGTGGGAATTTTTTTTTTTTAACTTTTTTAAACTCTTATGCTGGTAAAAGCAGGCCTTACGCCTACTTTTACCAGATGTAAGATTTCTAAGGATTTTCAGCGGGCAGAGGTTCTGCAGAAAGCGGAACTCTCTGCCCGCAGAGGCCCTTCACCAGGGCAGGCGTCCGATCTGTCTAGAGCATTCTTGACCGATCGGAAATGCCGGTTTTCAGCGCATGCGCTTCGCATGCCTGAAACCGGCATTTCCGATGTCCCTACAGGTGTGTACACAGCCCGTACACACCCGTAGGCATCGGAAAATACGGGCCATTAGTTTTAGCTATCAATATTTTGCAGTCCATTTACAAATACTGTAAATGTATTTTGATCTTAAAATAGCTTGATAGTTTTTTGTGAGCTTAGAAACTTAAATTACTTTTCAAATTATCATTGAGGACCTAAAAGTGGTGTCTCTGAATGGTGTAATTAATGAACGTTGAAGAACCTTGATAATGACAATAGCTATGTTATTAACAAAATGGACACACTACATTTAGCATAATTGTGTCTTGATAGTCTCTGTTTTCTTGAGGTTTTCTCAAAACACTGTTCCAAGCTTCCTTCCCCCTCTAAAGCACTTCTCCTACCTTCTCCCCACAAGCTGTGCAGATCACAGCTTCTTTCCCCCCTCCCCAATCTCCACCAGGTGCTGATGCTGGTTTCTTTCTCTCTCTTACCTTCCTCACCCAAATGCTGCTTCTGTTTTTTCTCTCTCCTGAAATTGCTGGCCCTGCCATTTCCCCTCTGTTCACCACCACCCCCCCCCCCCACACCACCCCAGTACAACTCTTGCTTCCCCCCTCTCTCCACATCCAAGAGCCTCTCCCCTCACCCTCCTCCCACGTGCTACTGTTCCTCTCTTCTTTTCTCCAGGTGACTGTCTGGAGCTCCTACCTTGTGGCATTCCCACTGTGATTGGCAGCGCTATAGACTGTGGCTAGGAATCATTGATGTTGTGAGAATATCTGCCCACAGTGCTAAGCAATTATAATAGGAGCATGAGCAAACTAAAGCTCTGGAGCACCACAAGTCCAGATAAATCTGCCATTGCCAATATATGCAGTTAGAAGGAAAAAAGTTTTTCATGCACAACCATCAACAGCACAAGAGAGGCCTTGGGTTTTTCCAAGTGCTGGATTCCCTAAAGTCCAGGGTATCATTGATTGCACACAAGTTCCTACACACAATAGTGGGGCATATATAATCTGAGAAATCTGTCAATTTATCAATGTGCAGGTAGTCTGCGACCCTCTGCACAGTCTTGATGCCTGCATTGACGGCAAGGGAGCAAATAGAGTTATACCACAGGAGTCTAAAAAGATGGTTAAACATAAAGTGAGAGGAAATACTATTAAAAATTAGTTAAACTGTCTGTACAGCAATGCTCCATAATAAAACAGGGGAGCAGGAGGCAATCATGTGTTGGGAGGAACCAGACATAGTAGGGATTACTGAGACATGGCTACAGAAAAATCAGGACTGGGAATTAAACATTGCAGGGTATAACACATTTAGAAAAGATAGAGAGGGGAAAAGGGGAGGTGGAGTAGCTGTACTTATTAGGGATAACATAATGGCAGTAGAAAAAAGGGACGTAGATATTAGCAAGACAAAAATAGAATCCATATGGATAGAGATAAAAGATAATAAAGGATCAATCACACTAATAGGCGTAGTCTACAGACCACCTAATAGTGGAAGGGAGGTGGAGGAAGAAATATACAGATAAATTAGAGAAATGAGTAAAAAACATAGAATAATGACCATGGGGGATTTCAACTACCCCGATATTAATTGTACAGAAGAGGTAGGTAAAGGGGCTAAGGGAATGGGGTTCCTACAATGTCTACAGGATTCCTTTCTAACCCAATATGTAAAAAGCCCAACAAGGGAGCATTCACTATTGGATCTACTTATGGGGAATGAGCCAGAGCAGATAAGAGAAGTAAAAGTAGGGGAACATATAGGCAATAGTGACCATAATATAATACCCTTTAAGATGATAATAGAGAAGGAAATAAGTATGACAAAAACCAAGTTAATAGATTGGAGAAAAGCTGATTTTGAGGTGATGAGAATAGAACTTGGGAATAAAATGGGCAACAATATTGGCAAACAACGATGTAGAACGACAATGGGAAACATTTAAAATGGTCTTCAACAGAATGCAGGAAAAATATATTTCGCTAAAAGGAAAGAACAAACTAAACACTAATGAGACTCCAACAACAACAACAACAACTTGTATTTATATAGCACCTTTAACGTAGTAAAACATCCCAAGGTGCTTCACAGGAGTATTAAAAGACCAAAAATTTGACACCGAGCCACATAAGGAGAAATTAGGGCAGGCGACCAAAAGCTTGGTCAAAGAGGACGGTTTTAAGGAGCATCTTAAAGGAGGAAAGAGAGGTAGAGAGGCGGAGAGGTCTAGGCGGGGAATTCCAGAGCTTAGGGCCGAGGCAACAGAAGGCACGGCCACCAATGGTTGAGCGATTATAATCAGGGATGCTCAAGAGGACAGAATTAGAGGAGCGCAGATCTCTTGGGGGGGTTGTGGGGCTGAAGGAGATTACAGAGTTAGGGAGGGGCGAGGCCATGGAGGGATTTGAAAACAAGGATGAGAATTTTGAAATCGAGGCGTTGCTTAACTGGGAGCCAATGTAGGTCAGAGAGCACAGGGGTGATGGAGAACGGGACTTGGTGCAAGTTAGGACACGGGCAGCTGAGTTTTGGATGACCTCAAGTTTATGTAGGGTAGATTGTGGGAGGCCAGCCAGGAGTGCATTGGAATGGTCAAGTCTAGACGTAACAAAGGCATGGATGAGGGTTTCAGCAGCGGATGAGCTGAGGCAAGGGTGGAGATGGCCGATGTTACGGAGGTGGAAATAGGTGTTCTTAGTTATGCTGCGGATATGTGGTCGGAAGCTCATTTCAGGGTCAAATATGACACCAAGGTTGCGAACAGTGTGGTTCAGCCTCAGACAGATGTTAGGGAGAGGGATGGAGTCAGTGGCTAGGGAACGGAGTTTGTGGCGGGGACCGAAAACAATGGCCCAAAAATTAGTGCCGCTACGCGAGAGTACGCACTGCGTACTCTCGCGTATTCTGTCTCCAATTGCCGGTTTTCTGCATGCACTGCGCATGCGCTGAAAACCGGCACTTGGTGAATGGAAAAGGGGGCAGTTCCTAGCTGAACCGCGTGCGCGCTACAGGCTGCGCGCATGCAGTGCACTTAGTGGTTTCAACGCGCAGGTAAGTACGGAAGATTTTACACATAAAAAAAGGAGGAGTAAGACCCACTTTTAACAAGGTAAGTAGTGAATTAAGTATTATTTTGAATTTTTTTTAACAGGTATATCTTTTTTAGAGACTTTAAAGACAGGTAAGTTTATTTTTATAACTTTTTAAAAGATTTTAAATTTTTTCAAAAATTTAATTTTTTATTTAAAATGGTTAATTTATTTAACTATACTTATTTTATTAATGTGATGGGGTTTTTTTTTAATTTAATTGAGGTTTAGCTGTTCTTTTGGGGGGGTATAGATTCATAGCTTTCACAGCACTTATGTGAAAGTTATGAATGGAAGATGGTGTGCTGCCATTGGCTCTAACTGAGTCACGTGATCCCACAGCTCGCACGAATTAACTACGCCTGTGGGATACGCAAGCCCAGCACAGCAGCTGTCCAGAACATCAAGTTCGTGCAAGCTGGAACTGAAAAAGCCAACGCGCAGTGAGAGATCGCGGGGAAGCCTTACCCTCGCACGAAGGCTTCCTCACGAATTTTTGGGCCAATAGCTTCGGTCTTCCCAATATTTAATTGGAGAAAATTTCTGCCCATCCAGAATTGAATGTCGGACAAGCAATCCACAATTTAGAGACTGATGAATGAATGATCCATGGATGAATAAAGACATTAAGGGAACAATTGAGGGTAAGGAAAGAGGCATACATTAAGTACATAGACAGCAGAGGAGTGCATGATAAGAGAATACGAAGGGATTAGGAGAGAAGTCAAAAAACAATTAGGAAGGCAAAGAGGAACTATGAAATTAAATTATCAAGGAACATAAAACAAAATAGTAAAATATTTTACAGGCACATCAATAAAAAAAGGAAGGTTTGGATGGGAATAGGGCCATTAAGGGATAGACAGGACAATACCACAGGTAACGATAGGGAGATGGAAGAAATATTAAATAATTATTTCTATTCGGCATTTACCAGGGAGATAGAACAGGTGGACATGACATTGGATGATGAGATGAGTAATGAGATAAGTGCATTTAAAATAAAAAAGAGGATATATTAAATAAACTAATCAAACTCAAAGAGGATAAAACCCCTGGTCTGGATGGATTGCATCCATGCATTTTAAAAGAATCTAGAGAAGAGGTAGCAGAGGCATTACTACACATATTTAATAATTCGTTAGAAGAAGGTGTAGTGCCAGAGGACTGGCGGACAGCTAACGTAATACCTATATTTAAGAAGGGGGATAGAACATGTCCAGAGAATTATAGACCAGTCAGCTTAACATCAGTGGTAGGAAAAATAATGGAATCCTTACTAAAGGAGAGAATAGAAGAACATCTAGAAATGAAAAGTATAATAATGAATAGTGAGCATGGATTTCAAAAGGGAAAATCTTGCTTGACCAACCTTATTGAATTTTCTGAAGAGGTAACAGAGAGAGTAGACAATGGTAATGCAGTAGATGTAATTTATCTAGATTTTCAAAAGGCCTTTGATAAGGTACCCCATAATAGACATATGAATAAGGTCAGAGAATGTGGAGTCAGGGGACAAGTAGCAGAATGGATTGCTAGCTGGCTTCAAGACAGAAAGCAGAGAGTGGGAGTAAAGGGTAGCTATTCACAGTGGCAGAAGGTGGGTAGTGGTGTTCCACAAGGATCAGTGCTGGGACCACTGCTGTTCACAATTTACATAGCATTACATAGGATATACAGCACAGAAACAAGCCATTCGGCCCAACCAGTCCATGCCGGTGTTTATGCTCCACTCGAGCCTCCTCCCATCTTTCCTCATCTAAATCTATCAGCATAACCCTCTATTCCCTTCTCCATCATATGTTTGTCCAGCCTCCCCTTACATGCATCTATACTATTCACTTCAACCACTCCCTGTGGTAGCGAGTTCCACATTCTCACCACTCTTTGGGTAAAGAAGTTTCTTCTGAATTCCCTATTGGATTTCTTGGTGACTATCTTATATTGATGGCCTCTAGTTATGCTCTTCCCCACAAGTGGAAACATTCTCTCTCTATCCACTCTATCAAAACCTTTCATAATTTTATAGACCTCTATTAGGTCACTCCTCAGCCTTATTTTTTCAAGAGAAAAGAGACCCAGCCTGTTCATCCTTTCCTGATATGTATACCCTTGCATTTCAGGTATCATCCTTGTAAATATTCTCTGCACCCTCTCCAGTGCCTCTATATCCTTTTTATAATATGGCGGCTAGAACTGTACGCAGTACTCTAAGTGTGGTCTAACCAAGGTTCGATACAGGTTTAGCATAACTTCCCTACTTTTCAATTCTATCCCTCTAGAAATAAACCCTAGTGCTTGGTTTGCATTGGTTTGCATTTTTAATGGTCTTGCTAACCTGTGGCGCAACTTTTAGTGATTTGTATTTGTACTCCGAGACCCCTTTGTTCCTCTACCCCACCTAGACTCGCACCCTCCAAGTGATAAGTGATAAGTGACCTCCCTATTCTTGACAAACGGTGTCCTACAAGAACAACCTGGCCAAAATGTCATGAATCATCATTATTTTCTACATGCTACATAACTTTGCTTTTAAACAAGGAATGAAAGTGGACCAGCTGGAGCAGGAGGATATTGGAGATAAAGGAGATGCCGCACAGGAACCTTAAGAGCCAGTGAGTTCATTTTCACAAGCACCTTTTCCAGCTGGGAAAACCATTCTGCAGGTTTTCATCGATGGTATCTTCTCATAATTACTACAACCATCCTTTGGATGAACAAACCCTCCATCTTTCACATACCATGGAAAAATACTTTCAATCGTAGAGCAAACTACCTAACTACCAGCCATATCACTCCTCTCAACTGCACATATATTGCCTTGAGCCATACAAATGTTACTCTCAGGCTCAGCACATACTGCCAAATTTTATTCTACAAAATGTGATGTTTCACTGATTCTGGTACCTGCTATCACAATGCTTACTCTTGTTAACAGTATGTGTGTGTGTTTGTTCCGTACTACCTTAGGTGTCAGCATTGGCTCAGTGATAGGCTTCTGAAGTCTCACTCCAGAGACTTGAGCACATAATCTAGGCTGACACTCAAACAGTGTTTTTGGGAGAAAACTTGGGTACGAGTGATCATCGTATCATAAGATTTAGATTAGCAATGGAGAGGAGCAAGAAACAATCTAGAGTGGAACTTCTAAACTGGAATAGGGCTAACTTCAATGGGATGTGAAAGGATCTAGTCAGGGTAAAATGGAACCAAAGACTAACTGGAAAAACTGTAATGGAACAATGGGTGATCTTTAAGGAGGAGATGTTCCAAGTACAGGCTAGGTACATTCCAACAAGAGGGAAGGGTAAGGGAACCAAAGCAAGGGCTCCTTGGATGACAAGGGAGATAGAGAAGATGATAAAACAAAAAAGAGGGTGTATGATGCATCAGGTGAATTCTTCAAGGGAGAACCAGACCAAGTACAATAAGTTGACAGGGGAAGTGAAGATGAAAATAAGATTGGCAAAGAGAGAATATGAGAGTAGAATGGCGGTTAACATAAAAGGGAACCCAAAAATCTTCTACCGGCATGTAAACAGTAAGCTGGTAGTAAGAGGCGGGGTGGGGCCTATTAGGGACAAAGAAGGTGATATATGCTTAGAGGCGCAGGGCAAGGTTAGAATACTCAATGAGTACTTTGTATCGGTGTTTACTAAGGAGGTGGATGCTGAAAAATATTGGTAGAAGTGGAAAAGGTAGAAGCAATGGAAGGGGTGAAAATTGATCGACAGGATGTACTAGAAAGGCTGGGTATGCTTAGAGTGTATAAGTCGCCTGGTCCAGATGGCTTGCATCCCAGGTTGCTAAGGGAATTGGGGAGGAGATAGCAGAGGCGCTTGCCATAATTTTCCAATCTTCCCTAGATGAGGGGGAGGTGCCTGAGGATTGGAAGTGGCAAATGTGACACCATTGTTCAAGAAAGGGTGTAAGGACAATCTTAGTAACTACAGGCCGGTCAGTTTAACATCAGTGGTGGGTAAAGTTTTAGAAACAATAATCAAGGAAAAAATTAACGGGCACTTGGAGAGGTTTAAGCTAATTAAGGAGAGCCAACACGGATTTGTAAAAGGCAGATCGTGTTTGACTAATCTAATTTAATTTGAAGTAATGGGGGATTGATGAAGGAATGCAATGGATGTTGTCTACATGGATTTTAGGAAGGCGTTTTGAAGGGATAATTACTAGTCCTAGCCCCTTTAGGGCTACCCCGGATCAGACGTATTCCTCAGACATTCACTTTCAACTAAAGTTTGAGGTAGCCGAATCCTAAAGTTGCTTAATTGGGTCTAAAGGTCTGGACTATCTCTCCCTAAAGGAAAGGAACAACCTGAAAATGTTACCGTCCTCCAGATAGCACTTTTAATAAGTTTAGCTAGACTGTAATGTTCTGGATATTATGAGGGTCCGGAAAACTCCCCCAGAATTCTGCAACTCCTCACCAAAGAGTGTACAGAAATTGAGTTTGCGAGTTTGATACAGAAATCTTATGTGAGACAATTCTAAAGATATATAGATTTATTAAAGAACCGACATGCAATTTACAGTTGGTGAGTCAATCGCAACATTAACAGTTCCAAAAAGAGAAAGCTTACAATTCTATTATGAGAGAACCTTACTCTCAAATCTTAACTTCGCTACAGTTTTATAGTTCTTAGTTTTCTACAGGATATCCACTAAAATCAAATACCTTTGATCCCCGAGGTACAAAGAGTTGGAGACCTACAGAGCCGCCTCTGAAGCTGAGAATCGCTGTGCCCCTTTAAAGCGAGTCTACTATCCCATTTGAGAGTTCAATATTTATACCCTTTTCCAGTGGTATTTCCTTTAAGGTTTTCTGCTGATGTAAGCTAATTATCTCTAGTCATTTTTCTGCTGACCCCTGCAATTCTTACAGTCACCTCAGCTAGTAGCATTACAGAATTATGTCTCCTCTCTAGGTGTTCTAAGTTTACCATAAAAAGCGGTGTAATGGCAAGTGTGTTTTACTTGATGTCATTTTTACGAAGGCAGATGTTTCTTACTTTTATGTGCTTCTTTACGAAGTGTAAATTAGAACACCTTGTACAGGGTGAACCATTGTTTCATTCCGAAAGGTTCAGACTACCGGAGCCTTTAACCTTCTGTTTCAATAAGGTTATTGATTCAGTGTCAACAACTATCTTATCTCTATAGCCACAATGCTTTCACAGCTTTTTCATAGTTAGGTTTCTAGATTTCCAAACCCAGTTTGTCATGTTTTAATAAGGCCAGAATTCTTTCATAGAATGGTGTATTTTTCTGAATAGGTTATATGGCTTATTCCTTCACAGTTTGACAAAGTACCACATAGAAGACTGGTTAACAAAATTGAGGCTCATGGAATAAGTGGGTCAGTGGCAGCTTGGATAAGGAACTGGCTTAAGGATAGAAAACAGCGAGTTGTGGTAAATGGCTGTTTTTCAGACTGGAGGATGGTAGACAGTGGTGTTCCCCAAGGGTCACTGCTGGGGCCACTGCTTTTTATGATATATATAGATGACCTGGATATTGTAATACAGAGTAGAATTTCTAAATTTGCCGATGACACCAAACTTGGGGGTGTGGCAAACAGTGAGGATGATACCAATCGAATGCAGCAGGACATAGAAAGGCTAGCAGAATGGGCAGACAAGTGGCAGATGGAATTTAATATGGAAAAGTGTGAGGTGATGCATTTTGGCAGAAGGAACAGGGAGAGGCAATATACACTTAATGGGACAGTTTTATAGAGTGTACAGGGACAGAGGGACCTGGGAGTTAATGTGCATAGGTCCCTGAAGGTGGCAGGACATATTGAGAGAGTGGTTAGCAAGCATATGGGATCTTGGGCTGAACCTTTATAAAGCGCTGGTTAGGCCACAATTGGAATATTGCATCCAGTTCTGGTCACCACACTTTAGGAAGGATGTGAAGGGTAAGATTCTCAAAATTCAGATTCCCCCAAAACTCGAAGACAAACCCTAAGGAAAAAGACTTTGGACTCTTTTTCTAACTATTACAGGTGGTGAAATGCATTGGGCTTAACTGAAGGACATTTTAGTACAAAAACCGAGATTTGGTATTTTAAAAGACATGTCTGGACTTGTAAGGGAGAAAAGGCTGTAAAGGAAGGTGGGCTCAACCTCTGTAAAGACAGTTTGGATATTGGAGTTAATGGGAACTGTCTGGGGAACTGCATGATCTCACTGGGAGTTTAAATCAGCCCCTATCAGACATTAGCATCCTAACAATAAACCCGAGGAAAAACAGTCTCCACCCCAAGTTACAGAGCCCATTAAAGACATGCATAAAACAGATTACTTCGGCCTACTCCATAGAAATCATAGGCCCAGCCAAGAAAACCCAAAACATAAGAACAATCAAACTCCGATTAAACAACAGATCGACAGGATGGAGCTATCCCGAAACCACTTCACACATTTACAAACCAGTTACTGTTAACAAGCCCTCCAAAATCTTACAATGACCGGGATTTGATTTGGCATGCAGATAAGGAAGCTTCAATGGGTATAATTAAAGGCCCGTTCTTAACAGTTCAAGTTCGAGTTCTCCAGTACAGAAGTCAGTTCAGCAGTTACAACAAGTTCCCTACAAGTTCAAGGGTGGAGCAGTTACACAGTTACAGCAAGCAGCAGGGAGTTCAGCAAGCAGTCCGGCAGAAGGCAGTTCCACAGTTCTGCAAAAAGGCAGTTCCACAGCTCTGAAGAAGACAGTTCAACAAGGCGAGGGGGCAACAGAAAGAAGTTCAACAAAGAAGGCCAGCAGCTCCAGAAGCAGGCCGACACGCAAGAAGAAACCAGAGCGACCGCCTCAGTGACCATCGGACACCTTGCGGCAACAAGGGCCTTACGAAACGTTTTACTTAAAAGGACTCTAAACCCTACCTCTAACCAAAGAAAAGTGGGTACTCACCCGATAAATCCAATCCAGCGAATCCCGAAACTGCGAACCAGCTCAACTGTCAAGGATTCATTTGGTGAGCATTATCCCTGGTTCTCTAGGGTCCAACTTAGCTAGTGAAGTGGGATTGTGAGGGGTGAGGTATTCTTCTAATGTGATTTCCCTCGTTTGTACCGAAGTGTTCCCCATTTTATTAGAGTGTTAAGATTGTTGTGTTATATTTACTCTCTTGAATAAAGATCAAAGTTCTTGCATCAAAACCAATTGTCTGCTGCACTTTTTATCACAACCCCCAAATAAGTCCAAGGTCTAGAACCAAGGGAGTGGGAGCGATTCGAACCGCTCAGAAGTCAGAGGTGAAGCTGACACAAACCACCACCCCCTACAAGGCCCTTGAGAGGGTGCAGAGGAGATTTACCAGAACGGTTCTGGGGATGGGGGATCTTAGCTACAAGGACAGGTTGGAGAAGCTGGATTTGTCTTCATTAGAGCAAAGAAGGTTGAGGGGTGATTTAATAGAGGTGTACAAGATTATGACGGGTTTGGATAGGCTAGACGGAGAAAGGCTGTTCCCACTAGTTGAAGGTACAAGGACTAGGGGACACAGATTTAAGGTTTTGGGCAAGAGATACAGGGGGGATGTGAGGAAAAACTTTCTTACGCAGCGAGTGGTGAGGACCTGGAACTCGCTGCTGACGGAAGTGGTGGAAACTGAGACAATGTTTTCAAGGGGAGACTGGATAGGCACTTGAGGGAAATAAACTTGCAGGGCTATGGGGATAGAGCGGGGAATGGGACTGACCAGATTGCTCCACAGACTCGATGGGCCGAATGGCCTCCTTCTGTGCTGTTATGACTCTATGAAAGTGCTGCACTGTTGGAGGTGCTGTCTTTCAGTAGACATGTTAAAGTGAGGCTCTATCTGCCCTCTCAGGTGGACATAAAAGATCACATGGCACTATTTGAAGAAGAGCAGGGGTGTTCTCCTGGTATCCTGGCCAATATTTATCCTGCAACTAACATTACTAAAACCGATTATCTGGTCATTATCTCATTGCTGTGTGTGGGATCTTGCTATGTGCACATTGGCAGCCATGCTTCCCTACATTACAACAGTGACTTCAAAAGTACTTCATTGGCTGTGAAGCACATTGGGATATCCTGAGGTCGTGCAAGGCCCTTTGTAAATCCAAGTTCTTTCTTTACCTAATCTTGGGCTCATTCTCAGTGCTATTTCTTTAGCTAAGCCTGTGAGGTCCTGGTAACTGTATGTCCATGAAAGACTGCTGGAATCGAGGTGGTACTTGACCTCCATGAGCATGGGCTTGAAATCGTTCAGCTGCAGGTTGCAGCATTTCCATAGCTGTGTATGCACCCTGGCCCTGCCCACTTCCCCGCACATATAAAGTAATCGGACATGGTGCGGATTTATCATTTGGAGAAACAGCAACATCATCCATTGCCATTTTACACCTGGCCCAGCATGTGAACTCCATGTCACCATGCCTGTTGATTTGCAAGCCAGCAGTTCCCATGGCATCAATTGCATTATTAATCTGTTCAAAGAGTGCAACATAAGGCCTGTATGGTGGCATCCTGAGTATTCATGAGAGATGCTAAGACTGGCAGTAGGGCCTCTGCCATGAAAGGTTCCACTGCTCCAAGGTGGACTGCAGAGTTTTTATCCCATGCATCAAGACAGCACACATGCGGGTTGTGGAAAGCTCCACGCTAGCTGCATGTGATGAGAAACTGGTAAGCATGCTTCCCAATGACTCCTGCAATACTTCACGCCCAGAAAACATCCTTCTTGTAAGACTGGGCCCCTGTGATCAGGATTCCTGCCGCCATTAGCTGTGGAAGGATGGATGAATGTGATTTCATTGTCCAGCCTGCTGCTTCTTCTCTATCACCTCCCCATGCTCACTTATCATCTGTGTTTGACCTAGAACATTCTCCTCAAATTCACTGGGGTCGATTTTGACTTTTGGCTGACTGACCGGCAGAGTGCACGGGTCGGCCGCCCATTCCAGCGGCGAAAAGGCCCTGCGATCTTGAGGCCCCAGTCTCGTTTAAATTTAGCAGGAGAGCTGCGGGGTGCCAAACAGGCAGCCCGATGCAGCTCACCGGATTGAGACATCAAGATTGGGCAGTGACAGCCACCAGCAAGGTAAGTTGGGGGTGGGGGTCGCGATTGCAGTGGGTGGGGGTGCCCCTGAGTGGCAGCGGCCCAGGAGGCCCATTCCTGCTTCTCCGGAGCCCACGAAAATAATTCGACAGTTATCTTTGGCAGGCCTCTTCAGTTCCATTGCCCGTGGAATTAGTCGTAACCTGTGCCATGCATGCTCTAACCAGTTCCAACTTAAAATGGCAATCGGGGTCCTAATTACATTATAGTGGCGTATTAAAAGTGGCGTATCGCCTGAAACAGGCAGGCACTTTGGACAACAGGCCTCTTTCAAAATGGAGCCGGCCGCATCACTGGTGTTAACAGGGCGGTAAGGCTACCGACCCCATTTTGAGGCCGCTAACACAAGCAGAGGCAGTGAAAATCGACCCCACTGATTTTCCATCCATTGAAATTAATAAATGGAAAATAACCTTTTGGCACACCCACAGTTTCCTGATCCACACTTATAGCAGGCCAGGTACCTCACCAAAGGTGAGGACTCGTTAAATTTACCCTGCTGAGTTAAAAAGACAGCTGTACTGTATCTTCTAGACTGTGTTAGACTGTCATTATCCTATCATTTCTGAGGAGGAAAAAGAAAAAAGGTAAAAGGTAGGGCCTGAAATTTCTCGGGGTAAACTCTACCAGCACAGGATCAAGGAATGGAAACCCTGCCTGCCCTAGCCCGAGCCGGAGACTAGGGTGGATGCCTAGCACCTGAAGAGGCCGCCTGATTCCTCTACCAGGTGGAGCAACCAAAAACTGCTTGGCTAGACTGATCCCTGAGGCCCATCCAAGGATCAAAGAGGAAGCAGTTAAAAATATCTTCAGCTCCAAAGGGAGCCATGTACCACTTTAAAAAAAGATAATTGATCCTCTCTGGGGTTGATTATCATTTTCTCAGGGCCTCAGTGTTACTCAGGCCAGCTCTCTGCTGAGGCCTATGACTGCATAAAGCAAGAAATATCTCAGGGAAGCCCAGGAACTCCGCCCTATGATAGCTTGTAATTTCCTCATCTATTTATTTACTTTATTTTCACAGTTTCTTTTAGTTTCCATTATTTTTTAATTGACTTTATAGTCTGTTGTTCCTGTTGCTCAACATCTTCACACTATATCATCTATATCATTTCCTATATGGAAGAAAGTTGAAACAAAACTAAAAAAAGTTGGAGAAAAGTGGTATAATTGAAAATGCAGATGGTCTATAACTTGGGTCTCCTCTGTAGTAATCATCCCAAAGTCCAAGAATCCAAATGATATATGCCTTTGTGTTGATATACAAGTAGCACACAAAGCAATTAAGCATGAACATCATGATACTCCAACCTTGGGTGAGATTATCACAGAGGTAAACTTGTCATGTGTATTTTCTAAGACGGACCTAAAATCTAGGTATCACAAGCTGGAAATCCATGAGAACAGCTGCTATATTACAATCAACATGAGGGTGTGGGGAAGGGTCTTGGGGTTAGGGAGCTTGGTGGTATAGTAGTTATGGCACTGAACTAGCAACAATACAATCCCACCATGGTAAATTGTGAATTAATTTGGGGGTTAGTACCTGAAAGCCCCTAGATTGTTGCAAAACTCCAACTGATTCACTAAGAGGGAACCTGCCACCCCTATCTGGTCTGGTTTATGTGCAACTCCAACCTCATGGTTTAGCACGCCACTCAGTAATAAAAACAATTGCTGTAACTAGGTATGGGCACTAAACATAGTCTTACCAGCGTCACTCACTGAAAACAAATTTAAAAATAATTTATATTGCTGCTCCATATTATTATTTGGCCAGGGAAAATGTGCGTTTGGAACTATACTCAATGGTGTCCAAATACTGGTTAAATTTTTACTGATCGTGAAAAGCAGACTGGGCAGTTGGTGCTGTGCTAACATTAAAGAAGTTACAGATTAAAAAGTTCCTAGACTTTCAGTTGGATTTCTGGGGAACGTTTTAAACTTCATTTTGCACTGATTGTGTGCATATTACTTCCTCAACTTCACAATGCTCACTCAAGTTTGAACCTGGGATTCACACAAGGTTTTTAAAAAAACTATTTGATTGATGCCAAATGGAGGCATCAATTTAAGATGTGCAGTATAAACAGCCTGAGGAAGAAGGGGCCTCATGTTGAGCTAATACAAGACAAACAATAACCATCAATTAGTTAAGAACTGTGAGTTCAGAGGCAGCAAAACATGGGACAACAGTGTAAACCGATCAAGCTTTGGTCTGGTGATTCCTGGCAATTATACCAACTCCTGAAGCTGGCTGCTACAGTTGCGTGAAGGAAATTATTAATTTCACTTGCTGATCATTTTTCCTTTGATTGTCATCGCGTTGGTGTTTCCAATATGCAGCCATATAGGCATTTCGACAGGTTGCTTTTTTAAAATATTTGATTGCAGTGAAGAGAACAAAAATAAATGGAAAATAAGCTGGTGTGTGAGCCTGTGTGACAGCTTGTGCTCTGTACCGCCCCTGGCGGGGTGCTGCCAGCGCTGAGGACTACATGCAGGGAGGCAGGGCAGTGAGCTGCCACCACGGCTGTGGTCACCATTCCAGCCCGGATCACTTCCTTAAAAAAAAGCACAACACTGCTCTGCACGTACAGAGCGGCTGGGAGCCATGGCGGAGAGCGGCGGCGGGGGAGGAGGAGGAGCGGGCGGGCTGCAGCAGGGATCTCCGGCGGTGTGTGTCGGCGGCTCCTCGGACTCGGCGCCGCCCGTGTCGGTGTCGCTGGCTGTGCCGGTGCCGGTGCCCGTGCCCGTGCCGGTTGTCGGCTGCGCTGTGGTCGCGGAGAGCGGCCGCTCCGCCGGCTCGGGGAGTCAGCAGCAGCAGCGGGAGAGGATCGCGCTGAGGAAGGCGCAGCTCCGCGGCTACCCCCGGACAAAGAAACTGGAAAAGCTCGGCGTTTATTCCGCTTGCAAGGTAGCGACTGGAGCCTACTGCTGCTGCAGCCAGAAGGGGCCCCCGAGCACTCACAGCAAACAAACTAACTAACTCGCTTTTAAAACAAGCTCTCCGGTGAAGTGACATGTCAGAATTAATTTTGTTTTGACCGTATTCGTGTCAGGTCGGGTTGTTTTGCAATAGGGGGCGGGTTTGTTTCTGTCTCTGGCGCTTCTGTGTTGTAAACAATGTGAGGATCGCTACATGCTGTCATTTTCTAAAACTCGATGACAGGTTTTAGGTCTGTAATGTCATGTTCGTGTAATTTTCTCGCACGGCAGTATGGCAGACTGTGGTAGGTTGTGGACTGTAAATAATGCCAGTGAGAAAGTTTTTATTTCAGATTGACTTTTGGTACTGGTGAACTGCCAAAAGAATATATTTCTTAGTTGTAATAATTTTAATTTCCTACAAAAAAAAGTGGCATTAAACATCGAGTATCAGTTTCATATGGTTAGGTTCCTTAATATGCGGTCAATTGAATGAATTCATATATATACTCGACTAAGCAATCTTTGTTGGTGTGCTTGTTGTAGAGGTAATCAATTTACAGCAAAGTATTAAAGACAAACTTGAATTTGACACCGAAGTTAGATCAGGAAAGCTGTGACTGGATGAACACTCTGGAGAAGCCATTTAGTTTATTTTGTGAAATGTGTGCACACAAATATAATTGACAACAGGCACTGCATTGCAAAGTCTGAGGTGAGGAGAAAGTGGTTGGAAAGGGTAATATGTGGAGGACATCAGTTCTCGACTGTGTTTCCTTTTATCGGAACAAAAAATAAGATTCCAAGTGCACACACCGAGTTTCACCAAATCTGCCTTCTGGGAGCAAGTGTTGGCTGCACTATAAGTAGAATATGGAATCGGGGCCATACATTTTTGTAACTGCCACCTTGACTGCATAGAGGTATCCTGTTTATTTAAGTGATATTGCAGAAAAATATGAGCACTTACACTCTTATGTAAGAGGTGCTCTGATTTTTCACCCCAGCAGGGAAGATAATTACTTTCAAAATAGTTATTAATAATTTGCTTTTATTAGTCATATCTTTATATCAGTGAATTTTAATGATCGTACCAGTTAAATACATAATTTATACACTACAGAGGATCTGATGTGTATGCCATGTGAATGTCATGTGTTTCTAATCCCTTTAGGCTGAAGAATCCTGCAAGTGCAATGGCTGGAAGAATCCAAATCCCCCTCCCACTCCTCCAAGAGTAAACCTTCAGCAGACAGCGGTCAGTCTTACAGAACCGTGCCGGAGCTGTGGCCATACACTAGGTAAGTACAGAGCTTTCTCCCACCCTCTTTCTACCTGAGGATGCACAGTGCAGTCTAACCTCTTAATTCAAAGTTGCTTAATTCAAATGATCTGAGAATTTCAACTTATCAGTGCTAGTAGAAAGTTCTCTGCTACTTTGAGCCAGGCAATTGAAATTGCTGCTTCCTCTAACATTTCAACACTGAATGAATCTTGCTTTTTTCCTCCCTGTTTTTCACTGTCTGAAGTTCTCATGGTAACAAAATCCTTCATCTGGGATGGGAGAGAAAGGTGAATGGTGTAGATAAAATTATCAATAAAATCCACCCTCAGTCAACTGCTGAGCTAAAAACAAAGCAGCATTGACTATCTGTAGCGGTGTTGTGAACAAGATCATCACCTATTCTTTAGTTAGTAAAGCAGGTGTGCAGGGCTGTTAAGGCAGCAGACTAGTATGTAAAGAGATGGAGAGAAATTATAAAAAAAATTGGTCCAGATTTTAGCCAAATTAAATATTCTTAAAAAAAACTTTTAGCAAAAGTAAACACAGCTTTATCTTTCAGCAAATTTCACACGACAGTGGGAGTCATTTTTGTCTTTCGGTGTAAAGCAGTTCTATTTTAGTTTCCACTGCTTTAAGACCCTCCAGAACCTCACGTGCTAATAGCACACAATCTTCATGTCTAACCTTGTTTGCATAATGATTCACAGTTCTTAGTACAAACTCCGCTGGTTCTACAAAGTTTAGAGACAAGATTTGGGTGTAAGTCAAATGCAATGGGGAGCATCACAAGGAAGCGGACAAAACTTTAGAAAGATTCAGGGGAGCCTTAAAATACATCTCAACCCACCAGCAACCTTTGCCATGGAATGGGATTGAGAAGTGGCAGGCCAGGACGAAAGGAAGTAGATACATAGGAGCAGGCATGAGTCTCCAGATAAGTGATGGTAGAGCCCAGCATGTAGCCTTCTCTTTAATGGCTGCTAAAATTGTGTTGATGCTACGTCAGATGCTTGCGAGAAGCGTTTTTCTCTGTGTCATTCTACAGCACCATCCCATAGGTCAGTACTGCAGCATAACTGAAAGAAGGTGCAGTCAAGTTACAGGTCTCAGCTGACCATTATTGTATCTGCACATGCGCAAGTTCTATGCTGCATGGTAGGCATTGGTATCCTTGCAGCAGATGGCAGAGCTTGGCTTCTTGCCCTCTGCTGATCCAGACTCTGAGACGGCCGGTTACCACAAGTCATTCCCAGGTAGGTTTGTCAGGACCCACAGAAATGGTTAGTGGCATCTTGGCAGGTGTGTCCAAACAGGCAACGTTGGCTCCTGATCACCCTGGAATGCCTTTTTTAATGCAGTACCATGTAAAGCATGACATTGTGATTGGAAGGCTTCTGTAGAGTTTTCCAGCATAAGGTTCAGACAGGCATTCATTCACATCTCAAAGTGTGCCAACAAGAAGTCTGCTGGCACAGCTCACATTGCAAAGAGGAACCTCCACCAACAACGTCTGACAAAGCAGCGGTGCACGTACGGCTAGGAGGGCCCAGAGCACTTCTCAGGCAACCTGACCTGCCTGGCATCCTTCCACAGGTCCTCTTTTCCTGCAAATACATCACTTCAAAAGATTTCCAGTGGCAAACCTTGGTACCAATAAAGAGAGCAAAATAAATAAATAAATGCACCTGGCACTAAGGCTGATGAAGGCCTAAGTGCCAGCTGGGAACAAAAAAAACTACAAGAAGGGCCTTTAAAAGGCCTAATGCACTTACCTTGAAAATGTGTAGGCCTTTGAAATGCCCTCCTGCCTGCAGATCCACCTGATGTCTTATCCTTCACCAGGTTTCACTAGTGTGCTGAAGACTCAGCATCCAGAGCACTGCTGAAGCTCTTCCACGCTCCCCTTTTAATACAGTAATGAAGCTCCCACCTGTTTCCAACAGGAGTTTCAGACGCTCATCCCAGGCCTGATGATTATCAATAACTGAGTGGGAATCTGGCGATACTGAGTTCTGCCGGATTTTTGTTCCTTTTCTGTCTTGCTACCACCCATGTACAGCAGGCACCTCAAAGCACTGGAAAGGTACCACCAATGCTGCCTCCGCAAGATCCTGCAAATCCATTGGCAGGATAGGTGCACCAACGTCAGTGTCCTCGCTTAGGCCAACATCCCCAGCATCGAAGCTTTGACCACGCTCGATCAGCTCCGATGGACGGGTCACATTGTCCACATGCCCGATACGAGACTCCCAAAACAAGCGTTCTACTCGGAGCTCCAGCACAGCAAGAGAGCCCCAGGTGGGCAGAGGAAACACTTCAAGGACACCCTCAAAGCCTCCTTGAAAAACTGTAACATCCCCACCGACACCTGGGAATCCCTGGCCCAAGACCGCACAAAGTGGAGGAGAAGCATCTGGGAAGGCGCCGAACACCTCGAGTCTCTTCGCCGGGAGCAAGTGGAAGCCAAGCGCAGGCAGCGCAAGGAGCGCACGTCAACCCAAGCACCCCACCCACCCGCCCCTTCAACCACCGTCTGCCCCACCTGTGACAGAGACTGTAGGTCCCGCATTGGACTCATCAGTCACCTACGAACTCATTTTTAATGTGGAAGCAAGTCATCCTCAGTTCCGAGGGACTGCCTAAGAAGAAGAAGACCACCCAAAATAAGGGTGGCAGTGAGATGAAGATGTGTGTTTCTGTGTTTCGTAACTAAATTTAATCTGCATTTATAGCCTATTTTGATCACTTTCCATCTCTTTCCCTCTTAACACGTTTGTGGGTGAGACAGTCTTTCTTAATATTGTTTATTTTTCTGATTTGCTTGTACCTTTTCTTTTCCATTTGTAAACCTGCTTGATTTACATTAATGAAATCGAGAGCTCCAGTGTGTTTGCAAAATATACTTCCAGATTGTGTGGCCAGGCAATGATCAATCTGCTTATAGCACTTGTGGGCTGCTTGATTTTCATTATCTGGGTGGTGGTCTTGTGATTTTTATGGGGCTGTGTGGGATTTGCAAAGCCAATATTGTAACTTTCTTTATTTACCCAGAGGGAAGTGAAATCCTGTTAAAGCTGAAATGCAGAACCAAGAGCAAACTTTGTACTATTGTGTTTTTCAGCTGATCATGTTTCCCACTTGGAAAATGTATCCGAAGAAGAAATGAATAGGCTTCTTGGAATAGTGCTGGACGTGGAGTACTTGTTTACCTGTGTCCACAAAGAAGAAGATGCAGACACAAAGCAAGTTTACTTTTACCTGTTCAAAGTAAGTGTCAGGATAGATCATTTTACATTGTCCTATTCATTTTGAAACTTTGACAAGTAAGTAGCTGCCTCATTTTATGAAAAGTTTTACTCAAATGAGTTGTTGATAAAAGAAAATTCTGCACAAGCTGTTAAATAACTTCCACTGAATAGAATTCACAAGGCTACTTGAGGCCTAGCAACATGCTTAGCAACAGTACATGTTTGGTGGCTATTTTAATGAGATGCAGTAAATTGCATCACCAATCATTGTCAGGTTTTGCTCTGGTTTCACAGGACCAAGTATCCACACAAAAACATTTTGAAACAAATTGCAATAAATGGTTATAGTATAAGTAGAAAATAGCATAGTTATCTACAGAATGCTTTAATGCATTTATGATCTGCCATACATAACCCACATTTAACCTTAGTGCACATGGGGTAGGGTTTCCACTTTGGGTGCAGTCGGCAATCCTTACGCAAATTGCATTCAGAATTGCGCTAGTTGCACTCAAACTCATTTTCATATCACGGACCGTAAAATCTTCCATGAACCAGCGCAATCGGCCAGTGTTTCAGAACGTAATTCGAAAAAAAAAAATTGTGCATTAAAATATATTCCTTGATATATTTAAGAGTGGTAACCTGATGCAGTTTTATTAATACAGCTGAAAATTGGTTTATCACAAAAAATAAGCATTTTAATCAGAGTGTGTAGTCCACCACCTGTGAGTGACCCGATTTTAAATAACTTAAAATGACTCTCAAAAAACTATACAGGACCATTTACTATTTCCATTGGAATACAGTAGTCAGTTTCTTAGTAAATCAAATATTTTTTAATATTTAAAAGCTATCAGTGTCCTTGCGCCTACAAAATACATCTTAATTTTAGGAGCCTCCTCGAAGGCCCGCAAACGAGCGCAATTAGCGGCAACTCGCAATGGTGATTAATTCGATCTGGGGCATGACCAGTTTTGTGGGTGGGGCTTGCCTCCAGCGCAAAAGGTCGCGGAAACCATCAGGTAATTGTTTTTTAAACCAGCGCAAAAGATCGCGGAAACTCGATTTGCACTGGACGTAATTTGCGCTTGAAATTGCTCGATCTTTTGCACTGGTTTGACCGATTATTCGGCGAATTGCACTAGAAAAAGCAGTGCAACCTTCCGGAAACTTGAGGCCCATGTAATTAGAGTGCAAGTCACGTGTTTTTATATATTTTTTTTATTCATTCATGGGATGTGGGCGTCGCAGGCAAGGCCAGCATTTATTGCCCATCCCTAGTTGCCCTTGAGAAGGTGGTGGTGAGCCGCCTTCTTGAACCACTGCAGTCGTGTGGTGAAGGTACTCCCACAGTGCTGTTAGGTAGGGAGTTTCAGGATTTTGACCAGCGACGATGAAGAATCGGCAATATACTTCTAAGTCAGGATGGTGTGTGACTTGGTGGGGAACTTGGAGGTGATGGTGTTCCCATGCGCCTGCTGCCCTTGTCCTTCTAGGTGGAAGAGGTCGCGGGTTTGGGAGGTGCTACTGAAGAAGCCTTGGCGAGTTGCTGCAGTGCATCTTGTAGATGGTACACACTGCAGCCACAGTACACCGGTGGTGGAGGGAGTGAATGTTTAAGGTGGTGGATGGGGTGCCAGTTAAGTGGGCTGCTTTGTCCTGGATGGTGTTGAGCTTCTTGAGTGTTGTTGGAGCTGCACTCATCCAGGCAAGTGGAAAGTATTCCATCACACTCCTTACTTGTGCCTTGTAGATGGCAGAAAGGCTTTGGGGAGTCAGGAGGTGAGACACTCACCACAGAATACCCAGCCCTAGACCTGCTCTTATTGCCACAGTATTTATGTGGCTGGTCCAGTTATGTTTCTGGTCAATGGTGACCCCCAGGATATTGATGGTGGGGGATTCGGCGATGGTAATGCCGTTGAATGTCAAGGGGTAGTGGTTAGACGCTCGTTTGTTGGAGATAGTCATTGCCTGGCACTTCTGTGGCGTGAATGTTACCTGCCACTTATCAGCCCAAGCCTGAATGTCATTCAGGTCTTGCTGCATGCGGGCATGGACTGCTTCATTATCTGAGGGGTTGCGAATGGCACTGAACACTGTGCAGTCATCAGCGAACATCCCCACTTCTGACCTTATGATGGAGGGAAGGTCATTGATGAAGCAGCTGAAGATGGTTGGGCCTGGGACACTGCCCTGAGGAACTCCTGCAGCGATGTCCTGGGGCTGTGATGATTGAGCTTCAACCACCACAACCATCTTCCTTTGTGCTAGGTATGACTCCAGCCAGTGGAGAGTTTTCCCCCCGATTCCCATTGACTTCAGTTTTACTAGGGCTCCTTGATGCCACACTCGGTCAAATGCTGCCTTGATGTCAAGGGCAGTCATTCTCACCTCATATATGTATGTTTGTATGTATGTATATATATAATAGAATCACATGCACGACCGACCATGAAGTTTCTTTTTGCACTACCATTTCTGAACACAGAGACTTATGCTGGGGTACTGTTCCACAGGTGGTTTATATACTTTTGTAGGCTGTTTTATCACATGTGCTTCACCAGTGAAAATCAGCAGCCTATGGAACATGGGACCACTGCAGCCAAGCTTTGTCTTATCCACTTTGAGGTCTGTATACACACACGCATTTGCAGCAAAGATCTTCGGACAGTGATCACGAGTGGGAACCCTAGCTGACTTTCTTTTTGTTAGTATAGGAAGAGGTCAGAGGAACTAAGACCAATTAGAATATTGATAGACACCTTCTTGGATTTAGAATCCAGTTGCAATACAGTATTTATCCGCTAACCTATTTATAGCAAAACTACACACTTCGCTTTTTTCTTTAATTTTATTTTTACCTTTATGTAACTTTTTTGTTGTATCTGTTTCTATTTTCAACTTGGACTGACAATT
The DNA here is from genome assembly GCA_030390025.1 of Squalus acanthias. Lineage (NCBI taxonomy): Eukaryota > Metazoa > Chordata > Chondrichthyes > Squaliformes > Squalidae > Squalus > Squalus acanthias. The sequence goes on from CM059428.1 coordinate 125,441,454, forward strand.
CCCCCCCTCCTCCTTGCTGAGAAGGCAAGTGTACATCTTTCTGCAAGACTGCTTTCAGTGTTCCTGTAGTTTGCATCTGATGATGGCACAACAGAACATACCCTGATGGGAATTGCAGGCACAAACCCATTGCAGGTCGTTCCATATTTTAGTGTATTCGTCTGAAATGTTCCACAGACTCAGAATGCTATGCTACTCTGTGTGTGTGTGTGTGTGTGTGTGTGTGTGTGTGTCTAAATCATAATTAAAATCTTGTGGCCTAGAAATTGGCCTCCTTTGCGCCTCCCATTAGCGTGTCCGAGGGGCGATAATGGGGCGCTAACGGCTTACCAATCGCGTGCGGCGAAATTACCGACGCTCGCGAGCTTGCATGGCGGGTTAGCGCTGGCGCTAAAACTTACCGCCTCGCTCTCCTGCTCCCGGGAGATCGTGATGTCATCCGGTACACAGCACCCCGTCATCGCCCCGGATCTTAAATCCGCTTCTGCCCTCTGCAGCATCGCCGGGAGTCAACAACGGCAGCTGCAGGAGGTGTTGTCACCGCGGATGGCTGCTTGGGGTGCGCTAATTAAAGGCAGTGGTGGTCAGGTCGGCCGAAATTTTATTATCACCCCAGTGTGCTGTTTTAAAAAAAAAAAAAAATTCCATCCCGCGATTGATCAGCCCTGCACTCTCTTAGAGCGCTTGGGGCTGCTCTTCACGGATCGCAGGTGCCGTCGCCAACCATTCCCAGCCTTACCTTGAAATGACCTCAGCATTGGCCCTTCCGTTTAAGAGAGGGAAGGAGCCTGTGAATCCAGCAGCGCTGCACGTGACATTGTGCAGTGCTCTGCTGCTACCGTCCCTCTTGCTCCGTTTAGCGCTCCAAGGGAAGTGCGCAGTCACTCTCCCCTCACCTCTGGAATTCAGCTCTTTTGTTCATGTTTGGACCAAGGCTGTAATGAGGTCGGGAGCCGAGTGGTCCTGCTGGAATCTAAACTGAGCATCGGTGAGCAGGTTATTGATGAGTAGGTGCCGCTTGATAGCACTGTCAACAACACCTTCCATCACTTTGCTGATGATTGAGAGTAGACTGATGGGGCGGTAATTGGCCGGATTGGATTTGTTCTGCTTTTTGTGGCCAGGACATACCAGGGCAGTTTTCCACATTGTCGGATAGATGCCAGTGTTGTAGCTGTACTGGAACAGCTTTGCTAGAGGCGCGGCTAGTTGTGGAGCACAAGTCTTCAGCACAAAGCCGGGATGTTGTCAGGGCCCATAGCCTTTGCTGTATCCAGTGCACTCAGCCGTTTCTTGATATCACGTGGAGTGAATTGAATTGGCTGAAGACTGGCTTCTGTGATGGTGGGGACCTCAGGAGGAGGCCGATATGGATCATCCACTCAGCACTTCTGGCTGAAGATGGTTGCAAACGCTTCAGCCTTGTCTTTTGCACTCACGTGCTGTGCTCCACCATCATTGAAGATGGGGATATTCCTGAAGCCTCCTCCTCCCGTTAGTTGTTTAATGGTTCACCACCATTCACGACCGGATGTGGCAGGACTGCAGAGCTTTGATCTGATCTGTTGATTGTGGGATTGCTTAGCTCTGTCTATAGCATGTTGCTTCCACTGTTTAGCATGCATGTAGTCCTGTGTTACATCTTTCCCAGGTTGGCACCTTATTTTTAGGTACACCTGGTGCTGCTCCTGACATGCTCTTCTGCATTCCTCATTGAACCACGGTTAGTCCCCTGGCTTGATGGTAATGGTAGAGTGAGGGATATGCCAGGCTGTGAGGTTACAGATTGTGGTGGAATACAATTCTGCTGCTGCTGATGGCCCACAGCATGGATGCCCAGTTTTGAGCTGCTAGATCTATCCCATTTAGCATGGTGGTAGTGCCACACAACACAATGGAGGGTGTCCTCAGTGTGAAGATGAGATTTCGTCTCCACAAGGACTATGCGGTTGTCACTGCTACCAATGCTGCCATGGACAGATGCATCTGCGACAGGTAAATTGGTGAGGATGAGGTCAAATAGGTTTTTCCCTCATATTGGTTCTCTCACCACCTGCCGCAGTCCTAGTCTGGCAGCTATGTCCTTCAGGACTCGGCCAGCTTGGTCAGTAGTGGTGCTACCGAGCCACTCTTGGTGCTGGACACTGAAGTCCCCCACCCAGAGTATAATCTGTGCACTTGCTCCCCTCAGTGCCTCTTCCAAGTGGTGTTCAACATGGAGGAGCACTGATTCATCAGCTGAGGGAGGGCGGTAGGTGGTAATCAGCAGGAGGTTTCCTTGCCTGTGCTTGACCTGAAGCCATGAGATTTCATGGGGTCCGGTGTCAATGTTGAGGACTCCCAGGGCCACTCCCTCCCAACTGTGTACCACTGCGCCGCCACCCCTGGTGGGTCTGTACTGCCGGTGGGACAGGACATACCCAGGGACGGTGATGGAGGAATCCGGCACATTGGCTGAAAGGTATGATTCTGTCAGACTGTTGCTTGACTAGTCTGTGGGACAGCTCTCCCAATTTTGGCACATGTCCCCAGATGTTAGTGAGGAGGACTTTGCAGGGTCAATTGGGCTGGGTGTGCCATGTCCGAAGTCAGTGCCGAGGTCGATACCAGGTGGTCCATCCAGTTTTATTCTTTTTATTGTTTTTCGTAGAGGTTGTGTACAACTGAGTGGCTTGCTAGGCCGTTTCAGAGGGCAGTTAAGAGTCAACCACATTGCTGTGGGTCTGGAGTCACATATAGGCCAGACCAGGTAAGGACGGCAGATTTCCCTTCCCCATTAGTGAACCAGATGGGTTTTTACGACAATCCGATAGATTCATAGTCACCATTACTGATACTAGCTTTTTATTCCAGATTTATTTAATTAACTGAATTTAAATTCCCCAGCTGCCGTGGTGGGATTTGAACTCACATCTCTGGATCAATAGTCCAGGCCTCTGGATTACTAGAGCTAACCACTATGCTACCGTTCCTGGTGTATTATTTAATACATTATGTATGTGTGCGTGTGTCATACTTATTTCCTGTGTCACAATTTTTTCATGGCTGGGGTATTACTCTCAACTGTAAGGTTACCATTAAAATTGCCTTTCAATTCTCCCAATGTTTGGTGGAACACTGTTGTACCTTCATGCTCTGTCTCCCAGGTCTGTTGCTGTAGGTGGCACTGCAGTAAGTTTTAAGTTTTATTTCAATTATTTGTATTTATTTTTTCTTCTGCCTCAGACCATCAGGTAATTGTTATCGATAATTTCTTTATATTTATTTTACTTTTATTAGCTGCCACCACCTCTGACTTCCTCCACTGGTCTTCACCTCCTGCTAAGGAGCAGTGGAGGAATGGCAGCCAACGGTGGAGCGAAAGCCGTGGGGGATGCACAAGAGACCAGAGTTGGAGGAATGCAGAGTCTTGGGGGGGGGTGGGTTGTAGAGCTAAAGAAGGTTACCAAGATGGGGAGGGCAAGGCCATGAAGGGATTTAAATACAAGGCTGAGAATTTGAAATTTTGGGACTGGGCATGAGGAGAGATGATGGGCTGGAGTTTACTGACCTAGACGCGTTGGGGGGCGGGACTGCTGCCTTCCGGGGTCTAGTCCCGCCCCCAGCGACGTACGACGCACAGACGCTATTTTCCCCTGATTGGCCTTGTTAAGCCTGCCCTGCGGGCTTGCCGGCCAATTAAGGGAAAGCCGGTGTCAGTTGATGACGCTTCATCTGCCGGTTTTCTTAAAGGCACATGAACCATAAATTTTTGCCAGATGATTTCACAGTGTTTGACAGCATTGAGGTGCTGTCAAACACTGACAATCACTGTACAAAGGTGAGCCCTTGCACCCAGGCTCTCCAGTGACTCTCTCCTTAGGATGAAACAGATGGCAGCTGCAGGTGAGGGTACAGAAGCGATCTGTCACTTCTCCCATTGAGGTGAGGCCGCACAAAGCTTGTCACCTACAGAAAAATCTAAACACATAAAAAATTACTTTCCTAACATTTCCTTACCTCTGATACTCACCAGTGTCCCATTGCATCCTTCACACCACTTCTGCAGCTGTCATCTATACACCAACATAACAACAGACCCACAGCGCGCCTCACTTACCCTGTTGGGGTTCCCCGACATTGGGAAGCCCGCAGCAGAAGTCTAAAAATTGGAAAAAACCTCTTAACTGCCTGTTAACTACCTGTTAACAGGCAGTTAAGTGGCTATAATCCTCTTCCCGCCGCTAGGAGTTGGGTCCCTGCGCAAATCAGGGACCCGACTCCTGGGAAGATTGGTTGGATCCGAACCCGCTCCCATTCTTTTTGACTTTCCCAGCAGTCCCGCCTCCAAACCCGCCTCCTCAGGGCTGGTAAAATCCAGCCCAATGAGTGAGCGGGACATGTTACGAGTTATGATACAGGCAGCACAGATTTGGATGAGCTGAAGTTTATGGAGGGTGGAAGAACGGAGGACAGCCAGGAAAGCATCAGAATAGTTAAGTCTGTAGGTGAAAAAGACACGGATGGGGGTTTCAGCTACAGATGGGCTGAGGCAGGGGTGGAGACGGGTGAGCAGCCCCACTGCCCCCCACCCCCGGATCTGCTAAATTATCTTTAATTGTTTTCCAGCACTGAACTGGGTAACTGACAATTTTGTTTTGAAAGCACTCGTTGCACTTATAATGTATTTACTTGACATTATAAGCACAATGAGTGCTTTCAAAACTAAACTGATGGTTTTGCTGCTCTGTGCTGGGAAACTGGCCCAGATTAGGCAGCAGGCCTGGGTGACAGCAGGTATTGCAGCTACAAAAAGCTATGTGATGGGAGTGGAAGTGAGGAGAAAATGGTAAACAATGAAAGGGTGAAAAAGGGGAGCATAGAAGAGCAGAAGGCGGGAAGGTTAAGGGATGGGAATGACAGGGCAAACAGTAGAGGGTAGAGGTAAAGGAGAAGGGAAAGAGTTTGAAGGAGGTGATGAGAACTAAATGAGGAGGGAAGAGGAGATGTTTGCAAATCAGCAACATATCGTAATTCAGTAGGTAGGTGCCTTACTAATCAGCAAGTAGGCAGCACAAATAAAAGTCATCAATCATGGATTTCGGAACAAAAATGGGTGCTCATTAAAAGTTGCAGAGCAAAATTTGATAGTCAGCAACAGCTACCAGTTTAAAAAAGGGGACCAATCCAATCTGAAAATATTTTTTGAAAATCCTTTTATCTGCCAGCTTCTTTCAGTAATGAGGCTGTACAGACCAAAAAATACACGCTAAACACACAAGAAGTATCTTTTGTGTCTTTATTAACGTTTTTCATTGGAGGCCTGTTTGTGTCTGAGAAGCTTGTACCTATATTGAGGACTCTGTGCTGTCTTACAATTCCTTTTCCTGGGCTCCAGTCTTAGCTTTCAGCTGTGATCTATGGCATATGTGGCAGTTAACCATGTGGTCTGTACTGTATTTTGTTACGGGCCTTTTTCAAAAAAGTTCTTTTCATTTCACTGCAGTTATTCTGGATTTAGTTTTGGAGCTTTGGATTGCTCCTGCATGTCACCCATAATTAGTTTTTTATTTATGAGTTCATTTAAAATACATCCTTGAAAATTTTTACTTATTTTAAAAAAATGTCTTATCTTTGCTGGCATCTTTATTTAATCCTGATTTTTTTTCCTGCAGCGCTGAATCGCTTATGCATGACTGCTATCACATAGTCTGCACATACATTATTGTCCTCTGGGGACACTTTTTACTTTCTCGATTGATGAGTGGAACCTTAACAAAATTAAAATGTTTCTCTATGTAGCCTGTGAGATAGTGCAGGTTGAAAGAGCCAAGAGGAGTTGATTGAGGTTGAAGTAATTGGAGGATGGGAATGTGGAAATTGAAGAAGTGGGGACAGGTAAGAATGTTTAGGAGGGAACAGGAAGCAGAGATTGGTGAAGAAGGGGTAGGTTAAGGAGGAGTGTGAAAATGTATTTTTTTGGTATAGATAATGGGCCGTAATTTGCGGCCCCTACGGGTGCGTATGAGATGTGTACGTGCCCGTAAGGGCCGCGCAAGTTCCGGGTTTAGGCATGCATTGCGCATGCGCTAAAACCCGGAACTTGTGATCTGTCAAGATCATCCACATCCCGGAGAAAAGGGCATCCGCGGGCGAAGAGTTGGGCTATTTGCCCAACTTCTGCCCAGCGAATGCCCGTGAAATTCTTATGCCTGGTAAAAGCAGGTGTAAGGCCTGCTTTTACCAATGTAAGTATTTTAAAAAACAGAAAAATAAGATTTTATCAATAATTTATACATTTAAAAACTTGTTAAATAAGGTAAGTTTATTTTTAGCCCCTTTAAATCATGTAAATTTATTTTTCAAAAAATTAAATTTTTGTTTTAAATATTTAATTAAATGCCATTTTAATTAATTTTAAATATGTGATTTTTAAAAAATTTATTTGATGTCTAGGTGTATTTTTTGGGGTATTTCCATTCATACTTATGGGGTTTCAGTACATACGGAATCCCCATAAGCATGAATGGGGATTCCCTTCTGTCATTCGTTGGTCCGGCCCACGTGATCCCAGGGGTGCTGGCGAACTGCCTGCGCCACTGGGATACGTGGGCCTCTTCCTGCGGGTACCCAAGGAGCGGCGCCTCCGTGGATCCCGAGGTACATGGGCATTTTATTTGTGGATCGGAGGCATTTCCCCATGGGAAGCCTCCGACCGCAAATTCAGGGCCAATGTTTATATTTTATATATATATATATCTTTAAAACTAGTTTATATTATAAATATATTTATTTATATAAATTATTCAATACGTTCAGTTTATTTCTATTTTTTAAATCTGACTAAGAATAATTAAGCTTGAATTGACTCAGTAAGGCATAGCAATTACACCCTGTGACCTTATAAGGGACACAAACATGAAGTTGCACACTTCTGCACTTTAATGTTAGAATTACGCGTAGCATGATATAACACACCTGTCCTTATATAACTGCATATCCCCTGACTTACTGTGAGCAGGATTACAGAAGATTGGCTAGTTTTTAAAAATTATGTATAAATTCTACTTCAGCTGCTGCAAACAGTTTAGTAATACAACTCTTTTTAGCAAAATGTGTTGTCAGTTTCATGTCAGACATGCTTAACCCTGTACAGCCTGGGATCAAACCTGGGATCTTGCTGTTCTATATGGTTCAGTGTCACAACACACAGTACATTTATCAACTGTGTGATTAGAGATACCTGGATCCATTTAGTTTTAATAACAATTATTTCAATTGAATTTACTATTGTATAAGGCTCTGTTGTTTAATATTGTTTGATGTTTGTGTCCCGTTGAAACCTGTAATGGTTCCCAATTTATTTCCTTCCCATTCTTGCTGTAACCTCGCCTTTGATCATATTTCCCCAGAGCCATAGAGTCATAACGGCACAGAAGGAGGCCATTCGGCTCATCGAGTCCGTGCCAGCTCTCTGTAGAGCAATCCGGTCAGTCCCATTCCCCCGCTCTATCCCCATAGCCCTGCAAGTTTATTTCTCTCAATTGCCTATCCAGTCTCCCCTTGAAAACATTGAGTGTCTCCGCTTCCACCACTTCTGTCGGCAGCGAATTCCAGGTCATCACGACTCGCTGCGTAAAAAAGTTTTTCTCACATCCCCCGTGTATCTTTTGCCCAAAACCTTAAATCTGTGTCCCCTAGTCCTTGTACCATCAACTAGTGGGAACAGCCTTTCCCCGTCTAGCCTATCCAAACCCGTCATAATCTTGTACACCTCTATCAAATCACCCCTCAACCTCCTTTGCTCTAATGAAAACAAATCCAGCTTCTCCAACCTGTCCTTGTAGCTAAGATCCCCCATCCCCGGAACCATTCTGGTAAATCTCCTCTGCACCCTCTCAAGGGCCTTCACATCCTTCCTAAAGTGTGGTGACCAGAACTGGATGCAATACTCCAGTTGTGGCCTAACCAGCGCTTTATAAAGGTTCAGCTTAACTTCTCTACTTTTGTACTCAATACCTCTATTTATGAAACCAATTCTCATTCATGAATGCACCCCAAAAGTTTGAAGGACATATTCCTTCCATTTTATGCATATTTTCCTTTCTGGACTCATAATGTGTGTTTAATTACATTTACAGCTTTTGAGAAAATGTATTTTACAAATGGGTAACCCTGTGGTGGAAGGACCATTAGGAAGTCCACCTTTTGAGAAACCCAGCATTGAACAGGTAAAGAGAGTGAAGTTATTTGCAAACTGCAATCTGTAGAGAGAGCTTTAGCCTTGGGCATTGTAAGGACAGTTTGGTTCTAAAACAGTATGCCCAAAAATAAAAATTGGGGCATGGGAGAAACTGTTCCTCCTGAGATTTAGTTCAGGAAAATGTAACCTAAAAGTCCATTGGATGATTCTTTTTGAACTTTCTGTGCTTCCTTAAATGTGTTACTCTTTTTTCTTCAAATGCTACCATTTGCTCCTAAATTCCTCATTCATGTCTTATTCCTCTTTGTATGACAGCACAAATGCTATCTGAAACAATGTTGCATAAACAACCCAACATTCTTGTTGGAGGCAGTGAAACCCTCCTGGAACACGAATTTCATTACCTGACTCAGACTGAAAGTGCTGCACGGCTGACATTGGGGAGAGTTTTCAGGTGTAGCTGTCACTGGGCTGACCTCTCCGCCTGCCCGTACAGCCCATGATAAGTAGTGTTCAAGTCATGATCACTGCTTTGGAGCAAATGGTAGAATCTCGGGCATGCACAGGGCTGAATCTGCCCAATGGAAACTTGCTCAATTACTAAACCACTTGAAGCGATTCAGTTATACAGTTTTATAAAAAAAAAATATTAGGAAACATGCTTATGCCTTCTCATGTTTTTGGTTGGGATTGGAAGCTGATGGGGTAGGTGTAGGTTGAAATGATAAAATACTCCAAGAAACACAATGGTTCATGCGTTGCTGAGGCCAGCAGGGAATGTTGGGAGGGGAATGATGTTTGAAGGGCAGCAAATCAGAGTTGAATAATGGAGATGGAATGCAAAAATACTCTAGAACATAGGAACAGGAGTAGGCTATTCATCCCCTTGAGCCTGTTCCGCCATTCAGTTAGATAATGGATGATTTGTACCTCAATTCTATTTACTCGCCATTGCTCCATGTCGCTTGATACCCTTACCTAACATAAAATCTATCGATCTCTGTCTTGTAAATTTCAGTTGCTCCAGAAGCCACAGCCTTTTGGAGAGCGGGTTCCAGATTTCCACTGCCATTTATGTAAAAAAGTGCTTCCTGATTTCAATCCAAAATAGCCTAGCTCTAATTTTAAAATTATGCCCCTTGTTCGCGATTCCCTCACCAGAGGAAATCATTTCTCTGTATCTATCCTATCAAATGCCTTTATCATTTTAAAGACCTTGATAAGATCACCCCTCAACCTTCTAAACTCAAGGGAATACAAACTAAGTTTATGCAACCTGTCCTCGTAACTTAACCCTTTAACTTGATGTTATTCTGGTGTATCTCCCCTATCCACCATGCCACCATGTTAGTGACCTTCTCAAAAAATTCAGTTAGATTAGTCAGACATGACTTACCCTTCACAAACCCATGCTGACTCTCTGATCAGCTCATACTAGTTCAGGTGCTTAGTCACTCTGATTACATTTGGGAATCAGGGAGCATTTTTGTAGAGCTATTCCTCAGGAGATTAAATAGGTGGAGAAGAATCCATAATAGGGTAGACTATAAAACATAAGTGGCCCAATAATGTACATGTTACCCGTTTTATAAATGTGGGGCCATGGTATTTACCTCCGATGAGATTACTGCCTGAGCAGAACTACTTACCCATGAAACATGTTAAGTTTCTTTTTAAATTAAATTAAATTAAGCCTTTTCTCTCACCTCCTTGTCCCTTTTGGCCAGGGAATGGCACATGAGGCAGAGACTTGAATATAAACATTTGTACAGGAAATACATTTTAATAATGTAGACATGGTGATAGATGCAGATTCTAGAGTTTTGCTTGGTTATATTTGGGACCAGGAATTATTTATTGCAGAGCTTTCCCTCGAGGCTTGTAATTATACTGTAGGATGCCAGTATATAAGCATCAGAGTATTGGTCTGAGTATTTCTCTGCTATTTTAGCAGAGACATTAACCTATTTATTTTAAGCTGGTTAATGCCTCGGCTAAAATAGTAAAGAGATGAATTTCAGATGAATATGTTAACATTTGTACGTTCATATTCCACAAGATCAAATAGATAGTTAGATTCGACGTGGTTTGGGGAAATACTGGGCTTTCCATATTGCTTGCTTTCTCCTTTCTGAATATCAAGTAGTGCAGCTTTCTTTTATTGTCCTTCTTTGAGATCAGTTCCAGCCGACAGGAATTATGCTGTTCTCTAAAGTGATTTTATGAACTGGCTTGAAATTGACAAGTAGACTAGAAGCACTCTACCTTTACTGACATGTTTTTGCTTGCTACATGGGTGTATGAGTTTTTTTTAACATGCTATTTACATTTGCTCTTTTTTATTTAGGGAGTTACTAATTTTGTACAGTACAAGTTTAGTCACCTTCCACCAAAGGAAAGGCAAACTATTTGTGAACTGTCCAAAATGTTTTTGAATCGAATCAACTACTGGCAGCTGGAAACTCCCTCACAACGAAGGCTTCGGTCACCAAATGATGATGGTGCTGGATACAAGGTTAATTATACAAGGTATTAGACAGATCATACACAAAATGGGAAGCCCCTGAATGTTGTGAGACTTGGTGTAGGCCATGTTCCGGCTTTTAATTCTTTAAAAGCTCTCGTGGCTTTTTTTCGTTGCAATTGTTCCTTGGTTACAACACAGTGACATACATTTAGGGTCTACATTATATCATCTACATGGTATACTGTGGTAGTGAGTGAGATTTACTGAGTGGGATGGTTTGTTGTTGACCCTGGAGATTGTAGCTGAAGTCAAAGGTTATGAAAGGACATGGGGGGCTGAATATGTCTCCTTACAAATCCCACTTTAACTCAGTCATCCGAGACTGGGATTTCCATAATTTTGATGCTGTGTAGGAAGTGAAACAAATTGGGAGTGCAGTGGTGTTAGAATTTATTGCTGTGGCTGCTTGGTGATACCAAAGCTTTTTAATAAGTAAAGGCTGGGACATGGCCTATGCCAAGTTTTATATACATGAACAGATGACTATGGGACTGAGCACCAGAGATGCCAAACTTTAATTCACCTGCTCTTTGAAGATGCCATTGACTGGCTGCAGGTGTGATAATTCTTCATGGGCTGTGTGAGGATTCCATGAACTTTCCTGGTTCAACAGAAGTAGGAAAAAATGGGTATCTGCCTTGTCACACTACCTGAACACAACTAGGCAAGACCACTATCACATTATTTATTGATGTTTGCTATGTTGGTTACTATACAGCAGCACGTTAAAGATGAACATAATGTTCTGATGGTCCAACTAAACTAAAATGGGCAACAGTTGTGCCCTTACAAAAAAAACAAATTAAGTGACTGCTGAACCACTCAGAATATGCATTTCTTGATTTAAACATCAATCTTCAGTTAAGAGTAACAATGTTAGGTAAGAATATATTTTGGTGATTTATTTCCTTTTTTTTTCTTTCAGCAATGCTTAGATCCCTGATCACCTATTCTCCCTATTCTCAGTTGGCTTCCAATTCCTGACACTTTCCTGGTTGGTTCCTGCTCCCTCAGCCCATTCTTGCCTAATATCTGTTCCCTGGACTTTTCTCATCTGGTACCTGTTCTCCAGGCTTATCTTCAGCTGCTCCCCACTCAAACTCTAATCTGCTGACTGGTTCTCCATTACCGCCATCCTTTAAAACTGAAGGCAGTAGGATGAACATTTTCCAAGGGTTGAAATTCCTTATTGGATCATTGACACCATATGAACATGCAGGCACTGGATTACAATGTGATGGTCCATATGACCACAAAGGGCTACCACTCCCCCAATGTAAAGCTACTCACTGATCAGGAACACCACATCATGCAGGTCAATGCTTGCTTCCTAGGCAGCCATCATGATGCTTTCAGTCTAAAGTAGTCCTTTGTTCATCCTTATTTGAAGGTGAAGGCAGATTGCAAGGATGGCTCCTCAGAGACCAAAGTTATCCTCTTCAGCCTGGCTAATGACACCTCAGCACGAGCTACGGACCAAAGCAGAGCGCAGGTCCAACAAAGCCCATGCATGCTGCACTCCTTTTTTCTGGGCAGTGTGCCTTGGAGCGCCAAACAGTGCAACCTTCCTTATAGTTACCTCATGCAGCCACACCTCCACTTCACCATCTATCAAACAGCATGTTCAGATCCTGTGCCATTACCATAGACTCTGTTTTGTGCCTCCAATTTATTTTGGCCTCCCCATTGTTGTATCCGTAATTTGTTTTTTCCCCCCCGCCAATGGCCACTTACCTTTAAATTCCATTTCCTTTTACAAAAGAACATGTGAATTAGGAGCAGGAGTAGGCCATTTGGCCCTTTGAGCCTGCTCCGCCATTCAATAAGATCATGGCTGATCTTCTACCTCATCTCCACTTTCCTGCACTATCCCCATATCCCTTGATTCCCTTAATATTCAAAAATCTATCGATCTCTGTCTTGAATATACTCAACAACTGAGCGTCCACAGCCCTCTTAGGTAGAGAATTCCGAAGATTCACCACCCTCTGAGTGAAGAAATTTCTCCTTAGCTCAGTCCTAAATGGCCGACCCCTTATTCTGAGACTGTGTCCCCTGGTTCTAGACTCCCCAGCCAGGGGAAACATCCTCCCTGCATCTACCCTGTCAAGCCCTGTAAGAATTTTGTATGTTTCAATGAGATCACCTCTCATTCTTCTAAACTCTAGAGAACATAGGCCTAGTCTACTCAATCTCTCCTCATAGGACAATCCCCCCATCCCAGGAACCACTCTGGTGAACCTTCGTTGCACTCCCTCTATGGCAAGTATATCCTTCCTTAGGTAAGGAGACCAAAACTGTACACAATACTCCATATGTGGTCTCACCAGGGCCCTATATAATTGCAGTAAGACGTCTTTACTCTTATACTCAAATCCTCTTGTAATAAAGGCCAACATACCATTTGCTTTCCTAATTGCTTGCTGTACCTGCATGTTAACTTTCAGTGATTCGTGTACAAGGACACCCAGGTCCCTCTGAACACCAACATTTCCCAATCTCTCACCATTTAAAAAATACTCTGCTTTTCTATTTTTCCTACCAAAGTGGATAACTTCACATTTCTCTGCATTATATTCCATTTGCCATGTTCTTGCCCATACACTTAGCCTGTCTATATCTACTTGAAGCCTCTTGCATCCTCCTCACAACTTAATTTCTCTGCTATTTCCTTATTCCCCATTATAATTTCTCCTGTTTCAGCCTGTGAGGGACCCACATTTACTTCCTTTTTACATATCCAGCTTTGTATCATCAGCAAACTTGGAATATATTACATTTGGTCCCCTCATCCAAATCATTGCTGTAGATTGTGAATAGCTGAGGCCCAAGCACTGATCCTTGCGGTACCCCACTAGTTACAGCCTGCCAACCCGAAAATGACTCGTTTATTCCTACTCTCTGTTTTCTGTCCATTAACCAATCCTTAATCCATGCTAGTATATTACCCCCAATCCCATGAGCCCTAATTTTGTTTAATAACCTCTTGTGTGGCACCTTGAATGCCTTCTGAAAATCCAAATACATCACATCCACTGGTTCCCCCTTATCTATTCTGCTAGTTACAGCCTCAAAAAACTCTAACAGATTTGTCAAACATGATTTCCCTTTCATAAATCCGTGTTGACTCTGCCCAATCCTATTATTATTTTCTAAGTGCCCAGTTACCACGTCCTTAATAATAGATTCTAGCATTTTCCCTACTACTGATGTCAGGCTAACTGGTCTGTAGTTCCCCATTTTCTCTCTCCCTCCTTTCTTAAATAGTGGGGTTACATTTGCTACCTTCAATCCGTGGGAACCGTTCTAGAATCTATGGAATTTTGGAAAATAACAACCAATGCATCCACTATCTCTATAGCCACCTCTTTCAAAGCCCTAGGATGTAGGCCATCAGGTCCAGGGGATTTATCAGCATTCAGTCCCGTTAATTTCTGCAGTACTTTTTTTTACTAATACTAATTTCTTTCAGTTCCTCATTCTCCACTATTTTCGGGAAGTTTTTTGCGTCTTCTTCCGTGAAGACAGATACAAAGTATTTGTTTAATTTCTCTGCCATTTCCTTATTCACCATTATAATTTCTCCTGTTTCAGCCTATGAGGGACCCACATTTACTTCCTTTTTACATACCTATAGAAGCTTTTACAGTCTGTTTTTATGTCTAGCTAGTTTACTCTCATATTCTATTTTCCCTTTCTTTACCAATTTCTTGGTCTTCCTTTGCTGAATTCTAAAATCCTCCCAATCCTCTTTTTGGCAACATTATAAGCCTCTTCCTTTGATCTAATACTATCTTTATCTTCTCTTGTTAACCACGGTTGGACCACTTTTCCTGTGGGGTTTTTGTGCGATAAAGGAATGTATATTTGTTGTAAATTATGTATTAATTCTTTAAATGCTAGCCATTGCTTCTCTACCATCATACCTTTTAATGTAGTTTCCCAATCTACCTGAGCCAACTCGCCCCTCACACCTACTTGGTTTGCTTTGTTTAGATTTAAGACCCTAGTTTCGGATTTAACTAAATCACTTTCAAACTCAATATAAAATTCTACCATGTTATGCTCACTCTTCCCTAAAGGCCCCTTTACTACAAGGTTATTAATTAACCCCTTCTCATTGCACAACACTAGATCTAAAATAGCCTGTTCCCTAGTTGGTTCCTCAACATACTGATCTAGAAAATTACCTTGCATACATTCCATGAATTCGTCCTCCACACTATTATTGCAAATTTGGTTTGCTCAGTCTATATGTAGATTAAAATCCCCCATGATTACTGTATTACCTTTTAAATAGTTGCTGCAGCCCTTTTAATAGTGCAGCAGCACAAAGAATCTCAGCTGTCATTGTGCGTTCTCCCAGTGACAGCCCAATATGTGGCGGAAGTTCACAATGGATATATAATTAACCCAGACCTAGAAGATTTGGTGGAAATGATGGATGGCTCATGTGTACTGTTCCCACTGAAGGTGTATGTGAAATGGCCAATCCAGCCATGGTAAGGAAATAAGAAAATTAAAGGATGAAAAACAGTACTTGGCCCATCAAAGCTCATCACTCTATAGCATCATGGTAAGCCTAGTGTTTTGCCACTACAATTTTGCCTCCCAGATTATTCTAAGTATCTTTTCTAAATTTGCTTTTTATTAATCTCACATTTGTGTCCTCTGGTCCTATTGCACACTTGAAATCAGAAATAGATGAGGATATCGTGTTGGATAGAACCTTAAAATAGATTGGGCTGTCGGCCCAGATGATATCCATCTGAGGTTCTTTAAAGAGATGAGACAGGTGCTATGCAAGCTCCTTGCCCATATCTTTAATAGCTCGCTGGAGTCGGGGACTGTTCCCTCAGACTGGAGGGATAACAACGTAGTTAGAACGATGATAATGTAGAACCAGCTAATTATTGGCCCATTACTTGACTTTGGTAATAGGTAAGATGCTCAAAGGT
Organism: Squalus acanthias; assembly: GCA_030390025.1. Classification (NCBI taxonomy): domain Eukaryota; kingdom Metazoa; phylum Chordata; class Chondrichthyes; order Squaliformes; family Squalidae; genus Squalus; species Squalus acanthias. The sequence goes on from CM059428.1 coordinate 125,457,121, forward strand.
ATAATTAGAGATGCCCTATATGACCACTAAGATAGAGATGGCCGTTTTAGGGACACCGAACACGGCTTCCAGAAAAAAAGGTTGTGTATTATGAATTTGAATTCATTTTTTGAAGAAGTCACCAGGATAGTGGATGAGGGTAACCCGGTAGCTATTGGGCCGAAAATTGATCCCGGGACGCGAGAGTACGCACTGCATACTCTCGCGTATTCCCACTCCAATTGCCGGTTTTCTGCATGCCCTGCGCATGCGCTGAAAACCGGCAATTGCTCTTCCGAAAAGGGGGCGGGGCCTGCCTGCATCGCGTGCGCGCTACAGGCTGCGCGCACGCTGTGCACTTCATGCTTTGGACGCGCAGGTAAGTAGGGAAGATTTTGGAAATGTAAAAAGGAGGAGTAAGACCCGCTTTTAAGAAGGTAAGTAGTGAATTAAGTATTTTTTTGAATTTTTTTTTACAGGTATATCTTTTTTATAGACTTTAAAGACAGGTAAGTTTATTTTTATAACTTTTTAAAAGATTTTAAATTTTTTCAAAAATTTAATTTTTTATTTAAAATGGTTAATTTAATTAACTATACTTATTTTATTAATGTGATGGTTTTTTTTTAAAATTTAATTGAGGTTTAGCTGTTATTTTGGGGGGGTGTAAGATTCATAAGTCTCACAGCTATGCTGTGAGACTTATGAATGGAAGATGGTGTGCTGCCATTGGCTCTAACTGAGTCACGTGATCCCACAGCTCGCACGAATTAACTACGCCGCTGGGATACGCAAGCCCAGCACAGCTGATGTCTGGAACATCAATTTCGTGCGAGCTGGATCAGAAAAAGCATTAGCGAGGTGAGACATCGCGGGGAAGGCTTACCCCCGCGGGAACAGAGCGAGATCAATTTCTGGGCCATTGTCTACTTGGACTTTCAGAAAGCTTTTGATAAGGTGCCTCACAAGAGGCTTCTCTACTAGATAGAATCTAGTGGGATTAGTGATAATGTGCTGCAGTGGATTAAGAATTGTAGGCAGAAAGTTGTTGTCAATGGATTTGGATCTACTTGGAGACTGGTAACCAGTGGTGTCCTGCAGGGATCGGTGTTAGGACCTTTGCTATTTACTATTTTTGTTAATGACCTAGATGTAGGTATTGGGGGAATGATCCGCAAGTTTGCAAATGACACCTGGATATGTGCAAGTGTTAGGATTGTTGAGAATACTTGACTACCCAAAGCTGATCTCCATATGTTGGGGGAATGGGTCCATGCTTGGGAAATGACATTTAACTTAGAAAAGTGTAGTGTTATGCTAGGTCTATTGTTAAGTATACATACACCCTACAGGGAGCAAAATTGAAACCAGTGATGAAAGAGTGAGATCTGGATGTTATAGTGCATCACTCTTTAAAGCTTCATGACCAATGCCATGAGGTTGTAGCCAAAGCAAACAGGGTTCTAGGGTGTATTCACAGGACAGTTCACTACAAATCAAAGCTTACCGTTTTGTCCAAGGTACCTTGGTTAGGCCTCAGAATACTGGACTCCTCACATGGTGGTGGATATTGAGGCATTGGAAAGGGTGCAGAGGAGGACCACAAGTTGAATTCCCAGTTTAAAACTCCTTAGCTACCCAGATAGGCTTAAAGAGCTGGGTCTGTATATTTTAGAAAAGGATAGACTTGGGAGCGATTTGATAGAGATATATAATATAATGAAGGGACTAGATTATGTTCATGTGGACCAATTATTTCAACTGGATAGACGAGAGAGGACCAGGGATTACGTTTACAAGTTACATAAGGCCTAAGTTGGATGTTAGGTGCTTCTTCTTTTCCCAGAGAATAGTGGGGTTGTGAAACAGGTTGTTGGCTCTTGCAGTGAATGCTGATTCGCTGTATTCCTTCAAGAGAGACCAAGACCTGTTTCTGACTGGGGCGGAGATCATCATACAAGAAGTAGGTACCCTGTAATATAAATTGGGGTCAGATTGATCTCCTGGACTAGTTTTGATCGGCTAAAGTGATTGGAGATGAATTTTCCAGATATTTGTCCCTCATTGGCCTGGATTTTTACCTGTTTTTTTGCCTCTCCCAGGAGATTACATGGCTCCGGGTAGGTAGGGAGTTTCTGTATTGTAATGCATAGGACATCACAACTATATGCGGCAGGCTAGATGGACCAGTAGGTCTTTTCCTGACCGACATTTTTGTATGTTCGTATAAACTGGATTTAACTTATCTATATCATACAGTACTTTTTATACTTTTAGGTCTCTCTTAACTATCTACTTTCTAGACTGTAACATAGATCTTTCCCTAATTTTTCGCCATTGTTCATATCCCCTCTACACTTGGAATCAGTCTTGTTCTTTTCTGTACTTTTTCAAATGCATTTATATATTTATTATAATATGACCAGAACTGAATACTCTAAAGGGATAACTATGGTTTGACCAGTGCATTGTAAAGCCTGGTGCTGGCTGCAGAACTGCCCCGTATCTTGCTGCCCTTATGAGAAAAGTGTGGAAAGTAAAGAATGGAGGTTCAACTTTTTTCTTAAGAAATTACCAGTTAGATAGATAAAGCGAATGAAGTCGATGTACGTATATAGATTTCAAAAGATATTTGTTAAGCTGTCTCACTGGAGGATTGTTTGAAAAATTCAGGCAGATGGCATAAGAGGGAATATAGCAGCATTGAGGTAAGTGGGTGTTGCTCGGATTAGAGTAGGGTTGGAAGTGGGGACCTTGGGTTATCGGTAGGTCCACTTTAGTTCACGGTATATATAAATAATTTGGACTTCAGTATAGAAAACAGAATCTGGAAATTTGCTGATGAAACAAAGTAGGGTTTTGGCAAACATTGAGGATCACTGTAAAAGACTTCAGGAAGACATACGGCAGCAGGATAGGCAAACAGGTGGCAGATGCATTTAATGTGTAAGATAATACATAATTACCTGAAAGTATTGAATACAGGTAGATAAAGCCATGAAAAAAGGCCAACAGCATTTTGGGTTTTATAAAAAGGGACATAGAATAGAAGAATAAAGAAGTTAGGATTAAATGTATACAAACCATTGGTTGGGCCACAGTGGAGTATTGTGTGTGGTTTTGGGTGTCCCATTACAGAAAGGCCATTAAAGTGAGTGTACAGTGTAGGTTAATCAAGGATATGGAGAGATGAAATACTGGGACTATTTCCACTGGATCAGAGAAGGTTAAGAGACCTTTAATAGAGGTTTTCAAAATTATGAATGATTTTGATAGAGTAAATAGGGAAATATTATCTCCTCTGGCTGGTGAGTCATGACCAAGGGGTCAATAATTTGTTACAGAGACAGTGAGGAGCGGGTGTAGGAGAAATTTCTTCATGCAGAGGGTTGTTGAAGCATGGATTGCCACGGGGAGTGGATGAAGCAGAGTTTATTTATTTTCAGAGAAATGTTTTAAATATTTAAAATAGAGCCAGTTGTCGGACTATGGGGATAACATGGAGCAGGGGGGTTAGTTTTGGATTGCTCTAGCAAAGAAGTAGCACATTAACACTGGGCTGAACATAAGAACATAGAAATAGGAGCAAGAGTAGGCCATATGGCCCCTCGAGCCTGCTTCGCCATTCAATAAGATAATGGCTGATCTTCTGCCTCAACTCCACTTTCCTGCTTTGTCCCCATATCCCTTGATTCCCTTAGTGTCCAAATAGCTATTGATCTCAATCTTGCATATACTCGATGACTGAGCATCCACAGCCCTCGGGTAGAGAATTCCAAAGATTCTAATCCCTCTGAGTGAAGAAATTTCTCCTCATCTCAGTCCTAGCTGGCCGACCATTTATCCTGAGACTGTGATCCCTAGTTCTAGACTCTCAGCATCTACCCTGCCAAGCCCCCTCAGAATCTTATATATTTCAATGAGATCACCTCTCATTCTTCTAAACTCCAGAGAATATAAGCCCATTTTACTCAATATCTCCTCATAGGACAACCCTCTCATCCCAGAAATCAATCTAGCGAACCTTCATTGCACCCCCTCTAAGGCAAGTATATCCTTCCTTAGATAAGGAGACCAAAACAGTGCACAGTACTCCAGGTGTGGTCTCACCAAGGCCCTGTACAATTGCAGCAAGACTTCCTTACTCTTATACTCCAACCCCCTTGCAATAAAGGCTAACATTCCATTTGCCTTCCTAATTTCTTGCTGTACCTGCACAAATGGGCTCCTATACTAGAAGCATCTGTGGTGTCACTCTTTCCTTACAAGGCATGTTGAATATATCAGTTATTATGAAGATATTATTGTGCCTAGGACAGTAATCAGAGGATGGGGGCTACACACCTGGTTTGGCATCGCCTATACCCTCTAAGGCCTTATGAGCTATTACATCCATATTTGCCTCCTCATAATTATATGGATATAATTGAATCACTTCTAGTTGCTTGTTGCTTTCCTTTATTAAATATCAGCTTGTCCTGTAAAGAAACCATTAGAGCAGCGAGTTCATTGTGCAGTAACCTTGTAGGCCAGCAAGGTTAATGCTGTTGTGGCTGCTGTTGTACTATTTGAATGAACTATTGATCTTGAGATAGAGGAATTTGTGGTGTTATTTCTTTATAGGGCTCTTCCTCATAATTAAGCCATTCATGCTCACCCTTCCATCCCCATAACTGCTTATCCTGTCCATATAAGTATAAGCATGATCTTCCCTAAGACTGCCTATTTTGCATTTCTCTTTTAAGTCATGCACCTTTTGAACTTCTCTTCAAGTGTATTGGATGGCAGATGTTGCATTTACCACATAAGTTATCTGATATCATGCTTGCTTTCTCCACAGGAATAACATGGACAGCACGCTCTTTCTTTCCCCCACATTCCCTGTACAAAGTGTCCCTTTGCCTTTACATTTCAATCTGAAGAAGAATGCAGAGGGTACCATTTATGAACTAAAATTTTGCACAGCTGAGACCCACAGTCGCAATTTGGCCCATTACTGAAGAAAACATATATTTACATTGAAAATTGTACAAAGATGAGCAAAGATGATAAAACTGATCCAAAGTGTGCTGGGGCTGAGCTATGAAAAAGAATTAGAAAAGTTTATTCTTTGTGGTCTATTAAAAAGAATAGTTAAAGGGGGACCTCATCAAAGTATATTAAATGGTACAGAAAAGGTGGACACAGGTTACTACTTCAGAGTAAACCAATTAAGTGGGACTAGAGAAACATGCGTAAGTTAGTAAATTTAAAACAGATATCAGAAAGGATGTCTTTCCTTAGTGTGATAAATATTTGACATAATCTGAGTTAGTAGAGGCAAGAACATTGAGGATGTTAAAAATACATTCGGATGCTATGGTGGGAGAACTAGGGTACCAGAGAGAAGCGCTTCGATAACCTGAAAGGCCTTTCCTCACCCCTGACTTTTTATTTTCTTACGTAATTTCAAGTAGGAAATAAAGTTCAGAATTTTGACCTATAGCATGTATTGGCATAGATTAGTCAGATTACACCGATCGGACAGTCGTGAAGCAGTGCAAGACTGTACTTGCCGACGCATATGCTGACCTCTGTGTGTATTTCTGTAATATTATGGGTGGGAAATTGCATGATGCTACAAGTCCTGTAGCAGCTACGCTGGGAAATCCAATTGCTTTCTGAAAGTTGGAAGTCAGTAAGCTGATGTGAAAAACAATGTCTGGAAGGAGAGAAGGAGGCTAGTGAGTGGCATGTTTCTTCAATAGGGCCTTAGAGTTTCTCCTAGAGGAAGTGAGACAGAGGAGGGGTTCCTTCTTTGGCAGTGAGAGCCACAGACCCCCTTAAAGGCCAGCATGGGGGAATGGGAAGACATGGTCACCAGCATGAATGCCACCTCATTACACCAGCAACTGAAGCAGAGCACAAAAAAGTTTAAAAGCCCACGACGACCTTCTATTTAAAGAGTACTAAGCGTGTATATGGCAATTAAAATTACCCACCCCTCACACTGTCTTCAAGTACTTTCAAACCTTACCAAGAATATCCATGGGATGCCTTTTGCACCCCTAGCCTTCACCTGGAAGTGTTTCTTCACCCACATTGTACATACATTTAGTCATGGCCAATATTTATCCCTCAATCAACATCACTAAAAAAAACAGATTATCTGGTCATTATCACATTGCTGTTTGTGGGAGCTTGCTGTGTGTAAATTGGCTGCCACGTTTCCTACATTACAACAGTGAGTGCACTTCAAAAGTACTTCATTGGCTGTAAAGCGCTTGGGACGTCCGGTGGTTGTGAAAGGCGCCATATAAATGCAAGTCTTTCTTTCTTTCTTTCTTTCTTTCTTTCTTTCTAAAGAATATTTCCATCTAATGTTGCATCACACCTACTATGGGCTGCTTCCTGACACGGGTATTATTTCATGTCATCTTAACAATTGGAATGTCTCACTTCTTTTACTCTGCTTGCAGGAGAAGACAGCCCATAACAGTTGAGTGAAAACAGTTACAGGAGGAGGACCCCCTAACTTTAGACCTCAAACCCCATATGAGGAAGAAACTCTTGAAATCCTATGAAGGGAGGCCATAGAAGGTGATGGGGATGGGAAATAGGAGGTTTGCTGCCAACTTTGGGTTTGTTCTAAACTTCTTCCTTCTTATCCTATTCTTTAATTCACTTACAGCCTGCAAAGCATATACTTATGCCCTTTTTCATGTCATTTCTACTAAAGCTAAATGTGAAGGCTGCTCATCAGGACACCATTGGAATCTGTCTTCCTCTTCTCTTTCTCTAGGTGTGCCACAAGAAGGTGAGCCAGGCCTCACTACATGCAGGTACACCAGCACTTCACAGCAGGCACCATCACTCCCTGTATCCCTCTATAGGACCAGCTCAGATCCATGCATTCCAGGGGATTTAGAGAATGGGCTAGAGGGGAGTATACTGCATGAGTGAACAGGAGCCGGTGATGCTGGTGGCAGAGAAGGAGGAACTGCTGTCCAGAGGGCCAACTAGTGTTGTGTCTCAGCTGCTGAGCCTGGGAACCTCACGGGACCAGTTTTAGAACAAGGATGCTTTCTGAGAATTGAGTATTGGAACAGGCATTCGGGACCGTGCCAAGCAACATCTTTTAGATGGTAGTTCAGTTGGAGGAGTCTAATAACTGCATGTGTGCAGTCTTGCATGACAGTTTTGCAACACTGCAGTCCATCTTGGAATTCCAGGGATATCTGTAGCAGAGCCCTGCCCATGCCAGAGGTCCTCGGAGCAGTTGGGGCTTAACCTATGGATGCTCAGACTGCTGTTATGGAGTCTGGGATGCAAAGTGGAATGGGTAATCTCTTCCATTTTTGACAGGTATGGGGATTGTTTAAAGAACCATAAGGCAGAATTTCCTGATCTAATTTGTGTCATTAGGTCTAATGTCATGGCTATCAGTGGCAGTACTCAGTAATAGGGACATGGCTAGTACAAATTATGATGCTGTTTCTCAGGATGTTAACGCATCCGGACCATCCTACAAGCCCCCTCTGATACCCGCACAGGTGCCAGAAAACACTTCGGCTCGAGCTGCTTGTATGGTACAGTAGTGTAGTGCTTATGTTGCTGGACTGGTAATCCAGAGGCATGGACTATTAATCCAGAGAATGTTGAGTTCAAATCCCACCATGGCGGCATGAATTCAGTTTTAAAAATCAGGAAATAAAAAGCTGGACCGTGAAGCTGTCAGATTGTTGTAAAAACCCAACTGGCTCACTAATGTCCTTTAGGGTAGGAAACCTGCCATCCTTACCCGGTCTGGTCTGTGTGTGACTCCAGTCCCACACCAGTGTGGTAAATGCTTACGTGCCCTCTGAAGTGGCCTAGCAAGCCATTTAGTTAAATCAAAAACCACTAGAAGGCCAACCACCACCTCCTTGGGACAACTAGGGCTGGCCAATAAATGCCAGCGACACCCACATCCCAAGAATTAAAATAAATTTGGCAGTTGAAGTGTTGCAGCATGCAGCAGGTGCATCTCAGGACTTAGCTACTGGGATGTGAGGGCTCCCTCAATCCCAAGAGTCTCCTTTACACACATAACAGCCAACCAACTCACATACTACTACCACTGAGGTAGTATCAAACTAGGATTAAGAGCAAATACACCACACACTGTCACCAAGAGGAAGCGAACAGTGGACACTCACACAATATGTTCAGCTGTATTGGCCCAGATCTATCCAGGTATTTGAAGTGCTGCTTCAACATGCCAATAGTGTGCTTGATGATTAATCTGGTCCATGCTAGCATTTCATTATACCAGGGCACGACTGGTGCCTGAGATACTGCAAAGTTGCCATCAGCTAGGATCAACCCTGAAATTTGTTTTTGTGTATCAAATATTGGCGGGATGATGGACTCCCTTAAAATGCTGGCAGCTGCCTGGGAAGCGAGCATTAACTTGCATAATGCAATGCTATGGTTGCAGAACATTGAGAGAGTGGAATCCTTTCCTAATTGTTTATATAGTAGTATTGTGCTAAGGATTGGGAGGGCCACATGGGTACAATCTGCAAACCCTGGACCTTTAGGAATCCTGTCACTAGAAAATGTCTTAATCCTATCATGCTTTGGTAGTTGTTTGTAGCGAAGAAGATGAACTTGCTTACTCAAGCAAACAAAACATTGGTCACTTGCTTTACACATTTACACTTCTTGGACAGCTGATTGGCTTGTCACCAATATCTGCATTGTAAGCCTGAAATGATCCCCAACCATAAAGGTTAAGGGCTGTGGAGGAGTTTGGCTGCGGGTCTGGTTGGAGCATGCAACATAACTCTGTCATGGTGTTCTTCGTAAATCGCAGCCTCGGCTCCTCTTGGACAAATGGAGGCATGTCCACCTCTGCCCATAAATTCTGGTATGGGGGTACCAGCAGTTAGATGTCATCCCTTTATTGGTCCTCCTTCTATTCCTCCAAAAAGTACAGATAAAAAGGGATTCCCATGGGGGAAGTCATTGTGGGACTATTGCAACTGTTGAAGAAAAAAGGCAGCAGCACAGCAATTTGGGCATTTTCAGACTCGAAAGGAAATGTTTGAAAGGTGATCTTATAGCGGTATATAAGATAGATAGGGAATGGAAAAGGAAAATCCGAAATGTTAGTTTAAAATAAATTGCGAGTGTAGGACAATGGACACAGGCTCAAACTAATAAAAAGTAAATTCAAGACTGATATCAGGAAATTATTCTTCGCATAAAGAATGATGCAGTTTACTCTATGGAGTAGAGTAACGGAGGCAAAAACCCTAAAATCTATTGAAAAACAATTGGATACTGAAAAGGGGGTTCTTTCTGGATGGATGAATTACGATGGGCCAAATGGCCTTCCTCATCCACAACTATCAACTGATCTTGTGAATTACTACAAAAGCTCCTAAAACTTCAATGACAACAGAAAAAAGCAACAATAAAATGGTCCAGAAATGAATTTCTATATACAGCACGGTCCCTAGCAATGGTGGAAGCTCATTTCATATGGGCTATAGATTGCTTTCAGGAGGGGGCTTTTTGCCCCCAATAAATTACATAGATAGAGCCAATATACAGCACAGAAACAGGCCATTTGGCCCAACCAGTCCACGCCAGGGTTTATGCTCCACTCGAACCATTTCAGCACCAGAAATGCATAAAATACGATGAGATCCAGAGTCATTAGCAATTTATAAATCAACCATATTGAATTCTAATACTGATTCAGATATGTAACTACTTTACCAAGAACTGTTATGCTTGGATCATATTGTGCTTTGACTATTTTAAAATGGAAAATGAGAATTGTATCTCTATTCCATACTTACCTGAACTCAATTATAGGTCTATTGATGCTTTTCAGATGGCTGTGTTATTGTAATGTACCTCAGTTCTGTGACAGTCTCCCTCGACATGAAACCACCCAGGTGTTTGGCAGGATATTGCTTCGCTCTGTTTTTACTGTCATGAGGCGCCAGTTACTGGAGAAGTCCAGGCAGGAGAAAGATAAGCTACCTTTAGAGAAACAAACATTGATCCTTACCCATTTTCCAAAGTAAGTACTTAAAGATTATATGGTCTTATTCTTTGAATGTTCTTCCATCATATTGTTTTATTTTGTTTGTGTGTATTTCAACTAGAATCCAGGTTAAAGCTCTTGTTAAGCAAATTGTTCCATTTAAATGTTCCCACTAAGAAAATGTATCATATCAGCTTGGACGGAAGGGAAGTCTTTGCATCACTGATTTAGATAGTTTGCAATTTTATAAACACAAAAGATAAAGAAAGAACTTGCATTTATAGAGCGCCATTCATGACCTCAGCATGTCCCAAAGCCCTTCATAAGCAATGAATTACTTTTAAAATGTGGTCATTGTTGTAATGTAGGGAGAGAAAATGAAATAATATGGCCACAAAGTTCCTGGACCTGGGAGGATTTAAAGACTTAAATTTGGCAGGGAGGTAGGATTTGGGGTGGAACCCATTTCTGCTGAAGAAATTCCAACCAGTGGGATGGCCATACCCATTTTACGCCACTCAAAGAGGCAAGATTAGCAGGATAACAACTCCCGACAAGAAAATCTACCAGTTCCACCTTTACTAGGACCAAGAGAAAGTACACCTGCATGAAAACAGCTGTACTTACTTAACCAATATGTTTGATAGGGACTTCAAGCTGGTTTCGTCGTCAGCAGTTGATGCAGAAGTGATCGATTGCCATTAGAAAAGTGGCAATGAACATTTCCAGCTACATAAAAATTGTATTGTTTTTGGAGGGAATTCCATTGGGCCTAGCTGAAACCAGTTGCCAATGGTGGGTGAATGGATGGGGTTGGGGGTTGTAAGCCTAGAGGACGTTACAGAGATATGGAGGGGTGAGGCCATAAAAGGATTCAAACACAAGGATTAGAATTTTAAATTTGAAGCTTTGGGGGACCAGGAGTCAGGAGTGATGGGTGAGTGGGACATTGCAAGATATGATATCGGAGGAGGAGTTTTGGATGAGCTGAAGTTTAAGGGAGGCGGAGAGTAGAGGATGGGAACCAGCCCAGAGAGCAATGCATCTGGAGGTGGCAAAGGCACCTGGATTTAGATACAGGGGCATCATTTCAAAGTTTGCAGATGACACAAAGCTTGGAAATGTTGTAAACAGTGAGGAGGACATTGACAGACTGGTGAAATGGTGACATGACAGATGGAATTTAATGCAGAGAAATGTGAAGTGATACATTTTGGAAGGAGAAATGACAAAAGGCAGTATAAATTAAATGGTACCATTTTAAATGGGGTGCAGGAACAGAGAGACCTGGGGGTTCACATATAACAATTTTTAAAAGGTGGCAGAACAAGTTGATAAAGCTGTTAAAAAGGCATATGGGATCCTTGACTTTATACATAGAGGCATAGAATACATAAGCAAAGAAGTTATGCTAAACCTTTATAAAACAATGGTTAGACCTCAGCTAGAGTATTGTGTCCAATTCTGGGCACCACACTTTCAAAAGGACGTCAAGGCCTTGGAGTGGGTGCAGAGGAGACTTACTATAATGGTAACAGGGATGAAAGGTTTTGGTTATCTGGAGAAGCTGGGATTGTTCTCCTTAGAGCAGAAAAGGTTAAGGGTCAATTTAATAGAGGTGTTTAAAATTATGAGGGGTTTTGATAGAGTGAAACTGTTTCCACTGGCAGGAGGGTTGGTAACCAGAGGACACAGATATAATAATTGGCAAAAAAGCCAGGGGGGAGATGAGATTTTTTTTTTACTCAGCGTGTTGTTATGATCTGGAATGAATTGCCTGAAAGGGTGGTGGAAGCAGATTCAGTAGTAACTTTCAAAAGGGAATTGGATCTCTACTTGAAGAGGAAAAAATTGCAGGGCTATGGGGAAAGAGCAGGGTAGTGGGACTCATTGGTAGCTCTTCAGAGAGCCGGCACAGGCACAAAGGCTAAATAGCCTCCTTCTGTGCTGTATGATTCTATGAGTGTTTGAGCAGCTGATCGGCTGAGGTGGGGCAAAGCCAAGCGATGTTATGGACGTGGAAGTAGGCAGTCTTTGTAATTGAGAAGATATAGATTGGAAGCTCAGCTTAGGGGTGAATCGGTTGCGAAAATTCTGGTTCAGCCTGAAAGAGCGGCAGGGGAGGGGGACAGAGTCCGTAGCAATGAGTTTGTGGTGGGGGTGGAAGACGATGGTTCAGTCTTCCTGATGTTTAGCTGGAGGAAATAGCGGCTTATCGAGGACTGGACGTGGACAAGCAGAGTCAGTAGTGGGGTTGAGCGAGGTGTTGGAGAGGTAGAGCTCGATGCCATCACTGTACATGTGGAAGCCAACCCCATGTCTGCAGATGATGTTTCAAGGGACAGCACGTAAATGAGGAAGAGGAGGAGACCAAGCATAGATTCTTGGGGGATTCCGGAGTTAACTGGGTGAGAAGAGAAGTCATTGCTGATGATACTCTGGTTATGATTGGCTAGGTAAGATGGGAACCAAGTGAGAAAAGTCCCACCAAGCTGAACAATGGAGGAGAGGTGTTGGAGGAGGATGAATCTGTTCCTGGGATTTGGGACAGGATTAATGTCAGGCATCCTAGCACTGAAGTCCTGCTCTCTAGGCGTTTTGGGCCCTATATATTTAAATAGTTTCTTAGCTGAAGGATTGAACTCTAAATTTAAGAACATAAGAACATAAGAAATAGGAGCAGGAGTAGGCCAATCGGCCCCTCGAGCCTGCTCCGCCATTCAATAAGATCATGGCTGATCTGATCCTAACCGCCAATCTACTATCTATCACAGAACCATCTCCTGCATCTAACAGAATTGCACACACGAAATAGGAGCAGAATCAGGCTACACGGTCCCTGGGCCCGCTCCACTACCCACAGGGCCATGACCGATCCGAACCTAGACTCATGTCCAAATTCCTGCCCGCTCCCCGTAACCCTTAATGCCCTTTACTTCTAGGAAACTGTCTATTTCTGTTTTAAATTTATTTAATGATGTAGCTTCTACAGCTTTTTGTGGCAGCATATTCCATGGACCTACCACCCTCTGAGTGAAGTAGTTCCTCCTCATCTCAGTTTTGAAAGAGCAGCCCCTTATTCTAAGACTATGTCCCCTAGTTCTAGTCTCACCCATCATCGGGAACATCCTCCCCGCATCCACCCGATCCAACCCCTTCACAATCTTATATGTTTCAATAAGATCGCCTCTCATTCTTCTGAACTCCAATGAGTAGAGTCCCAATCTACCCAACCTCTCCTTATATGACCACCCCCTCATCCCCAGGATTAACCGAGTGAACCTTTTTTGCACTGCCTCGAGAGCAAGGATGTCTTTCCTTAAGTAAGGACACCAAAACTGTATGCAGTATTCCAGGTGCGGTCTCACCAATACCTTGTACAACTGAAGCAATACCTCCCTATTTTTATATTCTATCCCCCTAGCAATGAAAGCCAACATTCCATTTGCCTTCTTAATCACTTGCTGCACCTGCATACTAACCTTTTGAGTTTCGTGCACCAGGACCCCCAGATCCCTTTGCACTTCAGTACTCTCCAGTTTCTTGCCATTAAGATAATAAATTGCTCTAGGATTTTTCCTGCCAAAGTGCATCACCTCACACTTTCCAGTGTTGTATTCCATCTGCCAAATCTCTGCCCACTTACTTAGCCTGTCTATGTCCCCTTGCAGGTTTTTTATGTCCTCCTCACTCACTACTTTCCCTCCCATCTTAGTATCATCTGCAAATTTTGATATGTTACACTTGGTCCCTTCCTCCAAATCGTTAATATAGATTGTGAAGAGTTGGGGACCCAGCACTGACCCCTGTGGAACACCACTAGTTACTGATAGTTTTTCGATGTCAGTCTTGACTGATGTTGTGTTCCAATTTATCTTTGGGCTGAGATTGACTTTCTGGAGAGAGAGTCAAATATTTGGGCATTTCCCCAACACTTACGTGCTCACAGAAAAAAATGGTTTCTATAAGTAGAACAAGTTTCCTATGATCCAAAGTCTGTGTGTAGGATAGCGTACCCAAGATTAACAATTGTGGTATATAGTATACTGGAGATCAGTTTGGATGCCTACCACCACATTCTCTCTCTTCCAAAAGACCAAAAATACTACATTGCAGACCAGCATGTATAGTCTAAACATACTTGGTCAGATTTATTTAAAGGTTGTTTAAAATACATAAGCCTGAAGATATAAGTTACTGAATCAGCACTATACTTGAAAACAATAATTGGACTAGGCATTACACCAGTTAACTTTGGGTGGAAAACTAGCCCAGTAAATTGGAATCAGTGTATAAGGGGTTAAAATAATCTTACTAGAACATAGTTCTCAAGAGTCTTATAAGTGGCAAAACTTTTGGATAAAACTGTCAGATTTGTTTCATAGACCTTCCAAATGCAATGTTGTTCCTGGATGATGCAAAACTTATTTCATCCATAGAGTTTGGATTTCCTGCCACAACTAAAGACTAATGGGTTAATTGCTCAGTGATTATCAGGTCCTAAGGCCTCTAAAGTTAGAGTTGTCAGTCATCCATGATTAAAAATGTAATTGTATAAGCTATTGCATCGAATGCTGATGAGCAGGTGCTCACATGTCATCTGGTTTTGAGGACCTGTTACTACATTGATTGTGTATAATTTAGTTAGAGACTAAACAAAGCCCCCATATCTGAACTAATTTCCAGAGCAATCAACCTGGTCTGTTTGTCTCCAGGCCTTCATTTTGCAATTGAGAAAGGAAGACTATTCCATTTCTAGCTATTTCAAAACTGTAAAATGAAATACAGAAATTGTCCTATTTTATCATATTATTTAAGAGGGGCGCTGTCTGCATCTGTGGAGGTGCCTGCAATCTGCACTGTGCTCGCCCTCCCTTTTACCTGGAGAGGACAACGGTAGAGAATTGAAAGAGAGTGTGGGAAAAGAAAAGTATGGATACTGATTGAAAACTGTTAAATAAGATTGTATTCATCTCCAAGTATAAAGTTACTACAATGTGTGCAGAAAATAGCACCTTGTTTTTTTATGTTATAGATTCCTTTCTATGTTGGAGGAGGAAGTGTACAGCCACAACTCTCCTATATGGGATTTAGACTTCATGGTGTCTTCTGGTAACATCCAACTAGGGATACAACCAGGTAACTAATAGTCAGTAATTTTCGAATACTCAAGCCGAGTTGGGAACCTGAGAAAAAGTTTCCAGAACAGGAAAATTAAAATTAAAATGTTCAGGTTTACATCTTGTTTGCTTTCCTAGTTTTCTCTATAACAAACATGGGTAAGTTATACAAGTGCTGAGCACATTGTTATAACACCTCAGCTAAAATTATTAATACTTTCAGATCATTATTTAATTATTTTGGCTTCTTCATGTTTTTGAAATGTTAGTTGTCAACGCTCCTGTGGTTCCTGGGACCCTGCCAACCACCAAGCTATTTGGGTATGGATCAAGCCCAGCTTCCGGCAGCATTGATCAAACCAACAGTGGAAGTTTGAGTCCTGTCTGGAGGAACAAAGTGGCTTCTGGCTCAGAGCAAATATTGGGTATGACAGATTGGTAAATCTTAAAAATGGAGAGGTTCTTGCTGAAGCCTGGCAAAAGCTCATAATGATACAAACCTATTGATCCATATCCTTACTGAAAGCAGACTTCAAGATTTTGTACAGGTCACTGTAGAGCACCTTGTGAGCATTTTCCATTCAGACTGAGTGGGCTTTACCAGTAAACACTATTCAGCCAATAATCTGTAGCATTTTACATATCATTCATGAAATCTATCTTCTTGCATGAAAAGAGGATAGAGAACATTATCTACTCAGCACCTTGGAGTGAGTTGGCCTTGGTAAGAATTTTTATCCACTGGATGTAGATGAAATCTTTCACACCAGCAGCATCAATCCTGACTAATGGTCTGTGTTCGTGCCTTTTACCTTGGAAGGAGAACAAAGCAGTGTTACCTTCTGTCCCTATTATTGCACATATAGCCATAGCATCACCTCACAAAGCCATGGAGTGGTAGGACACAGGTTTGATCCCAACTCCACTGTGTATCTGATCTCAGCCACATTGCAGTGGAGAGAAGATAAGTAGAGGACGGACAAACTCACCAGACAAGCTATCCCTGACTGATGTCAACATGTTTCCTGGTGCCAGGTGTAAGTCTGGGAATGGGTTATCCACTGTAGCTGTATACTCAGCTGTAGGTGATGCACGGCCTCAGGAGGAAAACGGTAAGGGAGCCAGTAAATATTGTCAGGAAAAAGTGCATTTTTTAATATGACACAGTGTACATTCTTTATTGCCCAGTGTTTTACATACCTGGACTGCAAATTAGTTTCTAGGTAATTTTGTAAAGGTGGTTGCACACCTCAGTGGCAGATATAGATTTGATTTATCTGTGGCATTTAGTTGCCAGTCTCAGTTGTGCTTCTGTCGGGAGGGATTGCCAGGGAAAAACTCACTTTTGAACTGCTTCTTTGTGCCTCCTAGAGGTCAGCTCTAAAGTGGCATTGGTGCAGGCTCAGGAGCAGGTCACCAGCTTCCATTTTTAGCTCTACATGGCCTGTGACCCAAGAACAGTGGATAGAAAATTGACATTTACACCACCACAAAGAAGATTGTAATATTCAGCACTCTGTATTCTATTTAATAATCTGGCCATTTGTTACCTTAATTATATTTATTATATGATTATTTTTTAATTGCAAAAATCTTGAAGGGTTTATCATTAGGTCAAATAGAATTTCTGACAGAATTGTTTGTTTGAAAAGGAGAGAAAAGGAAACCTACAGAATCTTTTAATATGGAAGATGCCAAGAGACAAAGAGTTTTGGGGGATATCCCTATGGAGCTCGTGAATGAAGTAATGTCAACTATCACAGATCCAGCTGCTATGTTGGGTCCAGAGGTAAGTACTCCACAACATATTTGTATTGAATTCTTCTTGCTAGGAACTACATAGAGTGCAGTTCAGTTTTGTTACTGAGATGTTATTTCGTCAAGTCAGTTTTAAACAAAGAAAATGGCTAAATCCATTATCCCTTTTAAGTTTCTCCCTCAGTGTTCATATAACCGCTCTCTCCTTCTTTACCTCTCCTCCAAAACTTGTTGATGTCAAGTATTTGATTAATATGTGAGGGTTCAACACCAAAATTAAAGGCTGGCAATGCTCTTTGTAGCTATATTACAAGACCCCTGTGAGAAATATTCTGTAATACTGAATCTAGGTTCTTCATTTTGATTATAATATATGCATGGTGGTGAATAATCTGGCATCCAATTACTTAATAGCTGCACAAGTAATGTGAAGCATTTGTTTAAACGTGGGTTAGTCATTGTAATATGCAAACATTAACGTCAGTTCTTTGGAATTGCAACTTCTACTTTTACATTTTATTTAAAATAGGGAAGTTAAATAGTAATTAAGTCTTGGGTTTCAGATAACCTGTATACACTATCTATAATATCAAGTTCCTAATTCAGATATAACTTCCTCCTTGTTCCATGTATGGTATTGTGAAGTAATGCTGTACTTTATTGCAGTTTGTACATGCAGTGAAAATGAGCTTTTGGTCACCTTGTTAAATCAATCTATGTTGCTAAAGTATTCATGAGATTAATTGTAATCTGTTTAAAGTCTACAAAATACAATGGGAAAATGTTATCATATTTATCCTGTCCTTCACAAGACTAGCTTACTATCTGCACATGCAGCCAGAGATGAGGCAGCAAGGCTTGAAGAAAGAAGGGGTGTAATCGAGTTCCATGTTGTGGGAAACTCACTGAGCCAAAAACCAAACAAGAGAATGATGATGTGGCTAGTCGGATTGCAGAATGTTTTCTCCCATCAATTACCCAGAATGCCAAAGGAATACATCACTCGGCTTGTCTTTGACCCGTGAGTGCCACTTTTATTTGCATGGCTTACAAGTGTTAATGTGAATACATGTATTTCAACTCAATCAATCTACCACATTGCTTTGTTAATTGACCTGAAAAGCATTTGTCGGATGATAAGGCTCAAATTTTTAATCATAATGAGGGTGAAATTGGTCTTGGGCGGTAACGCAAAATGAATGATAGCGAATCGCCAACCTGTTTTACACCCCACCCGATTTTGTTTCCCATTGACGCCCAAGACCAATTTCACTCCCATTATATTTACTTTGTAGAATTCTTAATAAGTACTCATTTTCAACTAATGATAATAGTAATGAATTCAGTAGCATGAAGTCTGTTCTCTTTCATCTGCTTTGAAGGTTGAGTAGATCCTGTTTTAGTCGGTCGGTTTTGTCAGGGTACTCTCCAGCTTGTTCTGTAGGAATACAGAATATCTTAAGCTGGCAGAACACAAGCTGCCAGTGCAAGCCAGGTTGCAGGATGCAGCACAAAGGTTAGCTCTTTGGACCCCATTTCATAGACATCAAGAGATCATAGGCATCTCCCATAGTCTCTTGTCAGTGCTCTTGATAACCTATCCATCCTTGGAGATACATGGGGCGCAATAGAAACATAATTAGAGACATGAAAGGAATATATTGAAAAAAAGAATAATTTAATAGTTATCCCTGATGAATAGTAAGGATGACATTCTGAGTGGTTGTATGATGTGTGCCTCTGCAGATTCACTGTAAAAAGATTAGTCAACTAGTTTTTAATTTTGAAGCCATTTTGTTTGGTTATATCTTTGTAGTAAACACAAGACCCTTGCTTTGATCAAAGATGGCCGTGTGATTGGCGGCATCTGTTTCCGGATGTTTCCAACGCAAGGTTTTACGGAGATTGTCTTTTGTGCTGTAACCTCTAATGAACAAGTGAAGGTAAGTGTGAACTTAAAAAATAATTAGTAACTTGTGTTCATCAACATGCAATAAATTAAAACCTAAATTTTCTCTAATGTGTTAAAGTTCCCATATAAAATATTTTAAGGTGGTAATAGAGGTAGGCCCACATAATTCATAAGTCTTTAGATCAGTACCCATAATAAACTTGATAAATCTGTCCATTAGAAATTTTGAATCAGATAGTCCACTAAATCCTGCTCATGGAGTCTCACCAGAAGTGCATATCAGCAAATAGCTTGAGTGGTCCTCACAGTTTTCTTTCCATTGATTTTAATTGTGGGGTGCATGCCAGTGATTTCCTGGTAGATGGGGTTTCACACCTGGAGTGCACATTTTAGAAGTCTTTAATACTTCCTTTTGGAGAAGGTACGTTTAAAGAATAAGGTAGAAAATGAGAACTAATTTATAGAGGGGATAAAATTCAGATATGGCTTTAAAGAATGATCAGTGCAGAAGTGTAGATTAGTAATAAGTTGCAAAAAGATAAGCTGCAATGCATTATTTTGAAGTTGTATTTTATACTAATTGTAGTCTTTGCAACTGTAATGGAACTTTCATTTTGCACTTGTACAATACGAGCCAAATAGGCCTCGTGCTTCTAATGACTCTTCACATCAGACTCTTATAGAGCCTTACATGGCAAAATGAAAAGGCACCATTTAGAAAAATCCTCCATTAATTTCTACCTCTCTGTTTTTGTCAATGTAATTCATACCAATTCTCCTCTACGGCTCATATAACCCTCATCTAACTGTAGGTTTGATTCCTTCATATCGATGCATCTCACAAGGTCACGATTAATTTCTCAAGGCTATTTTACTAATGATTAAATGTAATGAAACTAGTGAAACTTTGTGTCTTTAAATTGAGAACCTTAGATGAAGGGTCAACACACAGGGTGCAAGAAACAGTTGAAAGAGCAGGATAGAAGTTGAGCTAAATCATGAAGTAGTGATTAAGTGACACCAAGTTTAGGGTGCAAACACTTGCATATTACATAAGAATTAGGAGCTGGAGTTGGCCATACGGCCCCTCGAGCCTGCTCCACCATTCAATAAGATCATGGCTGATCTTCGACCTCAACTCCACTTTCCTGCCCGATCCCCATATCCCTTGATTCCCCTAGAGTCCAAAAATCTATCTAGCTCAGCCTTGATTAAACTCAACGACTCAGCATTCACAGCCCTCTGGGGTAGAGAATTCCAAAGACTCACAACCCTCTGAGTGAAGAAATTCCTCCTCATCTCAGTCTTAAATGGCTGACCCCTTAGCCTGAGACCATGGCCCTAGATCTAGACTCTCCAGCCAGGGGAAACAACCTCTCAGCCTCTACCTTGTCAATCCCCCTCAGAATCTTATATGCTTCAATGAGATTACCTCTCATTCTTCTAAACTCCAGAGAGTATAGGCCCAATCTACTCAATGTCTCCTCATAGGACAACACTCTCATCCCAGGGATCAATCTAGTG
Organism: Squalus acanthias; assembly: GCA_030390025.1. Classification (NCBI taxonomy): domain Eukaryota; kingdom Metazoa; phylum Chordata; class Chondrichthyes; order Squaliformes; family Squalidae; genus Squalus; species Squalus acanthias. The sequence goes on from CM059428.1 coordinate 125,477,435, forward strand.
AACCTTTGTTCCACCGCCTCTAAGGCATGTATGTCCTTTCTCAGATAAGGAGACCAAAACTGCACAGTACTCCAGGTGTGGTCTTACCAAAGCCCTGTATAATTGTAGTAAGACTTCCTTACTCTTGTACTCCAACCTCCTTGCAATAAAGGCTAACATACCATTTGCTTTCCTAATTGCTTGCTGTACCTGCGTGCTAACTTTCTGTGTTTCTTGTACGAGGACACCTAAATCTCTCTGAACACCAACATTTAATAGTTTCTCACCATTTAAAAAATATTCTGTTTTTCTATTCTTCCTACCAAAGTGAATAACCTCACATTTCCCCATGTTATACTCCATCTGCCACCTTATTGCCCACTCACTTAACCCATCTATATCCCTTTGCAGGCTCTTTGTGTCCTCCTCACAGCTTACTTTCCCACCTAGCTTTGTATCGTCACCAAACTTGGATACATTGCACTCGGTCCCTTCATCTAAGTCATTAATATAGATTGTAAATAACTGAGGCCCAAGCACTGATCCTCACGGCACCCCACTAGTTACAGCCTGCCAACCGGAAAATGACCTGTTTATCCCTACTCTCTGTTTTCTGTCCGTTAACCAAACCTCTATTCATGCTAATATATTACCCCAACCCCATGAGCCCTTATCATGCGTAGCAACCTTTTATGTGGCACCTTATCGAATGCCTTTTGGAAATCCAAATATACTACATCCACTGGTTCCCCTTTATCTACCCTGCTAGTTACATCCTCAATAAAACTCTAATAAATTTGTCAAACACGATTTCCCTTTCATAAAACCATGTTGACTCTGCCTAATCATGTTATGATTTTCTACGTGCCCTGTTACCACTTCCTTAACAATGGATTCCAGCATTTTCCCGACGACTGATGTCAGGCTAACTGACCTGTAGTTCCCTGTTTTCTCTCTCCCTCCTTTCTTGAATAGCGGAGTTACATTTGCTACCTTCCAATCCGCTGGGACCGTTCTAGAATCTAGGGAATTTTGGAAGATCACAACCAATGCATCCACTATCTCTGCAGCCACCTCTTTTAGAACCCTAGGATGTAGGCCATCAGGTCCAGGGGATGTGTCGGCTTTTAGTCCTATTAATTTCTCAAGTACTTTTTCTCTACTGATATTAATTACTTTAAGTTCCTCATTCTTATTAGCCCCTTGGTTCCCCACTATTTTTGGTATGCTTTTTGTGTCTTCTATTGTGAAGACAGATACAAAATATTTGTTTAAAGTCTCTGCAATTTCCATATTCCCCATTATAATTTTACCTTTCTCAGCCTCTAAGGGACCAACGCTTACTTTTGCTACTCTCTTCCTTTTTACATACTTGTAGAAGCTGTTTTTATATTTCTTGCTAGTTTACTCTCATTCTATTTTCTCCCTTTTTATCAATTTTTTGGTCATTTTTTGCTGGTTTCTAAAACTATCCTTTGGCTTACTACTATTTTTCGCAACATTATAAGCCTCTTCTTTTAATCTAATGCTATCCTTAACTTCTTTACTTAGCCATGGATGGATCACTTTTCCCGTGGAGTTTTTATTTCTCAATGAAATGTATATTCGTTGAGAATTTTGGAATTTTTCTTTAAATGTTTGCCACTGCTTATCTACCATCATACCTTTTAATCTAATTTCCCAATCTAACTTAGCTAACTCACCCCTCATATCTATGTTATTGGCTTTATTTAAGTTTAAGACTCTACTTTCCGATTTAAGTATTTCACTCTCAAACTCAATGTGAAAATTTATCATATTATGATCACTCTTCCCCAGAGGCTCCTTTACTATGAGATTACTAATTAACCCTGTCTCATTACACAATACAAGATCTAAAATAGCCTGTTCCCATGACGTATTGTTCAAGGAAACTGTCTCGAATGCATTCCATGAACTCGTCCTCCAGACTACCTTTGCCAATTTGATTTGCCCAGTCCATATGAAGATTAAAGTCCCCCATGATTATTGTATTACCTTTATTACAAGCTCCTGTTATTTTTTGATTGATACTCTGTCCAATGCTATAGCTGCTGTTTGGGGGCATATAAACTACTCCCACCAGTGTTTTCTGCCTCTTGTTATTTCTTATCCCCACCCATACTGATTCTACTTCCTGATCTTCCCAGCCAAGATCCTTTCTCACTACTGTCCTTATGTCATCCTTTATTATCAGGGCTACCCCCTCCCCCTTTCCATTCTGCCTGTCTTTTCTAAACGTCAAGTACCCTGGAATATTTAGTTCCCAACCTTGGTCACCTTGTAACCACGTCTCTGTAATGACTATTAGATCAAAGCTATTTATTTCTATTTTGTGCTACTAATTCATCTATCTTGTTATGAATGCTTCGTGCATTCAGATAAAGAGCCTTTAATTTTAACTTTTTACCATTATAACCTGCTTTTACCTTATTCGCTGATGCACTTTTACCATTAAACTCTCTGCCCCTTCCCATCACACTCTGCTTATCTTTACCCAAATCGCTACACTGCTCCATTGCCTTGACTTTTCTCTTTAGATTTCTAAATTTCCTCTCACCTGACCCCTACCCCCCTTTTTAGTTTAAAGCCCTATCTATTATATGTTATATCCATATATTATATGAAGAATAGAAGTAAGGAGTCCAATCTTTTTAAAGATCTGAGAAAGTATGAGTTATAATCAACAGCGTGATAGTTGTTAATTTAAGCAATAATAATGGAATGTAGAGAATGGCATATTTGGGGTTTAGGGAGAACAAGGGAAGAAAGAAGAGAGGAGCAGTGATCGTCGTCATGTCAATAAAATAAATAAAAGTTGTGTTGGAGAGGTTGCAAACTTAACTGTGAAAGACAGACTTCCCAACCGCCAACAAGATTTTTCTTTTATCCTGTCCGGAGTGCTAGAAGAGCTTTCCCAGATAGGGAAGCAGTATTCAAGTCTTGGACAAACTTGAGTGTTATAGAGGCTTAAGAGTTGTTTAAGGAAAATGTGTTTGGCACAAAAGAGGAAAATGAATTCCAGGGAATACAACCCTAGTTTGTATCATCTCTCCTCGTAATTTAACCCTTCGAGTCCATGTATCATTCTGGTAAATCTACGCTGCACTCCCTCCAAGGCCAATATATCCTTCCCAAGGTGTGGTGCCCAGAATTGAACACAGTACTCCAGGTGTGGTCTAACCAGGGTTTTGTATAGCTGCAGCATAACTTCTACCCCTCGTATTCTAGTCTTCTAGATATAAAGGCCGGTATTCCATTAGCCTTTTGATTATTTTCTGTACCTGTTGATGACATTTTAATGATCCATGTACATGGACCTCTACGTCTCTTTGGACCTCCACTGTTTCTAGCTTTTCACTATTAAGAAAATACTCCGATCTATCCTTTTTAGGTCCAAAGTAGATGACCTCTCACTTGCCTATATTGAAATCCATTTGCCACAGTTTTGCCCATTCATTTAATCCATTAATATCTCTTTGTAATTTTATGCGTCCATCTATACTGCTTACAATGTCACCTATCTTTGTGTCATTGGCAAACTTGGATATCTGGCTCTCTATCCCATCATCTTAAGTCATTAATAAATACAGTAAATAGTTGAGGCCCCAACACAGATCCCTACGGGAGACCACTAGTCACATCCTGCCAATTAGAGTACCTGCCCATTATCCCTACTCTCTGTCTCCTGCCACTCAGCCAATTTTCTAACCAGGTCAATAATTTGCCTTCAGCCTACGTCCACACAGGTGAACTTTCCAGAAGGGGTCATTGGTTAGAAATTGGGAGCAGGAAGCCTGGCTGATTTTCTCCTCCCAAGACAAGGGATGGTGAGGCTAGTTTAGTGTCCCATGCCACCCTAGCTAAGATCAGCTAACTAAGCATAGACCAGGAATTGAACTTGGTTTGTATGGCTGAGTTAAAAGCCAACTTTACCAACTGAGCCACCAGGGGAGCTGCAAATAAAGGTGCAAACCATTGGCAACCAGTAGTGTCAAAATCACTGTTGAACCCTGTTATGCCACCTTCTTTAAAAATAAATTATGGAAATATTAAAATCTTTCTCCTGTAAAGATCTTTGAGACATGCATGAGCAGTGCTATAGAAATGTAAATATTTGTTTAAAACAAACTATTAATGGCAAATCCAAGTTAGAATTCTTTTCTTTACCAAATGGTCAAATGTTTATTCTTTAGGGCTATGGAACTCATCTAATGAATCACCTGAAGGAATATCACATCAAACATAACATTCTAAACTTCCTCACTTACGCAGATGAATATGCAATTGGCTACTTCAAAAAGCAGGTATGTAGTTTTGTGGTCTGCGTGGGTTTCCTCCGGGTGCTCCGGTTTCCTCCCACAGTCCAAAAATGTGCGGGGTAGGTTGATTTGGCTATGATAAATTGACCCTTAGTGTTAGGGGGGGGGATTAAATATGTGGGGTTATGGGGATAGGATGGGATATGTTAGGGGGAATTAAATACGTGGGGTTACGGGGCTAGGGTGGGATATGTGTACTGTGGGGATTAAAGCAGGGACAGGGTACTGGATTTGAATGATCAGCCATGATCGTATTGAATGGTGGAGCAGGCTCGACGGGCCGAATGGCCTACTCCTGCTCCTAGATTCTATGTTTCTATGTTTCTATACTCTATGAGGAGCATAGCAACATTGAGTATTACAGTGGGAACATACACATACAATTACTGATGAGAAATCGAAATAACATGTTTTAACAAGACATTCCAAATTTCATACAGATTAATTAACTAGATTTTCATACAATGTAACACCTCTACTCCTAGACCTTTTACATGCATATATTGCAGTGTCAGCAATCAAAGTACAGTTACTTACCTATGTAGGATGTAGGTTACTAAGTGACAGGTTCACAGCACATTGAATAAACTGTGCAGCTTACCACCCCATTCCCGCTCGGATTCTGTCTGCCGTTATATTTCCCGGGGTCTTCAGCTGGAAAACAAATGGGATCCCCATTACTACATGCAGAATTATTATTGTGGGGCCAGAAAAGCAGATGTGCTACCCCCACAATCCACAGAAATACTGCAGGCTGCTGCTGCCCAGAACTCCCCCCACAACCACCTTTCTGCAATCAGTGCCTGGACCTATTTAAAGAAAGACTTTTATGCATTTAAGCATTTACCTACCTGCCTAATGACCGCTTGAGATGCATGTCACCAGATAATACGCTGGCCTGGAGCTGGTGAGCTGCAGCGAGACTCCCGTACGGGGCGTTTAGCTTGCCAGTGGCATGGTAATGTGGTCCGGCCCTCAAAATGGCTCAGGCCTCCTGCCGGCAAGAATGAGTGGGTGTTCCGCCTGGTGCCCGCTCGTCCATGGCTGGAGTTAACATCTACCCCCTTTGTCTCATGTTTCAGATCTTGTACTTCTCCAGAATATAAAATATCATTACATATCTGCACAGGTATTTCCATTAACAATCAGTGGGGAGGAAGTGAAAAAAATGGCGTTAAGCATTTGTGCCGTTTTTCCATGGGTTCCACGGCTCTTCCGCTGAAATTAAGGCGGTCGAGCGGGAGAACCCCCGCGGAAATTCATCTCGGGGAGTTTAGTAGAGCAAGAAAACAGATTGCGTACCCAGGTAGGATGAAGAGTTCATGTGTGTTGATGTATTGGCATCTTTAGTGACAAAAGAAAGTTCAGGCGTAACCGTCCTGCTTCACCTAACCAAGGATAATAGTTCTGTTGTTTACTATATGCTATCAATTTTAAAATACTGTACAGCATCTAAATGTTGGAAATTCAGTACCATTACAGTGAAGAGAAATTTACGTTCCAATTTCAATGTGATTTCAAAATAAAATTAAAAAGTGCACCACTTTATTAGATTAATTGGGTCATTTGTCTAAATGGGTTGATTGATTCATTGTAGCACACTGCAGGTACCTCACTAGGCACTGCTGTGAATCACCAGTTACTGTCAACAGGCATATGAACGAGGCTTATAAAAGCCTGCAAATTTGATCCTTGACTAACCCAATTAGGATTGTACACAATTTACATTCATCTGGACCTAGAGGTATCCTGTGTAAATGAACTAAATGTTCATTATCAGTGCAATCTCTCAGGGTATGTAAATCTTGCCAAATGATACAGTTTGTAAATCTAAAACTGTTCAGTTAAATAACTGGAACTAAAATCCAACCAATTTAATTATTTTACCTCTGAGTGATTGGTGCTTATTGTTAAATTGTTATAGAGTGTACCAATTTTGTCAACAAGCTTCAGAAAAGTTTAAAATTATTGCAAGTAGTTCTCAACATAATTGCTTTTGAGCAAATTGACTTTTTGTTGTTATGTACATTGAATGACAAAAAGAAAAATATTATGATATTCTATATTGTTTCAGGGATTCTCTAAGGATATAAAAGTTCCAAAAGTGAAGTATGTTGGTTACATTAAAGACTATGAAGGTGCTACTTTGATGGGGTGTGAGCTGAATCCACGGATCCCCTACACTGAATTCTCTGTGATCATAAAGAAACAGAAAGAGGTGACTGCTTGCCCATTTGTTGCTGATGTTTTACTTCTGGTCAATTAGTATAGAATAGTGTTTTCCCCCATTTGCACATAAGGTAGGCAGTCAAATTATCAATTTACAAGAACATAAACCTATCTTCATGTTGTTGTTTGTGCTGCTCCCTTGTATTAAGTACATAAAAACATCAATAATTAGGGGAAATATATTATTCATCAGATAAAAGCAATTTCTTATTAACAAATTTTTGCCTTTTTCAGAATTTTAACTTCCCCTTCCAAAAATAGTTAAAATGCTGATAACTGATTATACAGATTTTATTTCCCAGTAATTTACTACGAATCATCACTCAGTGTACTGCCAATGATTATGTCACCCTCTTCCTGTAAAGGCAGCTATTCCTTTCTCCCAGTTTCTCTGTCTCATATGCTCTGTGGCTCCACCTTCTGCAGCAAAGCTTCTGAAATGCCCTCTTCTTCTCAACCAAGGTTTTCCATTGACAGTGCTTAACTGTGTTTGTCCCATTTCCTGTGTCTCTGCTCTCAATCCTTCTCCCTTTTACAACAATGACAGCCTCCCCACCATTGTTTCACTTTTCATTCCACCAGCCTCTGCATTCACCAGATCATATCCCACCACATAAAACACGAACCCATTCCCCTCCCCTCTTCTTTTTAGAATGCCTTTATTCATCCTTCCATCACCCTTTTCCCTGGCACTCTGCACTGCAACTGCAGCAGATGTAACAGCTGTCCAATCACTTCTTATACCATTGTGCAGGGCCCCAAGCAATCCTTCCTCTAATCTAATATACTGTATTCACCATTCACAGTGTGCTCTTCTCTACACTGGGGAAGCCAAATGCAGCTTAGGCGACCACTTTGCCAAACACCTCAGCCTCGATATTTATGTGGAGGTGGGAGGGAGCAGGGGAGTGTGGGGGAAACTCAGCAAGGCCAGGGACGGAAAGGTCCCACCGAATTTAATGGTAGGACCTTATTATAACTTTTTCTTCCAGGCAGGCTGGCCGGCTGCCGGGCAGGAAAACCAATGGCAGGAGGCTGCAGTTGGGGACCCTTGGGGATGGTCCCTGGCAATCGTGTTCACGGGTCAGGTATCAGTTGAGGTGGGGGGTGGGGGGGGGGGCATCTAGCTTCAGACCAGGGCTGTGGGGTGGGAGGTCACCAATCACGGCCGGGGCTAGAGAGAGGCCGCGAGCAGCAGAAGGGAGGCCGTAGGTTTGCTTGACGGGCCAGCGGAGCACTCCTGCTCATCCTGGTCCACAAGGAGTGCTATAAAAAGCACTTCGCTTCTGCAGCCAGCTGCTCTCGTCTCCATTTTGCTGTGGGATTTCCCGAACCCTGGGAAACTCGGCTGGCAACTGTTAAATTTAAATCAGGCTCCCAATTGCACTGTGGGAGCCCGATTTAAATATGATAATGAAGTGCCCCGCCTCTCCAAGATGGGACACTCACATGGCTCGAAACCCGGGAACATGCGCATACCGCGTTGAGTTGGGATGCGCTCCCCTTTATTAGGGTTTAAGCTCCTCCCACCAGTCATATTGGGGGGTTGGGGGGGTTAATATTGAGGCTCTCCTTTCTGTCTGCACGTATGACCCTGACCTTCCTGTGGCTTGGCACTTTAAGTCCCCTTCACATTCCCACTCTGACCATTCTGTCTTCGACCTCCTACACTGTTCCAACCGAACAATATCTCACATTTCTCCTGGGTGCTCTGCAGATCTCTAATCTGAAATTCAGACCTTGGATATATCTACCATTTTTCTTTAGCAGGGGTACAGAGGATGTGGATGGAGGACAAGGTGGATTGATACAGTTTTATTGGGGTCAGGGGGAGGGTTCTGTGTTAGTTTTGGCCTGTTTTTCTGTGTGTTTCCAGAATTTCCTGTTTCCATTTGGACCGCACACCTTTCAGCATTGTACTATTTGCATATACTTTTGTTCTTCTCATATCTTTTTATTGCCTCACTAAGATGATCTCTTATCAGGTTCCTTCTTCTCTATTAAGCAGGTGGCAGGTAATTCAATCCCTTAATTTCCTCTTGGTGATCAGTATTTCTGTTGTCTCTTTCCCCTGCCCCTTCCTTTTTTTTCTATGCCACCCTACAAAAGGACTCGTTTATCTTTCAGTTTCAATTGTGAAGAAGGACAACACCCATAATATTAACTTGTCTTTTTTATTTACAGATGTTGATGGACCGGCTGTGCATTTCCAGCATTTTCTTTTTATTATTTCATTGTTGCTGAATGTTTTCCTAGTGGCCTATGTGTGTGGTCTGCGGAGCGCAGTAAATAGAGAAACTGTCCAAGCTATTTCTTATCCCTAATTATAGTGCTGCTTCTCTCTTCTTTTTAAGATCATAAAAAAGTTGATAGAAAGAAAACAAGCACAGATTCGAAAGGTGTACCCGGGACTCTCCTGCTTCAAAGAAGGAGTGCGACAGATTCCTATTGAAAGTATACCTGGAATAAGTAAGCAACCTAACACAGGTTTGAAGTATTCCACTACTCTTTATAACAATACCAGCTTATATTACCTCATACCAATTTTTTTAATTGAACATGATTTTAATGGACTAGAGCTGAATGACTGATTTAATTTATCTACAGGGGAATCTGGTTGGAAACCTAGTGGAAAAGAAAGAGGGTAAGTCTGTTGCTAAAAAAGGCATAACTGTACAGCAGGAGGTCTTTTAAATAGATTTTGCAAAAGGGGGATAAATATTGAGATGAGGTTGAGTATGTTAAATGGATTTTAGATTGGATTAGCAATGGATGAACTAAAACATCCTCCAACTGATCACTTAGAGCAAAACCAACATTTTTTACCCTCTGCATAAACTCTGCTCCTTTGTCACTGATTCTATTCTCCTCCCCAGCCAGTCACTCATAAAAGAAAGGCTTGCATTTATATAGCGCCTTTCACAACCACCGTACGTCCCAAAGCACTTTACAGCCTATGAAGTACTTTTTGAAGTGTAGTCGCTGTTGTAATGTAGGAAACGCAGCAGTCAATCTGCACGCAGCAATCTACCACAAACAGTGATGTGATAATGACCAGATAATCTGTTTTGGTGATGTTGATTGAGGGATAAATATTGGCCAGGACACCAGGGATAACTACCCTGCTCTTCTTCGAAATAGTGCCACAGGATCTTTTATTTTTATTCGTTCATGGGATGTGGCCATCGCTAGCAAGGCCAGCATTTATTGCCCATCCCTAATTGCCCTTGAGAAGGCGGTGGTGAGCCTCCTTCTTGAACCGCTGTAGTCCGTGTGGTGCGTAGTGGTTTTTTACAACTGAGTGGTTTGTTAAGAGTCAACCACATTGCTGTAGGTCTGGAGTCACATATAGGCTAGACCAGGTAAGGACGGCAGGTTTCCTTCCATAAAGGTTGGAGTCAAAGCTAGCACAAAGGAAGATGGTTGTGGTTGTTGGAGGCCAATAAACACAGCCCCAGGACATTGCTGCATGAGTTCCTCAGGGTAGTGTCATAGGCCCAACTATCTACAGCTGCTTCATCAATGACTTTCCCTCCATCATAAGGTCATAAATGGGGATGTTTGCTGATGCTTGCACAGTGTTCAGTCCCATTCACAACTCCTCAGATAATGAAGCAGTCTGTGCCCGCATGCAGCAAGACCTGGACGACGTTCAGGCTTGCGCTGATAAGTGGCAAGTAATATCCGCGCCACACAAGTGCCAGGCAATGACCATCTCCAACAAGAGAAAGTCTAACCACCTCCCCTTGACATTCAATGGCATTACCATCATCGAATCCCCCACCAACAACATTCTGGGGGTCACCATTGACCAGAAACTTAACTGGACCAGCCACATAAATACTGTGGTTACAGGAGCAGGTCAGAGGCTAGGTATTCTGCGGCGAGTATCTCACCTCCTGACTCCCCAAAGCTTTTCCACCATCGACAAGGTACAAGTCAGGAGTGTGATGGAATACTCTCCACTTGCCTGGATGAGTGCAGTTCCAACAACACTCAAGAAGCTCGACACCATCCATGACAAAGCAGCCCGCTTGACTGACACCCCATCCACCACCTTAAACATTCACTCCCTCCACCACCGGCGCACCTTGTCTGCACCATCCTGACTTGGAAATATATCACTGTTCCTTCATTGTCGCTGGGTCAAAATCCTGGAACTCCCTACCTAACAGCACTGTGGGAGTACCTTCACCACACAGACTGCAGCAGTTCAAGATAGCTCAGCACCGCCTTCTCAAGGGCAATTGGGGATCTGCAATAAATGCTGGCCTTGCCAACAACGCCCACATCCCACAAATGAATTTTAAAACAGTGCTGTGGACTGGGAAGTGCTCTTAAATTGCCTGAGCATTTGCCCTGATCTGCACCATCAGGGTGCCAATTGGAGCATATGCTGCAAGGTGTGTTGGCACAAAAGTGGATCTGCAGTGGCACAGTTCAGTGACTGGCACAGCTGGGACATTCACCTGTGCCAATGTTGGCTGATGCTAAACTGCCTTCTCCAAAGTAGTGGGGTCAGGTACATTGCTCAGTATTGTTCCAACTCCGTATTGTGGGTCAGAACTGCACAATATCACACACGTGCTGACAACAGAAACCTATTAACTGGATGTTGTATTAAAAATAACGTATGTCATTTTTATAATGGCTGCTTTTCACTGCAAAATCAGCTAGTTTTTCCAAAGTAAAATGCAGACACTACATGCCACCATTGCCTTTGATATCTGCATTTGCAGAGCAGGAATTCTGGAGTTTCAATAATATGTTCAAAATATTAGACCGACTACTGCTATAAAGCTGAAATTTCTCACCGCCAGTAGGCTAAACATTGTACTTGGGGTTGTGAATATCTTTTTTTTAAATATATTTTCAACAAAATTTCTGGGGATTTCAGGTATGATGGCAACTTTTTTTTAGGAGGGTGAATATGAAAATAGTCTCAGGCTGCAGTTCAGTAAAAGTGATTAAATTACTTTGGCAGAAACATTTGTTGTTTTGTAATTATTTTGTTCACTTGGGCCGTTTTTTCTTTTACTTTTGCTCTGGAAAATCTGAGCAGTTGAATTAGGAGATTCGATTACAGCTTTTTTAAAAACTTGACCACTTTGTTTCAGAAAAGATTCCAGAGACCCTGACCAGCTTTACAATACCTTAAAGAACATCCTGCAGCAAGTAAAGGTAAAGACCAAATCTCATCTTAATGTTGACAGCCGTTTACTTATTTTATATCTTTTTTTGCCTCTTGTAACTAAAAGTCTGAATTGTTTATTCTGCTGTATTCTAATTAACAGAGTCACCAAAGTGCTTGGCCATTCATGGAGCCAGTTAAGAAAACTGAGGCCCCTGGTTATTATGAAGTCATTCGCTTTCCAATGGGTGTGTAAGAATTCTTTTATAAAGTTACAATTACAAGTACATGGGCTCCTAATTAATCCTTTTTGAAATTGCAGTTCGGAGTCTGACCTTCATGTTACACTTAAATAAAATGTTACCGATTTTCCCTGAAAACTGCTGCAAGAAGGGATGTTTTTACAAATGTACAAATAAGGATAGACCAATCTAGCCTGTCCATCCAGACACGGTGCAGCCAGCGTGCACAATAAACTCATCACCCTCTCCTCCATAGTCACACAATCTTCTGGGAGAGGCAAAATAAAACATAGACCAGTTTACGAAATAAAACACTGGGATATTCTGGCCCCACGAAAAGAGCAATTTACCTTCGGGATCCTCTTCAGCCAGGCCGCCAGCTAATACTGGTTGAAGAGAGCATGGCCTATGCTCTGGCCAATTTCTTCTTCTTCTTCTTAGGCAGTCCCTCGGAACCGAGGATGACTTGCTTCCACATTAAAAATGAGTTTGCAGGTGACTGATGAGGCCAATGCGGGACCTACAGTCTCTGTCTCAGGTGGGGCAGACGGTGGTTGAAGGGGCGGGTGGGTGGGGTGCTTGGGTTGATGTGCGCTGCTTGCGCTTGGCTGCCGCCTGCTCCCGGCGAAGAGACTCGAGGCGTTCAGCGCCTTCCCGGATGCTTCTCCTCCACTTTGTGCGGTCTTGGGCCAGGGATTCCCAGGTGTTGGTGGGGATGTTACACTTTTTCAAGGCTTTGAGGGTGTCCTTGAAGCGTTTGCTCTGCCCACCTGGGGCTCTCTTGCCGTGCCGGAGGTCCGAGCAGAGCGCTTGTTTTGGGAGTCTCGTATCGGGCATGCGGACAATGTGACCCGTCCATCGGAGCTGATCGAGCGTGGTCAAAGCTTTGATGCTGGGGATGTTGGCCTGAGCGAGAACACTGACGTTGGTGCGCCTATCCTGCCAATGGATTTGCAGGATCTTGCAGAGGCAGTGTTGGTGGTACCTCTTCAGTGCTTTGAGGTGCCTGCTGTACATGGTCCATGTCTCTGAGGCATACAGCAGGGCGGGTATCACTGCTGCTCTGTAGACCATGAGCTTAGTGCCGGGTTTGAGGTCCTGGTCTTCAAACACTCTCTTCCTCAGTCGACCGAAGGCTGCACTGGCACACTGAAGGCAGTGTTGGACTTCGTCATCGATGTCTGCCCTTGTTGACAGTAGGCTCCCGAGGTATGGAAAGTGGTCCACGTTGTCCGAGGCCTTGTCGTGGATTTTGACAATCAGGGGGCAGTATTGTGTGGCGGGGGCAGGTTGGTAGAGGACCTTTGTCTTACGGATATTTAGTGTAAGGCCTATGCTCTCGTATGCTTCGGTGAAGGTGTTGACGATGGTTTGGAGTTCGACCTCCGAGTGTGCGCAGACGCAAGCGTCGTCTGCATACTGTAATTCGACGACAGAGGATGGGATGACCTTGGATCTGGACTGGAGGCGACGGAAGTTGAACAGTTTCCCGTTTGTTATGTAAATTAGCTCCACTCCAGTGGGGAGCTTACTGAGGGTGAGATGGAGCATTGCAGCAAGGAAGATCGAGAAGAACGTTGGTGCAATGACAATTTAGTCTAAAATGACGGTCTAATTGAAATCAAAGGACCCCGATTTCCATTTGAAATGGGCCTACAGCCTGACTTGTGGCCACTCCATCTGCCCAGCGGTACGCCGCGGTGAACATGGCCGTGGCCACATTCTGTCGGGTGGTAGGGCTGAAAATTCGAAATTATTTCACAGTAAAATTATTGTATGGACTAAAATAACTAACTCCAGAGTCTTTTATTTGTACAGAAATAGGTTATTGAATTAGTTAGAACAGATTGTAAATCTAAGGCTGTAAAGGGCAAGATAACACAAAATCTATTATTAAGGACGTGATAACAGGGCACTTGGAAAATCACAATATGATTAGACAGTCAACACAGTTTTATGAAAGGGAAATAGTGCTTGACAAATCTGTTCGTTTTTTGACTGTGTAACTAGCAGGGTAGATAAGGGAGAACTAGTGGATGTATTATATTTAGAGTTTCAGAAGGTGTTCGGTAAGGTGTCACACAAGAGGTTGTTACACAAGATTAGGGGTAATATATTAGCATGGATTGAGGATTGGTTAACGGACAGAAAACAAAGAGTAGGAATAAACAGGTAATTTTCAGGATGGCAGGGTGTCAGTGCTTGGGCCTCAGCTATTTACAATGACTTAGATGAGGGGATCGAGTGTAATGTATCCAAGTTTGCTGACGATACAAAGCTAGGAGGGAATGTAAGCTGTGAGGAGAACGCAAAGAGGCTGCAATCGGATATAGACCGGTTAAGTGAAACCACACCTGGAGTACTGTGTACAGTTTTGGTCTCCTTACCCAAGGAAGGATATACTTGCCTTAGAGGGGGTGTAACGAAGGTTCACTAGATTGATTCCTGGGATGAGAGGGCTTTCCTATGAGAGGAGATTGAGTGGAATGGGCCTATATTCTCTGGAGTTTAGAAGAATGTGAGGTGATCTCATTTAAACGTATAAAATTCTTAGGGGGCTTGACAGGGTTGATGCTGAGAGGCTGTTTCCCCTGGCTGGAGAGTCTAGAACTAGGGGGCATAGTCTCAGGATAAGGGGTGGGTCATTTAGGACTAAGATAAGGAGAAATTTCTTCACTCAAAGGGTTGTGAATCTCTGGAATTCTCTATCCCCAGAGGGCTGTGGATGCTCAGTCGTTGAGTATATTCAAGACTGAGATCGATAGATTTTTGGATACCAAGGGAACCAAGTGATGTGGGGATAGGGCAGGAAAATGGGGTTGAAATAGAAGATCCGTCATGATCTTATTGAATGGCGGAGCAGGCTCGAAAGGCCGAATGACCTACACCTGCTCCTATTTCTTATGTTCTTTCCTTAACATTTTCTTTGGTACAATTGCTTCACAGATCTGAAAACAATGAGTGAACGTGTCAAGAACCGCTATTACGTGACCAAAAAGTTGTTCATGGCAGACATGCAACGTATCTTCACCAACTGTCGAGAATACAATCCTCCAGAAAGTGAATACTTCAAGTGTGCCAACATCTTGGAAAAAAACTTTTACAGTAAAATTAAAGAAGCTGGACTGATAGACAAGTAAATTCAAGGTTTTATTTTTTGTGGTGCTCTCACCAGCCTATGCTAGTTTAATGTACTATATAGTGTACAGAAGGTCTATTACAATGCTTACCAGTAGCTCTAGAAACTGGCTGTTACAGACTTTGTGGGAAATTCTTGATGCGGCCAGTTGCAATTTGAGACAGACTGGATCAGTTTTGCACACTCAGAGCTGTCCTGTGAAGATTCTTCCACATAATGAGAAAACGCTGAGGCCTGGAACACTATCTGCTATCAAGAGGCAGTATTTGGAGCACAGGTATGTGAACACATGCTCATATATCCAGAGTTCAGTGATTACCTTCATTTGATTACTGAAACTCCACGTGTCCAACCAGTGGAACTACTGTTCAATAGGGTATGGTGTGTTTCCATGCTGGGTCAGGAGGCTGGTGGCAGGTGCTCACAAATTTTTGAGTGAACTATGCTCCTTACCACGTTGCTTGTGAGTTTCTGCTGCCTGCTTATTGAGCTCTCAAACCCACACTTGTCAGTTGTTTAACAATCAACTGACTCTATCCTGCTTTTGGGGGGAGGTGGTAACCAAGCACGGTGATGAGAGACGAGAAGCAAGTCAGTCCTCTGTGGCAGATTCAGTGAGGCAATACCTGAACCAGACAGGTCTGCAGTACTCTTGAGTGCTGTTGATGATTGACCTGGCTCATTGAAGGGACCTGATGGGGGTAGACCTTTCATTGAGTGCTGGGAATGCTTCCCATTCAACTCCCTATCACTACAAGCCGGGACCCTCACAGGTAGCGTGGCTCTGGCTGGATAAGCTGCTGGGAGCGTCCTAATGCTCTATGCTGAAAAGTTACAAGGTTTTAGTCAGTTAAACACACCTTGCCTCTTAGGTGTGGCCCTAAAGAGAAAGTATCTACACCACATCAGTAAACAAAAACTACGTGGATTTCTCAATAATTTGGTTTGAAGACTTGAGTGTAGTTAAGGGTTTCTGTGAGTATCACACACCAGGTTGACAAAAAATAATCAGTGCTTTAGGAGAAAGTATAATATTCTCAATCTGTATAACGTAATTGAGAAAGTTTAGCATTTGAAAGAAATATATGCATTTTAAAATAAGTCAGGATATTTAATATCCAATTACTGTACATGGGTAAAGATAATTTCCAGAATATGAAATTTTCTCACTGTAGATAGAGGGTGTTCATCGTGTATTTCTCCTGACAGTCGGATTATACAGCCTCCTTTTTCAGGAATGAGATTGGTTTCAGGAATTTTCTGTGCAGTTAAGGTTGGAGGTGCCTAATGCTGCTGGTGGGCTTTATTCCCCAGATTCATCACCTCACGAAAGGAAAGGATAAATGTGAAACTCCCTAGAATATTTAAGAACATTATTTTTCTTGTAATTAATGTGATCTGCAATATTTAGAGATGCAGGCAGCCAACTACATATATTACTAATGCCAGACTGCACCTTTCTGATAAGATGGTGATATTTTGGCCAGGTACCTTACAGTGCATCTGTATCTAAAACAGATAGTTGACTACAGAATTTTTAACAGATTATATTTAACTCCCTCACCACACATTGACAGCCTGAGTTCCCTTGCTGGCCTGCACTTACTCTGAATACTCCCAGCAATGATGCAATCTAAAATCTAGAATTGAAGACCATAGTAGTAACCATATTATATTCCAATTAAGGCTAGATTACACATACCTTCAAAGAGGAATTTCCACCCTCTGTTTTCAGTTTTTTTATATGAACATAGAGGAATGAAAATCTTGTTTTACTATAAATGGAGGGAAAATTTCATCAATTGAAATACCAAAAATCTTGATACACTATAAAACTAAGCTGTTTACAGAATTAGAGAAATGCAATGGGGGAGACTTTGAGGCCCTCCGCCCAATGGAAACGGGGTGGTAGCGCCCCAAAAATGGTGGGGAATGACTTACCACACTGTTCCCGCCATCGCTGTGGCCGCTGAAATTTTCCCCCAAGCCTACCACTAAGTGCCCGGAGCACCCACCCAAGTCAGGCGGTAGGCCCAGTTAAAATGCAAATCAGGGTCCTATGACATACTGGGCAAAGTAAGCGCTGCATATGTATCAGCTGGCAGTCTAACCGAAGAGGAGCTCAAAGCTAAGTTTTACTGTATTTTTTGGGGCCAGGAGGAGCACGAGTGCTCCCCCAAGCTCCACAAAACCAGCCTGGGCCGTTGCCGCTCAGTGACCACTTCCCCCTCCACCGACCTACCTTCTTCTGGCCGGGACGCGATATTGTAGTAACCCGGAGCTGGCAGGTTGCCCCAGGATGCTAATTTCCTGGCCACAGCGTGACGGCTGAATGCTAATTAGGTGAGGCCCTCAAAATGGACCATATGCATCCCGCCGGGACTGTTGGATGGCTGAGGTCCGCACCAAGGGAACATCTACCTGTTTTGTTGCAGTGAACAGATGAATTTGTTCTGTTCCCCCACCCCCCTGCCAACTTTTTGGTTCCAAATGCACACCAATATATTTTATATAATTAGTTCAGATAATATTTTGAAGTTTATATCCCCCAGTGAGCTCCTTTCATTTTGACATTGGCCTCCTAAATTAATCATTTTTTGTTACTGTTCAAACGCTATACTTCAGAGAGAAATGCTTTGTTTCATAATCTGGGGTTAAAATAAAATTGTTTAGTGAGGATTGATTTTTTTTAAGCTAGTTCTTTTACAATTTTTTGATCCTCATCAGAACTGGAGGATTATTTAATCAAATACTGAGAGTTCTAGAAACTAAGCCATACAATTACTTTTGACCTCAGTAATAGATTTTCCCTACAATCGAATCTTTTAGAACTGCACTGAAACATCCCAAACAGTGGCAGCTGCATGATTTGCATGAGGGAGAGGAGGAAACGGATACAATGTCTGTCTGAAACCATTACAATAAATTCTTAGCATTTTCACAAAAAAAGCCTTCTGTTATTGCAAAATTGGCCAATAACTAATTCATGGCTATAAACGGAACTCATCTCTAAGTGACTCGAATTACTGGTGCATTTCTCATTATACTGTTAACTTTACATCAGGTTTTTTTCAATTTCTTTTAGCCAGTTAGTTACCTTATCTATATCATTGTCTGTTGTAGTAATAGTTGAAAAGAAAAAAAAAAATCACAGAGCTGTACATCACTATTCAATAGAACAGGGGTGCCCAAGCTTTTGTATTTTTGGGCCATATAAGCGTATAATACAGAGCCTTAGGGGCCATGTATTTC
This sequence comes from Squalus acanthias, assembly GCA_030390025.1. Lineage (NCBI taxonomy): Eukaryota > Metazoa > Chordata > Chondrichthyes > Squaliformes > Squalidae > Squalus > Squalus acanthias. Next base: position 125,495,747 of record CM059428.1, read on the forward strand.
TATATTCCCATTCATTTGTATTGATCTCAAGTTGCTATTATGAACACGCCTTGGTGTTCGGATTTAAAATGTATCCACCAATGAGGCAACAGTGCTAAAATAGCCCTTTCTAAATTTCCATACCCACAAAATACAGACAGAACAAAACAGAAAATAAAAAATATAAATGCAATTTAGATTACAGAGAATTACATAAATATACAGCACAAAACAGGCCATTCTGCCCAACTATTCTGTGCTGGTGTTTATACTCCACATGAGTCTTGCCTGAGCTTCAAGGGCTGGTTTACCAGGGCAGGTTGGACACACCTGTAATATAACACTTCACAAATTTAGATTGTTGATCTGTCCCGATTAATGTGCAAAGTGCGCAGCTGACACAGATATATTGCATGGTTTATGCATATGACAAGAAGCAGACAATGCTAATACAAGTACAATAAAATGCTAGACAATACCAAAACCCATTTCCTTTATAAATAAATGTAATAATGCTTGTCCCTCATAACTCAATTAGCAAATATTCTAAATGACTAAATAATGTGGTGTGACAATGGATAAATGGCCATTAACACCAGTCTTCACATGTTTTTTTTTGAAGAGTATTTTAAGTTATCTATATGAGAACACTTATGTAGACAAGCACATGGAACTGGCAGTTTAGCTATTTACTGCAACTCATTTGATGGGAGATTCATATTCTTACAATAAGTTGGGATACGACAAGCTGTCTACATTTTTCATTTAACACAGCCAGTGGATAACAAAACCTTTAATGTGTATTTAAATAAATATCTGTCAATAATGATGTAGTTGCCTGACTGAAAGTCATGCTGATCTTGATTTAGAGTAGTTCATACTAAAGTTAAAGATATTGCAATGCCTACAAAAAAATTCAAAACCCCTCAAATTTCATTCTTAGTTTCATTAAAAACTTCAAAATATTGCACTATAGCAGTAACTACTGACATACCCTAGTTAAAATGCTGTGATCTAACTATATCTACATGTAATCCTATTTGTTAAAAGAAACCTATTCAATATTTTGTACAGCTATTGTACCATTTCTACAAATCTTTTTTCATTTCTAAGGTGTTTGCAAAATGAAATTTAGAAAGTTAAAATTTAACCTTAAAGTGCTTTTAACAGCATTTGTTTTGCTAAACACATTGAGTTCCTATTCATTATATGTAGCAAAGCACATCCTGTTTCATCATATTGTGCTAATAATTATTGGTGTTTTTAATTTTTTTTAATCCAAAATCATTTTAAATTTGTTCTTAAAAGCAGACGAGATGCTCTTGGGAAGTTGTGCAAATGTGATTTGTTTATATGTGGTTAAAACCCAGAATCCATTTTTCCCTCTTCATGGAGCTTTTCCATGAATGTGGAATTAATCATCATCAGAATCTTTAAAAAGACAAGTCTCAACTGGTGACTGTGTTTGTGAAACACCTACAAGTGCTACAGTATGCTTGATAAAAGTAACCTTATTTTCTTTTATATATTGTTATGGGTAGAATTTCTGAAAGCACTTTGATATTAAAATGGCTGTGGCATCCTATTGTTGAAGTGAGAGTATGAATGCTCCAGAATTAGTGATTAAGGATGCATTAAATTAATCAAATTATTTTGTTACATGTTAGATGCACCCAGTGGTTCCAAGCATGTTCATATTCGTTCTTGAGAGTGGTGTTAATACTCACATCATTTGAATGTAATTCAGTCAAAGTAATATTCCAAAGCAAACCAAGACTTAAGATGCTGTGATCTAAGCCTGTATGGCTTGTGTTCTCTACCAATAATCTGAATGCCAGCCTTAACTGTTGGAACAGTGAACATAATTTAGACTGTGGAACATCAAAGCTTTTATTTAGTTATAAAAACAAAGTAATTTAAAATGTTCCATATTTTTTTCCTTTAAGAAAATAACTTGTCCAGTGCTGCAAAATTAGAATGTAAAAAAAAGTGTGACTAACTTATTAAAAGGTTTTCTAAATGTATCCATTTTTTCATTTTTAGGGGGGGGGGGCGCGGAGGGGGAAAGTAGATTTTGTGCAATACTGTAAACTTCACTTTTGTGATTTTGTAAACTCCTTTTGTATTCGCTACCTATACAGTAAATGTCCTTTTGTAAAATTAATATATTGTACTAAGATAAAAATAAATGGTGTAATTTTCAAATGATGTACTTGATTACAGCATATTATTGTATTTAGTTTCTAGTGTTGATTCTTTCTCTCTTCCTCCCACCCCCCCCAAAAAAAAACGGTTGAATTTGACAGGATAGTGAGGGTTATTTTTCCTAGTTCTAATCTTTACACTGGTATTGTAGACATTACTTTAATAGATTTCTTACTTTCCACAATAATCATAATCATAAACCTCTCGAAATTCAAAAGGCTTATTCAGCAAACTGAAAATATTGGCCCGTATTTTCCGATCGCAGGCCTCCCGCGGGCGGAGGCCTGCGATCTGGAAAAATCTACGCCCTTACCCGAGGGCTCCCGGGACGCACACGCTTCCGCTGCTGGGCCTCACCAAACTTGAAGTGCGCAGGGCCCACGTATCCCAGAGGCGCATGTAGTTCGCAGCGTCCCTGGGATCACGTGGGCCATGGGGAGCCAATCACAGAAGGGAATCTCCCTTCATACACTTGACAGGAAGACCTGTCAAATATATGTATGGAGATAACCCCAAAAACATAGTAAAACTTTAAATAAATTCAAAAAAAATCACATTTTTAAAATGACTTGAAATTACAATAAATTAAGTATTTTAAACAAAAATGTAATTTTTTGAAAAAAATAAAGTTTTTTTTTACAGGGCTAAAAATAAACATACCTTTTTTTAAAGTATTTTTAAATGATAAATCAGTGAAAATGTTTTATATTTTTCCAAACTCTTATCCTGGTAAAAGCAGGCCTTACACCTGCTTTTACCAGGCATAAGAATTGTAAGGGTTTTCTGTGGGCGGAGGGTCTCCAAAAAGCAGAAGTATCCGCCCACAGAGGCCCTTCTCCAGGGCAGCCAGAGGATCTGTCAAGACCATTCCAGTTTTCAGCGCATGCGCTGTGCATGCCTGAAACCGGCATTTCCGATGTCCCTACGGGTGGGTACACAGCACGTACCCACCCGTAGGGATCGGAATATCTGGGCCAATATCTCAGCTGCCCCAGGGCAGGGCCATATCCTGGCAGCTACTAGAAGATGGCAGCTGCTAAGCTGTGCTGTAGGTAAGATTTAACTCGTGCTGGGAATAAGAGGAAGCAGTGAGTTAAGAAGGGGGACAAAATAGGGAGCTTCACAAGAGCTGAATGTATTCAATACAGATTTGTACCCATTCCCTGCAACTATCCAAAGCTCAGTGAAGAATGCAAAATAATTTACACAAAACAGTTCATATTATTTGAAACTCCTGGGCTGAATTTAAGGCATGGCTACCAAGTGTAACTCAATCAGAATGTTAAACTAAATCCTAAAGTGATGCTTTGTAAGGAGCCAGGTGGATAGAAACTGCTGCCTGCCATAATTCTTGGTTCTCCATGCTGGCCCTCTTCAGAAGCATATGTATAATACTAGATCTGGTTGTTCCATTTGCATCACTGTCCTCTCTAAGGAATCCTGTAGAGTCAACCCACACACAACTATCTTCCTGAATTCAAATGAGCAAAAGACAATAAAGGAGCAACAGCTGGAGCCACAGCCTCATTATTCTATACCTTACAAAAAATGATAACCTGTTACTTAAAAAGTCACCATATAGATTGTCTTGTGGCAGATTGCTTAGTGCTTGTGCAGTGCAGGTGCTGCTCTTGTGGCTAGATGGTACCCGCTGTAAGCATCTGCCACTTCATTCCGTATCTCCATCCACTGAAAAATTGCATACCTGAATGTTAGTGACAGAGGGCTCAAGATTGGATTCCATGTGGTTTGCTTATGTAGCAAACTATTTCCTCATGACTCCTGTCAGCTACCTGCTCTGAGCTTGTATAAGGCTAATCAAACATCTATTTGTGTCATGGGATGCAAGGGGACTTCGACAGCCCCATAACCAGACTACCTTCAAATCTGAAACCAATTCCAGCAGCAAAGTATCTTATGAAGAACTAAGCTGAAGTCCTCAATCCAAGGAGTCTTCAGCTGCTTGATCAACAACTTCCCTCTGGCATAAGGTCAGGAGTGGAGCTTCTCACTGACTATTCCAGAGGATTCAGTTCCATTCACAACTCCTCCAATAATAATCTATGCCAGCCGAGTTGAGTATCTACATAACATGTAGGCTTAGGCTGATGACAAGTGCCAGGTAATAACCATTTCCAACAAGAAAAAGCCCAGCCACCTCTTTCTGATCTTTAATGGTACCACCATCACCAAATCCCCCATCAACATCTTAAAAGTCAACATTGTTGAGCAGCTCATCTCCTGACCCCTCAAAGGCTTTCCACCATCTACAAGAGGAAAGTCAGCAGTGTGATAGAATACTTACCACTCACCTGAATGGGTGCAGCCACAACACTCAAGAAGCTCAACACCATCCAGGACAGAACAGGTCTCCGATTCAGCACCCTATGCCAATGGACTCCATATCCACCCCCTCTACTACCGGCACACTCTGGCTGCAATATGTACGAGTTGTAGCATGCATTGCAGCAATGCACACACCTTCTTCCCCTGCAACCCCTACCATTGAGAAAAACAAGAGCAGCAATGTCATGGAGCACCATAACCGCCAAGTCATACACCATCCTGATGAACATATATCACCATTCCTTTATTGTCACTGGGTCAATATCCTTTAATTCCTTACCCAACACCATTGTTGAAGCACAAGAACTGCAGCAGTTCAAGAAGGCCCACCATCATCTACTCAGGGCAACTAGGGATGGGCAATAAATACAGCCTTGCCAATGTCACCCATATCCAGAGAACAAATTAAAAAAAAGTATAGAACCTCCACAACTGAACTTTTCCACCACGGGAAAACACCTTAGCCCAGGGGTTATAAAGGAAAGGGTGGAGGGTACCACCATGCAAAGCACTGAAGTTGTAACAGCCAACTGTGCAACATCTACTATACCACAAAAATAATCAAACTGCATTTTTATCTTGTTTCTCATGCGAAACATGGGATTGGTTGCAGTCTGTCAATAAAGATTATGCCATGAGAAGTCTGAAAACAAGCCTGCAATTCAGTGGAGTATCCTCTGCAACCAAATGTTTAGGCAAGAGTAAACAGGAACCTGCTCCATCTGGAATCAGTGGTAACCAAACAAGTATTCTGCAAAAATCATTAAGTCAACACCATCCAGGACAGAGCAGGTCTCCTGGTCGGCACCCTGTGCCACTGGACTCCGTATCCACCCCCTCTCAGGCAAAACTACAATACATTGTATTCATAATGCACCTGTTGACCTGGAGGCATTTCCTGTAGATTTCTCTATGGAAGTATACATCCTGCAAGTTTCCTGGCTATATGACCTGCAGCAGAGTAAATATTTTGAAATTATCCTTTCATGATAAAAATCTGGGGTGTAGGAGGAGTTGTACATCCCATATACTAAAAACTATAAAGAACAGGAATAAAACCCAGCGTTTTCCTGATGAGGCAGACCTTGCTTTATCATGCCACTGAGCAGCAATTTCTGAACTTCATTGCTCAGGATGTCCTTCGCTTGCAAATCCTTATGAGAACCCAACAAACTAAGTGTATTATCCTCCAAACAAAAAACTTTCTGCTCAAAACATTCTTCAGTAGGCTAACAGGTTTTCTTTAAAACTACGGAGTATGATGCTAGTCATGGTAGCTGAAAGGTATACTGTATTATAATGTGAGCTCATTAAACCTCAACAGCAAATGTCATTGGTCCCAGCAGAGCCAGAGGTGTATCCTGTTCTCTAAAAATGGCCCTTCTCTCTCTTGCTTCCATCCCCAAACAAAAAGGTCTGCCTACATCACTTCTCTCCCTCCTCCGAACAGGATCATTTTTTGGGGGTCTCTCATGGACCCTGCCATCCTAGTCTCTGCTATTCACCCAAGCCATATAAGTAAATCAGAGAGTTTGATTAGATCAACTTTATTTAGTTTTGCAACACCAAGCTCAGAATAAAGAAGCCCGGCTGGATATATGAACACCTATTTCCACAGTGCTGTAGGCAGAGGAAGGGCTGAGGCCTAGGACTAGAACAGTGACCCTAGGCTGCGAGTGAAGTATACTCAAGGCCTGACGAGAAAGATCTTTAGGTGGGGTGGGGAAGTGAATAGTAGAGATTGGATATCGTACAGTGACACCTATCTGTAAAAAAAAAGTTGTTGATTTTTTTTGATAGCCACCCTGCCAACTTCAATTGTTTGGAGTATGATACATTGGGCAGACTGACAGTCCAACCACCAATTATCACATATCATTGGCCGACAGTCCATCCAAAAATGAAAGACATTAATGAAATCTGAGAAAACGGAGACAAAAGCAACGTGAAACAAAAAAATGCTTAATTATGTAGATGGTAATGACCGTTTATTCAGATTTTTCACAATCTGTTAATGATGCTCAAGATAATTCTAAACGTAGCTAATGTGGCTTCAACAGAGGGCAATGTACTCATCCGCTGGTCATTTTACAAGATCCCTAGTTAAGTTATCTGAATGGTTTAGGCAGTTTGAGTAAATAAATTGGGCATCGTATACTAATAATTAAAACTGGTTAAACAAACAGTTGTGAAAATGTATTTCAGATTTCTTGAGCATCTAAAATACATTGGAAGAAATCACACCATGAAACAAGTCTGAAATTAAAAACAAAATTAATCCGTACAGTAAATGAACAAACTTCAATTTATCATGATCTCAATACACAGTTCATATTTAGTAGAAGGTTATCGGCAGCCAACAAAAGCCTCATTATATCTACTAAGTGGAGACGGCTTTTTCCCAGATTTACATTGAGGTGCATCCTTCTTTTTCTGTTTGAATATCGGTGAATCCAAAAATTGTGTGTCAGTATACCGGTCTCCTCTCCGCAATTTCCTGTAGAACAAATTAAAATTTTCAATTAACACTTAAATCTGTGATTAATCTTCCTCTTTATAACGTTGAGTTCCTTCTCTACCACATTCCTTTAGCTAGCTGCTGATATAAGAACAATCCTTCACTTTCGTTACCTGGCTTTGAATCCACACCGGACTCTACAGATGCAGAGATATGGCACACTAGCATGCATGTAACACCAGCAAAATACTGGATGAATTCAGCAATCTCATACATATCTGATGTTCAAAGCGGGGCTCTTTTAAGGTTGGGGTTAAAGCAAGGTATTAATGCAAAACAAAGAGCACTTAGCTTTCTACGTGGCCCATACAATAACTGACCTGGGAGTACTCAATGCAGACAATGGGTGACAAAAACGTTCTATTCCCCAGCACAACCAAAAGGGAATAGGGAAAGTACAGGAGGTAATCAGCAATTGCTTAACACATCATATACCATTACAGCTACAACTTGCATTTATATAGCATCTTTAACATACTCCCAAGGCGCTTCACAGGGGCGTGATCAAACAAATTTTGACACCGAGCCACACAAGGAGATATTAGGGCAGATGACCAAAAGTTTGCCAAAGAGGTAGGTTTTAAGGAGCTTCTTAAAAGGTGAGAGGTAGCGAGGGGGAGAGGTGTAGGGAAGGAATTCCAAAGCTTAGGGCCTCGGCAGCTGAGGGCACAGCCGCCAATGGTGAAGCGATTAAAATTGGGAATGCGCAAGAGGTCAGAATTGGAGCAGCGCAGACATCTCGGAGGGTTGTAGGGCTGGAGGAGGTTAGTGATAGGGAGGGGAAAAGCCATGGAAGGATTTGAAAACAAGGATGAGAATTTTAAAGTTGAGGCATTGCTCAACTGGGAGCCAATGTAGGTCAACGAGCACAAGGGTGATGGACAAACGGAACTTGGTGCGAGTTAGGATACGGGCAGCAGTTTTGGATGAGCTTAAATTTATGGAGGGTGGAAGATGTGAGGCCGGCCAGGAGTGCATTGGAATGGTCAAGTCTGGACATAACAAAGGCATGGATGAGGATTAAGTGGAAGACCAACTGTGCCATATCTTGGTCTCCCTTGAGGCATTCTAATTGGCCCATTGGTGCTCAAGGTTAGGAAATCTGAGAATCAGATCTACCTTAGCCAACACTTGTACCGTCACAACAAATCTTGTGAATAATCTATGCTATAAAGACAAATGGAGGAGAATACAAGGAAGAGTATAGCGACGGTTGAGATAAAAGGATTACGGGGTTATAGTTATGAAGTAAAGCTTAAAAAAAAGAGGCTTTTTTCACTGGGAGGTTAAGCGGGCAACTGAGTAGAGGCTTTCAAAATGATGAAAGCTTTGAGGAGGTAAATAGTGAAAAATTGATTCCATTGGTTGTTGTATCAGAAAAAAAAGGGGCATAAAATTATCAGTGGAAGAATAAAAGGCTAATATTTTTAAAAAGTCAGGATTATTAGAACATGGACTGCTTTATCACAAGTTACTATTGAGGCAGCGACAAATACGTTTAAAAGAGAATGGGTTAAGTATTTGAAAAAGAATATAAATGTGCATTGGGAAAGGATAGGGAAATAGGATTGGAGTAGATAATTCCAGATGAAGAGCTTGGACCAGCACAGGTACAATGCCCTCCTATGCTGTACTCTCTTATGATTCTATATACATGGACAAGTCCAACTTACACATGGAGACTGGGTTCCTTGTAATTTACAGTCATGGTGCATCTGCGTTTACTAACAGCTATCGAAGGAATCTTGTTCAGTTCTTCTAACAAAACGAAGCTGGACTTCTTTTCCTTGTTTTCAGTGGGTAGAGATGAATAATTGGTGACATCATTCAGACTGAAGCGAGGTCCAAAGTTTATCCCTGTTTCAATAATAGGAAAAATTAAGGTGTGTGTAAAACACAATTCCTTTCTTATAAAAAGGAAATCATTTTGGTACAAAATGACAAATCAATTGCTTGATATAGCTGCTGACTGTGCACACCTTCCCAATGGACGGTTATAAAAAACGCAATAGATCACAGGAAATAAATAACTTGCCTTACAGACCAACAGTATTCTCCATTTCATTTGAAATTATAATTCAATATTTGCTAAGCATATACAGCAGTGGGAAGAAACTACATGGGTGCTAAAATAATCTTATCCTCCAACATCTGTACTTAGTTTTGAAATATACTTGCTTCCAGTTAGAAAACATGTCCATCTATGCACAACACATTTACTAAAATTAATTAAATAGTGAACTGTTTACACTTCCATATAAAATGTACACAAAAGATACCAAAAGGTTTAAGGTTAGAAGAAAAAAGAACCGCAAATACCAGAAACCTGAAGTAACAGAAAATGCTGGAAATACCTAGAAAATGTGTCAGCATTTGAAAGGTCAGAACTCTGTAGTAACAAAGGGGCTATACCTGAAACATTGATCAAATGTTTCCCTTTATACTGATGGACATGTTGGGAATTTCCAGTATTTTCTGTTTTAAAAGCTTTGAGATGGGTGTGTGAGCCACGTCCAAATTTTAAAGTTTGTTATATTCTTAATATGGTAATCAAAAGTTCAGTAACAAGTGACCCCAATGATAAATTAAAACTGTATTAGCCATCCCTGAAATACATCCAATGCGACACTTTTCTTTATTATTGGCATAATTTCCTTTGAGCCAGTATGATTCAGCACAGGAACATGTTCATACCTGTTGCTTTACGGTTTTGTTCATTCTTTACCGTTGCATTCCTTCCTGAATTTTCATCACCTTGTTCTTGCTGCAGTAGCAAACATTTCAGTACTGGTTTGAGATATTTAACAGTGCTGCTTTCTTCAGAATTTTGAAAATTCTCTATGTTTTTACGTTTGACAGCAGAAATGTTTTCTGGTTCATTGTCCGACTCAATTTGGAACTGGATAGCTTTTCCAGCCGTTTTTGAATTTTCACATTCATTGGTTTTATCTAATGGGCAAAATAAGATGCATTAAAAATACATTAAGATCACGAAGTAGAGAACGATAAATATCTTGCTGGGTTTAACAAATTAAGGCTAAAACCTTGATGTCAGGCATGCCACTAAACCACTAGTTTTCTTTCATACTGAAAACGTAAAAATAAATGTTTGGCTTAGACCAAAATTTTACATGGAAACGCTGACAATTCAGCTACCATGAGAGATATGCTAACTTGCCACAAACAACAAAAAAGTCCATTGTTTATTCTGATCTTGTTTTATAGAATAACACCACCAGGGTACAGTAACGTAGTGCAAAAGCAAAATACTGCGGATGCTGGAAATCTGAAATAAAAACAGAAAATGCTGGAAATACTCAGCAGGTCAGGCAGCATCTGTGGAGAGAGAAACAGAGTTAACGTTTCAGGTCGATGACCTTTCGTCAGAACTGGAAAAAGTTAGAGATGTAACAGATTTTAAGCAAGTGCAGAGGCAGGGAAAGGGGGTGGGTGGAGGGCTGATCATTCAGTGTCTGAGAGGGGAAGGTCAGAGGGGATAGTGAAAACACGGCAGGGGTTGAGATTGGAAGAAGGGATGGGGTCAGAGGAAAGTGAAGGGGAAGAAGGTTCCGGAGGGGTGTTGGTGTCCAAGAGTTGTTGAAGCTTGCGATCCTTGACACCTGAAAGGAAGAAAAAAGTTTTGTTAAAGCACTGGATGAAATGGAACTGCGGAGCAGGACAGCTTTTAGAGCTGTTGAAGAGAGAGGTCGAGAGGGTCCATGTGGCAGCAGTAACGTAGTTACTGGACTAGTACTGAAAAGGCCTGGACTAATAATCCAGAGAATGCAAGTTCAAATCCCACCATGGCGGTGTGAGAATTTGATTTTAAAACAAATCTGGATATAAAAGCCGGTATCAATAAAAGTAACCATGAGTCTGTCAGATTGTCGTAAACTGGTTCATTAATGTCCTTGAGGGAAGAAAACCTGCCATCTTTACCCGGTCTGGCCTACATATGACTCCTGTCCTACACCAATGTGGTTTAACTCTTAACTGCCCTCTGAAGTGGCCTAGCAAGTCTCTTAGTTGTATCAACCCTTCACCAACTTCTCAGGGCAACTAGGGATGGCAATACAGGAAACTCTATTAACCGGCACCGACGGGACCGGCGTGGTGCCGGTTTATCGAAAGTACCGGATAACGGAGAGTTATATCTACCGAGGCTATTTTTAACAAAGAAAAATAAATAAATCAAGAAATGTGCAGTATACAGTATTTGGGTACTTTTGAAAACTACCCCTACTGACTAAATCGGCGTTCGCGGACTCGGACTCGGGATCGGCAACATTGCCGGTTATTTGAGAGGAGTTTTCGGAGTACTCGGCGTTCGCGGAGACTCGACTGCGACTCGGCAACATTGCCGGTTATTTGAGAGGAGTTTTCGGAGGATGATTTTTGCCGGTTAAGCGAGAATTCCGGATATTTGGGTGCCGGATAAACAAAAGTTTCCTGTAAATACTGGCCTTGCCAGAGACGTCCACTGCCTGAAAATGAATTTGAAATAAGCAGTTTTATTTTTTGATCTTTAGTTTATTAGCTAGGAAAGTGACATTGGCTGAAAAAGAACATAAGAACATAAGAATTAGGAGCAGGAGTAGGCCATACGGCGCCTCGAGCCTGCTCCGCCATTCAATAAGATCATGGCTGATCTTCGACCTCAACTCCACTTTCCTGCCCTACCCCATATCCCTTAATTCCTCTGGAGTCCAAAAATCTAGCTCAGCCTTGAATACACTCAACGACTGAGCAGCCACAGCACTTTGGGATAGAGAATTCCAAAGATTCACTACCCTCAGTGAAGAAATTCCGTCTCATCTCAGTCTTAAATGGCCAACCACTTATCCTGAGACTATGCCCCTAGTTCTAGACTCTCCAGCCAGGGGAAACAGCCTCTCAGCATCTACCCTACCAATCCCCTCAGAATCTTATATGTTTCAATGAGATCACCTCTCATTCTTCCAAACTCCAGAGAGTTATTATAAGCCCAATCTACTCAATCTCTCCTCACAGGACAACTCTCATCCCAGGGATCAATCTAGTGAACCTTTGTTACACCGTCTCTAAGGCAAGTAAAAGTGCATTAGAAAGAGTTGTTGATCATTGTTATTCATGCTAAATACTTTCCCCATTCCTGAGAATTTGTTATCCATTCTACTTTTCCTGGTTCCTCTCATGTCCCATACTCTCGGTTGCAGAGGTATGTGGCAAGAAACCTGTTCCCAAGTGACCAATAGGGGGCAAAGCAAATGGAGCCTTCCCTGCCTATTTTCCTTCCCCTTGCATGGAACACGGCAACCTTGCTGGATGCCACTCTGCCAACAGTGTGGGAAATTACATCTCCATCCCACCTCTGTGCAGCAAACACAATGCATCATGTTTTTGGGTCTTTACTACCCTTCCGACTCTGGATTTTCTGTTCTCTATATTTTAAATTTTTCTCCTAGGCGAGTCCCAACTCCCTGCGTGTAGCTTCACTAGTCCCAATATCTAGGTAAGCTTTCAATAAGGTGCCCAATTTACTGAAAAGCCTTCCTGCTAACTACTTCAATAACTGGAGTTATTCTATGCCTCCGCACGATAGAGCAGCAGAGTATCACAACATCAGATATCATTTTAAATCGTTAAACTATCACGCAATAGAAATACATGAAACAAATATTTACAGTATAAATTCTAATATTTAACTTCTCCAAAAATAGCAACTGAATTGGTCTAATCTAATCCCTGAAGGTTCCAAACAGATTCTCTCCAATCTGAACTCAACTACTTAAAGATTCTGAAACAGTTGCTAGCCTCCTTGATTTAAATAACTGACAACTCAATTCAAAAAGGAGTCGTCAGTCAGACACATAACACAACAGTGCTATGACATCACCTCCCACCTCATTTCCATATTAATTTCAATGCTTGTGCCTGTTGCACTCCCAACCCAAGGAAGCCCTGGAAGTTGGTGTGTAATGCAAAGGAGGCAGATGCCTAGCATCATGGGTCTCCACCCCTTTTTCATCTGTTTTGTACCCAGGGAATAAGCATTTCTCAGAAACAAAGCAGAAGAGAATTGGACCTCATAGCTTTCAAAGCAGTAAGTTGAATGACTGACCAGCTGATACAGAAACAGATGAAATTTATATATACTTGCCATACTCTGGTGTTTTCAGCAATTCAGAAGATGCCATTTCATTTTGAGTGGTCTCCTCTTCACCACTTTCAGGTGCTTTCTTGTGAGGCACCTTTTTTGGGATAGTTACTGTTCTTCTGCTTGACCTTGGTCTGGTTGTTGGCCCTTCACTTTTAGCTTGACTATAGCTTGATGATTTCCTACGTTTTTTATCAGCAGGAGGTACATAAAGACTTTCATCCAAATCATCATCTGAATAACTCTCTGTATCGACACAACTTTCGGTATTGTCTATATTCTCATCTGCACTTGGTTCATCTTTCCTATGGAAAGGTGTGAGATGAATACTTTCTTCATAATCAAAATTATAAGTATCACTGCAATCAAGAGACTTTTTTCTTTCTTTGGCAGCGCTTCTTTTGCTTTGACTTCGATCTCTACTCTTCGATCTGGCTCTAGGTCTTGCAGGCTCCAAATGTTTCTTTAATGGCATGCTTTTATTTCCTTCATTCACCTTTCCTCGTCTTCCCCTTTGCTCTACTTCCAATTGAACATGCTCTCCTTTTTCTGAAATAGGCTTTACCCTCTGTGCATTTTCTGAATTTACAACTTCAGTGTTCCTCACATTGCTTTCGACTTTCTCAGGATCCAAATTATTTGTCATTTGCACCTGATCTAACTCAGTGCTTCCTGTATCAGCTCCTTGATTAGGATTTAAGGAATTCGGCACATTTTCAAGAGCTTTGAAATTAATTTCAAACTTTTGTTCTTCACTTGCCCAAAATACTTCTGAATAATTTTCAAAGGTGTTGGAAAACTCAAAGGCGCCAATTTGGCCATGGAAAGAGGAGCTTCTCCTCCCAAATCGCCGCCTAATTGAAACTCCTTTTGGCGCCACATCCAATCCGTCAAAAGGCGCATCATCCAATGGAGCTATTAAATTGGCATCAGAGTCTTGACTTTGGTTAAATTTAGATCTTCTCCCTTTTTGAAAACAGAAAGTAAATAAAACTTTAACCGTTACCAGTTTTCTATGTCAAAAGGCTTTAGAAGTACACAACGCTTAAAGGCAGATCAATAACCTATTGTTTAAGTTACAAATGTAAAAGTACAGACAAAGCATCAGCAAATTTGTTGGACAAAACACATTCCAATAAAAGTTAAAATGATGATAAAATTAGCAAAATATTATAAAAATAGTTCCCAGACACATCCCATCATAATGAGAAATTTAGGAAAGGTCAGGAGAGATCTTTATGTGGAAATATAACTGCAATCAAAATAATGAAGACTGTACAGATGGTAAGTAATCTGCTATTCCTCATTTCTTCAACCTGTACATACAATAAGGAAGTATACTACAGTGGGAAAAAAAACAAGCAGTTGGTTTCTTAAGACTTGTATCATCAGGTCAGTTTGAGTTACAGCAGCACCAAAACGCTTATGAGCAACCGCCTTGCAAATATGTATCAAAATGTCTAGAGGCTGTTGTCCCAAATAGTTATCATTGCACAAGTAGGATTAACTAACTTTCCTTTGTGGGTCCTGCCCTGTCGGGGAGTAGCACAAACCTCTGTCTAGTAGCAGGTTTCCTTTTTTGTTTCCAAAAAAATAAATAGCTGCAGGAGTTCCTCAGAGCAATGTCCTAGGCCCAACCATTTTCAGCTGCTTCATCAATGACCTTCCCTCCATCATAAGGTCTGAAGCGGGGATGTTCACTGATGATTGCAGTGTTCATTCGCAACTCCTCAGATAATGAAGCAGTCCATGCCCACATGCAGCAAGACCTGGACAACATTCAGGCTTGGGCTGATAAGTGGCAAGTAACATTCACGCCACACAAGTGCCAGGCAAGGACCATCTCCAACAAGAGAAAGCCTAACCACCTACCCTTGACGTTCAATGGCATTAGCATCATTGAATGCCAGACCAGCAACATCCTGGGGGTCATCATTGACCAGAAACTTAACTGGACCAGCCACATGAATACTGTGGCTACAAGAGCAGTTCAGAGGCTGAGCATTCTGCACAGTGACTCACCTCCTGACTTCCCAAAGCCTTTCCACCGTCGACAAGGCACAAGTCAGGAGTGTGATGGAATACTCTCCACTTACCTGGATGAGTGCAGCTCCAACAACACTCCAGAAGCTCGACACCATCCAGGACAAAGCAGGCCGCTTGATTGGCACCCCATCCACCAGCTTAAACATTCACTCCCTCCACCACCGGCACACTGTGTCTGCAGTGTGTACCATCTACAAGATGCACTGCAGCAACTCGCCAAGCCTTCACCAACAGCACCTCCCAAACCCGCAACCTTTACCACCTAGGACAAGGGCAGCAGGCGCATGGGAAAACCGCCAACTCAAAGTTCCTCTTCAAGTCACACACCATCCTGACTTGGAAATATACCACTGTTCCATCATCATCGTTGGGTCAAAAACCTGGAACTCCCTACCTAACAGCATTGTGGGAGTATCAGCAGCACACGTACTGCAGCGATTCAAGAAGGTGGCTCACCACCGTCATCTCAAGGGCAATTAGGGATGGGCAATAAATGCTGGCCTTGCCAGCGACGCCCACATTTTGTGAATGAATTTAAAAAAACTTAACTTGACAGCCAAACCTCAATAGCAACTTGCAGTCCTGATCTGCTCTCAATTACCTGATTATGTCTACTCAAGGTTTGTTGACCTAAACAGAAAATGCTGGAAATACTCAGCAGGTCAAGCAGCATCTGTGGAGAAAGAAAACAAGAGTTAATGTTTCAGGTCGATGACCTTTCGTCAGAACTGGACTTTTTTTCCCCCAGTTCTGACAAAAGATCATCAATCTGAAACGTTAACTCTGTTTCACTCTCCACTGATGCTGCCTGACCTGCTGAGTATTTCCAGCATTTTCTGTTTCTATTTCAGATTTCCAACATCCACAGTATTTTGCTTTTGCTTGAGTAGACATTATTGGTCTACTAACAATTCTCCTGCATGTCATGCCATAGAAAGTATGCTGATTATTTTTGTAAGTAGCAAACTACAGTCATTGTTTTTAAGCAGGAGGTTCCAACTTTAAAAAGGAGAAATAATCTTAAAAGTGCTCCCATTCCTACTGATTCTCCTTTCACTCCTCCTCAAAATAGGACTACATTTTTTTTATTAACAAGACTGAATTATTGTTCTTGGTAAGACGACATTTTTAAATTGTTTTCTGCCTTTCTGGGAGTGGGGGTGGGTTTATGGTTGATTTAAAAGTACTTTCTTCTCATCCAAGATTTATTGACCTTACCTCTGGATATCTTGTGTGATGAAGGCTCTGTGTCCACCATATTGGGTAGTACTGTTCTGCTCTCTACAGCTGTGGTGCACTCAGCATTTCCAGGTGTATGAATTATGGAGTCCTCCAAGGGAACATTCCTCACAACATCCCTGAGAAAGCCAAGCATTTGTTGCAGATATTATAAAGAAAAATTGTGTGCTTTATATAGCGAACTACTATGTAATTTGTCCAGATATTTTCACATTAATTCAGCAAACTAATTACAGAAAAAAAATTTAAGGAATAAATCAACCTATTGATGATCAGCACTTTACCAATTATTCTTTCATGCAGAATTAACTTATCTAGAATCTCTAATGTATTTTCCCAATCTTATTCAGTCCCAGTTTCTTTATTATTTAACACATTTTCCTACATTACAACAGTGACTACACTTCAAAAGTACTGAATTGGCTAAGCACTTTGGACGTCTCGAGGTAGTGAAAGGCTCTATGTAAATGCAAGTCTTTCTTTCATTTGTTTTTCCTTAATCTTTATATTCGCACCCAAGTTTCAAATGAATCTATTCTATATTATGCATACTTAATTTATACACTTGACAGGTCCTTCGATGCATTACATTTTTGCTTGATGGTTGCTATCTCAAGTTTTTCAGTTTATCTTCACCAGTTTGTCACACATGGTTTTAAAAAAAAATCAGATTGATGTCTCATACCTTCATTTTATCCCTTGCTTCAGCTCATAATCAGAATATAAAATGATAAGTGATCACAAATAAACAGGTGCCCCTCAAACTCCAGCTTTCACTAACTAATTCAAACATTTTAATTTAATAGTTCTTGAAACATACTTCAAGTACACTGAAACCTGTTAACTACGGACACCTAGGGGACGCATGAGCGGTCTGGTTATTTTCCACAACATTGTAGCAGAGGGCCATTGTGATGCGGTCCTTGGACTTTTTGCTGCCTTTACACTACTTACCGGAGATAGTGAGGGTCTTGTTGAGCAAGGCCAGGAAAAACAAGCCGGTCTCGTCCATGTTATAGATGTTCCTTCGATCACATGACTCAACCATGGACGCAAGACGCTGCTTCCAGTCGCTGAGAACATTGGGGTCGCGCTGGCACTCTCGCCCAAGATGACTTGGAAGGAAATAGAGTGACGATTGCAGAATGACTCCAGCCACTCATTGGAGGCTTTGAATGTGGCAGTGCCTAAATCTGGAAGCATTTTTGTTGAAGGAATGGACCGGAGATGGGGATGGATTGTGACCGAGCACACTAATCACTCCTACACTATGGAATTCACTGTGTACAGGTCAGAACTGTAGCAGGGATACATTTTGACAGGAGAGCAGTGGGATTCATATGCATCAAGAAGGTCATTAACATTTCAGGATGCAGGAAACATGAGTTTCAGAGTGCCTCTTGTATCTTTTATAATGTAAAATATTTGGGACTGTAATGAAGTATCGTATTTTACAGTTGTTCAGCATTTGCAAGTGTGCGTAGGACCATGTTTCACTGTCCTACCACATTAGCAGTTTTAATTTCCCATACAAAAGGGGTCTTCTTTCTCAATTGAGAAATTTGGGAATTGTATCTTATAACAAAAGAACTTCTACCAACACAAGCAGGAAAACTGAACTGCATGGCAGTGATGATAATTGGGAAGACCCCAAAAATCTAGCAGCCTACCTGTGCATCACATAGGCTACAGGGGCAGATATTGTTAAGTCAGAAAGTTCTATTCCATACATACGTCAGTGACCAGATGTGGGATAGCAAAGATTGCTAATGGCAATAATGCGCTAGAACTATTACAGATAATATAAAACCAGACTGAATCTGCACAGACTGAAATAGCAGGAAAAATTCAGTCTATCCAGAATCTAGTCACGTCATCATGATAGAAATGTCACCTCTTGCCAGCCCATACATCAGCACAGGGCGTAGTTCTTGATTAGAGGTCAACTTCAGTTAGGTCCACTCAGTCAAAAACAGGTGTCAATACACTAAATTTACATATTTTTTAATGTAAATTACGTTTACATTTATTAAAACCTTCATTGTGAAGTATTCTAATTCTTTAATGACTAGAATTCCAAAACATACTCACTGAATAAAGGGTTCAACAGGTGAGGAACATTCTGGTAAGCCATGTGCCAAATCATCCTCTTCAAAGTTGCTTAGATCCTCCCCTATAGAATCAGGAATAATTCTCAAATTCTGCAACAACAAAAAGAACACATTTGAAGTACTAAAATGGTTCTACACTCTTTTTGCATTCCTCACAATGTACTATAATTTCCTGTTGACTTTGTCACTTTTATGTTACAGTTCATAATTTTATTACAATTAGTCAGTACAAAAGTTATGTTTTTAGTCCGAAATATGGACACTTCTCAGAGAGGAAAGCCAACAGGTGTGGAGCTGACCATGATTGATGACCTATAAAAGATTAAAGATTGGAAAGTCTCAGAGACCCTGTATCTCATACATAAAACTAGAAAGAGACAATTTCACACATCTTCCCACTACATTTCTGCACATACAACTGAAATGCAATGGAAAATGTTTAAGTGAATCAGTTGCAAGATAGCTTAAAGAGCATATCATCTGAAACAGCCAAAACATGTAGCATCATCCGAGATTGCCATGATACTGTAGCCTAGAGAAATTATATATGTTCCTTCACATCAAGCAATTATTCCTATGGTAGACACTACTTCTTAAAACTAAATTCTTATGAAAAACAGAGAAACATGAAGATTCCCACATTTACCAGGAGACCAAATTCCTGAAAATTAACAGTTTATAAGGAGGGCTCTGTTGCCTTCTCAGGGTGACTATTACTAGATCACACTCTTAACATCCCAGGCTCTAAGTACATGTAGATTAGCATTACAATCATGCATACATCCATGCAATTATCACAGACAGAAAGTCAAATGAAACAAATTTACTATAACAAGCAGTAAATGTTCATCTACCTGCAGCCACATAGGTTTGCTGTGATCACCAGAAAGTTTGAAAGTATTCATTTCCTAACTAGCTCCCGGCATACTGTCCGAATGACCATTTTTACCATGCAAATGTAACAAGCAAGCTCACTCCTTTCAGGTGACTGAAAGAACTAGTGAAACTAAACTTAAATTACATCTTTCAAAATACTTATGATTTTCTTATAAGCACTATAATTGATAATGTTTGTTAATCACTAAACTTTTTCACTATCAAAATCAGATGCAACTGACAGAAATTCAAAATATCTGCTAGCAGCAAATTTCTTATAACTACAGCTTTAAAGTCAATGAATTCCAAATGCTAATCAAAATAGTTTCCCAATTTTAAAAGAAAACACTTCCAAGATTCCAACACAAAGAAAATCTTGAACAAAAAGCAAAAATCTGTAGATGCTGAAAATCTGAAATAAAAACCAAAAATGCAAGAAATACTCAGCAGGTCAGGCAGCATTTGTGAAGTGAACATTTTGGGCGCAGACCAGTTTTTACAAAGGGCCTGCACCCAAAATGTTTATTTGTCTGTTCTCTCCATAGATACTGCCTGACCTGCTGAATGTTTTCAGCATTTTCAGTTTTTGTTACAAATAAAATCTTGGACATTTTTATGAACAAATGTGGTGAATACACAGAACTATTGTCAAAACACTGCATGTGTGATGAAAGAATGGGGCATTTGCTATTTTCTATAAATTCAAAATTTTCATGTGTTACTCGTGCTCAGAAAATTATAAAGCACATGTACAAATAAGTGTGGCAATGCATTGAGATGTGTAGATTCTCACTCCGGTAGAATATCGAGAAAAAAATACTCTGCATGGGATTTTGTAGTAAATTCTGCATTGTATTTCTTTCACTGCACTGCACTTTTAAAAAGGAAATACTGCAATTTTCTTACAGATCTTGCACAGGGGCCAAGGAGGTGAGCAGTCAGCAGAAAATTATGAGTTACTTTAGAGGCTACTTCTTTCAAAATGGACAGCTTAGTCTGAAATAAAAATTCAACATGTCAGATTGTCTAATTTGTACGGTTACTTTTATTATCTGAAAGCACACTTCACGTGCTATAGAATTAAGCCCAGGTTGACAGCATTGAACAGAGACGGCACAGCCGTTTAAAATGTTTTGACATCAGTAAGAGCAAGAAATTGCTCACATGATCTTCACTTTCCACAAGCTAACATATCTATATTAAAATTCCTCTGTAAAATTACCAGTAAGAAGCAACCAAACCAATCATGTTAATTCCCCAAGAACAGAAGGGCTCACTGAATGAGATATCTGCAGTTATAAGACATATCAAACTGCAAGTTTTCTTTGGCTGAAGTTTCAAGCTCTAATGGGGTACCACAAACTTCTGTTTTCATATTAGATGCTCATCCAAGTCAGGATAATGTTTTAATAATTAACATTAGTAATATGCAACTTGAGTCTTTCAATATCAAAAGTTTATGAACTTAAAAACTAAAATAATTGCTTATTTATATATACACATACACATGCAGCAGCTGAATTTTAGCATAGACAAAGCTATTGTGGCAGAGCGCACCAGTGCCAACATTTCAGTACTATGTTTCCTACATGATGAAGTGACAATATGAGATCACACATTTTCCCAATGAGCTGGCAATCTCTGCTAGTCCACTTGCAGAAAACCAGCTCCACAAAGACTGAAGAGGAGAAAAAACAAACTGTGCTGCTGTTGTGCACTTCCCAGCAAGCAGTTCAAGGGTGGCAGACACCCAGGAAAAGATTAATTTTCCCTTGTCTTGTTTGGGAATGGTGCATGTCAAGGGGAGGAAGGTAACCTGAAGAGATATAAAAACAAAATAATGTAGAATAAAAGCTGTGAGAGAGGGAGAAAAAAATGGAATCCCTATGAATGCCCAAAACTTTGTAACAAACTAATTTTTGTCTACATATAAAATACTATTTATGAAGAAAATGCAATATTTACTAAAAGAGTTAGTTTTTCTCTCAAAGATCCTCAGTGATTTGATCTACAGCATTACAAGGAAACAAACAAGTCTGTTTCTTTGTAAAGGACTCCCCCCTTCAAATACGGGATCTTGGGTTTATGTCACGATACATGACGTAGAGTCATCCAGACTCGAGTCGTCGTTGGCTTGTTCACAGATGTGATTCCCAGTAAAAAAGTAAAATGGTTTTTTTTTAAGTTTATCGTTTTACATACCGACTGCAGCTTTTGACACATTAGACCCCCTGTAACCCCACCTCATTGTCTCAGTTGTATCTTGCTATGTCTTTGATGTGGTGCCTTCCTGGCTAACCTGATTGTTTATCTGCCGAGGTGTGAAAAAAGGCAGTCAGGAGGATTAAATGTAGTCGGTTGCCATTGTAAGTTACACATGCATTGTTCTCTGACTATATATGCTTTGTCGATTTTGTATTTCTTCACTTCACCTGACAAAGGAGCAGTCGCTCCGAAAGCTTGTGATTTCAAATAAAACTGTTGGACTATAACCTGGTGTTGTGCGACTTCTCACCTTCAAATATGAGTAGTAGTTAGTAATATTCCTACCCCTTCAGAAATCTTCCACATACACATATGCCAAAGCAATACTACATTATAAAAAAATGCATGTGGGAAACTATGAAGAAAACCAAAGCACAACAGTAATCTTCTAATGATCATGTCTTCAGACCATTTACTAGCTGCATAGGAAGTGACCCGAGAAAAAAAGGTTGTGGTTACACCTTTAGAAGGTATTCCAGAAAGGCCAAATGACTACTTCTCTTTCTGCGAAACCATAACCTTCTCTTAAAAACAAGAGTCAGCCATCTCATGTTGTACCTCAATTTCATTTTTGCCCTTGGAAATCCTCTCAGATTGCAAACATTTGTAAACTCTACTGAAAAATAATGTTTGGAAGCCTTTTTAAAACACCTTACGTATCATGAAATTGTAACAATTTAAGGCATATGCTATTTATTGACTACAAAAAGCCAAAATAAAATGAATAGGTTTGGTTTTGCTCATGTACCTCAACTTGCTCTGGGATATGATTTTCAAGCTTCCTCTTTAGCATGAGAATGTAGAACATCATAGCCTGCCGTTCTCGTTTCAAGGACAATACGACATCGCATGCTACTCTCAGTTTCTTCTTTTCTGCTTCGAGAGACAGAGCTAGGTTTTGGTTGTTTGCTTGGATACTTTTAACAAAAGAGCGCTCACCTGTTAAATTAAAAAAAATTATTAATAATTGAAAATGGCTGTTAAAAACTGAATATTAAAGTTCTGTAGAAATAAAACTGCACACCTACTTAGTACTTTGGTTTTAACTTTTGAAGTCAAGGTTTGCTTAGCCCTGTTGATTTTGGTCTGATTCTGATTCCGTTTCTCTTTCATTCGTTCCTTGATAGCTTCCAGACTTTCCTGGAAAGAGATCCTTTGACATCTTTCAAAGGCCATCTTCTTTCTTCATCCCTTAATACCGGACAACATAAGAAAATATCAAGATAAAAAGCATTATAGGGATACAAGAAAACATGAAATGAGAAAATCCCACTCCTTGCACTTCTTTTCCTAGAACTAGATCTATCACTGCCTCCTTCCTTGTTGAATTAAAAACATAAAAACCCCTACCCTTCTTTACCATATAAATTATTTTTACCCTAATCTATTTTTGAATGGTGGGGCGGCGAAACAGGAACTACACAAGAGGTCAGAGTCAGAGGAACGGAGACTTCTGTTTCGGGGAGTTTGTAAGGCTGGAGGAGGTTAGTAGGTCTCTTTCAGTATCATCATTAACTACTTCAATACCATTAATTGAGTACACCTGTCA
Source organism: Squalus acanthias (assembly GCA_030390025.1). Classification (NCBI taxonomy): domain Eukaryota; kingdom Metazoa; phylum Chordata; class Chondrichthyes; order Squaliformes; family Squalidae; genus Squalus; species Squalus acanthias. Next base: position 125,519,017 of record CM059428.1, read on the forward strand.
TCTATGTGTAGCACTTTACACTAGTTTGCATTACATTTCATATGCCATTGTTCATCCACTTAAATATGCTGTGAAACTCATTCTGTAATTTCTGAGCAGTCTCTTCCTATTCCACACTGCCTCCTCGTTAGGTATCATCTGCAAATTTGACCACTTTGCTTAGAGTTTCTGAATCCAGGTCATTTATGTAAATTTCAAGCAGTTGTTTCAGCACCGAAACCAGAGGCATCCCACTCAGTACTTACCCTACCCTAAACTCTGACATAACGCCTCTAATGAGTACTCATTTCCGAGCCAGTTTCTTATCCTTTCCCAAGGTTTAGAAAGAAAGACTTGCATTTATACAGTGCCTTTCACGACCACTGGACGTCCCAAAGTGCTTTACAGCCAATGAAGTACTTTTTGAAGTATAGTCACTGTTGCAATGCAGTAGCCAATTTGCACACGGCACGCGCTCACAAACAGCAATGTGATAATGACCAGTAAATCTGTTTTAGTGATGTAGGTTGAGGGATAAATATTGGTCAGGACACTGGGGATAACTCCCCTGCTCTTCTTCGAAATAGTGCCATAGGATCTTTTACGTCCACCTGAGAGCAGACGGGGCCTCGGTTTAACGTCTCATCCGAAAGACGGCATCTCTGACAGTGCAGCACTCCCTCAGTACTGTGCTGGAGTGTCAGCCTAGACTTTTGTGCTCCAGTCTCTGGAGTGGGACTTGAACCCACAAACTTTGGACTCAGAGGCAAGGGTGCTACCCACTGAGCCACAGCTGACACTAGGCTAATTCAGAGGAAAAAAGGATTCCAAGAAATTCCTCTCCAACCTCCAAGGACAATCATAAACAAGTTCCAGGAGATAACAAGGTACATCACCCACATTTTCTATGTAGCGATATCAGCAACCTCCAGGAATGCACGGAGCTCCCTTTTGAAGGTCTGCAGCGAATCCACACTCACTGAATCAGCCAGCAACTTATTGCGAACGATTATGACCCTCTGCGAAAAGAAAAACCTCCTGACACTGGTATACCCTGAAGCCCCACAGCAGTTTTACCCTGAAACCCCACAGCTTTGAGTTCATTAACAGTTTTTCTTCTGGGACTTTTTTTTTTAAGTCTTTTGGAAGTTAAAGGTAAACCATATCATAGGGATTACCATAATCCACTTGGGAGATAGGACGGCCAAAGAAGCAGCTCACCGGAGGGAGGGCTCGCATCCTAGTCCTGCTGCAGAGAGCACATAGTATAGACGACGGATGGCTATACATCAGGAACTTCTAGGTGCACTGGGTTGCTTGTCAGTGGACCTCTGCACAATGGCAGAGTGAATAGAGAAGACCAACTCCAAATTGTATGGGGTCTACGTGCAGGCCATCAGAACATTGCAGTCAACCATGAGGCAAGTGGTCACCTCCGTGAACACTGCAGGGAAGCCCACAACGATGGAGCCTCTGGTGCAAGCAATGACAGCTTTGCTGGGAGCTCAGACTGCAGCCATCTCCTCTGGCTTTCAAGCAATGAGAGATTATGGAAAGTGGCTTCGAGAGTCTCGCATTACACCTACCAACTCTGACTCTGGATTCTCCCAGTTTAAATTAAATTGATTGAAGTCTCATCAAAATAAACTTTCCTGTTCTCACATAACCTTCCTATTGGCTGGGGTTGTTTTCTTTGGAAATTATGAACGGCCTAGATTTAAAGTAATTGGTTGAAGGATTAGAGGGGAGTTGAGGAGATCATTTTTCACCCAGAGGGTGGTGGGGGTCTGGAACTCACTGCCTGAAAGGGTGGTAGAGGCAGAAACTCTCATCACATTTAAAAAGTACTTGGATATGGTTACAGCACTTCAAGTGCATATCCAAGTACTTTTTAAATAGAAAGTGGGATTAGGCTGGATAGCTCTTTTTCAGCTGGCACAGGCACGATGGGCCGAATGGCCTCCTTTGGAGCCGTAAATTTCTATGATTCTATTGTTTCATAAAGCAAACAGTAGCTTGATTTTTTTTTTAGCATTAGAGATGTCTAACCTGAATAGTTCATTCTGTTGCTTTCTACCTCCCAGATCAACTTCTTTTGCCTCCAGGTGTCCCATGACATATCGAGATACACCAATTCGGTTTTGTTTACTTTATCTTTTCTAAATACTGTATACTCCTGAATGTTATATTCATTTCCATCCTCTGGATCTAGCCACATTTGATATTCCCACTATCCTAGTTCCCTACCTCTGCAACAGCCACTGTATGAAAATGACTGACAGAAAAAGACCAGCTAGTCTATCAAGCCTGTCCCATTCAATCATGCCCCTCAATGCTCCATATCCACCAGCTGCCCTGTAATCCCCTGGCAGAAGTAAAGGAAAAACAAATGAAAGAATCTTAGGCTAACTCAGAGAAAAAAAAGGATTCCAGGAAATTCTACTCCAGCCTCCAAGGACAATCATAAACGGGTTCCAGGAGATAACAAGGTACATCACCCACATCCCACCTACTTCTTCTATGCAGCGATATCGGCATCCTCCAGGAATGCACTGAGCTTTCTTCTAAAGGTCTGCAGCGAATCCGCACTGACTGAATCAGCCAGCAACTTATTGCGAAGGGTTATGACCCTCTGCGAAAAGAAAAACCTCCTGACATCTAACCGAGTTATATCCTTATGTAACTTATACATAGGCTCATTTGTTCTCCCTAACTTAATTCAAATAATCTATCAACAGGGACACAATCCAGTCTCCTCTTCATTTTAAAAACCGATCAAATTACCCTAAAGTCTATACTTTTTTTTTAAAGAGTAAGGGTCAATGTTCCCCCTAATTTTTTTGGGTACGTGGTCCCTTCAAAGTTTTGTGCATGCGCAAAATTTCACATTTGAAAAACCTGTCCCGGGCTGCATGGGACCGGCAGACAGCTGCGCAGCTTAGAGGGAACGTTGATAAGGAACCCGCTCAACAGATTTTAATACTTGGCATTAGCCCTAAACATGTGTACAACACTATATTTATCTACATTAAACGTCGTCTGTCTCTCATTTCTCTTTTAAACAACAGTGAAATAGTATATATTAACTTGTTTAGAAGGTTAATGTGCCAAATTCACACCGATATTGTTTCACAGCAAATCTGCACTATAGTTAAGGCTAATTAAAAAGCTTTATTACTGATTTCCACCACAAATTTGAGGGGTTTGGGTAGTGGATTAGTTAAAAAAATCTTTTCCAATTTGCCATCAAAAATCTGTTAGTTTCCTACCTAAAATGGGGTTGAGTAATGCATGTGCATCACATCCATGACATCAGGACATGCACTTTGTGCTACAGATGCAGATCTGACATCATAAATATAATGGGCCCTATTTTTTGCATAAAAGAAACAATCTACTGCAGTCTATGCCTATTGTGTTGTTGCAGTGGTAATCTCGGAATGCCCCTTTGCTTCCCATCAAACTCTGATGCAAAAAATATTTTTGTACAGGTCAGCTACACTTGGAGAAAGAAATCATAAGTAAACGTACACTGTCTGTCTGATGCATATTCTCTATTATGACTGCCAGCTTTTATTTTTAAACCTCTATCCTTCAACTGTATTGTTGGAGATTTTAGATACAAGGATAAATACATAATAAAATCACATCTATCTCATTTTTAATTAGAATAAAAAAGGTCATTAGGCCCATGAAAGTAGTGTCCATGAAATGTGTAAATAACTGGATTGTCATTAAGCTTAGCATGGCCTTTTTTTTAATTAAGTCTTTGCTTTTTTCTGAGTGATCTTTAAAATAAAATCTAATTGTTATTTGAATTTACCCAGGTTTTTGCAATCCAACTTTTCCCTTTGATTTTCTCATGGTTTGGATGCAAAAAAAATGAAAAACCACTCGAAAAATGTAAGATTTTAATTGGCAATAAAAACTGACTTTAAATGAGCCTTCAAATATAAAGCAATCAAACTACATTCTGATTCAGCTGGTTTCTCCCCAGTGAGGTTACCAAAGTATGTATACTAATGCAGCAGTAGTGTTGATCAGGCCCAGTATAAAAACTGCAGCCAGCAGAATACTCAAGAAACCAACAAGCTTTATGACCAGGTAAATTATTTTACAATGGCCGAAAATGTCTGTTTCATATTCATGTGTCTGAGATTTTTGGGGGATCATTTTCTGCTAATTTATATTTTGGGCCATTACTGATGAATGTCAAATTCCATCGTTACTACATGGGATTTGCATCGGTGTTTTGAGAAATTAAATTCCAACATTAAATCAATCAGCTGTTTTTAAAAAACCATTTTATGGCTTTACAGACAATATATTTACAGGAAACTTTTGTTTATCCGGCACCCAAATATCCGGAATTCTCGCTTAACCGGCAAAAATCATCCTCCGAAAACTCCTCTCAAATAACCGGCAATGTTGCCGAGTCGCAGTCGAGTCTCCGCGAACGCCGAGTACTCCGAAAACTCCTCTCAAATAACCGGCAATGTTGCCGATCCCGAGTCCGAGTCCGCGAACGCCGATTTAGTCAGTAGGGGTAGTTTTCAAAAGTGCCACTACTCGGCCTCCTGGCGCTGTCGGAAGTATACTGCACATTTCTTGATTTATTTATTTTTCTTTGTTAAAAATAGCCTCGGTAGATATAACTCTCCGTTATCCGGTACTTTCGATAAACCGGCACCACGCCGGTCCCGTCGGTGCCGGTTAATAAAGAGTTTCCTGTATGTAGCGTTGTATGCCAAAGCTTTGTTATGTCAATTTTATCCCACAAATAGCACATTAGACAAATAACCAATTAATCTGTTTTGGTAGTGTTAGTTGAAGAAGGAATGTTGGCTAACTTCCTGCTCCTCTTCAAACAGTGCATGTGATCCTTACATCCATTTGAACCATCAGGATTAGGAACCATCAAATGGGGCTTCTTCTGTTTAACATCATATTTGAAGCATGGCATCTCCAATAATCCAAAAAGAAAATACTGCAGATGCTGGAAATCTGAAATAAAAAACAGAAAATGCTGGAGAAACTCAGCAGGTCAGGCAGCATCTGTGAAGAGAGAAACAGAGTTAATGTTTCAGGTCGATGACCTTTCGTCAGAACTGGAAAAAAGCAGGAAATGGAACAGATTTTTAAGCAAGTGTAGAGGCTGGGAAAGGGGGGAGGGGATGAAAGAACAAAAGGGAAGGTCTGTGATAGGATAGAAGGCGGAAGAGGTTAAGAGACATTAAGAGATATTCAAGGCAAAAGGAGATGGTAATGGGACAGGTTAAGAAACAAAGGATGGCTCTAGATGAAGTGTAAATTGCGCTGGCAGAATGAAAGACAGCTTTCATTCCCCATGTGGGGGGAGAAGAAAAAAAGGCAGACAAAGAGTGTGGATAAAATATATATATATATGATAGGGGCCGAGGTTATGATCTGAAATTGTTGAACTCTATGTTGAGTCCAGAAGGTTGTAAAGTGCCTTATCGAAAGATGAGGTGCTGTTCCTCGAGCTTACACTGAGCTTCCGTGGAACAATGCAAGAGGCCGAGGCAGACGGTGAGGTCAGAGTGGGAGTGGAGTGGAGAATTAAAGTGACAGGCGACCGGAAGCTCGAGGTCCCCCTTGCAGACTGAATGGAGGTGTTCCGCAAAGCGGTCACCCAATCTGCGTTTGGTCTCCCCAATGTAGAGGAGACCACATCGTGAGCAGCGAATACAGTATACCAAATTGCAAGAAGTACAAGTAAATCGCTGTTTCACCTGGAAGGGATGTTTGGGGCCCTGGACAGTGGGAAGGTATAAGGGCATGTGTTGCATCTCCTGCGCTTGCATGGGAAGGTGCCGGGCGAAGGGGAAGGGGGTGATAGAGGAGTGGACTAGGGTGTCGCAGAGGGAGTGGTCCCTACAGAATGTTGAGAGGGGAGGCGAGGGGAAGATGCGTTGGGTGGTGGGATCACGCTGGAGGTGGCAGAAATGGTGGAGGATGATCCGTTGAATGTGGAGGCTGGTGGGGTGAAAGGTGAGGACAAGGGGAACTCTGTCGTGGTTCCGGAAGGGAGGGGCAGGGGCGAGGGCAGAAGTGCAGGAGATAGAACGGACAGGGTCAAGGGCCATGTCAACCACTGTAGAGGGGAATCCTTGGTTGAGGAAAAAGGAAGACATGTCAGAAGCACTTTTTTTCTTCTCCCCCACATGGCAGCTGTCTTTCATTCTGCCAGCACAATTTACACTTCATCTAGAGCCATCTTTTGTTTCTTAACCTGTCCCATTACCATCTCCTTTTGCCTTGAATATCTCTTAATGTCTCTTAACCTCTTCCACCTTCTATCCTATCACAGACCTTCCCTTTTGTTTCTTTCATCCGCTCCCCCCTTTCCCAGCCTCTACACTTGCTTAAAAATCTGTTCCATTTCCTGCTTTTTTCCAGTTCTGACGAAAGGTCATCGACCTGAAACGTTAACTGTTTCTCTCTTCACAGATGCTGCCTGACCTGCTGAGTTTCTCCAGCATTTTCTGTTTTTTATTTCCAATAATCCAGTTCCTTTGTTAAGAAAAAAAAAACATGTATTTATATAGCAGCTTATGTGCTCTGGACATCCCCAAACACTTCACAGCCAATGGATTACTTTTGAAGTAGAGTCACTATTGTCACATAGCTGCCTCAGTACTACACTGCATTTTCACCCTACATTATGGCCCTGATTTTGTGATTAGTGGCGAAGGAACGACGCTTGCTGTTCACTACGCGACAGCTGCCCAGAGTTTTTGTGGGCTTCTGAGCCATCATCGGGCGTCTGATTCGGCGCAGTGCCCTTACAGAGGATCGGTGGCATCTGTAAGCAGGACAAGAACAGCGAGGCTCTTCAACCAATCAGATTGAAGAATCATCACTGAGAGACACAGTCTAAAGCAGAAAGTATAAAGCAGGAATTATGAATTAGTTTTAAATAACATACAGAAAGTGAAATAAAGATTGGGAAAGAAAGATGGGATTAAGAGAGAGAGATAAAAGAGAGACAGAAAAAGTAAAAAAAAAATTGTATTTGTTTTAAAATCTTCAACACTAATGAAATTCTGAAGGAATGAGACTCCACACTTAATTTTCAGGGCCAGAACTGTTATTTGGCAGCAATTATCACACCGTTAAAAATTCACTTACTCCTGAAGGAGCGGGGCATCTCTTGACAGCAACTTCCGGATTTCCGCGTTTATATGCGCATGTGTGGACGCCGGACGTTGCTGTCCAATTTACTCCATAATAACGGTGAGTGCGGTTATCCTTACCCTCATGATCAACGCAAAATTCGGGCCTACATATTCATGTTGAAGTGGGGCGAGAACCCATAACCCTTCTGACTTAGAAGCAGAAATGAAACCAACTGAGCAGAGCTCACTATTTATTCATCATAGAAGGTGGCGATTTCAGCCATCAGGCCTGTGCTGACTCTTTGTTAGAGCAATATAAAACGAATCTGCATACATAGGGTCAACATCCGCATGTACACTAATGATACGTAGTTATACCTCTCCAACACCTTCCTTGGTCCCTCGGCTGCAAGACTGCTTGTCCAATATCCACTTCAACATCAGGAAGACCAAAGCCAGTGTCTTCAGTACTCACTATAAACTCTGCTACCTTGTCACTGATTCCTCCCCTTCCCTGGCCACCGTCTCAGGCTCAACCAGACTGTTTTTAATCTTGGCGTCCTGCTTAATCCTGAACTTAGTTTCAGACCTCACATCCTCACCACCACAAATACTACTTACTTTCACCTCCACAACATTGCCTACTTCCACCTACCTCTGAAGCTCACATATGCTTTTGTCACCTTCAGACTTAACTACTCTAACATTATCCTTGCTGGCCTTCCTTCCTCCACCCTCTATAAACTCCAACTTGTGCAAAACTCTGCCACATGTAACCTACCCTGCACTAAGTTCCACAACCCATTATCCCTTTCCTCAGCTCCTCTCCTCCTTTGGGGAGTCAGGAGGGGAGATACTCGCCGCAGAATACCTAGCCTCTGACCTGCTCTTGTTGCTCCAGTATTTATGTGGCTGGTCCAGTTAAGTTTCTGGTCAATGGTGACCTCCCAGGATGTTGTTGGTGGGGGATTCGGTGATGGTAATACCGTTGAACGTCAAGGGGCAGTGTTTAGACTCACTTGTTGGAGGTAGTCATTGCCTGGCACTTCTGTGGCGCGAATGTTACCTGCCACTTATCAGCCCAAGCCTGAACGTCGTCCAGGTCTTGTTGCATGCAGGCATGGACTGCTTCATTATCTGAGGAATTGTGAATGGCGCTGAACACTGTGCAGTCATCAGTGAACATCCCCATTTTTTACCTTATGTTGGAGGGAAGATCATTGATGAAGCAGCTGAAGATGGTTGGGCCTTCCAGGGCACTGCCCTGAGAAACTTCTGCAGCGATGTCCTGGGGATGTGATGTTTGACCTTCAACCACCACAACCATCTTCCTTTGTGCTAGGTATGACTCCAGCCAGTGGAGAGTTTTCCCCCCCCAATTCCCATTGACTTCAGTTTTACTCGGGCTCCTTGATGCCACACTCGGTCAAATGCTGCCTTGATGTCAAGGGCAGTCACTCTCACCTCACCTCTGGAATTCAGCTCCTTTTTCCATGTTTGGACCAAGGCTGTAATGAGGTCAGGAGCCGAGTGGTCTTGGCAGAACCCGAACTGGGCATCAGTGAGCGGGTTATTGGTGAGTAAATGCCGATTGATAGCACTGTCGATGACACCTTCCATCACTTTGCTGATGATTGAGAGTAGACTGATGGGGCGGTAATTGGCCGGATTGAATTTGTCCTGCTTTTTGTGGACGGGACATACCTGGGCAGTTTTCCACATTGTCGGATAGATGCCGGTGTTGTAGCTGTACTGGAACAGCTTGGCTAGAGGCGCGGCTAGTTCTGGAGCACAAGTCTTCAGCACGATAGCCAGGATGTTGTCAGGGCCCAGAGCCTTTGCTGTATCCAGTGCGCTCAGCCCTTTCTTGATATCACGTGGAGTGAATCGAATTGGCTGAAGACTGGCTTCTGTGATGGTGGGGACCTCAGGAGGAGGCCGATATGGATCATCCACTTGGCACTTCTGACTGAAGATGGTTGCAAACGCTTCAGCCTTGCCTTTTGCACTCACGTGCTGGGCTCCACCATCATTGAAGATGGGGATATTCATGGAGCCTCCTCCTCCCGTTAGTTGTTTAATGGTCCACCACCATTCACGACTGGATGTGGCAGGACTGCAGAGCTTTGATCTGATCCATTGATTGTGGGTTTGCTTAGCCCTGTTTATAGCATGCTGCTCCCGCTTTTTAGCATGCATGTAGTCCTGTGTTGCAGCTTCCCCAGGTTGGCACCTCATTCTTAGGTACGCCTGGTGCTGCTCCTGGCATGCTCTTCTACACTCCTTATTGAACCAGGGTTGGTCCCCTGGCTTGATAGTAATGGTAGAGTGAGGGATATGCCAGGCCATGAGGTTACAGATTGTGGTGGAATACAATTTTGCTGCTGCTGATGGCCCACAGCGCCTCATGGATGCCCAGTTTTGAGCTGCTAGATCTGTTCTGAATCTATCCCATTTAGCATGGTGGTAGTGCCACACAACACGATGGATGGAGTGTGTTCTCAGTGTGAAGACAGGACTTCATCTCCACAATGACTGTGCGGTGGTCACTGAAAAGAAAAAGACTTGCATTTATACAGCGCCTTTCATGACCACTGGACGTCTCAAAGCGCTTTACAGCCAATGAAGTCACGGACAGATGCATCTGCGACAGGTAGATTGGTGAGGACGAGGTCAAGTAGGTTTTTCCCTCGTGTTGGTTCTCTCACCACCTGTCGCAGGCCCAGACTGACAGCTATGTCCTTCAGGACTCGGCCAGCTGTGGTGCTACCGAGCCACTCTTGGTGATGGACATTGAAGTCCCCCACCCAGAGTACAAATTTGATAGAGTTTGACCAACATGATTGAGTTCTTTGACAAAGTAGCAGAGAGGGTGGATGAGGGTAGTGCGGTTGGCGTGTATATGGACTTTTAAAAGGCATTTGATAAAGTACCACAAAATTGATAACAATGGATACGAAATTGGCTAAAGGACAGAAAGCAGAGAGTAGTGGTGAACGGTTATTTTTCAGACTGGAGGGAAGTGTGCAGTGGTCACCCCCAGGGGTCAGTGTTGGGACCAAAGTTCCCTTTAAGCTATGATGCGGAGATGCCGGTGTTGGACTGGGGTGGACAAAAATGAGAAGTCGCACAACACCAGGTTATAGTCCAACCGTTTTATTTGAAATCACGAGCTTTCGGAGCGCTGCTCCTTCGTCAGGTAAAGTGAAGGAATACAAATCAGCAAAGCATATATAGACAGAGAACAATGTGTAGCGTACAGTGTCAGACGACTACAGTAAATCTTACTGACTGCCCTCCATCACACCTCGGCAGAGATACAATCAAGGAAGGCATTACATCAAAGACACAGCAAAATACAGCTAAGCTGCACAGCTCTCTGCCAGTCCTGCGCAGCCCGGGACTGACTTCTTCAATGTTAAATTTCACACGTGCGCAAAACTGTGAATAGGCTGCACAACCCCTTAAAGGGGCCGTGCACCCAAAAAAAATTAGGGGGAACATTGGTTGGGACCACTGCTCTTATTGGTATATTAATGACCTGGGCTTCTCAGACGCCGTAATTGTGACCATCTTCAAGAAAGGTGACAAGTCCGATTGCGGTAATGACAGAGGAGTTTCCCTGCTGTCTGCCACAGGGAAAGTCATCACAAGAATCCTCCTCAATCGCCTTCTCCCACTGGCTGAAGAGCTCCTCCCAGAGTCGCAATGCGGATTCCGCCCACTAAGGGGCACAATGGACATGATCTTCACCGCACATCAATTACAAGAGAAATGCAGGGAACAGCACCAACCGCTGTACATGGCGTTCTTTGACCTCACAAAGGCCTTTGACACCGTCAACCGTGAGGGATTATGGTGTGTCCTCCTCAAATTCGGCTGCCCTCAAAAGTTTGTCACCATCCTCCGCCTGCTTTACGGCGACATGCAAGCCGTGATCCTGACCAACGGTTCCACCACAGCCCAATTCATGTACGGACCGGGGTCAAGCAAGGCTGTGTCATCGCACCAACGCTCTTCTCGATCTTCCTTGCGGCAATGCTCCACCTCACCCTCAGTAAGCTCCCTGCTGGAGTGGAGCTAATTTACAGAACAAACGGGATACTGTTCAACCTCCAGTCCAGATTCAAGGTCGCCCCTTCCTCTGTCGTCGAATTACAGTATGCAGACGACGCTTGCGTCTGCGCACACTCGGAGGTCGAACTCCAAACCATCGTTAACACCTTCACCGAAGCGTACGAGAGCATGGACCTTACACTAAACATCCGTAAGACAAAGGTCCTCTACAAACCTGCCCCCGCCACACAGTACTGCCCCCCGATTATCAAAATCCATGACAAGGCCTTGGACAACGTGGACCACTTTCCATACCTCGGGAGCCTACTGTCAACAAGGGCAGACGTCGATGACGAAGCCCAACACCGCCTTCAGTGTGCCAGTGCAGCCTTCGGTCGCCTGAGGAAGAGAGTGTTAAGACCAGGACCTCAAACCCGGCACCAAGCTCATGGTCTACAGGAGCAGTAGTGATACCTGTCCTCCTGTATGCCTCAGAGACATGGACCATGTACAGCAGGCACCTCAAAGCACTGGAGAGGTACCACCAACGCTGCCTCCGCAAGATCCATGCCAATCCATTGGCAGGATAGGCGCACCAACGTCAGTGTTCTTGCTCAGGCCAACATCCTCAGCATCAAAGCTTTGACCACGCTCGCTCAGCTCCGATGGATGGGTCACATCGTCCGCATGCCCGAAACGAGACTCCCAAAACAAGCGCTCTACTCGGAGCTCCGACACGACAAGAGAGCCCCAGGTGGGCAGAGGAAACGCTTCAAGGACACCCTCAAAGCTTCCTTGAAAAAGTGCAACATCCCCACCGACACCTGGGAATCCCTGGCCCAAGACCGTACAAAGTGGAAGAGAAGCATCCGGGAAGGCACCGAATACCTCGAGTCTCTTCGCCGGGAGCAAGCAGAAGCCAAGCGCAAACAGCGGAAGGGGCGCACGTCAACCCAAGCACCCCACCCACCCACCCACCCCTAAAACCACCGTCTGCCCCACCTGTGACAGAGACTGTAGGTCCCGCATTGGACTCATCAGTCACCCGAGAACTCATTTTTAATGTGGAAGCAAGTCATCTTCAGTTCCGAGGGACTGCCCAAGAAGAAGGATTAATGATTTGGACTTGGGTATACAAGGCATAATTTCAAAGCTTGCAGATGACACGAAACTCAAATGTAGTAAACAGTGAGGAGAATAGTAACAGACTTCAGGAGGACATAAGCAGACTGGTGAAATGGGCAGACACATGGCAGATGAAATTTAACGCAGAGAAGTGTGAAGTGATTCATTTTGGTAGGAAGAATGAGGAGAGGCAATATAAACTAAATGGTACAATTTTAAAGGGGGTGCAGAAACAGAGAAACCTGGGGGTGTACGTACACTAGTCTTTGAAGGTAGCAGGACAAGTTGAGAAGGCTGTTAAAAGGGCATGCAAGATCCTTGGTTTTATAAATAGATGTGAGAAGTCACACAACACCAGGTTATAGTCCAACAGCTTTATTTGAAATCACAAGCTTTCGGAGCACTGCTCCTTCGTCAGGTGAAGCTGACGAAGGAGCAGTGCTCCGAAAGCTTGTGATTTCAAATAAAGCTGTTGGACTATAACCTGGTGTTGTGCGACTTCTCACATTTGTCCACCCCAGTCCAACACCGGCATCTCCACATCATTTATAAATAGAGGCATAGCGTACAAAAGCAAGGAAGTTATGCTAAACTTTTCTAAAACACTGATTAGGCCCCAACTGGAATATTGTATCCAATTCTGGGCACCACACTTTAGGAGATGTGCCAAGACCTTCGAGAGGGTGCAGAAGAGATTTACTAGAATGGTACCCGGGATGAAATACTTCACTAAGTGAAAAAACTAGAGAAACTGGGATTGTTCTCCTTACAGCAGAGAAGGTCAAGGTGTTCAAAATCTTGAAGGGCTTTAATAGAGTTAATAACGATAAATTAGGTTAGAAACCAGGACACAGATTTAAAGGTAATTGGCAAAAGAACCAGAGGCGACATGAGGGAAAAATAAATTATGCAGCAAGTTATGATGATCTGGAATGCACTACCTGAAAGGGTGGTGGAAGCAGATTCAATAATAACTTTCAAAAGGGAAATGGATAAATACTTGAAAAGGAAAAAAAAGTGCTGGGCTATGGTGAAAAAGTAGGGAGTAGGACTAATTGGATAGCTCTTTCAAAAAGCCAGCACAGACACAATGGGCCGAATGGCCTCCTTCTGTGTCTGGGTCTATTGTCCGGAATTCCCTCAAACGTTTCCAACCATTTACCTTCCCCCTCTTTTTTAAAAACCTCCTCAAATCTCATCTCTTCAACAAAGCCTCATCCTCGACTAACCTCCCCTTTCCTGGTTCAGCATCTGGTTTTCTTACATCTCAGTGAAGCAACTTGGGGATGTTATTTACATTAAGGGCACTTTGCGATTCCGCTCTCCTGTACCATTCCCCGCTTCAAATGCTTATTCACTTTTCCCTGAAAATATGCAATGGTCATTGGCTCAGCTGTTCCCTGTGGCAAAGCATTCCATGCTCCAGGTCAATAAATTTCTCCTGACCTCTCCTCACTCTTAGTAACAATTTTAAATTGCTGACTCACTAGAGGAAATACTCTTTCAAAATTCTCTATTAAATCTCCTTAGTTTACTGCAGCAGAAACAGTCCACTATCCAGTTTCCCTACAGCAATGACTACACTTCAAAAATGCTCCGCCGGCTGTGAAACGCTCTGGGACCTTCAGAGATCCTGAGAGGCGCTAATATAAATGCAAGTTCCTTCTTTGTTTTATCTCATACTGTTTCTCATTCTTAGTGTCATTTAGTTTCCTGACGAAGGGGCAGCAGCTCCAAAAGCTCGTAATTTTAAATAAAACTGTTGGACTATAACCTGGTGTTGTGAGACTTCTCATTTTTGTCCACCCCAGTCCCACACCGGCATCTCCGCATCATTTAGTTTCAGCAGCGCAGAAGAGTACAGGACCCAAAAGTCTGCAGCCCACCTGGGTCCTAAAGAACATAGGGTCTTGCCCGAGAGATAGAAAGAGAGACAGAACCCTCAGCTCTTCTGTAAATGGGCCTGTCAACATCACAACATAAGAAATAGGAGCAGGAGTTGGCCATTCGCCCGTCGAGCCTGCGTTGCCATTCAGTCAGACCATGGCTGATCATCTACCTCAACTTCGCCTTCCCACCCTATCCCCATCTCCCTTGAGTCCCTTAGTAACTAAAGCTCTATCGATCTCTGTCTTGAATATACTCACGATTCAGCATCCACAGCCCTCGGGTGGAGAATTCCAAAGATTCACAACCCTCTGAGTGAAGAAATTCCTCCTCATTTCAGTCTTAAATGGCAGACCCCTTATCCTGAGACTATGACCCCCCCCCTGCCCCCCGCCCGCGTTCTGGACTCTCCAGCCAGGGGAAACAACCTCTCAGCAGCTACCCTGTCAATGCCCCTCAGAATCTTGCATGTTTCAATGAGATTACCTCATTCTTCTAAACTCGAGAGTTATAGGCCCGATCTACTCAATCCCTCCTCATAATTCAATCCCCAGAGATCGGCACAGGAGTGCGCCATTCCGGGCCGGTCAGCTGCCTGGCGCGTGCGCGCGCACACACACACAGGGTGATCGGTCGGTCTGGGGCCTGTGCGATTCAGCGGCACAGTCACACCGCCGCTGTTGTTTGTGAAGTCGTCGTAGCTGTGGCAGCAGCGTAGAGCAGGCCACGCCAAAGCGCACTCGCTCCTGGTATGTGAGAGAGAAAGAGACAGACAGCATTTCACAGCCGCCAGCACGGCGGGTATCGCCCATTTCCGATCCTACCTGCTCCTGGTTCGCGTCGCACTCTCGCTCACAGCCGCCTCGAGCTCTGCTCAATTGCCAGATTCCAAACAAGCGATTCAAACTCCGCCACCGCCAAAGCTGATTGGCTGCCTGTGAATCGAGCACGTGACCACCAACCGGCGGCGTGCGTGACGTCATGCAGCGCAGCAGCCAGAACAGGTTCAGTCTCGGCGCAACTCGTTCAATGGGCGAGCTCCGGCAGGCAGAGAACTAACTCTCTGCTGTGATATTGCACCTGAGGACTCAATGGACACGGCAGTATTCAGGTCAAGCAGAGTTGGAGGGAGATAATTGAATCAATGTAGGGAGGGAGCAGAGGCAGACCATTCGTCCTTCCAGATGGATCTTAAGATCCCTCATTGTAATTTCCAATAGTTTCTTAAATGATTCCAGGGTTTTTGCCTCTGCGACTCTATCTGGAAGTTTATTCTGCATATTGAAGGATTTGTTGGCATCAATCCTAAAATTATCTTTTACTAGTTTGAACCTGTAGATCCCCTCCTTCTACTCCCACAGTTTAAACTAAATATGCTGTACCCTGTACAATTGCATACACCTTTATAACATCACCTTAGATGCCTCCTTTCCAAATTGAAAAGCCCGAGCCTATCCTCATAATGCAAACCTCCCACACTGGGAATCAGCCTTCTGTCTCTTCTCTGCATTGTCTCCAGTACCAGAACTGGATGCAGTATTCAAGGTGCAGTCTGACTAGAGTATTATACAGTTTGATAAATACCTCTACAATAGCAAAATACTGCGGATGCTGGAAAACTGAAATAACAACAGAAAACGCTGGAAAAACTCAGCAGGCCAGGCAACATCCGTGGAGAGAGAAACAGAGTTAACGTTTCAGGTCGAAGACCCTTCGTCAGAACTGAGAAAAAAGCAGGAAATGAAACCGATAAAAAAGCAAGTGGGAGGCTGGGGGGAGGAGTAAAAGAACAAAGGGGGGGGTCTGTGATAAGTAGAGACAGTAAGAGATGCTCAAGGCAAGACGAGATGGTAATAGGATAGGTTAAGAAACAAAAGATGGCTCAGAAGTGTGAAATGCTGGCAATGAAAGACAGCTGCTGTGGGGGAGAGAGGGGGAAAAAAAGAGGGAAAAGGCACAAACCAAAAGATGGATAAAATATATATATATATGGTGGGGGCTGAGGTTATGATCTGAAATTGTTGAACTTGATATTGAGTCCGAAAGGCTGTAAAGTGCCTAATCAGAAGATGAGGTGCTGTTCCTCGAGCTTACGCTGAGCTTCCATGGAACAATGCAAGAGGCTGAGGACAGTGAGGTCTGAGTGGGCGTGGAGCGGTGAATTAAAATGACAAGCGACCAGAAGCTCGGGGTCACCCTTACGGACTGAACGGAGGTGTTCTGCAAAGCGGTCACCCAATCTGCGTTTGGTCTCCCCAATGTAGAGGAGACCACATCGTGAGCAGCGAATACAGTATACTAGATTGCAAGAAGTACAAGTAAATCGCTGTTTCACCTGGAAGGGGTGTTTTGGGGCCCTGCAGAGTGGGAAGGGGGGATGTATAAGGGCAGGTGTTGCAGCTCCTGCGCTTGCACGGGAAGGTGCCGGGCGAGGGGGAAGGGGTGCTGGAGGTGATAGAGGAGTGGACTAGGGTGTCTCGGAGGGAGCGGTCCCTACGGAATGCTGAAAGGGGAGGTGAGGGGAAGATATGTTTGGTGGTGGGATCACGTTGGAGGTGGCGAAAATGGCGGAGGACGATCCGTTGAATGTGGAGGCTGGTGGGGTGAAAGGTGAGGACAAGGGGAACTCTATCGTGGTTCCGGGAGGGAGGGAGGGAGGGGCCGGGGTGAGGGCAGAAGTGCGGGAGATAGAACGGACACGGTCGAGGGCCGTGTCGACCACGGTAGAGGGGAATCCTCGGTTGAGGAAAAAGGAAGACATGTCGGAAGCACTGGTATGGAAGGTGGCATCATCGGAGCAGATGCGGCGGAGACGGAGAAACTGGGAGAAGGGAATAGAGTCCTTACAGGAGGCGGGGTGGGAGGAAGTGTAGTCCAGGTAGCTGTGGGAGTCAGTGGGCTTGTAGTGAATGTTGGTCAATAACCTATCCCCAGATAAATATCTCCTCTGACTTGTATTCTATAGTTTGGCTATGTAGTTGGCTTTGCCTTGTTTGTACATATTTATTGTTGAGACTACAAAGACTCCCAGGTCTTTTCAGTGTAATTCTTAGCTATTTAAACATCATTCATGGAGTATGCATGTCACCTATTTTTCCTTTCTATGTGTAGCACTTTACATGTGTGCACATTTGATCTGCCATTGTATATTTTGTACAACTCATTCTGTAATTTTAAACCAGCCTCCCCTCATTCCACTCCCCTTCCTACTTTGGCATAAACTACAAATTTGAATATTTTGCAAGGTACACACATCATAGGGCTTACCACAGTCCACTTGGGTTGTCACATCCTCCGAGAAGTAGAAATGGTTGGTCAGGCAGGATCTTCCAATTCTGAATCCATGCTGACTTGTTAACTAGGTTATTGGTGTATAGATGATTCTCCTGAAGTTTACTCCTGAATGGAAGTAAGACTACTGAATCTATCATTGCCTGTGACTGTTTTGTCAAACTTTTTAACTTTGGGCACCACCCTAACCTGTTTCCAATCTACCAGTACCTGCCCAGTGATTAGACTTGTGATGTTTTTGTTTGGAGAGGGTATGTTGCTTATGTTTTCCCTATTGAATACTTGGATTAAGTAGTAATTCAGAATATCTACTATTTTGTGCTCATCTTCACTTTCAAACTCATTTGCATCTTTTATGGTTTTCACCTCTTCTCTGACTGCCCTTTTACTGTTGTAGCACTGATTTTTTTTTTTACTGTTATGCTTGCTCTCTGCTGCTATACCATTTTCCAGGTGTGTCTCTGCACCTCTGATCACCTTTTTAACATGTTTCTGTATTTCTTATGTTCATCCCAGTGAGCCTCTTTTGCCTGCTTCATGCAGGTTTTTGGACAAGTCATTTCCCCTCCTTATCTCACTTTTAATTTAAAATAAAAACAGAAAATGCTGGAAATACTCAGCAGGTCCGGCAGCATCTGTGAAGAGAGAAACAGAGTTAACGTTTCAGGTCGATGACCTTTCGTCATTTTAATTTGTTAATCCATTTAGGGTCACATTTGGTTAGTTGGAGCTTGTTGGTTTTGAGAAGGTATTTATCCTGCTTGCTCAGCACAATACCTTTAAAGTTGTTTCATTTTTCTTGTACTGAAGTGCAGTTGAATAGCCTTTCCCAATTTATTTATTTTAGTCGTTCCCTCATTTCATTGAATTTAGCCCTTTTAAAGTTATGGCTCCTGGCCGTAAATATTTTTGACTCGCCGATCAGGTTAAACATTATGGGCCAGATTTTGTTGTAAAAATAATGGTGACTCTAACAGTGCTCATGGTTATTTATGTGCAAATTGGACAGAAACTTCGGGCAACCACGCATGCGCAGTTAAACACGGAAATAGGAAGTTGCTGTCCGAGATGCTCTACTCCTCTAAAAGCTGCGCAGAAATGGCATCTCGCCGTCTGGCTCCCCATTCAAATGTATTGAACCATGTGAAGTTCCTGTACTTGCCTCATAGATATGGACTAAACGCGCCAAAAAATTTAGGGCTTGTTCATTCCATTCTAAGTACTCTTAATGGTGTGGTAAATCTTAATTACTGCCAAACAACCTCTCTGGCACTTAAAATTAACTTCTGCAAGTGTGGTGTCTCATTCCTTCAGCTTTTAATTATTGGGAATTTTAAAAAGGAAGTTATGCTAAACCTTTATACATTACTGGTTAGGCCCCAGCTGGAGTATTGCGTCCAATTCTAGGCACCACAGTTTAAGAAGGACATCAAGGCCTTGGAGAGGGTGCAGAGGAGATTTACTAGAATGGTACCAGGATGCGGGACTTCAGTTAAGCGGAGAGACTGGAGAAACTGGGGTTGTTCTCCTTAAAGCAGAGAAAGTTATGGGGAGATTTAATAGAGGTGTTCAAAATCATGAAGGGTTTTGATAGAGTAAATAAGGAGAAACTATTTCCAGTAACAGAAGGGTCGATAACCAAAGGACACAGATTTACTGTGATTGGCAAAAGAACCAGAGGCGAGATGAGGAGACATTTTTTTAAGCAGCGAGTTATGATCTGGAATGCACTGCCTGAAAGGGTGGTGGAAGCAGATTCAATAGTAACATTCAAAAGAGAATTGGATAAATACTTGAAGGGGAAACATTCGCAGGGCTATGGGGAAAGGGCAGGGGAGTGGGACTAATTGGAGAGCTCTTTCAAAGAGCAGGCACAGGCACAATGGTTCAAATGGACTACTTCAGTGCTGTATCATTCTATGATTTCAGCTCTGGCCCCTCACTACTTGGCTGTCCTCTATCAGACCACTGAATAACTGGGTAATTAAAATCCACCTTTATACATGTATTACTTAATTCTGTAACCCTTTTAATTGATGCAGAAAGTACCTTGTCCTGGTTAGTCCTCTAACCTGAAGGCCTACAACAGGCACCAATGATCAGTTTAGGACCAATGACTTGATCCAGCCACACCCAAATTGCTTCAGCTTCTCCCTGCAGAGTAATATATTTCTCAGTAAAAATGAAATCCTCCTTAACAAATAGTGCGAACTCCCTTGTCCGATCCAATTCTTTTGGTATCCCTTTAACTGAAATTCATGTCTATTATTTACCATGCTTCAGAGACATTGATCATGTCTAATTCTTCCATAACTATATAAGATTGTAACTCTAACATTTTATTTCTAGCTATATGACTGTCATGGGAACGGTAGCGTAGTGGTAATGTCACTGGGCCAGTAATCCAGAGGCCTGGGCTAATGATCCAGAGAAACGTGAGTTCAAATCCCACCACAGCAGCTGGGGAATTTAAAGTCAGTTAATTAAATAAATCTGGAATAAAAAGCTAGTATCAGAAACTATCGGATTGTCGTAAAAACCCATCTGGTTCACTAATGTCCTTTAGGGAAGGAAATCTGACGTCCTTACCTGGCCTGGCCTATAGGTGACTCCAGACCCACAGCAATGTCGTTGACTCTTAATTGCCCTCTGAAATGGCCTAGCAAGCCACTCAGTTGTAACAAACCGCTACGAAACAAAATAATAAAAATGAAACCGGACGGATCACCCGGCATCGACCTTGGCACCGGACACGGCAATGGCACACCTAGCCCAGTCGACCCTACAAAGTCCTCCTCACCAACATCTGGGGACTTGTGCCAAAATTGGGAGAGCTGTTCCACAGACTAGTTAAGCAACAGCCTGACATGTCATACTCACAGAATCATACCTTTCAGCCAATGTCCCAAACTCCTCCATTACCATCCCTGGGAATGTCTTGTCCCACCAGCAGGACAGACCCACCAGGGGTGGCGGCATAGTGGTATACAGTCGGGAAGGATTGGCCCTGGGAGTGCTCAACATTGACTCCGGACCCCATGAAGTCTCATGGCTTCAGCTCAAGCATAGGCAAGGAAACCTGCTGATTACCACCTACCGCCCTCCCTCAGCTGATGAATCAGTACTCCGCCATGTTGAACACCACTTGGAAGAAGCAGAGAGAGTAGCAAGGGCACAGAATGTACTCTGGGTATGGGACCTCAATGTCCATCACCAAGAGTGGCTCAGTAGCACCACTACTGGCCGAGTCCTGAAGGACTTAGCTGCCATCTGGGCCTGCGACAGGTGGTGAGAGAACCAACACGAGGGAAAAACCCACTTGACCTCGTCCTCACCAATCTACCTGTTGCAGATGCATCTGTCCATGACAGTATTGGTAGCGGTGACTGTAAGGGGTTTTTGTCTCGGGCTTATTTGTAGGTCAGCCAGTTATGTTTTCCTGGACTGTTCTGCCCGCTGTGCGGTTGCGAATCGCTATCCCCTTCCTAGTTCTGAGCCCAGGACTTATCGAGCGGCAATAAGGACAAACGAACAGACCCGTGGATTGGTGCAAGGAAAACCAATGTTTATTTAACAGAGATGATACATAACATGTCAATCTTAACTTCGGTACAAACGAGGGAAATGACAGTAGAACAATACCTCACCCCTCCCAACCCCACTTTACTAGCTAAGTTAGACTCTTGAGGACCAGGGATAATGCTCACCAAACGAATCCTTTGACAGTTGAGATATGGTTTAAAGTCCTTTTAAGTAAAAAGTTTCACAAGGCCCTTGTGCCTCGAGGTGTTTGATGGTCACTGGAACCGTTGCTCTGGTTTCTTGCGTGTCGGTCTGTTTCTGGAGCTGCTGGCCTTCTTTGTTGAACGGTCTTGTTTTCTGTTGAACTGGAGAACTCCTGTGCTTCAGCTGTCCTGCTTGTGGCCTGTCTGTGTGACTTGAACAGCTTGTTTTTTTAAACTGCTAGCCTGCAAAACTGCCCGTAGAACTCTGGCTTGTTCCAGCACAGGTATAAAGTTATACTGTTCGATTGTTCCTTATTTGCCCGCCAAATCTTCCCAGTGCTTTGTTTAATTCTGGGGCTCGTTAAGGTCGTTAACTTTAATGGCAGGAGATGGCCTTTAACGATATTAAATATTTGTTAAGTGGAGGATGATTGCTGGTCTGATGGTTGTTCATTTGTGTTGAGTACTCCATTCCGTTACTTCTTTGTATAAATGCTAAGCAGTTTGATGGGGCTGGAGACAGGTCGACCACCTGTAATATACAACATTGTCTCTGTAGAGGCCAGCCCCGCCTCCTTTGGCAGCCTGTACTGAGGTCTGCCCAGGCATGTTTTAAAATGTCCCTGGTCCAATACACTCAATTGGTTTTAAAATGTCCAAAGCCCCTTTTTCTTAGGGTGTCTCTCTTTTCCTCCGAGTCTTTTGGGGCTCTGGGAATTTTGCAACTCTCTTACAGACCCAGGCATGTCACCTGGCCTGCTGTTTTTGCAGGGCCCTGGTTTCTGTTCAATGTCGCAGGCTTCTGCCACGAGGTCTAGAAGCCACTTTGTCCAGGGTACCCCTTATTAATAACTCTGGGGAATGTGGGAATTTTGAGAACCCTACAGTGACCACCGCACAGTCATTGTGGAGACGAAGTCCCGTCTTCACACTGAGGACACCCTCCATCGTGTTGTGTGGCACTACCACTGTGCTAAATGGGATAGATTCAGAACAGATCTAGCAGCTCAAAACTGGACATCCATGAGGCACTGTGGGCCATCAGCAGCAGCAGAATTGTATTCCACCACAATCTGTAACCTCATGGCCCAGCATATCCCTCACTCTCCCATTACCATCAAGCCAGGGAACCAACCCTGGTTCAATAAGGAGTGTAGAAGAGCATGCCAGGAGCAGCACCAGGCGTACCTAAAAATGAGGTGCCAACCTGGGGAAGCTGCAACACAGGACTGCATGCATGCTAAAAAGCGGAAGCAGCATGCTATAGACAGGGCTAAGCGATCCCACAATCAGCGGATCAGATCAAAACTCTGCAGTCCTGCTACATCCAGTCGTGAATGGTGGTGGACCATTAAACAACTAACGGGAGGCGGAGGCTCCATGAATATCCCCATCCTCAATGATGGTGGAGCCCAGCACGTGAGTGCAAAAGACAAAGCTGAAGCTGTTTGCAACCATCTTCAGCCAGAAGTGCCGAGTGGATGATCCATATCGGCCTCCTCCAGCGGTCCCCACCATCACAGAAGCCAGTCTTCAGCCAATTCGATTCACTCCACGTGATATCAGGAAAGGGCTGAGCGCACTGGATACAGCAAAGGCTATGGGCCCTGACAACATCCCGGCTATCGTGCTGAAGACTTGTGCTCCAGAACTAGCTGCGCCTCTAATCAAGCTGTTCCAGTACAGCTACAACACTGGCATCGATCCGACAATGTGGAAAACTGCCCAGGTGTATCCTGTCCACAAAAAGCAGGACAAATCCAATCCGGCCAGTTACCACCCCAGTAGTCTACTCTCAATCATCAGCAAAGTGATGGAAGGTGTCATCGACAGTGCTATCAAGCGGCACTTACCAATAACCTGCTCACTGATGCTCAGTTTGGGTTCCGCCAAGACCACTCGGCTCCAGACCTTATTACAGCCTTGGTCCAAATATGGACAAAGGTGCTGAATTCCAGAGGTGAGGTGAGAGCGACTGCCTTGACATCAAGGCAACATTTGACCGAGTGTGGCATCAAGGAGCCCGAGTAAAACTGAAGCCAATGGGAATCGGGGGGGAAAACTCTCCACTGGCACTGGAGTCATACCTAGCACAAAGGAAGATGGTTGTGGTGATTGAAGGTCAATCATCATAGCCCCAGGACATCGCTGCAGGGGTTCCTCAGGGCAGTGTCCAAGGCCCAACCATCTTCAGCTGCTTCATCAATGATCTTCCCTCCAACATAAGGTCAGAAATGGGGATGTTCGCTGATGACTGCACAGTGTGGAGTGCCATTCACAACTCCTCAGATAATGAAGCAGTCCATGCCCGCATGCAACAAGACCTGGACGACGTTCAGGCTTGGGCTGATAAGTGGCAGGTAACATTCGTGCCACAGAAGTGCCAGGCAATGACTATCTCCAACAAGCGAGAGTCTAACCACCGCCCCTTGACATTCAGTGGCATTACCATCACGGAATCCCCCACCATCAACATCCTGAGGGTCACCATTGACCAGAAACTTAACTGGACCAGCCATACTGTGGCAACAAGAGCAGGTCAGAGGCTAGGTATTCTGCAGCGAGTGTCTCACCTCCTGACTCCCCAAAGCCTTTTTACCATCTACAAGGCACAAGTAAGGAGTGTGATGGAATACTCTCCACTTGCCTGGATGAGTGCAGCTCCAACAACACTCAAGAAGCTCAACACCATCCAGGACAAAGCAGCCCGCTTGATTGGCACCCCCTCTACCACCTTAAACATTCACTCACTCCACCACCAGCGTACCGTGGCTGTAGTGTGTACCATCTACAAGATGCACTGCAGCAACTCGCCAAGGCTTCTTCGGCATCACCTCCCAAACCCGCGACCTCTTCCACCTAGAAGGACAAGGGCAGCAGACGCATTGGAATACCACCACCTCCAAGTTCCCCTCCAAGTCACACATCATCCTGACTTAGAAGTATATCGCCGATCCTTCATCGTCACTGGGTCAAAATCCTGGAACTCCCTAACAGCACTCTGGGAGCACCTTCACCACACGGACTGCAGCGGTTCAAGATAGCGGCTCACCACCAGCTTCTCAAGGGCAATTAAGGATGGGCAATAAATGCTGGCCTTGCCAACGACGCCCACACCCCATAAAAATGAATAAAAATACCCAACATTTTATTTCTAATACTCCTAGAATTATATAAAAGTAATGGGTTTGTTTACTTGCTGCTTGTGAACGCCCCCCCCCCCCCCCTTTATAACCTGTGGTTTAATCCAGCTGAGACTCTACAATTAGCAGCAGCTCTACTCTGACTTTAAAGTGGTGACTGAATTATGTCAGCATGCCATGGTCTAATTATTCCTTGCCCTCCAACCCTGCTTTTTCACCTAAAGACTACACTCGGTCTTGACTCCCTGTATGCAATGCGACAAGAGACCGACTAATAATATATTAAAAGTCTTCTGTATGGTGCGCGCTTCCTGGTCATATTACGTATATTTTCTATATGTCAACACTTCATAATATAAAGAGTACATCAACATCTTATAGCAAAATTCTACTTGCCTGTCAAGCTGTAGTTTCAGGCCTTCTGCCACTAGGTGGTGCTGTGGCACCTCATTCCCATCGCCAAGCTTCCCCATTCCTTGTTCTGCAATTTCACTCTTCCGCTTCCAGCGCCATTACTACTTCCTCTGCTGACTCCTGAAATATCCTGGCTATTTGGCATGCTCCCTGCTGCCCCATTCATATCCTGGCTCTCTGGTCTGCTTCCTTCTGTTCCACTGTGCCTGTTACAGCCCTGATCTTCCGCCTCTAACCCGACACTGCACTAAAAAAACAATTTTTGCCCTTAAATGGCATTTTGGTGTTTCCTTAAATTCAAGGTTTCTTAAAGGTATTTTGCATGATGTTGGGGAAGCCTCCATTATTTAACACATTTTCCAATTTAAATAATAGGATTTCTCCAAAGTCATGCAAAAGCCGTTTAGGGAATCCCACGCCCACATTTCACCAGTTTCCAGTTAGAGGCAGCAATGAGCATTTGAACTCCAGGGAAACATTCCCTTAAACGTTTTCCGAGAATGTTGGGGGAAGCTCCTGTTATTTAAACTGCTAAAAATGTAAATAACACTGGCTTCCCCAAATCTGATGCTGGGAGGGAAATTGAAGGCTCCCATTCCCTCCTTCTGCATCGAGCCGCCATAGTCTCCCTTGACACACCCTTTCCTGCACCTTCCTACCAGCGCCTGCTTCGAGCACCCATTCCTTCCTGCCCCTTTTCCATTCCCACCCCAAAAATCCATTCCTTACCACACCTCACCCTTTCCTTCTCCCTGCTTTCAAAATTCTCATCCTTGTTTTCAAATCTCTCCATGGCTTCGCCCCTCCCTATCTCTGTAATCTCCTTCAGCCCCACAACCACCCCCTCCCACCCCGAGATATCTGCGCTCCTGTAATTCTGCCCTCTTGAGCTTCCCTGATTATAATCGCTCAACCTTTGGTGGCCGTGCTTTCAGCTGCCGAGGCCCTAAGCTCTGGAATTCCCTCCCTAAACCTCTCCGCCTCTCTACCTCTCTTTCCTCCTTTAAGCCGCTCCTTAAAACCTACCTCTTTGACCAAGCTTTTGGTCATTTGCCTGAATATCTCCTTATGTGCTTGGTGTCAAATTTTCTGTCTTATACTACTCCTGTGAAGCGCCTTGGGACGTTTTACTACGTTAAAGGCGCTGTATAAATACAAGTTGTTGTTGTTGCTCCCACCTCAAGCACCTTCCTTCTGGGTGGGTTAGGTTAAAATTACCCCCGACCCCCGAAGGAACTGTCTTTGAGGAATTGAAAGAAACAAGATTTCTTCAGGGGCATGAAGGAAATCAAGATGCCATGATTCAGCCCCTGTACTGGAAGGCGAGTAAACGTTGTGTGTACTGAGAACACTTAAACGGAAGTGTTTTTGTTTTAGATGAATACCTAACTTTGATTTGGTGTTGTTGGATGATATAACAATAATAGCATGCTGAACGCAACTATAACTAGAACAGGTGTCCCACAAATTTAACTTTGGTGGTTTCCAAGAGAAGATTTGGGGTAAGTATACAGTGAAACCTGTAAATTATGGACACCTTTTAGACTGGCATCAGCTGTCCTTTTTTGTGCAGGTTTTCAAAATGGTCATTGCATGTTCAGCATGGAATAAAAGGGACAGTGGCAGCATGGATACGAAATTGGCTAAGTGACTGGAAACAGAGAGAGTAGTGGTGAATGGTTGTTTATCGAACTGGAGGAAGGTACACAGTGGTGATCCCCAGGGTTCGGTACTAGGACCACTGCTTTTCTTGATGTATATTAATGACTTGGACTTGGGTGTACAGGGCACAATTTCAAAATTTGCAGATGACACAAAACTTGGAAGTATAGTGAACAGTGAGGAGGATAGTGATAGACTTCAAGAGGACATAGACAGACTGGCGGAATGGGCGGACACGTGGCAGATGAAATTCAATGCAGAAAAGTGCGAAGTGATACATTTTGGTAGGAAGAATGAGGAGAGGCAATATAAACTAAAGGGTGCAATTCTAAAGAGGGTGCATGAACAGAGAGACCTGGGGGTATATGTGCACCAATCGTTGAAAGTGGGAGGGCAGGTTGAAAAAGTGGTTAAAAAAGCATACGGGATCCTGGGCTTCATAAATAGAGGCATAGAGTACAAAAGCAAGGAAGTTATGATGAACATTTATAAAACACTGGTTCGGCCTCAACTGGAGTATTGTGTCCAATTCTGGGCACTGCACTTTAGGAAGGATGTGAAGGCCTTAGGGTGCAGAAAAGATTTGCAAGAATGGTTCCAGGGATGAGGGACTTCAGTACATGGCTAGACTAGAGAAGCTGGGGTTGTTCTCCTTGGAGCTGAGAAGGTTGAGAGGAGATTTGATAGAGGTGTTCAAAATCATGATGGGTCTAGTCGGAGTAGATGGAGAGAAACTGTTCCCATTGGTCGAGAATCAGAGGACACAGATTTAAGGTGATTGGCAGAAGAACCAAAGGCGACATGAGGAAAATCTTTTTTACGCAGCGAGTGGTTAAGATCTGGAATGCACTGCCTGAAAGGGTGGTGGAGGCAGATTCAATTGTGACTTTCAAAAGAGAATTGGATAAATACCTGAAGGAAAAAAAATTGCAGGGCTATGGAGAAAGGGTGGGGATGTGAGACTAGCTGAAGTGCTCTTGCAGAGAGCTAGCACGGGCTCGACGGGCTGAATGGCCTCCTTCTGTGCTGTAACCATTCTATGATTCTATATTATGATTCTATGTACTGCAAAAATTTATCCCAACAATCTTGAAGGACCAGCTGAGATTATGATCAGCCCCTAATCAGCTGCAACAATGCTAAGATTTTAAGTTTGGAAGCGGATAGAACAACAAAACTGTTGTGCCAAGTACATAGTACTTGTACAGTGAAACCTGCTCCGAATGACGCTCTCAAACAACAGACAACCGTACCGCGTGGGGGTGGTGGGCAGGTGTATGTACATCTTCTGGTGTGCGTTGTCAACAAGATTGCTTTTGGAAGCAGGGACAGCGGCTGCAGGGGTGATTCAAACCCAATCCCACCCTGGACAAAAAGGAATCCAGTAACAATCCATTGGTCATCATGATCTTCAGACTCAGAGATAGTACGTACTTTGAATATTTTAAAGTGTGATGTCAGGTTGTGTCCCATGTTTTAAAGTGTAAAAGTGCTTGGTGCATTGAAGGCTGTCCGTAGTGCATAATCTGCGAGTGTCCGTGGTTTCAGAGTGCCTCTTGTATATTTTACAAAGTAAGTTATTTGGGTCTTTCAATAAGTGTCCGTTTTTTGCAATGTCCATTTTTTGAGATTATCCGTTTACACAGGTTTCACTGTACTAGGGTACTAATAGAACATTCAGAATATCCTGTACTCCAGCAACTTTGGTTCACCGACTGAGAGTTAACTCTGCAATTAGCAGTGATGGAAGGGAGCCTGTCATATACCTACTTCCCTTAGGAAAGTGATTTATTCATGGGTTCTCTCTGCATCGCAAAATGACTATGAACATTCATACAAATCTAAATATATTTGGTTAGCTAAAAATAACACAAAATTACCTACTATTTAACATATTGATTGGACAATTCACATTATATTACCAGACACAACCTAAGGATATCATTTGGTGCTTTGTTCATTGCTTTCACTTTGTAAATTGCAAAATAACTTTTGGTGTGTTTGCTAGCATTTCCACTTAAATATAATGCAGTGCAGATAAAATCTGGAAGAACATATTTTAACACCAAGTATTATTTTTGATCTAGCTCAGTGTACGTTTTGTGGAATTGATAAGTACCCATCATTTCTATTTCTCTAATGACAATAACTCTGCTGGGCAAGTTTATTCAGCGATTGCCAGAGACCAGCAGACTAAGGATTTTACAGATCAGTAAAATCACAGGTTTGATTCCACGGCCTGTGCCGAGTTAGCTGATGTCAACCAAGGTGGTGGGGCAGTACACTAGGGACGCTTGGCCTCAGAGCCCCTGGGTTAGGGAAGGAAAAATTAGTCAGGGTTCCCACTCCTGTTGCTATCCAGCAATCCTTGGAAGCACATGTGCATAGATATCAGATGAGAGCAGGATTGGACTTTGCTGTGATGTCCCTAGTAGTTAAATAGCTATTGGCACTAACTATCAAGGCTCATTTATGAATAATGGACACTTAGATAAGTTACTGGAGGACAACTGGTGCTGGTGGAACCATATCCCAGCAAGGAATCAATGTCTCCAAGAGGATAGGAGAGAAAATTTGTGGAGAACGTTTGCAAGAGGAAAAAATAAGCTTGCCTTTAGATTTCACATACAGCTGCAGTAACACTGAAAAGCCTGCAGGTAGCACCGTGACCCTGCAGAAGTTACTGTTCTCAGCAGGTTCACCAGCAGTGAATTAGTGTTACTCCTTACTGTAAACAATTGCATCTTTGTTCCAGTTTATTTATATGGTAACATTTGTAGTATGAAAAGTTGACAATACTTCTTGGCATTGGATTGCCTGGTAGTTACAGAAAAATGTATAGTCAAACACAGTATTGACTGACATAACCTTGGAGGTAAGGTTGGCAGTCTGGCTGAGTCATCTGGGTGAGAAAATTGTCCAAGAAAAGATTCTTTAATGCATCATTCAAGAAATCTCTGTGTTCATGTGGAATTGATGGTTTCTCAGCTGAGGATTATAGAGAAAATATGGGAGGGGAGAAGAAGGAAAATAAGGATAAAGTTACAAAAAAAACTTTATACAAGATTTTGCAATATTTATTGGTCCATAGCACGTATCTGATAAATGTGCACTAACAAGATCTCATGGCAGTAGGAATTTTTCCCAGTGTCGTGGCTAACATTCCTCCCCCAAATAGTACCCCTAAAAAAGTCAGCATTCTGCTAGTACAGAATGACATGTTTGCTAATTAGCAACAATTACGGCACTTCAAAAAATAATTAACTGTGTATTTCGATTTGCTTTCTATACGAAAGGCACTACATACAGTCGTCAATTCAGAGTTAGGGTTGTAATGGAGTAATTAATAGTTGTAATGGTGCAATAAATTTGAGTTGTTTCAAATAGAATAGGTCCTGTATCCTTTATTTGCTCAAATGACCATTAAGGCTGTCAAGTTGAATTTGAGTAACGGAAAAAGAAACATTTTTAGAAAAAAAATGAAAATGTAAGAACAACTTTAATTTTAATATATATATATATTCATTCTCAGGATGTAAACAATGCTGGCAAGGCAGCATTTATTGCCCATGCCGAATTGCCCTGAGCTAGTGGTGGTGGGCCTTCTCTTTGAACTGCTGCAGTTCAGTTGCTGATGTTGCTTCCATGATAGTGTTAGATAGGGAATTCCAGGATTTTGACCCAGTAACAATGAAGGAACAGTGGTTATGTACAAGTCATCATGATGTGTGACTTGGAGGGGAACTTGAAGGTGATAGCATTCCCATGATGTAGCTGTTCTTGTGCTTCTTGTCAGTCGAGGCTGCTGGGCTGGAAATGCTGTCGAAACAAGCATGATGAGTTTCTGAATTGCATCTTGTAGGTAGTACATTCTTCAGCCACAGTGCACTGGTGGTGGAGAGGGTGGAGGCGGAGGCAGGGGCACTGATCAAGCAGACTGTTTTGTCCTGGATGGTGTTGAGCTTCTTGAGTGTTATTCCAGCTGCATGCATCCAGACAAGTGATGAGTATTCCATCACACTCCTGACTTGAGCCTTGTAGATAGTGGCGAGGCTTTGACGGCCAGGAGGCAAACCAGTCATTGCAAATCCCATGTCTGTCATGCTCTTGTAGCCATGTCGTAAATGTTGCTCGTCTAATTATGTTTCTGGTCAGTCATGACTTCTGGGTTGTTAGTCCAGTACTATAACCATACGCTATCATGCCCCTATACAGTACTGCTTGAACATAGTGAGGAAGGGCAGCATGTAAACTTCAGTTGCTTCAACAGCTTTAATACACGTGCTGACTCATTCACTTGGCTTTAGACGGAAGCATGGATTCAAAAGTTTACTGAATTTCCTGATGACTTTGGATATAGCAGACAGGACCATAGAGTGTGCCATGCTTTTATGTTATACTTGTAACAAGGGTTCATAATATTTTTGATATACTATCAGAAAACTTCCCGGAAATAGTTGACAACCAAGGGTCTAGCGAAAATGAGGAACTGAAAGATATTAGTATTAATAAAAAAGTGGTACTGGAGAAATTAATGGGACTGAAAGCCGATAAATCCCCTGGACCTGATGGCCTACATCCTACGGTTTTGAAAGAGTTGGCTATAGAGATAGTGGATGCATTGGTTTTCATTTTCCAAAATTCCATAGATTCTAGAACGGTTCCCGCAGATTGGAAGGTAGCAAATGTAACCCGACTAAAGGAGGGAGAGAGAACTACAGACCAGTTAGCCTGACATCAGTAGTAGGGAAAATGCTAGAATCTATTATTAAGGACGTGGTAACAGGGCACTTAGAAAATAATAATAGGATTAAGAACATAAGAATATAAGAAATAGGAGCAGGAGCAGGCCATTCGGCCCTTCGAGCCTGCTCCACCATTTAATGAGATCATGGATGATTCGATTTTGGCCTCAACTCCGCTTTCCTGCCTGTTCCCCATAACCCTTGACTCCCCTATTGCTCAAAAATTTGTCTATCTCAGCCTTGAATATATTCAATGACTCAGCTTCCACAGCTCTCTGTGGTAAAGAATTCCAAAGATTCACGACCCTCTGAGAGAAGAAATTCCTCCTCATCTCCGTCTTAAATTGGCGACCCCTTATTCTGAGACTGAGGGGGAAACATCTCAGCATCTACCCTGTCCAACCCCCTCAGAATCTTATATGTTTCAATAAGATCACCTCTCATTCTTCTAAACTCCAATGAGTATTGGCCCAACCTGCTCAACCTTTCCTCATAAGACAACCCTTCCATCCCAGGAATCAACCTAGTGAACTACCTCCAATGCAAGTATATCCCTCCTTCAATAAGGGGACCAAAACTGTACGCAGCACTCTAGGTGTGGTCTCACCAGCGCCCTGTACAGTTGTAGCAAGACTTCCCTACTTTTATACTCTATCCCCCTTGAAATAAAGGCCAACATTCCATTTGCCTTCCTAATTACTTGCTGCACCTGCATGTTAACTTTTTGTGTTTCATGTACGAGGACACCCAAATCCCTCTGTACAGCCGCATTCTGTAGTCTTTCTCCATTTAAATAATATTTTTATTTTCTATTCTTCCTACCAAAGTGGATAACTTCACATTTTCCCACATTATACTCCATCTGCCAAATTCTTGCCTTAACCTATCTATATCCCTTTGCAGACTCTTTATGTCCTCCTCACAACTTGCTTTCCCACCTATCTTTGTATCATCCGCAAATTTGGCTACAATACACTCGCTTCCTTCATCCAAGTCATTAATATAGATTGAAAATAGTTGAGGCCCCAGCACTGATCCCTGTGGCACCCCACCAGTTACAGATTGCCATCCTGAAAATGACCCATTTATTCCGACTCTCTGTTTTCTGTTAGTTAGCCAATCCTCTATCCAATCTAATATATTACCCTCCACACCATGAGCTCTTATCTTATGCAGTAACCTTTTATGTGGCACCTTGTCGAATGCCTTTTGGAAATCCAAATACACAACATCTACTGGTTCCCCTTTATCCACCTCCTCAAAGAACTCTAATAGATTTGTCAAACACGACTTCCTTTCATAAAACCATGTTGACTCTGATTGTATTATGATTTTCTAAATGTCCTGCTACTACTTCCTTAATAATGGATTCGAGCATTTTGCCAATGACAGATGTTAGGCTAACTGGCCTATAGTGTCCTGCTTTCTGTTTCCCTCCTTTTTTGAATAAGGGCGTTACATTTGCGGTTTTCCAATCTGCTGGGACTTTTCCAAAGTCAAGGGAATTTTGGAAGATTACAACCAATGCATCCACTATCTCTGTAGCCACTTCTTTTAAGACCCTAGGATGCAGGCCATCAGGTCCAGATTGGGCAGAGTCAACACGGATTTATGAAAGGGAAATCGTGTTTGACAAATCTGTTAGAATTTTTTGAGGTTGTAACTAGCAGAATAGATAAGGGGGATCCAGTGGATGTGGTGTATTTGGATTTTCAGAAGGCATTCGATAAGGTGCTACACAAGAAGTTATTAAACAAAATTAGGGCTCATGGGATTGGGGGTAATATACTAGCATGGATTGAGGATTGATTAATGGACAGAAACCAGAGAGTAGGAATAAACGGGTCATTTTCGGGTTGGCAGGCTGTAACTAGTGGGGTACCGCAAGGATCAGTGCTTAGGCCTCAGCTTTCACAAGCTACATCAATGATTTGGATGAGTGGACCAAATGTAATATATCCAAGTTTGCTGATGATACAAAGTTGGGTGGGAATGTAAGTTATGAGGATGATTCAAGGAGGCTTCAAGAGGATATAAACAGGCTAAATGAGAGGGCAAGAACATGGCAAATGGAATATAACGTGGAGAAATGTGAAGTTATCCACTTTGGTAGGAAAAATAGAAAAGCAGAGTATTTTTTTTAATGGTGAGAGATTGGGAACTGTTGGTGTTCAGAGGGACCTGGGTGTCTTTGTACATGAATCACTGAAAGTTAACATGCAGGTACAGCAAGCAATTAGGAAAGCAAATGGTATGTTGGCCTTTATTACAAGAGGATTTGACTATAAGAGTAAAGACATCTTACTGCAATTATATAGGGCCCTGGTGAGACCACACCTGGAGTACCGTGTACAGTTTTGGTCTCCTTACCTAAGGAAGGATATACTTGCCATAGAGGGAGTGCAACAAAGGTTCACCAAACTGGTTCCTGGGATTGGGGGGATTGTCCTATGAGGAGAGATTGGGTCGACTAGACCTATATTCTCTAGAGTTTAGAAGAATGAGAGGTGATCTCATTGAAACATACAAAATTCTTACAGGGCTTGACAGGGTAGATGCAGGGAGGATGTTTTCCCTGGCTGGGGAATCTAGAACCAGGGGTCACAGTCTCAGAATAAAGGGTTGGCCATTTAGGACTGAGATGAGGAGAAATTTCTTCACTCAGAGGGTGGTGAATCTTTGAAATTCTCTACCCCACAAGGCTGTGGAGGCTCAGTCGTTGAGTATATTCAAGACAGAGATCGATAGATTTTTGAATATTAAGGGAATCAAGGGATATGGGGATAGTTCAGGAAAATGGAGATGAGGTAGAAGATCAGCCATGATCTTATTGAATGGCAGAGCAGGCTCAAAGGGCCAAATGGCCTACTCCTGCTCCTACTTATATTCTTATGTAAAGAACAAGTCAAATGACTGAGCACAGATGACGAATATGTTTATGTTGTCTGTTGTGTAACACTCTTGTGAAAACAGTGATAAACTACAGAGCAAGTGCAAACATGTTTAAGAATACTTCAAGTTAACTGTAACAATACATACAATTGCAAAAAAAATAAGCAGATGGATTGAGTACAGTTCTACCAGTTTATAGGAATTGAAAGCAAAACTAATAGATGCAACATTCTATGTGATAAAAATGTTCATGAATCACCACATAGCTGTCAGACAGCATATTAGCTAGGACTGATCTGAAACATCAGCGCTGTTCTAACAGTGAAACAGATGTTGCATGTTTAATAATAGACAAATATATTTGGAAAATCTGTATCCCTGCCAAACTAAATTTCTGGACAAAGTGTCAACCACTACCGATGTCATACTTGCCTGAAGAGCCAGAGGAAAAGATATGAAGTTTTGTTGACCTTTTTGATTCACTATTAGTGACCGATTAGTACTTCAGGCACCCCATAGTAGAGATTGGAAGAATTAATGTCAATAACCGGTTATACAAAATGTTTTCAGCATTCATTGTACCCCAAGAGGTTAAATGTATTATGCTGCTCTTTTCAACAACAGTGAATTTAAACATATTATGTATGAGTTTCAAAAATAGAACAATCACATATTGATCCAAAAGTGATGTAAAATATTTTATATAAACAGGGATGAGCAAGGCAGGAAAATCAGGGAAATGACAGCTTTTCAAATTCTTGTAAAACACTTAAGCGCACGACTGATAAATCTCCAGCAGAACTTGTATTTGTGCAAAAATTGTGTATGAAGCTTCCTATGCTTGTCAACCAAACAGGTCGCATGATTGTTTGTTTGCAAAACAAATGAAGAGGTAAAAAGATAAAATATGCAGCCCATTATATCAGAGCTAAAACATCCAAGATCAAAGAAGGTGATATGATACTGGCTTGTAAAAGGCACACTATTTATTTGGAGAATGATTAATGTTGAGGCTTCATGGATACCGTTCAACAAAACAGACAATCAATAACTACAAATTCAAAACCATTGTCAAGCAAAACTACTCCACCTTTGTCTCTAACGAAGACGCCAATTCACCGTCAAGTGCAAATCTACCAGAATGCCCTAAACATTCCCCATCAAGCAAAACAGAAGACCAGCAATGACATTATCTTGTTAAGTATGAAACAAACACAATATTAAATGCTACCATGTAAATAGATATGATGATATTGCATTTATAGAGTTGATGCAGGAGCAGATTTTAAACTTGAAAGAAAAGGAGGAAAGTACTGAAGTTCCAGACATCCATTGCATATTTTCGAATAGAGGCAGTCAGCTAGGTAATTGATACAGGATGTTTTCAGAGAGGTGTGAGTTAAGAAGATATGCTTGAGGAAGATAGTGTTATTAAAAAGTATGCACAATATGTTTTGAGTTATTCTGTATACCTTAATGCTAACAACCATTAAACATGAAAGCAAGGAAGTGATGATGAATTTCTATAAGGCATTGATTAGGCCACAGTTACAGTACTGTATGCAGTTCTGGGTAGCCCATTATAAGAAGGATATTATAGCCATGGAAAGGACACAGTGAATGATACCAGGGATTAAAATTCTGAAGAGTGACTCAAAAAATGTTTTTTTCACTAAAATAAAGGTTAAGGGCCCCTCCCAGAGTATAAACACTCCCCTTCCCCCGCCCCCCAAACCTGACCTGACTGGCGCTGCATGAGGGGGCCTATTTACTGCCTTCCCTGACTGGCGAGCTGCAGCAGGGGCACCCGTTTTGCACCTACAGCTTGCTGGTGACATTTAAATGATGCCTGAAGCCAAATTTGGCTCAGGCCTCAGGCTGGCATGGATCAACGCGCAGAGCCACTGCTCGACTGACTTTGCGCTCATTTTGGCGCAAGTTGAATTTCTAAGCAATATTTTTTGTCTTTCTAAGCTCCTTGCCCTAGATTATTTTGGCTTTCGTATTTTAGATCACTCTCATAGATGAATGTCAACTCCACAAAGCTTTGAGACTGTCTGCCTTGAGATTTAGTTAAGCCCTGGTAAATGAATACCAAATCTTGTTTAGTGATAGATTTTAAGATACCACAAAGCAACAAAGCCTCACAGCAGACCTTGGATTTAAGTTTAAAATGAATTTATTAAACAACGAGCAAGCAAATAATAAGTGATAGACACAATTATATATTTCCAGTAGAAAGTCTTATCTAACTCCTTGAGTAGATAAAACAATAAAAAGGTCACAGCTCTAAGGACTAATCGAAACTTGTATAGCTACTTCTAAATACACTCATTAGCCCCGATTTTAATTTGGGACGGCCATCGACAGGGGACCGAGGTGGGTGGCAAACTGGCAGCAGGAGGCCCAGGAGCTTTTAAGTCCTGCTCCTCCTGGCCTTTTTGGGCCTCTTCTGGCCCTGACTCCTCTTCCCAATAGGTTGGCTTGGCAGAAAAGCCACAACAGCTTTCAAGTACAGGCCTCTAGTAAAAATAGCAGTCGGACCTGATGATGTAATCGAAGCTTGACCTGCATATTTAAAGAAAGAAAAAGAAAGAAAGACTTGCATTTATATAGCACCTTTCATGGCCACTGGATGTCCCAAAGCACTTTACAGCTAATGAAGTACCTTTTGAAGTGTAGTCACTGTTGTAACGTAGGAAACGTGGCAGCCAATATGCGCACAGCAAGCTCCTACAAACAGCAATGTGATAATGACCAGATAATCTGTTTTAGTGATGTTAATTTAGGGATAAATACTGGCTAGGACACCAGGGATAACTCCCCTGCTCTCCTTCAAAATAGTGCCATAGGATCATTTACGTCCACCTGAGAGAGCAGACGGGGCCTCAGTTTAACGTCTCATCCAAAAGGCCTCACTGGTTCCTCTCTGTTGCTCAGAAGAGCAGGTTCAAATTGGAAAGTGTGGGAAAGGAGCGTGATCTCAGCGGGTAAGTCCCACGGGCAATTTTTACTGCCCACCTGCCTGGTTTCTGTCAGGCAGGCAGAGTTAAAATCATGCTATAATTTCTTCTTTTGGGGGAGAGAGTTCCAGATTTCCACTACTCTTTGTGTGGAAAAAGAGCTTCCTGATTTCACTCCTGAATGGCCTAGCTCTAATTTTAAGATTGTACCCCCTTGTTCTGGATTTCCCCAGCAGGAAAATAGTGAGACAGATTCAAAATTCTTAAACACCTTTGTCTTGCTACATCTCTCCCCACCTTCAATTTGCTTCTTAAAACTCACCTCTTTGAACCTGCCTTTTGCCACCTTCCGTGGTCTCTGTCCTATTTCTGCTTAGGTCTGACTCCAACTGTGAACTGCTTTTTTATATTTTCTCTCTGCCGTTGATCCTTCCTTCCTTCCTTCCTTCCTTCCCTCCCTCCCTCCCTCCCTTCCTTCCTTCCTTCCTTCCTCCCTCCCTCCCTTCCTTCCTTCCTCCCTCCCTCCCTTCCTTCCTTTTCTCTCTCTTCCCTTCTGTCTGTCTTTTATTCTCTTTCTCTCTCTCTCTGCAGCTCCTGCGCATTTCAATTTTCATACGGTATAAATAAAGGGGAGCAAGGCAAACTGTAGATCTGAAATAAATGCTGCAAATACACCATGGGTCTTGTCCACATTTGTAAACCAGGGAAGACGGAGGGGGTGGGGTGGGGCGGGGGTGGGTGGTTAACGTTATGACAGAAATCACCCCCGAAATGCTGACCTATCTTTGAGGGGATGAGAGGGGTTGTCATATGAGGAAAGATTGAGTAGAATGGACCTATATTCTCTGGAGTTTGGAAGGATGAGATGTGATCTCATTGAAACGTATAAAATTCTTATAGGGCTTGACGGAGTAGATGCTGGGAGGATGTTTCTTGTGGCTGGAGAGTCTAGAACTAGGGACATAGTCTCAGGATAAGGGGTCGGCCATTTAGGAGTGAGATGAAGAGAAATTTCTTCACTCAGAGAATTGTGAATCTTTGGAATTCTCTACCCCAGAGAGCTGTGGATGCTCAGTCAATGAGTATATTCAAGACTGCGATCGATATATTTTTGGATACTAAGGGAATCAAGGGATAAGGGGATGGGGGGAATGTGGAGTTGAGGTAGAAGATCAGCAATGATCTCATTGAATGGCGGAGTAGGCTCGAAGGACCGAATGGCCTACTCCTGCTCCTATTTCTTATGTTCTTATTAAAGGCACTATATAAATGCAAGTTATTGTTCTATATATACACAGATAGATAGATTGACACAATGGTTACCAGATTTTAATCTAATGAGGAGGAGCACACGTGGCCTTCCAGTGCTCCTTGACAGCATCTTTTAGCTACAATATATAAACCTCTTTTGTAGAAAATTGAACCCTTAAAGTTGCACGATATGAGTAGTGTTTAAAGTGATGGCCAAAAATTGTGGGCCTGGTCCTCCAATCAGAAAACAGATTGTCTATCATTCATTTAAATTACTACATTACTTTATTACTACAGCCTTTAAAATACATACAGATTTAGCTTTTATCATGCAAATCCAATTCATTACTCATAATTCCCACTTCTAAACAAATACTGTACTGCGCCTGTTTCCACCAGCCGTAAAATTTCCACACGTAATTGCTGGGCAGTTGGTGGGCAAATAGCCCAACTCTGCATCAGCAATTAGGTTTTCGGTGGCAAGTGCATGTGGAAATCCCAAACTTGCGGTGGATTTCAAAGGTGGTATGACAGCGTACTCAGAGTACGCCATTATACCCACTGCAAAATCCGGGCCTATATGTACATGTGCTGGTTGGTTTGTTTATTTAATACAGATTTCTATTGGTACTTAAAAACAACAATAAATATTGCACTGATTGCATACATTCAACAAACTAGTGGATCTTCTGCTGATGGTAAGTTGGAGGAATTGAGCTATGCCTCTGATAATTTATTAATTAAATAAAAGCAGCAGCCGTTTACTGTAGTGAGCTCCCCCCAAAATGTATAAATTGAATAGAAGTGCTGGCCAATTAATGGAATGGGTTTTGTCAAAACTTTATTAATTGACTAAAAGCAGTGGCCATTTGAGATAATGGGGTTAGCTATTTAATCGAGTGCATATGCACAAATTTATTAATTAAATAAAAATGGCAGCCATTTGATCCAAAAGGATTCCCAGAAAATATATTAATTAAATAAAAATAAGATACAACATGATTCCCCTACATGTATTCATGAAATAAAGGCAGAATACATTATTAAATTACTTATGCAACATGTTAGAGTGGACCTGAAATATTTTATTATAAAAACTAATTTTCCAACTGCAGCCAGGAGCAGGACCAGGGATAGCCTTAAATTGTATTAATGAAATAAAAACATTGGGCATTATTGAATTAATTATATATACAGCAAGTGGGAGCAGGCCAGGAATATTATAAACCATGAATTTCCCAACTGAAATCTGGAGTGAGACTTGATGAGCAGGGCGGGAACATTTTAAAATTCATTTTCATTGCAGCTAGGAGCAAAGCTGGATCAGAGACCAAGGCATAAGGAATGGGGCTGAGCTGGAAAAATGTTGCAGTTAGCAATGGGGCCAGGTTCTGCCAGGAATATTTTGCAGCTGACACAAGGGCTTGATAGGTGGAGCTGGACTGGTAATAGTTGTATTTTTATTTATTTATTCCAATCCAGCGGTGGGGCCTGAGGAGAATGACTAACTGGGCCAGGGATATTGTTAATAACTTATTTATTTGGAGTTTTGAATATTTTGTAGACAGGCAACTTGTTTGGAAAAGACAAAAAAATATTTGCTAAGGGTTAAAAAGTTAAAACTTATCTGCAACAGAGTTTCAAAATGAAAGTTCAAAGCAAGCAAATAAAAAGATGGTGGATGGAGTCAGAGATACAATCGGAGACGCAAACCTCAGTGCCACCTCGTGGCCAGAGCCTCCAACTACATCATGACTTCATTTTTATTTGTTCTTGGGATGTGAGCGATGCTGACAGGGCCACATTTATTGCCCATCCCAAGCTACCCTGATATAACAATATTGCTTTGTAAATGTTGTCATATCATTTTACAATATTAAATTGTTGCAATAAAAGTGTGACCAAAAATTGGGAAATCGGAAGTAAGGTTTGAACATAAGAATTAGGAGCAGGAGTAGGCCATACGGCCCCTCGAACCTACTGTGCCATTCAATAAGATCAAGGCTGATCTTAGTCCTCAACTCGACTTTCCGCCAAATCCCCATATCCCTTGATTCCCCTAGATTCCAAAAATCCATGGGTGAGAAATTTGGTTGCTTTGCGCCTCCCGTTAGCGCCCTAAGCTAACTAGCGCCCGGGCGCGGCGCCGCCAATGCCTCCCGTGAAATTCAGCGGGAGGTTAGCAGCGACAGTAACAGTTAGCGCCCCGCGGCGCTGCGCCGCCGGCGATGACATCATCGCCATGCGCAGCGCCCCGGCCGCGATCTTCGGTAGTGTCCCTTGACTTACCGCCGGACGCTATGTCCGATGGGGTCAGGGGGGCCTACCTGTGGCTGGGGTGGCGCTAATTAAAGGCGAGGTGCCGGGCGGCCATTTTTGTTGCTGGCCACCAGCCAGCTCCTGCCTCCGTTGCCGTCCCTGGCCTCCTGAGCATCCCCCTCCCCCGCGGAGTGCCGGTTGCACTCCATGAGCCTGGCACTTCTCTTGAGTGCTGGGCTCTTTTGCCGACACTCCGATCCCGGTGGCCCAGCTGGGCCCCAGGGTCGCGCTACGCAAGGCCCCTCCCCCTATCTATCTCAGCCTTGAATATACTCAACGATTCAGCACCCACAGTCCTTTGGGGTAGAGAATTCCAAACATTCACAACCCTCTGAGTGAAGAAATTCCTCCTCATCTCAGTCTTATATGGCCGACCCCTTATCCTGAGACTATGCCCCCGAGTTCTAGACTCTCCAGCCAGGGGAAACAACCTCTCAGCATCTACCCTGTCAATGCCCCTCAGAATGTTTGTGGGCAGGTAGAGTGCATTCTAAACAATAATTTTAATCTATATATATGTGTGTGTGTATATATATATTTTTAAAATATATATTTCAAAACCTTCTCTGGCTAGGTTTTTACACTATTCCTAGTTAATGGGTGCAAAATTAAGACTCCATACAAAAAAAAGGACCTCAAACTTTTTAAACCTCAAGTAGTATGTGGCTGGATTGGGCTGTTTAAGGTTTTAATGTATTATTTAGTTCAGAACTTGATTATTTATATAATCCCTTTAACCAAGGCATTGGAAAACATCAAACACCAAAGATGTTTGGTAAAACACAAATCACACTAAATTATGTGTCCATGCCCTGATTTCTGTAACAGAAATTTAACATGGACTTCAAGAAGTTGGGATTCTGACTGTTTTTCTTTAATTCTATTACCCTTCATCGCTATGTGTTCAGTATTTCCTTTCAATGGTGGCAAATCTTGAATTATGAGATATGTACACTTTTGTTTATTAAAATTCCCCCTCCCCACACATTCTTCTTGGCTTTTTCATGATTGTGTACCATTCCCAAGATGAGTAGACGGGCTACATTTCCTTGCCACTGAGCCATTAAAATTACATTGTTAAATATCTGGAAATGTTTGTCATTATTCTTTTTTTATTTTTTATTTTAGATTATCACCCACAGTTTATGTTCTGTACACTGTTGTTTCACACCTGGAAACTACTTTGATGTGGACATTTGATGATTGTCAAATTCATAAAATATGGAAACATTTTGTTCTGTCAAGTTCAATCATTTTAAATAAGTAAGAAAATCAGTAGACACCTGTTTAGTAGGTTTTTGCTTCCTGACTGTAATTTAGTTGATTAGGATCAAGGTTTCATTTAATTACAGAATGTTAACTTTTATTTCTAAGAGTATTGACTATGATGTTGCCAGACACATTGAGGGGAATTTAACCCACCAGGAAGGAGGTGGGGGAGTGGGGGGGGGGGAGGAATAAATTCTTAAAAATGGGAAACCTGACCCCAACCCTTCACGAACGTGCCTACTAGTTTAACCGGGGTGGGTTGGGGTTCGGGCGAGTAACCTGTTAGCGAGAGGCTAGTCAGGAATTATAATATTTAAATGAGGCTGCATCCCTCGGATTTTAGCCGCCATGTGGAATTAAAGAGGGGGGTGGGGGGGGCAGGGAACAGAGGGCGGAGGGAGAAAGAGAGGGCGGGGGAAAGAGACCTCTACCCCGCGACCTCTTCTCCCCCCCCCACCCCCACGACCTTTCTTCCCCCCCCACGACCTTTCTTCCCCCCCACGACCTTTCTTTCCCCCCCCGTGACCTTTCTTCCCCGCCCTCTCTTTCCCTCTCTTCCCCCCCCACCCCCGCCCTCTCTTTTATGGATTGGGCCACTGAATATAAAAGTAAGGGAGTCATATTGAATTGGTAAAATACATTGGTTAGGCTGTAGTTGGAGTTTTGCATTCAGTTTAGGGCAGTCGATTGGACCTAAGCAAACCGTTTTGTGAAGATTGACAATAATATTAGCAAGATGAGGTTACAATTATGAAGAAAAGCTTGAAAAATTGAGGCTTGTTTTACAGCAACAGGGAAGCTTAAGGGAGATCTCATACAGGTTTTAAGATTATGAAAAGTTTTGAAGAGCTAAATGGAGAAAGATTGTATCCATTGATTGGTGAATCGAAAACTGGGGGCAGAAGGTCATAGACTCACTATTGTCACTAGAAGAATGAAGGAGGAAGTTAGAAGATTTATTTTCACATGGTGATAGAATATGGAATGCTACACCACAAATGGCTGTTGAGGCAGGGACTGTAACATCATTTAAAAAGGAACTGAATAAGTATTTGGTGATACAGGGAAAAGGGAGGGAAATAGGATGAGAGTAGATAGTGCCACTTAAAGAGCTAACACTGACACATGCACAATGGGCCAAGTGGCCTCCTTCTGTACTGCATTGTCTATGATTAAATGGACTTTATATGAGGCAACAAATGTACATATTCAATGGCCCGTATTTTCTGATGCCTACGGGTGTGTACGGGCTGTTCCTTTTAAATGATGTTACACACCCGTAGGGACATCGGAAATGCCGGTTTCAGGCATGCCAAGCGCATGCGCTGAAAACCGGCATTTCCGATCTGTCAAGAATGCTCTTGACAGATCGGACGCCTGCCCTAGAGAAGGGCCTCTGCGGGGGGAGAGTTCCGCTTTCTGCAGAACCTCCGCCCGCTGAAAACCCTTAGAAATCTTACGCCTGGTAAAAGCAGGCTTAAGGCTTGCTTTTACCAGCATAAGAGTTGAAAAAAAGTTTAAAAACAAAAAAAAATTTCACTAATTTATAATTTAAAAATACTTTTAAAAAAAGGTAAGTTTATTTTTAGCCCTGTGAAAAAACTTTAATTATTTTTTCAAAAAATTACCTTTTTGTTTAAAATATTTAATTTATTGTAATTTTAACTCATTTTTAAAACGTGATGGTTTTTAAAAAATTTATTTAATGTTT
The DNA here is from genome assembly GCA_030390025.1 of Squalus acanthias. Taxonomy (NCBI): domain Eukaryota; kingdom Metazoa; phylum Chordata; class Chondrichthyes; order Squaliformes; family Squalidae; genus Squalus; species Squalus acanthias. Next base: position 125,562,588 of record CM059428.1, read on the forward strand.
TACTGTGTTTTTGGGATGATCTCCATTCATATATTTGACAGGGAAAAGAGAGATTCCCTTCTCCTATTGGCTGGCCTGGCCCACGTGATCCCAGGGATGCTTGCGAACTGCATGCGCCTCTGGGATACATGGGTCCTGCGCATTTCGACTTTGGAGAGGCCCAGGAGTGCAAGTGTCCGGACCTCAGAAGCCCTCAGGTAAGTTCATAGATTTTTTTCCGATAGGAGGCATCCGCACGCAGGAAGCCTCCTATCAGAAATTATGGGCCATTATTACCTTCAAGTACAATACTCTTAAGTTTCACCCTCTACCAAAGAAAAGTATTGTTTTACTGTCACTGGGAGGGAGCTCCCCTGAAGTCTCTTGAAAAATCAGACTGTTTCAATGATTTTCTTCCTCGTCCCCTATTTTTTTTTTTTACTTTTATTTTTTTTTATTTCTCATGGCAGCTGTTGATGATTCTGCCATTGCCATTTACACCTCATCTAGAGTCATCTTTTGTTTCTTAACTTGTCCCATTACCATCTCCTTTTGCCTTGCACCATCATCCCTTTTGCCTTTTAATCTCTCATGCCTTCCACCCTTTTGTTCTTTCCTCCCCTCCCCCCTTTCCCTGCCCCTACACTTGCTTAAAAATCTGTTACATCTCTAACTTTTTTGAGTTCTGACGAAGGGTCATCGACCTGAAACATTAACTCTGGTTTTTTCTCTCTCCACAGATGCTGCCTGACCTGCTGAGTGTTTCCAACATTTTCTGTTGTTATTTCAGATTTCCAGCATCCGCAGTATTTTGCTATTGTGTTCAATTATTTTCTTCCCTCACTCCCTTCTTCCCAACAGCTATCCATCCATATATATCAGTGCAGTTAGCTGAGACATAAACTTCAGACCTCTGAGAAGCCTTTCCTATTCCTAGACTGCAATGACTTTACTGACCCCTTCCCATAATTATCCAAATAACTTCACTTCTTCTTCATGTTTCTAAAAAAGCAATCATTCTACTATTAGTGGACCAGGAAGCTCGATGATGCAGACCATACCCATGTTCGACTGTTCATCTGTCAGAACTATCCATGGCCTAAACTCTCTCCCAATCTGAAATAGGTGAGACTGGCATCAGGATTTGGGAGCATGATCCAGACACAGTTTGACAGGGTCAGGGCACGGTGGTGGTTCTTGAGAGAAACACAGAGGTGCTTCAGCCATGAAGTGTCATTACTACTTTCCAGTGATGCATTTTCCACAGTAAGAACAGATGGATGATCTTGGTGGTATAATGGGGCTGTTCCCAATTAACAATGATAAGATTGTCCTTCAGTAAGTACATACCAATATTTTAATATCAGATATTTTACCCAGAATACAGTTTGGAGCCAAAACTATTCTTATCTTGCATATCTGTGAGATTGTATCTACCGCTGCTTTCCAAAAAGGGAGATAACCTGAGACAAGGCCAAAGTCAAACTCTCTTATCTAGGGTATTATATTAGTGTAGTGTTTTTGTTTGGATTAATTGCATCCTTCCATTGCCTGATAGGCATTCAGCCACAATGTGTTCCCCTTGAATTGTATAAATTATATTCTGTCTAATTCCTGAGTCTTCTGAACCCCTTCTATTACTCCATCCTCTTTTTTTTAATGAAGTCAGGTCTATCTATTTTTCTTATAAAACTTTCCTTGGTACAGCAAGTATTCTGAAAGAGTAAGGGCAAAAAATTCGGGGGCTTTACGCTACACGTTGCTGTCAAAAAATGGTGCAGGAGCGGTAGCCACCGTTCTTTTACCAGCTGGTGGTGGGTTCCGTGGCGCCCTCCATTTTCGACGTCCCCGTAGCACTGCCAGTAAGTATTAGCGCCCTGCCAAAAAAAAAGGTGGCTTGATGACTTAATGTCACCACGAGCAACTTCGACCCTAGCGCTGAGTTCAGCGCTGGGTCATAACCACGCCAGGGAAACCCAGCGTACAAAGAGATTAACAGAGGCACTGTCAGCACCTTTTAAAGGGACACACACATCTTTCAGGTAAGTTTGCATTTAAGCTTTTGGACTGGATTTTTTTGATTTTATTGAAGTAGTGGCTTGCTGCAATAGATGCTAAAAGTTTTTTAAGTGTGTAGGGAGTGGTGCTGGATGCTTACAAGGCCTCGAATGGTAAAGGAAGGTATCTGAGAAAACAGAAAATGCTGCAAATACTCAACATCGGTGGAGAGAGAAACAGAGTTTACGTCTCGGGTCGAGATGCTGCCTGGCCTGCTGAGTATTTCCAGCATTTTATGCTGTGATTTCCAATTTACAGCACCTGCTCGCAGAGGGAAGAGGAGGAAGCCGACGGAAGGATGCATCCCAGACTGGCCCTTTCTGGCCGGGATACCCGGGATGGAACCGTCCGCCTGCAGTCCCAGTAATCACAACACCAATTCCCCTTTCAACATTGGTCCCACAAGCTTTCCTTCCCTCTGTTACTGACCATCGCAGCATCCTCTTGGCCACAATGCGGAAATAAAAGCCACCACAAAGCAAACTTTCCAATTCAACTTTATACATCTATCCATTCAATATGACATCAAGAAATCAACTCATCACCCTTATGTAATCTCTTAGTGAGTGTCTTGTGTGTGCCTTTGCCTATTCTACTGATGTCACACAGTGCTATCCCAGTGGCTGCAGCATGGCTGGTGGAAGGCTGCTGACTTTCAGTGGGGATCACTGCAAATGGCCTTGCTGGTTGACGTTGAGGAGCTGGTGGCTGGGAGTGTCAACATAAGAAATAGGAGCAGGAGTAGGCCATTTGGCCCTTCGAGCCTGCTCTGCCATTCAATAAGATCATGGCTGATCTTCTACCTCATTTCCACTTTCCTGAACTATCCCCATATCCCTTGATTCCCTTAATATTCAAAAATCTATCGATCTCTGACTTGAATATACTCAACGACTGAGCCTCCACAGCCCTCTGGGGTAGAGAATTCCAAAGATTCACCACCCTCTGTGTGAAGAAATTTCTCCTCATCTCAGGCCTAAATGGCCGACCCCTTATTCTAAGACTGTGACCCCTGGTTCTAGACTCCCCAGCCAGGGAGGGGAAACATCCTCCCTGCATCTACCCTGTCAAGCCCTGTAAGAATTTTGTATGTTTCAATGAGATCACCTCTCATTCTTCTAAACTCTAGAGAATATAGGCCTAGTCTACGCAATCTCTCCTCATAGGACAATCCCTCCATCCCAGGAACCAGTCTGGTGAACCTTTGTTGCACTCCCTCTATGACAAGTATATCCTTCCTTAGGTAAGGAGAACAAAACTCCACATAATACTCCAGGTGTGGTCTCACCAGGGCCCTATATAATTGCAGTAAGACGTCTTTACTCTTATACTCAAATCCTCTTGTAATAAAGGCCAACATACCATTTGCTTCCCTAATTGCTTGCTGTACCTGCATGTTAACTTTCAGTGATTTGTGTACAAGGACACCCAGGTCCCTCTGAACACCAACATTTCCCAATCTCTCACCATTTAAAAAATACTCTGCTTTTCTATTTTTCCTACCAAAGTGGATAACTTCACGTTTCTCCACATTATATTCCATTTGCCATGTTCTTGCCCACTCACTTAGCCTGTCTATATCCCTTGAAGCCTCTTTGCATCCTCCTCACAACTTACATTCCCACCCAGCTTTGTATCATCAGCAAACTTGGATATATAACATTTGGTCCCCTCATCCAAATCATTGATGTAGCTTGTGAATAGCTGAGGCCCAAGCACTGATCCTTGCGGTACCCCACTAGTTACAGCCTGCCAACCTGAAAATTACCCGTTTATTCTTACTCTCTGTTTTCTGTCCGTTAACCAATCTCAATCCATGCTAGTATATTACCCCCGATCCCATGAGCCCTAATTTTGTTTAATAACCTCTTGTATGGCACCTTATCGATCAATCAATCTTCTTATTCTTCTTCACTTTCCTCTCCCTCTCCTTAGTCAACCACTGGCTGGGCAGGTTGCATTTCTAGGGTGTGTGAAATGAGGAAGGCACAAGGGTGCAGTTGTGAGGGGAGAGCGGATGAGCAAGAGGCGCATGCGAGAAGGAGGACATAGAAACATAGAAACATAGAAAATAGGTGCAGGAGTAGACCATTCGGTCCTTCGAGCCTGCACCACCATTCAATGCGTTCATGGCTGAACATGCTACCTCAGTACCCCATTCCTGCTTTCTCGCCATACCCCTTGATCCCCCTAGTTGTGAGTATTATATCTAACTCCCTTTTGAATATATTTAGCGAACTGGCCTCAACAACCTTCTGTGGTAGAGAATTCCACAGATTCACCACTCTCTGGGTGAAGAAGTTCCTCCTCATCTCAGTCTTAAATGGCTTCCCCTTTATCCTTAGACTGTGACCCCTGGTTTTAGTTTTCCCTAACATTGGAAACATTCTGCCCGCATCTAATTTGTCTAAACCAGTCAGGATTTTAAACGTCTCTATAAGATCCCCCCTCATTCTTCTGAACTCCAGAGGATACAAGTTCAGTTGATCCAGTCTTTCTTGATATGTCAGTCTTGCCATCCCAGGAATCAATCGAGTGAACCTTCGTTGCACTCCCTCAATAGCAAGAATGTCCTTCCTCAAGTTAGGAGACCAAAACTGCACACAATACTCCAGGTGTGGCCTCACCAAGGCCCTGTACAACTGTAGCATCACCTCCCTACTCCTGTACTCAAATCCCCTTGCTATGAAGGCCATCATGCCATTTGCTTTCTTGACTGCCTGCTGCACTTGCCTTCCCACCTTCAGTGACTGATGTACCATGACGCCCAGGTCTCGTTGCACCTCCCCTTTCCCTAATCTGCCACCATTCAGGTAATAGTCTGCCTCCCTATTTTTACCACCAAAGTGGATAACCTCACATTTATCCACATTGTACTTCATCTGCCATACATTTGCCCATTCACCCAACCTGTCCAAGTCACTCTGTAGCCTCCTAGCATCCTCCTCATTGTTCACACTGCCTCCCAATTTAGTGTCATCCGCAAATTTGGAGATATTACAATTAATCCCTTCGTCCAAATCATTAATATATAATGTAAACAGCTGGGGCCCCAGCACCGAACCCTGCGGTACCCCGCTGGTCACTGCCTGCCATTCTGAAAAGTACCCATTTACTCCTACTCTTTGTTTCCTGTGTGCCAACCAGTTCTCAATCCACGTCAACACATTACCCCCAATCCCATGTGCTTCAACTTTGCACACCAATCTCTTGTGTGGGACCTTGTCGAAGGCCTTCTGAAAGTCCAAATACACCACATCTACTGGTTCCCCCCGTCCACCCTATTGGAAACATCCTCAAAAAATTCCAGAAGATTTGTCAAGCATGATTTCCCTATCACAAATCCATGCTGACTTGGACCTATCATGTCGCCACTTTCCAAATGGTCTGTTATGACATCTTTAATAATTGATTCCATCATTTTACCCACCACCGATGTCAGGCTGACCGGTCTATAATTCCCTGCTTTCTCCCTCCCTCCTTTTTTAAAAAGAGGGGTTACATTAGCCACCCTCCACTCCTTCGGAACTGATCCAGAGTCTAAGGAATGTTGGAAAATGATCGTCAATGCATCCACTATTTCCAAGGCCACCTCCTTAAGTACTCTGGGATGCAGACCATCAGGCCCTGGGGATTTATCAGCCTTCAGTCTCATCAATTTCCCCAACACCTTTTCCCGACTGATAAGGATTTCCCTCAGCTCCTCCCTCTTACCAGATCCTTTGATCTCTTTTATTTCCGGAAGGTTGTTTGTGTCCTCCACAGTAAACACCGAACCAAAGTACTTGTTCAATTGATCTGCCATTTCTTTGTTCCCCATTATGACTTCCCATGTTTCTGACTGCAGGGGACCTACATTTGATTTTACTAACCTCTTTCTTTTTACATATTTATAGAAGCTTTTGCAGTCCGTTTTAATGTTCTCCGCAAGCTTCCTTTCATATTTTATTTTCCCTGCCCTAATCAAACCCTTCGTCCTCCTCTGCTGAGTTTTAAAGTTCTCCCAGTCCCCGGGTTTGCTGCTACTTCTGGCCAATTTGTATGCCACTTCCTTGCTTTTAATACTATCCCTGATTTCCCTTGTTAGCCATGGTTGAGCCACCTTCCCTTTTTTATTTTTACGCCAGACAGGGATGTACAATTGCTGTAGTTCATCCATGCGATCTCTAAATGTCTGCCATTGCCCTTCCACTGATAACCCCTTAAATATCGCTTGCCAATCTAACCTCGCCAATTCACGCCTCATACCCTCAAAGTTGCCCTTATTTAAGTTCTGGACCATGGTCTCTGAATTAACTGTTTCCTTCTCCATCCTAATGTAGAACTCCACCATACTATGGTCACTCTTCCCCAAGGGGCCTCGCACCACAAGATTGCTGATTAGTCCTTCCTCATTACACAACACCCAGTCCAGGATGGCCTCCCCTCTAGTTGGTTCCTCAACATATTGGTTTAGGAAACCATCCCTTAAACAACGTATGAGGATACCAGTATCTTGTATCCTTTCAGCCCCACTGCAGGCCAAGGGTTCAGCCATGCCCCTACCAAGAATGGCCTGCAACGTCTCCTCCAAGGGGATGATGAGGCTCGGAATGGGAGATGTGTCTCGTGATTGGTGCAGATTGTTGGTAGGTGAGTGATTTGGGGGGGTGGGGGCTGAGATGCAGTTGGTAGGAGACAGCTTTTGAAGATGCATTCACTGACCTTGACCAGTGGTCTGAGGTCATGAAGCTTCTTTGGGCACTGGAGCCAGGTGGTGGGGGCGACAAATGTGGCAGTGACTGCCTTGGTGATGTGGTCCCACATAGTTCTTTCTGGAGGGTCTCCTGGCCCCTGTGGGTAGAAGATCTCTCTTGCAGTGTTCACCCACTGCACAAAGCTGGAGTGCTGCATGGGAGACCCTGGGTGCCCCTTCTCTGGCTTGCTGAGTCATTTGTGTTAGTGCTGAAGCACTTTTCCCATTTTTTGAGGTTCGGAAGGGAATTCAGCTTTAAGTGCTTAAGAATCCCATTTGGAACTTCTTTTTAATGGCAAATTTTTTATTGAAAGGCAGTAAGGGCTGAATGCTGCAATTTTTCACTGCATTGTAATTTTTATTAGTTATGAATGCATTGCCCCTTTAATTGCCCACAATGCCTTGTGAACTCCACAGCTTCACTCGCACAGGCTGTAAGAAGCTGACTATGGACGGGAACTTCGGATCGGGGGCCTCCGTTAACACCACCAGGATGGCGTTGCACGGTAAGTTAGTGCTGCGCTACACATTGCCAACCCCAGCGTGAATTTTTCAACGGTAGCGCAGTGGCCATTTTCAGCGGCCATTAACGCGAGTTGTCGGTGACACCGGCAATTCTCTTGGCGTACAGAAATGTTTTCCTCCCTAAAATTCAGAGATAAGAATAGTATGCTATTTTATTACTATTGCCTCATTTAGGAAACACAAAAGCAAACAAGCAATGCTTTGTAGTTTCTAACATGAAGTACAATGCCATCACCTGGAGGTATGAATTCCTTACATATATGATTGCTAACATTGCCAGTGTTGCAAGTGTTTTCTTGGCGCATGTCAATAAAGAAGATATTCTTTTCTTCTCCACTAACTACCCAAATATCTTAATCTGCAAGGACTTGTTGATGTGGCAGACTTTCGCAATGAAAACAAAATGTGTGTCAAGTAAGACAAGTGTTGCTAATATGCAGAAAATTATTTATTTACTTTTTTTTTCTCTTGAGCCATTCACTAACTGCAGCTAGGGAATCAGAGGGATAACTTTCCACTGGCTGGATTCATACCTAGCACAAAGGAAGATGGTTGTGGTTGTTGGAGGCCAATCATCTCAGCCCCAGGACATTGCTGCAGGATTTCCTCAGGGCAGTGTCCTAGGCCCAACCATCTTCAGTTGTTTCATCTATGACCTTCCCTCCATCATAGGATCAGAAGTGGGGATGTTCGCTGATGATTGCACAGTGTTCAGTTCCATTCGCAACTCCTCAGATAATGAAGCAGTCTGTGCCCGCATGCAGAAAATCTTGGACAACATCCAGGCTTGGGCTGATAAGTGGCAACTAACATTCGTGCCACACAAGTGCCAGGCAACAACTATCTCCAACAACAGAGTCTAACCACCTCCCCTTGACATTCAATGGCATTACCATCATCTAATCCCCCACCATCAACATCTTGGGGGTAACCATTGACCAGAAACTTAACTGGACCAGCCACATAAATACTGTGGTTACAAGAGCAGGTCAGAGGCTGGGTATTCTGCAGCGAGTGGCTCACCTTCTGACTCCCCAAAGCTTTTCCACCATCTACAAGGCACAAGTCAGGAGTGTGATGGAATACTCTCCACTTGCTTGGATGAGTACAACTCCAACAACACTCAAAGCTCAACAATATCTGGGACAAAGCAGTCTGTTTGATCAGCACCTCATCCACCACCTTAAACATTCACTCCCTGCACCACCGGCGCAACGTGGCTCCAGTGTGTACCCTCTACAAAATGCACTGCAGCAACTTGCCGACGCTACTTAAACAGCACCTCCCAAACTCGTGACCTCTACCACCTAGAAGGACAAGGGCAGCAGACACATAGGAACACTACCACCTCCCAAGTTCCCCTCCAAGTCACACACCTGACTTGGAAATATATTGCCATTCCTTCATCGTCACTGGGTCAAAAACCTGGAACTCCCAACTCAACAGCACTGTAGGAGTACTTTTACCATACAGACTGCAGCGGTTCAAGACGGCGGCTCACCACCACCTTCTCGGGCAATTAGGGAATAGCAATAAATGCTGGCCTTGTCAGCGATGCCCACATCCCGTGATTGAATAAATAAATAAAAAATGAAAAAATAAAGCTGAAAGGACAGAGGGCTAGCTGCATTGCAGGCCTCTATTAACACTCCTCCCTACCAACTGCTATGTGAATGAGATCAATCTGGACTGAGTCTTCCTCCAGTTTTCTCTCCCCCCTTGGTAAAGTGCTCGATCTCCACAATGAAGCAGCTGAGTTTGGGAGTTCAGCTGCTTAGCCCATTGAGCAGTTCCTACTGTTGCCTGGAACCGTCCACTGCTGCTCCAGTGCACTGTCCCACTATAGGACCTGATGTTGCATAATTATAACCGAACCAATAGAGGTAGGCCAAGATGTTTGGAAGAGACTGTGCAAGTTTATTATTTCAGTTGTGTTACTATACCAATAACCAAACAAGTCATTTCAAAATGAAGACGACCATTACACACAAGTATAGGGAGAGTCATAGTGGGTTTTGCAGGAGCAACTCAATAAGCCAATGCACAAGACACATTAATGGTTATATGCATCACGTATCCATTGTCATCCATTCTCCAATTGTTTCTTAATGATATTTCTGCAATGACTTCTGATAATCCCCGGTTGGCTTTGAAATGTGTTGTGCCACACTTCATAACAAATTCCAAAACTGTGCAGTCATTGGCTACATTTTCTATGGGGCTTTAAGATGAATGTAACGTTACTTAATATTTTGGCTCAGGTTGTCTATTCCCTGACTCCGTACTATCATTTTTCTGTCTCCAGCACTGGGAAGCTATTCACCTGACATGCAGACAATATGTCCAGTGCACTGGATCTGAGCCTGCGCAACCTTGAATTTAATACTTGTCATAGTGGCACACTGCACCACTTTAATGTTCATCTGTCTTCCCAATTCATTTTAAAATAAAATATTGGATATACTTGAGGTTCACCAAAGTTGCTTGCCATCTGATTGCCCGTCAAATAGGATTACTGATTTATGACCACTCTCAGATATGGACTGGGGAAATCTTTCGATCTGTTTTCCATATTAATGGTAAACAGTCTAGGTTTCACAGCAAGCATAGCAAGCACAGGGTTAGGAATCCAGTCACAACTTTGCAGTTTTTGGTGAATTTATTCATTTTTTTAAAAAGCACTAGCTCACATTTTAGATGTAATTTCCTGGGTTCTGACAATTTCATTGAGGAAAGAGAGAATTTTCATCACTCAGCTCCATTGTCATAATCTAGAAAGTAAAGTGTGAGCTTCCAGGAGGGGAGGGGAGGGAGTAAGGAGCAGCAATGAATGGGGTGCTTTCTGGGCTGAGAAACAAAACTGTGAGTCTTCAGGATGAATGGCTCAGATGAATGATGGGCAAGACAGCAACTTTTTTTTTAAGCTTCCTGCTTTTTGACCTTGGAGCAGATCAGGATGGAATAGAAATTGGAACAGATCAGGGGAGAAAGTAATAGAACAGAATAGGAGGAGATAAATCATAGAATCATAGAAGATAGGAGCAGGAGTAGGCCATTCGGCCCCTCTAGCCTGCTCCGCCATTCAATGCGATCATGACTGATCATCCAAATTCAGTACCCTGCCCCTGCTTTCTCCCCATATCCCTTGATCCCTTTAGCCTTAAGAAATATATCCAACTCCTTCTTGAATCTATTTAATGAATTGGCCTCAACTGCCTTCTGTGGCAGAGAATTCCACAGGTTCACCACTCTCTGGGTGAAGAAATTCCTCCTCATTTCTGTCCTAAATGGCTTACCCCTTATCCTTAGACTGTGACCCCTGGTTCTGGACTCCCCTGACCATCGGGAACATCCTTCCTGCATCTAGTTTGTCCTGTCCTGTCCTGTCCTGTTAGAATTTTATAAGTTTCAATGAGATCCCCTCTCATTCTTCTAAACTCCAGCGAGTATAAGCCCAATCGACCCAATCTCTCTTCATACGTCATTCCTGCCATCCCAGGTATCAGCCTTGTGAATCTTCGCTGAACTCCTTCCATGGCAAGAACATCCTTCCTCAGATAAGGTGCAACACATCAGGGGAAACTGAAACAAGGGCTGATCAGGAGGGGGAAGATATCAGAATGGACCGGGCAGATTAAGGGGAGCAGAAATTCGAGCAAATTGAGGGAAGTGGATGTGGGGAAGACCATTTTGATCACAAGATTTGTCTGTGAAGAACTTTCTGTGGAAAACCTGTTTGTTGCTGTTTTTATATATGTTTCATTTTTTGACTCTGCAGCCATTCCCCACAGAAGGTGATGAAATTTCTCTTGGACATTCTTCTTTACCTTGGTTATGAGGAGGAAGAAGAAGAGGATGAAGAAGAATAACACAAGAAGGCCAGATTGATCAGGCTGCCTAGCCAGCGTCTGACACCCTTTTGCAGGTGGCCATTTCCATGGTGTCCACAGACCTAGGTGGTTTTATATGAATCTCTGGCCTCATCAAATTATAAGTAGAAGAGGCAAAATTGTATTTCTGAAAAGTTTGGCTTCAGACGGAAAAAAGGCACCAGGAATTTCCTCAGAGTTTCTCCTGTTCCGCCGAGCTAACTTCAGCGGAAACCCTGTTTCCTCCGAAATTCCGCTGAAGTTATGGCAGGCGAGTTGGTGATAGCCTGAGGAAATTCACCCCAAACTGTTCTTTAGGATGTGCTTAAAAAGGCTGATTGACTGAATTCTTTTGCAGGGCAAGCTTCCAACACGCTTAGTACACTGTTGGCAGTTTTGACATTTCTGCTCTTGAACAAATGCTGTGTGCATATATTGCAAATAAACAGTGTCACCACCTATTTGTTTTACATCTTTTAAAAAAGCTATTAACTTTTTTTTTCAGTTTTCAAATGAACAATTTCTATTGTGTTATAAGTCTTCCTCAGCTGCATGTTGTAATGTGTGACTTGAAAAAAATTTAGAATGACTTAATATTTATTTATTCATATAACTTGTTGATCTTCCATGGTGCTGTTTAGAACAAAAAATTTCTTTCTCTGTTGCTGTAACTGGCTGTCTGCACTGAAAAAAACAAGAAAGAAAATAATGATTTATATTCATGTGGGAAATAAATAAATAAATTACTATTGCTTTTGTTTAAAATTCGAATTGTCTGATTTGCTCCTGACTTCCTAAAATGACTGTTGGAGCTTTGTTTTTGACCACAAACATATAAATAAATAACTTGAATGAATAAATGGGGGAAAAAATCACACAAAAAGGTACTGTCCACAAGAAATAAATATTTGCTGGATTTTTTTTTAAATTGAAAGTCTAATCTGCCTATGAATCGTAAAATAGCTGCTGGAGTGGTGTATTAAAAATATCTGTGGTTGAGTTCTGCTCACATGACAAATTATTAAATTGTGCATTGAAATGTTTCCAGGATAATAAATACCTGTAGTGGGAAAACTCAAACAAATAAATAAATTATAGATATTAAAGTTCTAAAACTAAAAAAAAAAGGCTGGAGTTAAGCATTCAGTGAGGATAACATGGCTGCACGTTCAGTTGGGGGAAAAAATTACCTCAAAAGAGAATCATCGTACCTTTTAAGGAGGCAATATAAAGAAGAGTAGAAGGTAAATTAATAAATTAAAATATTGGGTTGTACCAAAATATTTTTTTTTAAATCACTGAAGAAATTAAATATAAGAATGGGTGATACCTTGACTTGCTGCATCCAAGTGACATCTCCACAGTTGGGAGTGTGGGGGCAGAAAAAGAAAAGCAAAGTACATAAAATTAGTTCAATCTAAGAGTAAACGTAATTAAACGACAACATTTAAATAACATTTGAGGAACTTTTTTAAGTAAAAGGCTGGGCGCCTTAATTGTGGCAGTTAGGATGGGATCACGCCTTCCAGTACTGATCCCACCAGAGTATCTGGGGTCAGTGGAAGGCCACCTAATTAGCTCACTCCACCATGGGTGCATCTTGGGTGCCTGCCAGTCCACACAGAGAGAAACTCTAGCCCTGCTGCCATCCATGGGGAGTGTGGCAGGGCAATGCCAAGGAGAAGTTATTTGCTGGCCTCATATTCAGGGTCCAGGCCACAATCCTGGTCTGGACCCCTCCCAGTGGGGCCCACTTCTGCCCTTCACAAGGCTGGTATGTTTCATTTCACTGGATGTACCAGTGTCCAAACTTATTCTGGGTTACACTGAGGCTAGGGAAGCAGTGTAAGAGGTCCCTGCCCTTGCTGATGTGGGAGACTGTGTTTGGGATGGATGGTGGCTCCACCAATGACGATGACCCCGGGAAGCTTCCAGCGAATGCCAGAACCCAACGTGTCCAGGTTCCGGTCTATTTCCTGGCTCTTCCACTTAACTCCCGCCTAAGTTTCAGCAGAAGTTTGTTGGAAGGCTTGCTGATTTTTATATCCTGGCTGTTTTCTACTGTAGAAGATGTCTAAAAAAAAAGGAACAAGTCAGTGGCCATTAATGGCTGGCAAACTGCTGGCATATTTAGAAATGAGTCATGTAGCCCACATGGACCAATCAGATCACTAGAACTGTATGGGGTATTGTTCACCTCATTCTCAAAGACAATAAAATCCCAGGAAGCTTAATGGGGAATTGGGTCATATGATTGCCACAATCGAACAGATCACTGGATGACGACATGGACTGAACAGACCAAAAGATGACCTGAATCCAATATTTTAAATAATAAGGATAGGATAGATCCTATAAAAGACAAAGGGGGAAAAATTCGTCCCGTTAGCACCTCCCGTTAGCACCAGCAGATGGAAAGTGCGAAACGCTTGTGGGGTGAGGGGGATGTGGGATGTGAGAAGGAGTAGGGATGAACATACCGTTGTTGTCCCCAAGGGGGTCAATGTCGCCAGGTGGCCATGGCACCCACCACCTGGCACCCAATGATCTGCAGCACTCGATTCTCCAGCGCAGACAGTGGTTGGGTGTCGGCTTGTCCCCTGCCTGTGCGCTCCTGCTCCCTCCTGTTGTGAGCCACCTTGGCCTGCAAGAGAAAGGAAAGTGTGTGAGTGAGTGTGGAGCAATGTGTTTGCGTGATGTGCCTGCCATAGTTGAATAGCTGTCATTGTGTGCAAGGTGTGAGATGTCGGTGTGAGTGTTGGTTGGTAGAGATTGTTGGTGGGTGAGTGCTGGGGATGTGGTGCTTTGGGCAGTGTGTGAAGATTGTGGCTCAGATGGTGGTATGTAGTATTTGTTGAAGCATTTGCTCACCCTAACCACCCGAGTGAGGTTGTTAAATTTCTTCCTGCACTGTGTGTGGGTCTTGGGGACCACAGTGCTGCCCGAGATGTGCTGCACTACCTCCCTCCACGTGGTGCAGAAGACTTGTGGCGAGGGCCTCCTGCCACTTCCCGGGTAGAGCACCGCCCTCCATCTCTCCACAGCGAAAACCAATGCCTCCAATGTTTCATCGCTGAATTTGCGGGCTCTCTCCCTGGGGCGTGGATCTGCCGTGAGCACACCTGGTTCAGTCCTCTGGCTCCTTCTCCTTGTCCTGCTTCTGCTTGCTGAGGCAGCTGCACAGCCAGCAATGCTGAGAATGAGGTACTGTAGCATCAATGAACCTCCCCTTTAAGTAGTGAAAAAAACCAGTGGTAATAATGACTTGCGATTAGACTGCACCTGATATTGGTCCACCTTTTGAGTGTAGCACCAATGAGCTTGGGTTTTAAGGGGGAAAAATTTGGGGCGCAAATATCGTCTGGACGCAAATATTAGTGCCTGGCGCTAATTATCGCCACTGACTGGAAACTTCACTTTTACCGCCCCGGGAGGTGAGTGGAGCGCTAAATCAGGCGCTGCACACCTGTCTTAAGGCGCAAAGGCCGAGCAGTGAGGCGCTAACTCAGCGCGTGAGCGCAGCGCAGCTGCTGCCAGTTAGCGAGGGAACACAGACACACTGGCGCCGGCCACTTCTTAAAGCGGGGGGGGCCAACTTGCTCCCCAGCCACACACTGCTCATTGCAGCCTTGAATCTCGGCCTGGAGAGACCTGTGAATCCATTTTGCTGCCAAGGATGGAGAGGGTGAGAGAACGAGCTCATCGCTTCACCGAGCGGGCCTTGGATGCTCTGGTTGGCGCGGTGGAGCGCAGAAGATGTATACTCTTCCTTGAGAGTGGCAGGAGGCCTTTGCCACGCGAGTTCAGAAGAGTGTGGAGGGAGGTGGCTCAGAGCGTCTCCTCCAGGAGCATGGTGCCCAGGACCCATACTCAATGCCGCAAAAAGTTCAACGACCTCACTCGGGTCGTCAGGGTGAGTGGCTTTTTCTCAATACCTCTCCATCCCTCCATCTCAACCTCACTCTATGGCCAGACGGTCTTAAAACCCCAATGCACAACACTCATCCAACACCTATGGCCCTTTCATGAAACACACACACACATTCCACACTTTGCATACAGTAAGAGCTATTCACCTATGGGAGGCACATCAGGCAAGACCATGGCTGTATATTTACTCAGATGCTGTCCTTTTTCTTACAGGCCAAGCTGGCGCATAATCGGAGACAGCAGCAACGGACAGGTGGAGGGCGGCCTCAGCTGCAACCCCTCAGCGATCTTGAGGAGCGCGTCCACAGGATTGTGGCAAGCCGGGTGATCGGTCCCGTTGCCACTGGAGATGCCGACCCCGTTCTGGACAGCAATGGTAAGGTCATCACCTTTTTGTCCTCTGTCCTTCCACTTGTCCCTCACAACACCAGCCTTTGACACTTTCAATCCAACTTGCTAACTCGCTGCACTTATTCCTCCCTTACTGCCACCCTGTCCTCATGCTAAAGCCACTCTTGTACCTCCCTGCTTTCAGATGGTGATTCACCAGCTGAGGAGACGGGCCCTGAAGCTGCCACTGGGAGTGATGCTGCAGCTGAGGAGGAAGAGGAAGCCGGAGCATCAGTGCCACCCTCTCCCGAGGAAGCCCATGCCCACACTGGGAACATGCCTTCCCTGGAGGGAGCAGGGGGGAAGGGTCTGATGAGGGTGAAGCTCCAGGACCCAGCGGGCTGCAGCAACGCCATGGGGGTAGGGAAGAACGGGGGCCTTCTCCCCAGAGGGAGAGTATGCCAGACACTCCTACTGCAATGGACGCAGAGGAGGAGCGGCTGATCGCAGAAATGAACACCCAGGCGGTGGGCATGCACACTGAGCTCATGGGTGCAGTGGGAAGGGTGCCCAAATGCATTGAGTCACTGGCAAGGAGTGTGGAGCACTTCGCTGTAGCACAGGCGGATGCCACACTAACGCTTAGTGCTGCAATTCAGTCACTGGCTGCCGTGAACCCATCTCTGACTGCTCTCATGCAGACTCAGATTGAGGCCACGCGAGCACAGACTGCTGCCAACCTCGATGGTTCGTTCACATGTCCCTGGGCCTGTCACCGCGCCGCAGCAGGCCAGCAATCTGTTCTCCAGCAGATTGCTCCGGATGCTGAAGTGCTGCCCCGTGGGAGTGCCAGTGTGTCGGGCGAGCAGGGAGTTGCTGTCCTCTCTCACGATGACAGCATTCCTGCTGCCAACACTGTCACTTCTCCACTGCACTTGCCACCGCCTGTAGGACAGACTGCTGCCGCCCATGCAGAGTTGGTGCAGTCTGCAGCCGGGCCCTCCAGGCCCAGAACTGGTCGAGGCCGTCCTTCAGGGGCATCTGCAGTGTCAGGGTCTGACGAGCAGCAGCCTTCCACCAGCCTTGCTGCAGCCACTGAGGTCCCATTACGGAGGAGCAGTAGGGTTAGAAGGGGGGAAGTGCGCAAGGGAAGGAGATCACCCTCGAAGGGCAAAAAGTAGGAGGTGTGACAAAATGCTGGTCATTTTTTTATTAAAGGTCGAGGTTCATGGTCCAACTTTTGTTTAGTGTTTTGGACATTATCTCCAGGTTGTGAGAACCAGTTATGTTATTGACTGTTTTTTTGTGTTTATTTCTATGAGTTTGTCATGAGGAATTGACACACACAGAGTTTGTAAAATAAATAAGTTTCTGTATTCAAAATATACATGGTTGGTGGTTGGAATTATTGGTGCCTTGGCCGGCTTAGGGGTTGCGTGCTGGGTTCATTAATGTTGTTAGCAATGGCAGAAGCCATTTCCACAGCAGGGGCCCTAGAAGCGGCTTGCTATTAGCCGTTGACGGACGGCCCTTGCAGTTTCACCATTGTGGGCCGCCCTCCCGCCTTGGTGCTGCTGATGATCATCCTCCTCGTCCTCTTCCTCCTCTTCCTCCTCCTCCTCTGGTGGTGCTCCAAGGCCTGGTGGCATTGGCTGGGTCCTGACGATTGCCATGTTATGCAACATGCAGCACACAACTACGAAGTTGGATACTCGCTCAGGCGAGTACTGCAGGGCTCCTCCAGAATGGTCGAGACAGCGGAACCGTTGCTTCAGCACGCCGATTGTGCGCTCAATTTTGTTCCTGGTAGCTTGATGGCTCTCATTGTACCGCAGCTCAGCAGGGGTGTTGGGCGTACGGAGCGGTGTCATCAGCCAGGTGCTCAATGCATACCCCTTGTCCCCGAGAAGCCAACCAACTGGCTGATGTGGTGCCTCGAAAAGTTCTGGCGCAGGATAAAAGCATCGTGGCAGCTGCCAGGATAGTGGGCATTGACAGCGAGTATCAGCTGTCTGTGGTCACAGACCAACTGAACATTCAAGGAATGGAACCCCTTTCTGTTCCGGAATTCCTCGGCATTCTCATGCGGAGCACGCAAAGCCACATGCGTGCAGTCAATGGCGCCCTGCACCATGGGGAAGCCCGCTACCCTCGCAAAGCCCAGAGCGCGGTCACGCTGCTTGTCTGGGGTCATGGGGAAAGAGATGAACTCTCGTCTCCTTTTAAAGAGGGCATTTGTGACCTGCCGGATGCAGCAATGCACCGCGAACTGGGAGATATTGGCGAGGTCCCCAGCAGCAGCTTGAAATGAGCCAGTAGCGTAAAAGTTGAGAGCCACTGTGACCTTCACTGCCACCGACAGAGACGTCCTGGACCTCAGTTGAGGCTGCAGATCTGGCTGCAGCAGGTGGCAGAGCTCAGTGACCACCTCCTTGCTGAATCGCAGCCTTCGCAAACACAGCTCCTCAGACATATGAATGTAGGAGAGCTGTTCACGATATACCCTAGGAGGGTAAGCTCTCCTGTACATACGCCTGTTGGCCCTCCTCCGTCTGGCCATCATTGCCACTCTCTCTCTGCGTCTCTGTATCCTCCGATTCAGCTGGAGCAGGACGACGCCCCCAATCAGTGCAGCCCCCATAGTCTCTTTGCAAGCAAAGTAATGAAGGACAGCAACTAAAGTACTAGCGAAGTTAGAATCAATAGGCAAAACTACCTCACAAAGCGTTGAGTCAATGCAGAAGTCTCTCTTTCTCTCTCTCCGAATCTCTCTCTCTCTCTCAGAACGAGTGGTGCAAAAATGTCGACCACAGAAAAAGACAGGAAGAGACCCCCTTTAAATAGCGCCCCCCCCCAGCCCCACAGCGATTGATAGCGTTCCAGTCTTCCGGTCGTTGGATGCGCCAGGCGGTAAGGCAGGGGGCGCCACTCAATTTCCGCTCCGGGGCGCCACAAGGGCGTTGCACCATGGAATGACGTCACAATCTGCGCGCGCAGGTGGTCGCAGCGGTAAGTTTTAGCGCCGCCGCACAATCTCTAGTTAAGTTCCCGAGCGGCACAAACATCGCTGCGCCCGGGCGTTAGCGGCTTTGCGCCCCATTAGCGCCCTCTTAAGGCGCTACCAACTGAATTTTTACCCCTAAGACTTGAATTAAGACGCCAATCATTTTTTTGAGCAGTGAGGACGAATTTTGCGTGCAGTCTAAAGCATTAGCGCCTGGCACTAATTCTCCAACTTTTCTACTGACACCGCCCATTCCTTGGCTGTAATGAATTTCTAGCCCAAAGAGCTTATGCTAATTGTGTTCTGATACTTTTAGTATAAAATGCTACTACAATGTCCTTATATAGGTTGCATTCAATTCATAACAAATTATATTAATACAATGTTTCTTTCTCATACTTATGCTTTAGTTACTGACTTATTTTCAGAAATGCAATATATTAAGGATTAAATTTCATTGTCTGCATCCAAAAATAAGTCCTCTGGCAAACCGTACCTTTAAGTATCGTCTACTACACTTTACTTCTTAGTGCAATAATGAAGAATGGCAGCAAACTGCATAATTCAAAACAACATTTATTAAAAACATTTTCAGAATTAATTCACACAAATATGCCTGGTATATTTCTCTTGCATGAACTATATTGGGAGGGGGCAACAGATTATAGTTGGAAGAAGGTACTATCTAGCGTGAAATTAAATCTTATACAAGATTGGTAAAAGTTGTAAGAAGCTTATGACACATAAATTAGATTGTTCAAGTTAAATTTTATACAAGATGGAAGTTATAAGAATCTTGGTGACATGTAAATTAGATTGTTCATAGACTGAACAGAGACAGAAAAATATACTACGAAGGGTCACAGACCTGAAACGTTAACTCTGTTTCTCTCTCCACGGATGCTGCCTGGCCTGCTGAGTGTTTCCAGCATTTTCTGTTGTTACTTCAGATTTCCAGCATTCGCAGTATTTTGCTATTGCAGAAAAATATACTGTTTCTTTAACACTGTCCATCCAAGTTATTTGACAATGTGGCTTCCCTTGTTCCAGAATCTATAGCAAACTGCCCAATTCCAGTACCATAAACTAAAACTCCCAAATCACAGTATCTAATTTCAACAACCAACATAAAGCTGTGGTTTATAATAATGTCAAGTTGAAACGACTATGTAATTGGTTATAAAAATTACAAAGAAAACCTGTTGGAAGCCATCTGTGACGGCTCTTTGGGAATAATGTGATAACCATTTTCAGTCGTTCTCAGTGGGAGAGGGTTAATTAAACCATTAGCAGCTGGTGTTTTCTGTAACATTTCAATGCAAACCATTCTGCACAGCTACAGCAAACTATATTGCAACCCAGCATCATCGTGCTCTCAGATTCCTAACTAATTTGTAACAAATGGTGTTGTGAATCAGAAAGAAGGAGCTCTGATGACACAACAGTTTAAAAAAAAAAGAAACTTTTTTTTAATTAAAAAAGGACATTTATGTCAGGATAGTATGACAATTGAATCATAGAATCTTACAGCACAGAAGGAGGTCATTCGGCCCGTCACGCCTGTGTCGGCTCTTTGAAAGAGCTGTCCAATTTAGTCCCACACCTCAGCTTTTTCCCCATAACCCTGCAAATTAGTCCACTTCATGTGCATGCCCAATTGCCTTTTAAAAGTTCCTATGGAACCTGATTCTACCATCCTTTCAGGTAATGTGTTCCAGATCTTAACAACCCTCTGTGTGAAGCAATTTCTACTCATTTCCCCTCTAGTTCTTTTGCCAATTATTTTAAATCTATGACCGCTGGTTACTGACCCGCTTGCCAGAGGAAATAGTTTCTCCCTACTTGCTCTATCAAAACCCCGCATTATTTTGAATATCTCTATTAGGTCTCCCCTTAATCTTCTCTGCTCTAAGGAGAACAATCCCAGCTTCTCCAATCTCTCCACATACCTGAACTCCCTCATCCCTGTACCCTCTCCTAACCAGAGATTTTTAAAGGTTTAGCATGACTTCCTTGTTTTTGTATTCAATGTCCTTCTTTACAAAGCCAAGTATCCCATACGCTTTCTTAACCGCCTTCTCAAGTTGCTCTGCCACCTTCAATGATTTGTGATTATGCACCCCTGGGTCCCTCTGTTCTTGCACCCCCTCAAAATAGTACCATTTAAATTATACATTCTTCACAGATGCTGCCTGACCTGCTGAGTATCTCCAGCATTTTCTGTTTGTATTACCATTTAGATTATTCTGCCTCTCCATGTTGTTTCTCCCAAAGTGCATCACTTCACACTTATCTGCATTAAATTGCATCTGCCATGTGTCTGCCCATTTCATCAGTCTGTCTATGTCCTCCTGAAGTCTGCTACTATCATGCTCACTATTTACTACGTTGTCAAGTTTTGTATTGTCCGCAAACATCAAAATCATACTCCCTATACCCAAGTCCAGGTCATTTATATATAACAAGAAAAGCAATGGTCCTAATACTGACCCCTGAGGGACCCCACTGCATACTTCTCTCCAGTCAGAAAAACATCCGTTCACTACTATTCTCTGCCCCCTATCCCTTAGCCAATTTCGTACCCAAGTTACCACCATCCCTTTAATACCATGTGCTCCTATTTTCCGAATATGTCTGTTATGTGGTACTTTATCAAATGCCTTTTGAAAGTCCATATATACATCTACTGCACTACTTTCACCAAACCTCTCTGTTACTTCATCAAAGAACTCGATCAGGTTAGTCAGATACGATTTGCCTTTAACAAATCCATACTGGCTGTCCCTTATTAACCCATGCTTCTCCAAGTGAGAATTAATTTTTTCCTTGACAATGGTCTCTCGTAGTTTTCTCACCACTGACGTTAGACTGATTGACCTGTAGTTACCAGGTTTATCCCTCTCCCCATTTTTTAAACGGGGGTGTAACATTTGCAATCCTCCAGTCCTCTGGCACCACCCCCATATCCAAGGAGAATTGAAAGATTGTGGTCAGAGCATCTGCTGACTCCATCCTCAGCAATCTAGAATTCATCCCATCTGGACCGGGTGACTTGTTGACTTTGAGTGATGCCAAATTCTTTTGCACCTCCTTTCTATCTTTTCTGATCCTATCCAATATCTCTACTGCGATATTACCTTCATCCTCTTCTTTTGTGAAGACAGATGCAAAGTATTCATTCAATACCTCAGTCATGCCCTCTACCTCCACAAGAAGATTTCCTTTTTTGTCCCTAATCGGCCCCACCATTGCTTCAACTATCCTTTCACTTTTTATCTGTTTATAAAAGATTTTTGGGTTCCATTTTCTGTTACCCGCTAACCTTTTTTCATATTCTTTCTTGCCCTTATATCCTTTTTCAATTTCCCCCTGCACTCTTTGTATTCTGCCTGGTTTTCGATTGTATTATGTACCTGACATTTTCTATAAACTTCCTTTTCTGTTTTATTTTAACCTCTATTTCCTTTGTCATCCAAGGAGTTCTAGCTTTGGATGGCCCATCTTTCCTCCTGATGGGAATATGATTGATTTGTACCCAAACTATCTCCACCTCAAAGGCCTGGCATTGCTCATTTACTGTTTTCCAGACCAATCTTTTTTTCCAGTCCACCTGTGCAAGATCCCATCTCAAATCACCGAAATTGGCTCTCTTCCAGTTGGCTATTTTCACCGGTGATTTTTTTTGTCCCTTTCCATAACTACTTTAAACCTAATTATAATCACTATTACCCAGATGTTCTCCCATTGAAACATACTCCATTTGCCCTACTTCATTCCCCAGAACTAGATCCAGCACTGTTTTATTGCTCATTGGGCTACAAACGTATTGATTAAGAAAGTTATCCTGTACACATTTTAGAAATTTTTCACCCTCCTTGCCCTTTACACTGTTTTCCCCCCAGTCTACATTAGGGTAATTGAAGTCCCCTACTATTACTGCTCGATTATTTTTACATTTCTCTGAAAGTTGGCTACAGATTTGCTCCTCTATCTCCTTCTCACTACTTGGGGGTCTATAGTAAACACCCATCGATCTAACAGCACATTTTCTGTTCCTTAACTCTAACCAAATATACTCAGTCTTTGAACCTGCTAGTATATCGTCCCTCTGTAGAACTGAAATATTATCCTTGATCAATACTGCCCCCTCCTTTCTTTTTCCCTATTCTATCTCTCCTGAATACATTGTACCCAGGAATGTTTATTTCTCATTCCTGCCAATGTTTAAGCCAGGTCTCCATTATGGTCACTATATAATAAATACACGTGGCAACTTGTGGCTGTAGCTCACCAACCTTATTTGTAACATTCCTCGCATTAACGCACATGCATTCCAACACCATGCTAGCCTACTTTGCTTTTTTTCTCCATTTACTTCCTGCCCTTACACTATTCTTTGTTCTGTTGCTGTTTGTCCCACCTAGTTTTCCATTTATTGTGTCCTTCCTCTCTGCTGCTGCATCCTGGTGCCCCTCCTCCTGCCAAATTAGTTTAAACCCTCCCCCCACAGTACTAGTTAATCTCCCCATGAGGGCATTGGTCCCAGATATTACACGTTTTTAAAATTCTGGGGAGATTTTATTTATGTCACATTTATTTGACTCTGATTGTTGGGGTGGGGGTTTGGGGATGCTTAGCAAAGCAGCACCATTTAATTTTGCATGGAAGATGCATATCTAAACACTACATTTAGTTGAACCTTGTTAGGCTTAGCAAACCACTGATGCCCTTGCACGCACCAATCGATTTTCATTTTAGTGTCTAGAACAGCTGAGAATGTTAGTATTGATCAATGATGTTGGAAGATCAGAATGATTACAGGTCTTTGTGCAAAGTCTGAAAATAATGTCAGACATACATCACACAGTATGCTTAGCAGTGAACTGGGCAGTACAGAAGAACATAAGAACATAAGAAATAGGAGCAGGAGCTGGCCATTCGGCCCCTCGAGCCTGCTCCGCCATTTAATGAGATTATGGCTGATCCGATTTTGGCCTCAACTCCACTTTCCTGCCCGCTCCCCATAACCCTTGACTCCCCTATTGCTCAGTAACATGGGTAAGAGCCAAGATGATACAAATAAAGGCCATTGTGGATTGCTTAAACTGTATGCCACAAAAAAATTCATCCCACACACTATAAAACCAATTTTCATCTCTGTTACACCTGGAAATGGGCGCAGAGAGTGTAACATAGCACTAAGTTCTGCAGAAACAAGTTCAGTTAACTTCCACGTATTTTGGGGTAGACACTGGAAGCTCCCATCTGAAGCAAGTGAGAGTTTCATTACAACGACAACAACAGCTGACTAGAAATGGATTTTCCACACCTGCTCCATTGCTAAAACTGGCTCCAGAAAAATCCATTTCCTCTTTTGTGCCAAATATTTATTTTTCCTTCAACAACTCTTAACTCTTCATGATGTTCACAATGATGTCAAGGACTCAAATTGTTCCCCTAATGAGGGAGGCTCCTCTACCACTTCTCTTGCACTCTTGTACAGTGTACAAGAAATATAAAGAAAGGACTTGTGTTCATACAGCATCTTTCACAACCTCAGATGTCCCAAGCGCTTTACAGCCAATGGAGCACTTTTTTGTTTGAAGTGTAGTTATTGCTGTAACATAGGGAAACGGGCCAGCCAATTTTGCGCACAGCATGGTCCCACAAACAGCAATGAGATAGATGACCAGATAATGGGCCGAAAATTGATCCCGGGACGCGAGAGTACGCACTGCATACTCTCGCGTATTCCCACTCCAATTGCCGGTTTTCTGCATGCCCTGCGCATGCGCTGAAAACCGGCAATTGCTCTTCCGAAAAGGGGGCGGGGCCTGAGTGCATCGCGTGCGCGCTACAGGCTGCGCGCACGCTGTGCACTTCATGCTTTGGACGCGCAGGTAAGTAGGGAAGATTTTGGAAATGTAAAAAGGAGGAGTAAGACCCGCTTTTAAGAAGGTAAGTAGTGAATTAAGTATTTTTTTGAATTTTTTTTTACAGGTATATCTTTTTTATAGACTTTAAAGACAGGTAAGTTTATTTTTATAACTTTTTAAAAGATTTTAAATTTTTTCAAAAATTTAATTTTTTATTTAAAATGGTTAATTTAATTAACTATACTTATTTTATTAATGTGATGGTTTTTTTTTTAAATTTAATTGAGGTTTAGCTGTTATTTTGGGGGGGTGTAAGATTCATAAGTCTCTCAGCCATGCTGTGAGACTTATGAATGGAAGATGGTGTGCTGCCATTGGCTCTAACTGAGTCACGTGATCCCACAGCTCGCACGAATTAACTACGCCGCTGGGATACGCAAGCCCAGCACAGCTGATGTCTGGAACATCAATTTCGTGCGAGCTGGATCAGAAAAAGCATAAGCGAGGTGAGACATCGCGGGAAAGGCTTACCCCCGCGGGAACAGAGCGAGATCAATTTCTGGGCCAATCTGTTTTTGGTGGTGTTGGTTGAGGGATAAATAAGCACCCAGCGTGCCCACCCAAAACAGGTTGCAGTCTTATTTACATATTTAAATCGGTATCCTAAGCTCATTGTAGGACCCCAACAGAATTTCTGTGGACCAATGTGCGGGCTGTGCGCCGGGCACACCCTGTCCATTGTTCCCCAGTGTGTAGCAGCTGAACCAGTATTTCTTCTGCAAGCCCTCCAAAAACGGCCAAAAAATTGTTTCTTTATTATTTGTGGGCCAGGAGAAGCAGGAGTGCTCCTCCTGGCCCCACAAAATAAATCTGGCCTGTTGCTAATCCCTGCGTGCACCACCTCCACCACCCCTCCTTGTCACTAACCCAATGGCACTAAAGCAAATGATTGTACCCCACTACTGTGTCCCTACTGAGATCAGCTAATTCAGCATACACCTTGGGTTAAACCTGGGATCTTCCTCATCCTTATGGCTCAATAATAACGACACATAGTGCATTTACTCATTAATCCATTAGGGGACCAGGAGTAAACCACCATCATCCAGTTCACTTTATATGTCTTGGACTGAGCTAGTCTAGAACTAAGAGGTGGGTTTTCATTGCAGCCTTCCAAATAGGTTTACAATATTTAAACATTGAGACGATGTATGTTTTATACAACATTGAGTTTTTCTCAGGATTCTTCATTTTCTACCATTTGTTCTCCCAGTTTGGATGTAATTGCTAAGTAAATGAGCTGAATATTTGTAATTGACTAGAGTTTTGGCCTTAATGGAGAGTGATCGATGGTCACGTTTTCTAATCAAAATTTTTGAGTTTGGGAAGATAACATGGTATTTGTTCCTCCACTCTCTAATTCTGTTTATATCTGCATTCTGTAATTTGGTTGCTGGCTGTCTTTCAGGGCAGGACATTTACTACTTTGTGAAGGGTAGTATATTCAGCAATACAAACATTACCTTTGATATGCAGATTCTTGAGGAAGATAATGAACAGAGTAGGAGAAGACACACTTTCCGGAGGGATCTGTGAATAGATGGATGTGATAAAAAGACAAACATCTGTTTATCATGACCCAAAATCTGTGTCCTTTGAAAAATCTGTGTGTTCAGTTCAACAACTGTCTGGGTTTGTCACAAGATCTAGGTTCTCAATACCGGTTGGAAGCCATACCCTGTCAGACTCTGGAAATGGTTAGTTATCATAGGGTCAAAAATGAATGACATGAAAACTTGTGAACAGTATTGGCACTATTCAATTTTAATTATGGTTCTTGCTGTCCAAGCACCAAACAACAGAGATCCCATGTTCCTGTCTGGAGGATGTATAATAACAATGGCAAAAAAGATAGGTCTGAAATAGAACCACCAGAATATTGTATGACATATACACAAAGCTAGTAATGCTTTCTTACCATTGAAGTTTCACATATAAAACAGTTTAACATAAAACATAGTTAATTCAATAAAAAACTAACATTCCCTAATCACACGTGTGGGATTGTCTCCTACAATAAAAAAAGTGGTGGATATCGGGGTGTCTGAGTGTCCGGCTCAGGAGAGGTGGGACACTTAATTAACATATATTTAAATCAGGCTCCCACGGTGCAATTGGGAGCCCGATTTAAAATTGACAGTTGCTGCGCTTGTTTCCCAGTGGTCGGGAAACCCGGCAGTGAAAGGGAGACGGGAGCTGCCAGCTCCACAGGGTAAGGACCTTTTTCAGCACTCCTTGTGGGCCAGGAGGAGCAGGAATGCTCCCCCAAGGCCACTCAAGGAAGCCTTCAGCCTCCCCCAGCCCCTGTTGCCGACCTCTTCCCAATCATGGGCCTCTCCCCCTTCCCGATCGCGGGCCTCTTCCTGATCACGGGCCTCTTCCCGATCACGGGCCTCTTCCCCCTTCCTGATCGCAGGCCTCTTCCCGATCGCAGGCCTCTTCCTCCTTCCTGATCGCGGACCTCTTCCCCGTTCCCGATCGCGGGCCTCGTTCCCAATCGCGGGCCTCTTCCCCGTTCCCGATCGCGGGCCTCTTCCCCCTTCCCGATCGCGGGCCTCTTCCCCCTTCCCGATCGCGGGCCTCTTCCCCCTTCCCGATCGCGTGCCTCTTCCCCGTTCCCGATCGCGTGCCTCTTCCCCCTTCCCGATCGCGGGCCTCTTCCCCCTTCCCGATCGCGGACCTCTTCCCCCTTCCCGATCGTGGATCTCTTCCCCCGTCCCGATTGCAGGCCCCTTCCCGATCACGTGCCTCTTCCCCGTTCCCGATCGCGGGCCTCTTCCCCCTTCCCGATCGCGGACCTCTTCCCCCTTCCCGATCGCGGACCTCTTCCCCCTTCCCGATCGCGGACCTCTTCCGCCTTCCCGATCGCGGACCTCTTCCCCCTTCCCGATCGCGGGCCTCTTCCCCTTCCCGATCGCGTGCCTCTTCCCCCTTCCCGATTGCCAGGGACCGTCCCCAAGGGTCCCAGGCTGCAGCTTCCTGCAGCTGGTGTTCCCTCCCTTTGGCCAGCTTTCGGGCAGGAAACACAGCTAAAAATTGTTAATGAGGTCCTACTGTTAAGTTTAGCAGGAACTCTGCTTCCATGACCTTGCCAGGTTCTTCAGCTGTTTTCGGCCTCATCTGTGCCCTCAATGCCTCCCCGTAAATATCGGGGTCATATTCTTAGCTGAGCTGTAATTTATTCTAGCTATAGACTTCAACCCCCAGCACAAAATCATATCCTCACCACCGACTTCATCCATCTCACCACCCACAGTCTCAGGCTGAACCAGACTGTTCATAACCTCGGTGCCCTGTTTGACCCCAAGCTGAGTTTCTGACCCCATAACCTATCTATCACAAGGCCTGTTTACTTCCACCTTTGTAATATTGCCTGCCTCCAACCCTACCTCAGCCCATCTGTCAGTGAAACCTTCATTCATGCCTTTGTCACCTCCAGACTTGATTGCTCCAATGCTCTCCTATCTGCCACCCTCCAGAAACATCATCTTATCCAAAACTTTGCTGCCCGTGTCCTATTCCACACAAAGTCATGTTCACCCAGCATACCCGTTGTCACTGACCTACACTGGTTCCTAGTTCCCCAGTGCCTTAAACTTAAAATTCTAATCCTTGTATTTAAATTACTCCATGCTCTCACTTCTTTCTATTTATATCACATCCTCCAGCTCTACAGCCCTCCCTCCACTTCCATTTCTCTGACACCAGCCTCTTATGGATACTTCTTCCTTCACTCCACCATTGGTAGCCATGGTTTCATCCACCTGGGCCTCACTCTTTGGAACTCTGTCCCTAAACCCCTCCACTTCTGCGCCTCCCTCCCTCCCTCACTTTTAAGACTCTGACTCAATGGGGAGAATTTTAATAGTAAAGAGTGTGTGGGTTGGGGTTCAGGAGGGTTGTTAAAATCATTGAAAATGGAAGCGGGTCCGGACCGGAAACCGCCTCCAACTCGCCGGCTCAGACCTGTTTCGATGTGTGTGTATAACCATCTCCGGAGAGGCAGGTTGCTGCTTATTATATTTAAGTTAGCCAATTTCAACAAGATTTTGACCAGCACTTAAATTTAACATCACATGCACGGGTTTACTGGGCTTCCTGAACGTCGCCATTGAAAGGAAGGTGAGGCGAATGTATGGCAATTCATGGGGCTAATTAAAAGTCACGAATACAGACATCAATAACTACTCAGTGCTCACGGCTGCTTTCTTACCTCCTACTGGGAAAGGGATTGTTGAGAGTACTTGCATTGAGAGGCTAATTTGTGGACTTTAGAGGTATTGAGACCCATGTAATCTGCAAGGAACCGCGCAGGCCGCTCACAAGCTTTTCCATTTGAAATTTAAAGGCACCACGCATTGAAGTAAACAGGCCACGCACAATGAATACAACTTAGAGGGAACTTTGATTGAGACTCAAGATCAGGATGGGTGGCTCCATGGCTGCCTTTAGGTTGGGCCTTGGACAAGGAGCAAGATGATCATCAACAGCAGCAACAGCCTGCTGTGGAGAGACCTGCAGGTGGTCAGCAGAGAGGGGAGCAGCAGAGAGGGGAGCAGCAGAGAGGGGAGCAGCAGAGAGGTCGAGGTTGCAGGAGGCACTATCCACATAACAGGGTGTACAGGCAGAGGCTCAGCTTCCTTGACCTCTCAGAAGAGCAGTGCTTCTAAGGTTGAGATTGTCACATCAGGTGGTGGCAGACATCTGCAGCCTCCTAGGAGATGACCTGCTCCCTGCTGGAGCTGGTGGCCATGCATCACCAGTGGCTGTGAAAGTGACCGCTGCTATCAACATTTTTGTCTCCGGATCCTTCCAGGGCGCTACCGGAGACATATCCAGGAATTCCCAGTCAGCTGCACATAAAAGCATTTTGTGGCAGCATATTCCATGGACCTACCACCCTCTGAGTGAAGTAGTTCCTCCTCATCTCAGTTTTGAAAGAGCAGCCCCTTATTCTAAGACTATGTCCCCTAGTTCTCGTCTCACCCGTCATCGGGAACATCCTCCCCGCATCCACCCGATCCAACCCCTTCACAATCTTATATGTTTCAATAAGATCGCCTCTCATTCTTCTGAACTCCAATGAGTAGAGTCCCAATCTACCCAACCTCTCCTCATATGACCACCCCCTCATCCCCGGGATTAACCGAGTGAACCTTTTTTGCACTGCCTCGAGAGCAAGGATGTCTTTCCTTAAGTAAGGACACCAAAACTGTATGCAGTATTCCAGGTGCGGTCTCACCAATACCTTGTACAACTGAAGCAATACCTCCCTATTTTTATATTCTATCCCCCTAGCAATGAAAGCCAACATTCCATTTGCCTTCTTAATCACTTGCTGCACCTGCATACTAACCTTTTGAGTTTCGTGCACCAGGACCCCCAGATCCCTTTGCACTTCAGTACTCTCCAGTTTCTTGCCATTAAGATAATAAATTGCTCTAGGATTTTTCCTGCCAAAGTGCATCACCTCACACTTTCCAGTGTTGTATTCCATCTGCCAAATCTCTGCCCACTTACTTAGCCTGTCTATGTCCCCTTGCAGGTTTTTTATGTCCTCCTCACTCACTACTTTCCCTCCCATCTTTGTATCATCTGCAAATTTTGATATGTTACACTTGGTCCCTTCCTCCAAATCGTTAATATAGATTATGAAGAGTTGGGGACCCAGCACTGACCCCTGTGGAACACCACTAGTTACTGATTGCCAGTCTGAGAATGAACCATTTATCCCAACTCTTTGCTTTCTGTTAGATAGCCAATCCTCTATCCATGCCAGAATATTACCCCCAATCCCGTGATTTTTTACCTTAAGCAATAATCTTTTGTGTGGCACCTTGTCAAATGCCTTTTGGAAGTCTAAATACACTACGTCCACTGGTTCCCCTTTATCCACTCTATATGTTACTTCCTCAAAGAACTCCAGCAAATTTGTCAAACATGACTTCCCCTTCGTAAAACCATGCTGACTTTGTCCTATTAAATTATGATTAAGGCAGGCGATTGATGGATTGTTTGCCAGGGCCGGCAATTATGTCAACTTCGCCTGTGATGACACTAGCCCAGCTGAGCGGGTGCTCGGGTTTTGGGTGGCTTCCCACAGATGCAGGGTGTCATCGACTGCTCACTCATGTCAATCTGCACTCCACCAGATCAACCAAGAGTATTCGTCAATGACGCCGCTCACATCGCTGCCTGGGGTGCCAGGGATTCCCTTATAGCTGTAAGGTTCAGTAAGTCACTACCACTGGAGCGATGTAACAGTCACATCCAACGGCCACTCTCCATCTCCACCCCCCAATCCCACTGACACAAAGCAGTCCTGGAACCAACCATCCATCCGATGCACATCCCCACATTGGGCCTCGTCAATTCAGGTCTTCCCATTCATCAACAAGAAACTGAAAAGGTGAGTTGCCACCCAACAGCCAAGAATGAGCAATACGAGAAAATGGTGCAAAGTAATACATTTTATGTGATTCTAGTAAACAACGGAAATTTAACAACATATGCCTACCCTTGGTGATCTACAAAGCTTTTCTCTTCCTTTTCCTACCGCTCCTACGTGGTGCAACCCCTGTGGCTTGAGCAGAGGTAGAGGGAGGCTGCTCAGATCCCTGCTCTGGCTGTTGAGATGCTCTTGGCCAATGACCTCTGGGTGTTGGAGCCCGTGAGGCCCCACCACAGACTGTTCCACTTGCACCTGTTCAGGGGCAGACTCGGCCATCGGGAGAGGAGGCAGTATGTCGGGTACTGGCTGAGAGGGGGAACAACGGGTGAGAAGTGGGAGCGCTTTGAGTGGAGTTCCCACTTCCATATCCCGTTTCAGCATCATCCCTCTCATGGACCAGCCGCACTTCACTCCTACCACCCTGCTGGAGAGCGGCTTTGTGTAGATTAGTGACGCGCAGCAAGGACACAACTAAGGTGTCTGTCATCCTATTTAAGGTGCCAGACATGTTGGCATCAAGAGTCTGCACGGCCGTGTCCAAGGCCTGCATGGGTTCATTTGATTGCCACGATTGATGTTCCACAGAGTTGGCCATTTATAATTCCAAATTTATATTCCAAAGACTTGCATTATATAGCGCCTTTCACGAGCACCGGATGTCCCAAAGTGCTTTACAGCCAATGAAGTACTTTTTGAAGTGTAGTCACTGTTGTAATGCAGGAAACGCAGCAGCCAATTTGTGCACAGCAAGCTCCCACAAACATCAATGTGGTAATGACCAGATAATCTGTTTTAGTGATGTTGATTGAGGGATAAATATTGGCTAGGTCACCAGGGATAACTCCCCTGCTCTTCTTCGAAATAGTACCATAGGATCTTTTACCTGAGAGGTCAGACTGGGCCTCGGTTTAACATCTCATCTGAAAGACGAAGAAGACATCCTCGCAACGCCCTGCGACATCAACCCGCTCATGCTTGAAGTGGACTCCTCCAATCTCTTAGCAATTGTGGACGGGGTGCGTGGAAGGCCTGCTAGTACATAACAGATTTTCTGTTGCCTCTCAATGATTATCCCTTTCATCGATAGCCCCCAGGGGTACAGTATCGGTGTCCAGCTGAGCAGAGTTTGGAGTGGGCTGTACCTTCCGATGATGACTTTCCACAGCTGTCCCTGCCACCACTGTCTGCTCTTGCTCACATGTGAACTGTGAGTCACCAGGTGAAAACCCAACTATCTGTCTAACTGGACCCACCGAAGTACAAGTACCTGAGCTGGTGCATGGTAAGCATGATGACAGTGCACCCTCAGAAATAATCAGCTCCTCCTCCTCTGAGGATTCATCGTCCGGGAGGTCCATCAACTGCTGCTGTACGAGTGAAGGCCCTGGCGGAGAGAAAAGATATGAATTAGTACTGGCAAGGTAAAAATGTTGCAACATAGTATTATGAAGATGATCATATTTCACTTGCTGCTGAAATCAAGTCAACATGACAGAGTGTTGTATGACATGTGGGTCGCTGATATTTAATTCTGTCACCAGGTAGCTGGGAGGTGCCAATCTCTCCATCTCTGATGAACCAGAGATGCCAAAATGCCAGTAACAACCATTGCTTCCTCCTCTGCAGCTATCAACTGCACAATCTGTGGAGTGCCACCTCCCATTCTCTCCCTCTCCCTAGTGTTCTGTGCTCTCTTCAGCAATGGGGTAAAAGAATTCTAATGGCAATATGTTCACCCGATGGATGCAGTGCATTTGGTGAGGCATTAAATTTGCATAAGGATCAGGGTGAGTGGCAGTGGTGGATGGATAGATTGGGATGTGAGGAAGTGCACAGAAACAGAACAATTGGTGAGCTTGCAAAGTAAGTGGGTGTGCATGTAGTAAGCATGTCAAGGCACAGTTGGCTGGGGGGGTGGGGGTGCGGGTGATGTTCACAACAGGATGTAGGTGAATGTGCAACTGTACTCACCTTTCCTGATCTGGTTAGGTCATTAAAGCACTGAATCCAGGAGCTCCTGAACTCCTGAACTGCTGAACTCCTCGGCCACCTCTAGCCATGCCCTCTTTGTTGCAGCAGCAGGTTTCTTCCTCCCGTTGTTGGGGAAGAGTATTGCTATCCTAGTCCTCACTACACGCAGCAATGCATCAAGGGAGGCGTTGTTAAATCTTGGTGCAGCCCGTGCCTGCCGGAATCCATCACAGCACTTCTCCTTCAGTTTGCTGCGACAACTAAATCCTCCAAATTCCATCCTTGGATTGGCCCTTTAAATGTTTGAGCTGACATCACGTCATGCGGGTTCACACCATACCGGCTGTTGCGCATTGGACGCCAAACCCGGAAGTAATATTAAAATGAGGTGGCCCCCATTGAAATTGCACAAACTGATGCGTCAAGACTTCTTCTGGGTTTCGCACCAGATAGCGCACCCACCTGCTCCGAACACGCTTCGGAGTTATTATCGGGGCCAGTGTCTTTTTCTTTGTGTATCAATGAAATACCTTGGGATGTTTTTCTATACTAGAGGCACTATACAAACATGATTTGTTGTTGTTATGTAGGTAAACGTCACAGCCAATTAGTGCCAGCAAGTTTCCACAAACAACAAGATAAATGACCAGATATTGGGCCGGATATTCCGATCCCTACGGGTGTGTATGCGCTGTGTACCCACCCGTAGGGACATTGGAAATGCCGGTTTCAGGCATGCACAGCGCAACACAGCTGAAAACCGGCATTTCTGATCTGTCAAGAATCCTCTTGACAGATCCTTTGGCTGCCCTGGAGAAGGGCCTCTGCGGGCGGATAGTTCCGCTTTTTGGAGACCCTCCGCCCGCAGAAAACCCTTACAATTCTTACGCCTGGTAAAAGCAGGTGTAAGGCCTGCTTTTACCAGGATAAGAGTAGAAAAAATTTTTTTTTTAAACTGATTTATCATTTAAAAATACTTTAAAAAAAGGTAAGTTTATTTTTAGTCCCATAAAATACTTTAATTATTTTTTTCAAAAAATTAAGTTTTTGTTTAAAATACTTAATTTATTGTAATTTCAAGTCATTTTAAAAATGTGATGTTTTTTTAAAATTTATTTAAAGTTTTACTATGTTTTTTCATTGATCTCCATTTATATATTTGACAGACGAAGTTAGTGCCCCAAAGGGGGCGCCACCGAATTTTCCCCCCGTTGTCTTTTAGATGATGCTTTAAATGTTATCCTAGTGTCTCGGCCATTATTTGTCCCTCAACCAACAGCACCAAAGAGATTGGCCCATATTTTTCGATCGCAGGCCTCCAGGAGTGGGGCTTGAACTCTTATAGTGCCACCAACTGAGCCAAGCTGACACCTTATAAACTAGTCTACTGACAAGCATCTATTCTATTAAAAATCTTATGTTTGCATTCATTTCCTGTCCTTGTTTACAAATCTTCATTTTGTCATTTTTTTGGTTAAGTTTTTGTCAACTTTTTCCATAGTAAGCTCATATCCTATTGTCACATTGTCCTATGTCCACTCTCTCAGGTGGACGTAAAAGATCCCATGGCACTATTTTGAAGAAGAGCAGGGGAGTTATCCCCGGTGTCCTGGCCAATATTTATTCCCTCAACCAACATAACAAAAACAAATTATCTGGTTATTATCACATTGCTGTTTGTGGGACCTTGCTGTGCGCAAATTGGCTGCCGCGTTTCTCACATTACAACAGTGACTGCACTTCAAAAGTACTTCATTGGCTGTAAAGCGCTTTGAGACATCCGGTGGTCGTGAAAGGCGTTATATAAATGCAAGTCTTTCTTTCTTTCTTATGTCAGCTTTCACCATCACAGTCTGTTGGTAAATACATCAAATCATTTAAACTGCTTTTTGAATTTTTTTTCTTCTGCCAATATTTCTCAGTAACTGAAATTTCTAATGTCCAATCTAAGATTTAAACAATATTTAAAAGAAACATTTTATCAATTGAATTGTTTTTGTATCTTTTAAATATCTTCAAAAAAAATGTACTTGAAGTCTCAGCCTCTCCAAAAAGCCTCCAAAAAATTTGATGTTTTTGCCCAGAGCGGCAACTCTGAATTGAACTGAACTGAACTGAATTCAGGTCCTGTTGTCTGAGTGTGTGCATAATTTCACATTACTAGCATTTAAGATAGCCAAATGATAGAATGCTTCTCTCTCAGTCATTTAAAAAAACTATTTGGTTGTTTTGCAAAATTCTTTTTTTTAAAAGCTAAACAAATTTCAAAAGCTTTATTACTTGATAGTTTTTGAACAAAAATGTGTGTGTGAGAGAAAGAGAAAAAATGACAAGACTGCATTAATTATACACCTGTTGTAATTGTAGCTTTTGTTCAAATTATATACTCTATAAATTTCATAAAACATATAAGGCTGAAATAGAGAGAAAGAGGAACACTGAATGTTTGTCATTCTTCTGACTAATTCAAATTATTTTAAAAATACCTAAATCTGTTGAATATTGAAAGCAAACGGAAAGCCTTTAATTATCCCTGATTATCACCTGTGGATTGTTGATAGTTAGCGAGTTACAATTTAATGCTACCAGAGATACAACATCCCCCCGCAACCCCACCCCCCTCCGTGTTGACACACTTAAGTGTTGTCAGGCCTACTGCTGACAGACACCTTTCACCCTCCTTCTACCAAACTCCAGGTACCTTTCCACAGTGATGCCAGACCCAGGAATCCCTCCATGCTGCCATACTGTAGCAGCCCCACCACAGTGCTGTCAAACTCTAGGATTCTTGTCCAGTTCTGCCAAAACTCAGGACCATTCCCCAGTGTTACCAAAACCCTAGACAATCCCCAGTGTCACCACAATGCAGGCCTGCCAGTGCAATTAAAATCCACTCCCTCTACTTAGTACTGCTAAATAATCAGATGCCTAACCACAACTGGTACATCTTTCAGACTATCTTGCTGTGTATTCTCAGCTTTAACACTGATAAGGGATTAAAAAAAAATCCAACCACATATATAAAACCCACTCAGTTTTCACAGAAATAATGGATAGTGCTATGGAATTAAATCCTCAAAGCACCAGTTAAAATCTCAGAATACCATTTAATAAAAATGGAATTTGACTCATTCAATCACTGTAAACCAGTGGTCCTGATGTTTTCCCCATCATGGCATAAAACCCCCTATTGTTATAAAACCGTGTATGCTCTGACACACTGAGTAACACCTCAGATTTGGTAATATTTAATATATCTTATCGATTACTACTGTTTAAATAATTGTTGAAGTGTACATATAATGTTATGATCCAGTACCACCTTTAGTTTAATTGTCTATTGTTTACTCTTCTTCTTTAACTCTTCAAAAATGCGACATTAATGTTTGTCCCTTTCCAAACATAGCAAAGCAAGTCAGATACATAGATACATAGATACATAGAAGATAGGAGCAGGAGTAGGCCATCCGGCCCTTCGAGCCTGCTCCGCCATTTAATGAGATCATGGCTGATCCTCCAATTCAGTATCCCGTCCCCGCCTTCTCTCCGTAACCCTTAACCCCTTTTGCCTGTAGAAATATATCTAATTCCCTCTTAAATATATTTAATGAGCTGGCGTACACTGCCCTCTGTGGCAATGAGTTCCACAGGTTCACCACCCTCTGAGTGAAGAAATTCCCCCTCATTTCTGTCCTAAATGGTTTAGCCCTTATCCTTAAATTATGTCCTCTAGTTCTGTTCTCACCCGCCAAGGGAAACATTCCCTCTGCATCTAGTCTGTCTAGACCTGTCAGAATTTTATACACTTCTATGAGGTCCCCTCTCAATCTTCTAAACTCCAGTGTGTACATCCCTAAACTACATAGTCTCTCCTCATAGGTCAATCCCGCCATTCCTGGTATCAGCCTGGTGAATCGCCGCTGCACCCCCTCCATGGCAAGAACATCTTTCCTCAGATGAGGCGACCAAAACTGTACACAGTACTCGAGGTGTGGTCTCACCAGTGCCCTGTACAGCTGCAGCAAGGTATCCCTGTTCCTGTATTCTATGAATGGTGGGTTTCTATGAGGGGTTTTGAAAGAGTAGACATGGAGAAACTGTTTCCACTGGCAGGAGGGTCAGTAACCAGAGGACACAGATTTAAGATAATTGGCAAACAATCCAGCGGGAAAATGAGGAGAACGTTTTTACACAGTGAGTGGAAGCAGATTCAATAGTAACTTTCAAAAGGGAATTGGATACATACTTGAAAAGGAGAAATTTGCAGGGTTATGGGGAAAGAGCAGGGTTGTGGGACTAATTGGATAGCTCTTTCAAAGAGCCGCCACAAACATGATAGGCCGAATGGCCTCCTTCTGTACTACATGATTCTATGAGTGGTATATCCACTACTATCTCCACTAGATGACACTGCCAAATACAATGGGACTTCTTATTCCCTACACAACGCAATTATTGCAAAAATAAATATAATTGATAATGACAGGTGAAGAAACTGATGCAGCAGCAATTATTAATTAATTTTCTGAGTTACTGATCCAGAATCAGGAAGAATAAGTATGCACAGAAATCTACTACTCTTTGTGGAGACCAGGGATGCTCCCCATCCATTTTTATATAAAACATTTTCTGTCCTTTAACTCATTTTCAGGTGACTGGTCAAATAGGCTGTGCCAGTAAGGAATCTTGTGGC
The DNA here is from genome assembly GCA_030390025.1 of Squalus acanthias. Classification (NCBI taxonomy): domain Eukaryota; kingdom Metazoa; phylum Chordata; class Chondrichthyes; order Squaliformes; family Squalidae; genus Squalus; species Squalus acanthias. The sequence continues at coordinate 125,600,069 of CM059428.1, forward strand.
TTACCAAGCTAACCTGATAGTAAGTTTGAAGGTCAGGACCCACAATTTACTGTTCTCACAGAAAAATGGACAGAATTGCAGAATTTGATTCCCAAAATGTCAGGAGAAATCCCAGAATCCCAGGTAATAAAAACATAATTTGACTTATTCAATCACTGTAAATCAGTGAAGCTGGATGATTTATTTGAAAGGTGTTAATTGCTATTGTATTGATGCCAATACAATCTACTGGTGGTTTCTGGATGGTGATGTGGGATGGAAGAGGGGCAGAGCCTATAACTGGAGAGTTTGTTAGGCAAATGGTTAATCTGCTGGTTACACTTTATATTGAAGAAATCTGTAAGGCTCTGTTAATACAGAACCAACACCTTTTTAACAGTGATGGGAGCAGATAGCTTGGTTACACTGTTCACTTACACTGCCATTGAATAGAGAGCCTTGCTTGAGTACTGAAATACATACACAGAGTGCTGATTACTGGCCTCCAACTATGGTGTGAAAAGAACTGATGGGACAGACAGTTCTTTTTTCTTTTACTTCTCTCCCCTCTTCTTGCCAAAGTGTATAGTTTTGCCAGGGTTCCACTGCACTATCAACCTTCGAGTATCTCAAAGTGAGCATAGACTGTGAATGTTTGCAAGCTGTTTTATCATGAAAGGCTTCAAGCTGAGTCTGATATGGGGAGGGGTTCAGTGGATAGTGATCAGGACCAGGAACCCGACCGAATTTTCCCCTCCCTCATCTTTCACCATTGCCCAAACTGAGATCACTGAATTCAGCACAGACCAAGGATCACATCTGGTATCTTCCTACACCTGGAATGTCTGTGGGGGTTCTTCCAATATCTCCCTATAATTTCAGCGGAAGATCACCGGAAACTCCAGCGAAATAAGAACATAAGAAGTAAGAGCATACGGCCCCTCGATCCTGCTCCGCCATTCAATAAGATCATGGCTGATCATCGACCTCAACTCCACTTTCCCGCCCAATCTCCATATCCCTTGATTCCCCGAGAGTCCAAAAATCGATCTATCTCAGCCTTGAATATACTCAAAGACTCAGCAAAGAAATGGCAGGAACAGCAGTTTCTTTGGGATTTCCACCAATCTTCCACCAAATTTACGGTGGGCGATCGGGGAACTCCTGTCGAAATTCTAACCCCAATCTTTATATATCACTACATTTACTCAGTAAATGATTGGGGAACTTTTTAATACAGTAAACTCTTGTTTAAACGGCACTTTATCATCCGGAATACTTTAATAACCGGCAAAATAGATATATCTCAATACAAAACAACACCTCAATAACCGGTAATCTTGCCGATTCTACCATACATTTAACGGAACATTCAGTAGGTGAGTACCCAATTATACAGTACATTTCTTGATTTTTTATTTTTGTTTGTGTTAAAAATTGCCTTGGTAGGTATACCTCTCTGTTATCCAGAATTTTTCATCAACCAGCACCTTCCTGGTCCCATAGGTGCCGGATAAGAAAGAGTTTACTGTAATTAGAATTGAAATAATGGGACAGCAGGCTGCCTGTGTATTTTTTTTTAATTTTAAAAAGCTGCTTCTCTCAGTGACCTATGTGACCGCAGACTCATTTAAGTGTTATTGCTCCTGGTGCAGGGCTTCAAATTTCTGTAAAAATCAGCGGCATACAGTCATACAGTGCATTTGGCATTGATGTGGTGCAAAAGATTGCGCTACACTAACAACAAACACGCAATACGACTGGGGCATTACAAATCATTGCACTGAATGCACCTATTGGTGTATTGAATTTCAAAGGCGTATTTTTCACTTGGTCCAGACCCTAAAACTATAGTTCTATGACCTCAGTCAAGTGGAATTTTTGACCTTGCGCATATCATGACGTGAGTTATTTAAAGGCCTTGATGCCCAAGTGGATCCCTGTCTCCCAGCTGTTGATTAATGTAGCTGGATTAGCATTCTGAGTTGGAGAAGATTCACTGATCTGCCAATTCCAAACGAAACAGCATTACTTGAGTCCAGCAACTATAAAAGACAAAGGATAAACAAAAGGAAATATAAGTTAATTTAAGAAAGCAGTACGTGGTGAATCCTGGTTCAGTAAAGTGTTATCATAAAGCATCAGGGTTCGCAACAGGTGTTTTATGCTGAACAATAAGCAAAACACCTTTATTATGGATTATTCATTTCTATTGTCTGAATTAATGCTAACAGTCGCATAATAGCGACATTTTAAATTCAAATTCAGTCCAAATTAATTGACAATTCATGTTAAAACTAAATCCAAAAAGCTCGTACGAACAAGGTTGAATTTCAAGCTATTTAATTATTTGAAGTGTTTTCTGTGAAATGAGACACATGATCTTATCCAAGTGAATGGTAAAGGAGACCAGCTGTCACACAACAAAGATACAGACTGATCATCTTATGTTACTGGCAAAAGGAGTGTGCATTAGAACCTACAGAATTCAGGTTTGTTACATTATTTACAGACTTTTATTGACCCCTTTGCAAATTGTCAATTCAAAGCTAGATTTGTACATATAAAAAGTCTTGCAGATCCTTTGTCTGGACAAATGCAGGGTAGAAAAAATTCATATCAGTTCATAATAAACTTACATAGTATGAAGCCAATAAAGAAACTTACGCATCCGGTTCATCAGACATCATATCCCCCCACCCATGGAGACTTTGTATTTAACATTATTCTTTTGCATCAGAAAAGTACTTTACTTATTTGTCTCACCATCAGCCTCTTATAGCACTAATTGTAATACAGTTCCACTCCACAGTAAACCCCTTATTCTGGTATAAAGCTAAGTCCTCTGGCCATGGGGTTCGTGTTGATATTGATAGGATGACAAAATAATAAAAATCTGACCTCTGAGTGAGATCATGATCTGCACAAAATCTCATAAAACAACAGGGAATGAAAATGATTGAATCCTTGCTTTGTACCTACACAGCTGGATTGAAAGGCCACAATATAAATACTGTTAGCTGGATTGAGTACGGTACAAGTCATGTTGAGTGAAAATATAAGCATATTGGTTAGTTCTTGGGGGAAAAGTTCAGTTGCTTTGCGCCTCCCGTTAGTGCCCTAAGAGGGCGCTAATGGGGAGCAAAGCAACTAGCGCCCGGGCACGGCAATGTTTGCGCCGCTCGCGAAATTGACCTGACATTTTGCGGCGGTGCTAAACACTACCGCCACGATCTCCTGCACCTGCAGATCGTGACGTCAGTCGAGCATGCAATGCCCTGGTAGCGCCCCGGACTGGATATTGAGTGGCACCCCCTGCCTTACCGCCTGCCGCTAGCAATGACAGGTTGAAGGGAACGCTTTGCAGTCGGGAAGGGACTGGGGGCAGCGCTATTTAAAGGCGGCCGCTTCCTGACTTTTTTTGTCAGCGACATTTTTGCACCATGCATTCTGAGAGAGAGAGAGAGAGACTTCTGGAGAGATTCAACGCTGTGTGAAGGAGTTTTGGGTACTGAGCAGCACTTTGCAGGTTCATTTTGACCTTCCTTGCATCGATTTAGAAGAGACTATGAGGGCTGCACTCTGAGCTCTTTCCCTGGGCCTCTCCATTGTTCTTTCCAGCAGAATTGATGTACAGGTCTCTCCAGGCTGGGATTCAAGGCTGCAATGAGCAGGGTGTGGATGGAGAGCAAGATTGACCCTCCCCTTTAAGAACTGGCCGGCGCCAGTGTTTCTGTGTTCCATTGCTGACTGACATCACATGAGCTTCGCCAGCGCTCTGAGTTAGCACCTCGCTCCTCGCGTTAGCGCCTTAAGAGAGATGTGCAGCGCCTGATTTAGCGCTCCAATCACCTCCAGGGGCGATAGAAGCCAAGTTTGCAGTCGGAGGCGATAATTAGCGCCAGGCGCTAAACTTTACGCCCGGCCGATAATTGCGCCCCAAACGGGGCGATACCGAATTTTTCCCCCCTTGTCTTCTACTTTTCTCTTTCAATTTGTATTTGCTTCATTATTTATTTCAGTTTTATTTGTTCTGTATCTTTCTCAGTTTACTTTATTCTTTCAGTGGCACTTTCTTTTGTTTGCAATATATTTCCTCTGCCTTTGTATCTTCTCCCATGTTTATTCCTGTGTTTTCTCAGATTCTACATAAGAACATAAGAATTAGGAGCAGGAGTAGGCCATACAGCCCCGTGAGCCTGCCCCGCCATTCAATAAGATCATGGCTGATCTTCGACCTCAACTCCACTTTCGCACCCGAGCCTCATATCCCTTGATTCCCCTAAAGTCCAAAAATCTATCGATCTCAGCCATGAATATACTCAAAGACTCAGCATCCACAGCCCTCTGGGATAGAGAATTCCAAAGATTCACAACTGAGTGAAGAAATTCCTCTTCATCTCAGTCTTAAATGGCTGACCCCTTATCCTGAGACTATGCCCACTAATTCTAGACTCTCCAGCCAGGGGAAACAATCTCTCAGCATTTACCCTGTCAATCCCCCTCAGAATCTTATATGTTTCAATGAGATCATCTCTCATTCTTCTAAACTCCAGAGAGTATAGGCCCAATCTACTCAATGTCTCCTCATAGGACAATCCTTTCATCTCAGGAATCAATCTAGTGAACCTTCGTTGCACCGCTTCTAAGGCAAGTATATCCTTCCTCAGATAAGGAGACTAAAACTGTGCACAGTACTCCAGGTGTGGTCTCAGCAAAGCCCTGTAAAATTGTAGCAAGACTTCCTTACTCTTGTACTCCAATCCCCTTGCAATAAAGGCCAACATGCCATTTGCCTTCCTAATTGCTTGCTGTACCTACATGCTAACTCTCTGGGTTTCCTGTACGAGGACACCTAAATCTCCCTGAACACCAACATTTAATAGTTTCTCACCATTTAAAAAGTATTCTGTTTTTCTATTCTTCCTACCAAAGTGAATAACCTCACATTTCCCCACATTATACTCCATCTGTCACCTTATTGCCCACTCACTTAACCCGTCTATATCCCTTTGCAGGCTCTTTGCGTCCTCCTCACAGCTTACTTTCCCATCTAGCTTTGTATCATCAGCAAACTTGGATACATTACACTCGGTCCCTTCATCTAAGTCGTTAATATAGATTGTAACTAGCTGAGGCCCAAGCACTGATCCTTGCAGCACTCCACTAGTTACAGCCTGCCAACCGGAAAATGACCTGTTTATCCCTACTCTGTGCTTTCTGTCCATTAACCAATCTTCTATCCAAGATAATATATTACTCCCAATCCCATGAGCCCTTATCTTGCGTAACAACCTTTTATGTGGCACCTTATCGAATGCCTTTTGAAAATCCAAATATACCAAATCCAATGGTTCCCCTTTATCTACCCTGCTAGTTACAGCCTCAAAAATTTGTTAAACATGATTTCCCTTTCATAAAACTATGTTGACTCTGCCTAATCATGTTAATCATGTTCTAAGTGCCCTGTTACCACTTTCTTAATAATGGATTCCAGCATTTTTCCCACGACTGATGTCAGGCTAACTGGCCTGTAGTTTCCTGTTTTCTCGCTCCCTCCTTTCTTGAATAGCGGGGTTACATTTGCTACCTTTCAAACTGCTGGGACCATTCTAGAATCTAGGGAATTTTGTAAGATCGCAACCAATGCATCCACTATCTCTGCAGCCACCTCTTTTAGAACCCTTGGATGTAGGCCATCAGGCCCAGGGGATTTGTCGGCTTTTAGTCCCATTAATTTCACAAGTACTTTTTCTCTACTGATATTAATTACTTTATGTTCCTCACTCTCATTAGCCCCTTCGTTCCCCACTATTTTTGGTATGCTTTTTGTGTCTTCTACTGTGAAGACAGATACAAAATATTTGTTTAAATTCTCTGCCAGTTCCTTATTCCCCATTATATAATTTCTCCTGTCTCAGCCTCTAAAGGACCAATGTTTACTTTTGCCAACCTCTTCCTTTTTACAACATAGTTGTAGGAGCTCTTACAATCTATTTTTATATTTCTTGCTAGTTCTATTTTCTCCCTTTTTATCAATTTTTTGGTCATCCTTTGCTGGTTTCTAAATCTCTCCCAATCCTCAGGCTTACTACTATTCTTCGCAACTTTATAAGCCTCTTCTTTTCTATCCTTAACTTCTTTAGTTAGCCACGGATGGATCACTTTTCCCATGAAGTTTTTATATTTCAATGGAATGTATATTCATTGAGAACTTTGGAATATTTCTTTAAATGTTTGCCACTGCTTATCTACCGTTTTAATCTAATTTCCCAATCTACCTTAGCCAACTCGCCCCTCAAACCTATGTAATTAACTTTATTTAAGTTTAAAACTCTAGTTTCAGATTTAAGTATGCCACTCTCAAACTCAATGTGAAATTCTATCGTATTATGATCACTGATCCCCAGAGGATCCTTTACTGAGATTACTAATTAACCCTGTTTCATTACACAATGCAAGATCTAAAATAGCCTGTTCCCTGGTTGGTTCCATGACGTATTGTTCAAGGAAACTGTCCTCGTCCTCCAGACTACATTCGCCAATTTGATTTGCCCAGTCTATATGAAGATTAAAGTCCCCCATGATTATTGTATTACCTTTGTTACAAGCTCCTATTATTTCTTGATTAATACTCTGTCCAATGGTTTAGCTACTGTTAGGGGTCCTATACACTATTCCCATCAGTGTTTTCTGCCCCTTGCTATTTCTTATCTCCACCCATACTGATTCTACTTCTGGTCATCCGAGCCAAGATCCTTTCTCACTACTGTCTTTATGTCATCCTTTATTATCAGGGCTACTCCCCCACCCTCCTTTTCCATTCTGCCTGTCATTTCAAAACATTAAATACCCTGGAATATTTAGTTCCAACCTTGGTCACCTTGCAACCACGTCCCTGAATGGCTATTAGATCAAAGCCATTTATCTCTATTTGCGCCACTAATTCATCTATCTTGTTATGAATGCTTCATGCATTCAGATAAAGAACCTTTAATTTTAACCTTTTATCATTATTCCCTGCTTTTACCTTATTCCCTGATGCTCTATTACCGTTAAACTCTCTGTTCCTTCTTGTCACACTGCTCCATTGCCTTGACTTTTCTCTTTAGATTTCTAAATTTCCCCTCACCTGACCCCTCCCCCCCTTTTAGTTTAAAGCCCTATCTGCAGCCCTAGTTATTCGATTCGCCAAGAAACTGGTCCCAGCCCGGTTTAAGTGGAGCCCATCCCAACAGAACAGCTCCCTCTTTCCCCCAATACTGCTGCCAGTGCCCCATGAATCCAAACCCCTTCCTTCCACACCACTCGTTCAACCATGTATTTAACTCCCTGATCTGCTTGTCCCTATGCCAATTTGCACGTGGCTCAGGTAACAATCCAGAGATTATTACCTTTGAGGTTCTGCATTTTAATTTGGACCCTAGTTCCTCAAACTCTCTCAGCAGAACCTCATTCCTTGTTCTACCTATGTCATTGATTCTTACATGGACCACGACGACTGTATCCTGCCCCTCCCACTCCAAATTCTTCTCCAGCTGTGCAAAGATATCTTTCACCCTGACACTGGGCAGGCAACACAGCCCTCGGAACTCCTGGCCGCAGGGAGTGGTTGAAGCGAAAAGTATAGATGCATTTAAGGGGAGGCTAGACAAGCATATGAGGGAGAAGGGAATAGGGGGTTATGCTGATAGATTTAGATGAGGAAAGACGTGAGGAGGCTCAAGTACAGCATAAACACCGGCATGGACTGGTTCTGAGCCGTATATCCTATGTAATCCTATGTAAAACAGTCTCTATCCCCTACCACTACAACATTTCTTTTCACTCCCCCCACTCGAATGGCCTCCTGTACCACGGTGCTGTGGTCAGTTTGCTCAGCCACCCTGCAGTCCTTGTCCTCATCCACACAGGCAGCAGGAACCTCGTACCTGTTGGATAAGGGCAAAGTCCGAGGCTCCTCCAGCACTGCACCTGGGGTCCCCTTACCTGCCTGAGTTGCAGTCACACCCTCCTGTCCCTGACCACTAACCAGACCTGTACCACTACCTAATCTAAGGGGTGTGACCGCCTCCTGGATCAAAGTGTCCAGATAACTCTCGCCCTCCCTGATGCCCCGCAATGTCTGCACCTCAGACTTCAACTCAATAACTCTGAAGTGAAGTTCCTTGAAATGCAGACACTTACTGCAGACGTGGTTGTCCGGGATCGCGATGCTCTCCACAAACTCCCACATGCTGCAGTTGCAGCACACCGCCTGCACTGCCATTCTTATAGAGCCTTTTGTATTTGTTTAATTTATTAAAGTTATGTATTTAATCAACTTTGCTTATATTTTTTAGTTTTTCAACTAATTACTTGGTCTACTTTAAGTTATAAGTAGGTTAAATTGATATTTACCTGTAACTTACCTTGCCTCTCCGCGTTTACTGTGACGTCACTTTCTCAAATGCCATCTGTGTTTGTTTTCTGCGCTCTGCCGATTCTGCTGCCGCTGCTCTGTTTAAATCTCCTCAGGCCTCTCCTGTGGTGCTCTGCACTCTGCTGCTTTTGACCAACTCAATCAATTTTTTCTCTTCTTCCTTTTATGTCTATTTCTTTTTCAATATAATGTTTACATTCATTAAACAAAAAATTGTACAGAGACACTCATTGTAGGGAATTTCGCCTTTTTAAAATGTGTTCCTGGGACATGGGCAATGCTGGCAAGGCTGTATTTAGTGCCATTCACTAGTTTGTCTGAGGTGAGGGTGATGGGCCTGCTCCTTGAACTGGTACAGACCTTGTGGTGACTGTGCTCCCAAGATGGTGTTAGTTAGGGAATTTCAGGAATTTGACCCAGCAACGATAAAGGAACGTTGATATACATCCAAGTCAGGATGTTGTCTAACTTGTAGGTGATGATGTTCCAAGACATTGCTGCTCATCCTTCTTCATGCTGGAGGTTGCAGGGAGGGAGGTGCTGTTGAAGTAACTTTGGTGAGTTGCCACAGTGCATCCTGTAGATTGTACATACTGCCGCCACAGGACTGTAAGGGGAAGCTAGGTAAGTACATGAGGGAGAAAAGAATAGAAGGTTACGCTGATAGGGTTAGATGAAGTAGGGTGGAGGAGATGTGGGTGGAGGAGACGTGTGTGGAGCATAAACACCATCATAGACCAGTTGGGCCGAATGGCCTGTTTCTGTGCTGTAAATTCTAAGTAATTCTATGCACTGAGGGAATGGATACTGAGTCCAGTATCAGGGGCACCAATCAAATGAACTCTTGCGGTCAGTCCCACACTACTGTATTTACTCGAGATGAATTGAAACAAAAATCTTGTTCAGCAAACCAAACACAGATGTAGCAAATACAATGTTACATAAAAAATCTAAACAATAAAACAAACTGTTTCTTTCACATCAAACAGATGATGTTATGAGTTATACCAAAGAGACAAACCAATCTAACTTTGTTAAGGTCTGATATTTTAAGTAAATGAAACAAGTGATTCAAACCTTGCAGCAAAGGGAAGAATTAATATGAAAAGATACTAATATAGTTCAAATGTAAATTTGCATTTTTTTGTGTCATTCTAGAATAGAAGTTTACCAGATATTGTGAAGAATGGCAGAAATAGTAAATCATTTAGTCATTGCGTAATAAATCTTAGGATCAGTATGGATGAGGTCACTTGTCCAGCTCTTGTACTTGATGTATAAGAAATCCCATTAAACATTGGTCTGGTCATGTGAGTGCTGCAATCATGCCAGTCTTATCAATTCTAGGCCTCAACTGGCTGGAAAACTGGTCTTTGGAGCTCGTATTCAGCCAATCAGAGACCAATTTATCCTCTACCACCCCTTCCCCTTCGCCTGGCACCTTCCCGTGCAAGCGCAGGAGATGCAACACATGCCCTTATACCTTCCCACTGTCCAGGGCCCCAAACACCCCTTCCAGGTGAAACAGCGATTTACTTGTACTTCTTGCAATTTAGTATACTGTATTCGCTGCTCACGATGTGGTCTCCTCTACATTGGGGAGACCAAACGCAGATTGGGTGACCGCTTTGCGGAACACCTCCATTCAGTCCGTAAGGGGGACCCCGAGCTCCCGGTGGCCTGTCACTTTAATTCACCGCTCCACTCCCACTCTGACCTCACCGTCCTCGGCCTCGTGCATTGTTCCACGGAAGCTCAGCGTAAGCTCGAGGAACAGCACCTCATCTTTCGATTAGGCACTCTACAGCCCTCTGGACTCAACATAGAGTTCAACAATTTCAGATCATAACCTCTGCCCCTATCAGATATATATATATTTTTAAAAATTTTTTAATCCACTCTTTTTGTTTGGCCTTTTTTTCTTCCCTCCCACATGGCAGCTCTCCTTCATTCTGACAGCGCATTTCACACTTCATCTAGAGCCTTCCTTAACCTGTCACATTACCACCTCCTCTTGTCTTGAATATCTCTTAATGTCTCTCAATGTCTCTCAATCTCTCCTGCTTTCTATCCTATCACTGACCTTCCCTTTTGTTCTTTCATCCCCTCCCCCATTTCCCCGCCCCATAACCCACTTTAAAATCTATTCCATTTCCTGCTTTTTTCCAGTTCTGACGAAAGGTCTTCGACCTGAAACGTTAACTCTGTTTCTCTCTCCACGGATGCTGCCTGGCCTGCTGAGTTTTTCCAGCGTTTTCTGTTGTTATTACCAATTTATCTAATGTAGTTCCTGCCTCTAAAATGGACAGTGGGACCAAGAAGGTAGAGGAGAATAAGTAAAATAATGTGATTCTTTTTTAAAATGAAAAGTTTTAGAATAGTGAGAATATTGCATATTATTTAGAAATAAAGAAAAGTTACTAGGCAACATATGTTCTGACAAGAATGTCTTGGATCATCACCCTGGCTACTGGCAACATATGTTCTGACAAGAATGTCTTGGATCATCACCCTGGCTACTGATGGAACACAGGTGCTGTCAATCTCTGCCGATCATGCACCTCCCTCATATCTCCACCATCAAAAGAAATTTTCTGGCTATGATTGGACAGGTAAGAGTGGAACCAATCAAGGGCAGTCCCACTCAGCCGGACAATGGAGAAGAAGCGTTGCAGGAGGATGGTCTGGTTGACCAAAAGCTGCAGAGAGGTCGAGAAGGATGAGGAGGGATAGAAACATAGAAGATAGGAGCAGGAGTAGGCCATTCGGCCCCTCGAGCCTGTTCCGCCATTTAATGAGATCATGGCTGATCATCCAAATTCAGTACCCTGTCCCTGCTTTCTCCCCATATCCCTTGATCCCTTTAGCCTTAAGAAATATATCTAACTCCTTCTTGAATATATTTAATGAATTGGCCTCAACTGCCTTGTGTGGTAGAGAATTCCACAGGTTCACCACTCTCTGGGTGAAGAAATTCCTCCTCATCTCAGTCCTAAATGGCTTACCCCTTATCCTTAGACTGTGACCTCTGGTTCTGGACTCCCCCGCCATCGGGAACATCCTTCCTGCATCTAGTCTGTCTAGTCCTGTTAGAATTTTATAAGTTTCAATGAGATCCCCTCTCATTCTTCTAAACTCTAGCGAATATAAGCCTAATCGACCCAATCTCTCCTCTTAGTACACCACTCATCTCTTTACTCTCCCACAGGTCCATCAAGAGCCCCCACCACTGTCCAGGAGGGAGAGGAAGACAAATCCTCAGAGCAGCCTCCAGCCTCTGAGGGCGCACCATCACCAGACTTAAGTGCACCCAGCACCAGCGCAGATATATACACCCCGGTGGGTCCCACGCAAGATAGAGTAGTGTTGTCACCTGGTGTTTCACAAGATACAAGTGAGCAAGAGCATATGGTGGAGACAGGGACAGCAGTGAATACTCATCGCTGGAGGGTGCAGGATGCTCCCAGCTCTGCTCAGCTGCATGCAGACGCTGAGCCTCGGGGGCCATCGAGAAAGAGGGCATTCCTGGTGATGCAGCACGAAGCGCAGGGGGCTTTGACAGGTTTTGTAACCGCAATGTCTGCAAATATCCAGAGAATGGAGGAGTCCATATCCAACATGAGCACTACCGTGTCGCAGGCGATGGCGAATGTAGGCTCTTCCATGGAAAGGATGGCCACCTGCATGGAGCAGCTAATGCGCCACTCACATGAGCATATGCTATCTATGGTGAATAGATGGCAGAGGCTCATAGACATCCTCTCTAGGAGGGATGTCAATGTAGATGTGGGTCCTCATGTCCCCACTGCTGTGCAGCAAGGTGCTCTCCAGCTCCTTGCTAGCAGGGAAGTGCAGGTGGACCATGAGACTGATGATGGTGAGAGGGGACATGGAAGTGAGGGCTCCTCTCAAAGCGCTCACACTTCCCCCCCATAGACCCCCCCTCAGTCAGAGCCCTAGATGCCTCCTCGGATCGTGATGGCTGAGTCTGCCCCTGCACAGTCGCAGGAGGAGCAGACTTTGGCAGGGCCATCACAGGCTCCAAACCCTAGAGGACGTCCGCCAAAAGGGTCTGCGCAGTCACAGCAGGGAAGTGAGCAGGCTGCCTCCACCTCTGCTGAAGCCACAGGGGTAGCACCTTGTAGAAGCATGCGTAAGAGAAAGATGAAACACAAGTAGATTCACAAGGGTAGCCACTTGGGTGTTTTATTAATTGTTTCTGTAAAGTTTCTGTTACAAGATGTCACAGATAAAAATCTTTATTTTGACCACTTTCTGGTCATGGACAAATATGTGTGCACCTTTAGAAGTGGCTTAGTGAGTTGGAATGAATGGTGAGACATAACGTTACCTCCAGCAATGGTGGTCAGTGTGAAAGGAATGGCTTGGTCATTGTCGGGATGCTTTATGGTGGTGCCAACCTGGTGCAACATGTGGCAGCCATATGCGTATAATGAGTAAAGTTAAGTAACTTAAATGTGCTCGGGTGCTGGTGGGATCTTGACCGCAGGTTCCTCCTGCTCCTCCTCCTGTGAAGAAGCTGTGCACTCAGTGCCTTGCTCCTCATGTAGCGCTAATCCTCGCTGCTGCACTATGTTGTGCAGCGCGCAGCATACCACGACGATTCTGGAGACCCTGGCTGGTGCATACTGAAGGGCTCCTCCAGATCTGTCAAGGCATCTAAAGCGCAGTTTCAGCATGCCTATTGTCTGCTCTACGACACATCTGGTGGAAAAGTGGCTTTCATTATATCTCTCCTGGGCCTCAGTACTTGGCTTCCTCAAGGGTGTCATGAGCCACGTCTTCAGTGGATACACCTTGTCTCCAAGCAGCCAGCCGGAAAGTCTGTTTGAAGGAGCGATGAGCTGAGGGAGTCTGGACTGGCGCAGGACGAAAGAGTCATTACAGCTGCCAGGGAATTTTGCGCACACATGCATGATGATCTTCCTATGGTTGCAGATCAGCTGCACATTGAGGGAGTGGAAGCCCTGGCGGTTCACAAACACTCCTGGGTGATGTGGGGGTGCCCTGATGGCCACATGTGTGCAGTCGATGACACTCTGCACCAATGGGAAGCCAGCCAGAGTGGCAAAGCTGAGAGCTCGCTCAGTAACACTGGCTTCATCAGTGGCAAAGTTGATATAATTGGCTGACTTGTCAAAGAGGACATCGGTGACCTGTGTGATGCATCTGTGGGCGGCCGACTGCGAGATGCTGCAAATGTCTGCTGCAGATCCCTGGGAGGAGCCTGAGGCAAAGAAGTTGAGGGTGCTGGTGATGTTGACGGCCATTGGTAAGGGGTGTCCACCCGCTCCTCTGGTCTGCAGGTCTTCCTCCAGCAATGTGCAAATGTCTGTGATGACCTGGCGCGATAGTCTCAGACTCCTTTGGCACTGCTGCTCTGTCATGTTGAGGAAGCTTATCCTCTGCCTGTATACCCTGTGTTGGAGGTATCGCCTCTGGTGAGGTGCAGCCCTCCGCTGATGCCCTCTGTCCTGTGCAGTATCAGATGGTTGAGGAGAAGGTTGGTGGTGTTGTTGGTGCAGCTGGTGTTGGGGCTTATCATGGTCCGATTCTGAGGACCAAGATGAGACAGTATAAACGGCACCCATGCTGATGGAATAATGGCAGGTCTAGTAGAGATGACAGATGCAATCTGTCATTGGTGTGATGGGTTCTACCAATGAGGTGACAGTGGATGCCGACGTTGCTGGAAACACTTGCAACCTCTAACCCACATTACAACAGTGACTCCACTTCAAAAGTACTTCATTGGCTGTAAAACGCTTTGAGACGTCCGGTGGTCGTGAAAGGCGCTATATAAATGCAAGTCTTTCTTTTTCTTTTTTCTAGAAAGCTAAATCTGTGCTGGTAATGCAGTAAGCAACAGCATCTGCCTTATGAAAGTGATCAGCTGTGAAGTGGGAGTATTTATTGTACTTTCCATGCTGTGCACTAATGAGCTGGATCAATGGCCACTCAACTTCCGCCTCAGGTTCACAGACGTGGTTCCCGAGCTGCGTGATTCCCGTGCTCATCCAGGGAAATTCGAAAGGTCGGGTGAAAAAGGCGCTTAAGGCTCGACAAATACCTCATAATGATTTAAATTAGCTCACCCGCCTCTGCCGTTCGGGTCGCTGCTGCGCCGGCAAACGCGCCCGAGGGAAAGGCACGTGGGGGCGGGATGACGGCGGGTTCCCGGCCTGCTGCAAGATATTTCAAATTTCCCTCCCGACCCGCCTCCAATCGCGCCCGCACGGCCCTCAGAAAATTCTGGCCCAAGTGTAGTGTTCAGGGAAGAGCGGTTATAGGGTGGGGTATGATTCGACCAGTGTTCACAGACATAATTTAGTCCCTGTTTCAAAGTCATACGTTCTGTCCTTATTTTTGTATAATAATTTGATTTTATATTATTACTAGCTGATTGCCAGATAATTTGAATTTATCAATTTTGAATTGCGGAGCAGACTGGTAAACTGATATAATACAGAAACCCACAGAGTAAATGTCTAAACGCTAAAAAATTACAAATGAATAGAACTGTTTAAACCTGTCTGATTTGTTCAGTTTATTATTTGTTCCGTAATTGATTGCTTTCATTATACAGGAAAATTAACTTCCTAATGAGTTGGCCCATTTGAAATATGTCATTACTGTATTATTATAAGTGAGTTCTACTGTCTGTGATATGTTGCTTTATTGTTGACCAAGATAGTGAGGAAGAGTAGGTATGAGGGGAAAATATGAATTCTCACTTTCTTTCACTATGTTACTGGACTAGTATTCCAGAAGCCTGGACTAATGATCCAGAGACGGACATGAGTTCAAATCCCACCATGGCAATTTAAATTAGAAACATAGAAGATAGGAGCAGGAGTAGGCCATTCGGCCCCTCTAGCCTGCTCCGCCATTCAATGCGATCATGGCTGATCATCCAAATTCAGAACCCTGTCCCTGCTTTCTCCCCATATCCCTTGATCCCTTTAGCCTGAAGAAATATATCCAACTCCTTCTTGAATATAGTTAATAAATTGGCCTCTACTGCCTTCTGTGGTAGAGAATTCCACAGGTTCACCACTCTCTGGGTGACAAAATTCCTCCTCATTTCTGTCCTAAATGGCTTACCCCTTATCCTTAGACTGTGACCCCTGGTTCTGGACTCCCCGACCATCGGGAACATCCTTCCTGCATCTAGTCTGTCCAGTCCTGTCAGAATTTTATAAGTTTCAATGAGATCCCCTCTCATTCTTCTAAACTCCAGCGAGTATAAGCCCAATCGACCCAATCTCTCCTCATACGTCATTCCTGCCATCCCAGGTATCAGCCTGGTGAATCTTTGCTGAACTCCTTCCATGGCAAGAACCTCCTTCCTCAGATAAGGCGACCAAAACTGCACACAATACTCAAGCTGTGGTCTCACCAAGGCCCTGTACAACTGCAGCAAGACATCCTTGTTCCTGTACTCAAACCCTCTCGCTACGAAGGCCACCATACCATTTGCCTTCTTAACCGCCTGCTGCACATGCATGCTTACCTTCAGCGACTGGTGCACAAGGACACCTAGGTCTCGTTGCACTTCCCCTTCTCCCAATCTATTGCCATTCAGATAATAATCTGCCTTCCTGTTTTTGACACCAAAGTGGATAACCTCGCATTTATCCACGTTATATTGCATCTGCCATGCTTCTGCCCAATCACCCAACCTGTCCAAATCATCCTGGAGTTTCTCGGCATCCTCCTCACAGCACACACGCCCACCCAGCTTTGTGTCGTCTGCAAACTTGGAGATATTACATCTAGTTCCCTTGTCTAGATCATTAATATATATTGTGAATAGCTGGGGTCCAAGGACCGATCCCTGCGGTACCCCACTAGTCACTGCCTGCCACTCGGAAAAACACTCGTTTATTCCAACTCTTTGCTTTCTGTCTGCCAACCAGTTCTCTATCCAAGTCAATACCTTGCCCCCAATCCCATGTGCCTTATCTTTACACGCTAACCTCTTATGCGGGACCTGATCGAAAGCCTTTTGAAAGTCCAAATACACCACATCCACTGGTTCTCCCTTATCTATTCTACCAGTTACATCCTCAAAAAATTCCAGTAGATTAGTCAAGCACGATTTACCGTTTGTAAATCCATGTTGACTTTGTCTGATCCTGTCACTGTTTTCCAAGTGCTCTGCTATTACATCTTTTATAATGGACTCTAGCATTTCCCCCACTACTGATATCAGGCTTACCGGTCTGTAATTCCCCGTTTTCTCTCTACCACCTTTTTTGAATAGTGGGGTAACATTAGCTACCCTCCAATCCATGGGTATTGTTCCAGATTTCATCGAATGTTGGAAGATGATCAGCAATGCATCTACTATTTCTAGGGCCACTTCCTTAAGTACCCTAGGATGTAGATTATCAGGCCCTGGGAATTTATCGGCCTTCAATCCCGCCAATTTCCCTAACACCATTTCCCTGCAAATACTGATTTCTTTCAGTTCCTCCCTTTCATCAGACCCTATGTTCCCCGACATCTCTGGGAGGTTATTTGTGTCCTCCTTTGTGAAGACAGAACCAAAATATGTATTTAATTGGTCTGCCATTTCTTTGTTCCCCATTATAAGTTCCTGCAAGGGACCTATGCTTGACTTCACCAATCTTTTTCTTTTCACATATCTATAAAAGCTTTTACAGTCAGTTTTTATGTTCCCTGCAAGCTTCCTCTCAAATTCTATTTTCCCCTTCTTAATTAATCCCTTTGTCCTCCTTTGTTGAATCCTAAACTGCTCCCAATCCTCAGGTTTACTGCTTTTTCTGGCCAATTTATATGTGCTCTCCTTGGATCTTATGCTATCCCTAATTTCCCTTGTTAGCCACGGTTGAGTCACCCTTTTTGTTTTATTCTTATGCCAAACTGGGATGAACAAATTCTGTAGTTCATCCATGCAGTCTTTGAATGTTTGCAATTGCCTATCCACCGTCAACCCTTTGAGTGACATTCCCCAATCAATCCTACCCAACTCGCGCCTCATATCATCGTAGTTTCCTTTATTTAAATTCAGGACCCTAGTCTCTGAGTCAACTACTTCACTCTCCATCTTAATGAAGAATTCTATCATATTATGATCGCTCCGACCCAAGGGGCCTCATACAACAAGATTGCTAATTAATCCTTTCTCATTACATAATACCCAGCCTAAGATGGCGTGATCTCTGGTTGGTTCCTCGACATATTGGTCCAGGAAACCATCCCGTAAACACTCCAGGAATTCCTCCTCCACAGTATTGTTACTAATTTGGTTAGCCCAATCTATATGTAGATTAAAGTCACCCATGATGACTGCTGTGCCCTTATTGCACGCTTCTCTAATTTCCCTTTTAATGCCATCCCCAACCTCCGTATTACTGTTTGGAGGTCTATATACCACTCCCACTAACGTTTTCTGCCCCTTGGTATTTCTCAGCTCTACCCATACAGATTCCATATCATCAGAGCTAATATCCTTCCTTACAATTGTGTTAATCCCCTCTTTAACCAGCAATGCTACGCTACCTCCCTTTCCTTTTTGCCTATCTTTCCTGAATATTGAATACCCCTGGATGTTGAGTTCCCAGCCTTGGCCACTCTGGAGCCATGTTTCCGTAATCCCAATCAAATCATATTCGTTTACCTCTATTTGCGCAGCTAATTCATCCACCTTATTCCGAATGCTCCTCGCATTAAGACACAAAGCCTTCAGGCTTGTTTTTTCAATGCTCTTAGACCTTTTAGAATTATTATTTACTGTGGCCATGTTTGATTTAAACCGTTGATTTCTCTGACTGCCACTTTTGTTTTTCTCCTTCCTGTCTTTTACTTCTATCCTTGTTTCCCTTTCCTCTGTCTCCCTGCTCAGGTTCCCAACCCCCTGCCATTTTAGTTTAAACCCTCCCCCAGAGCACTAGCAAACACTCCCCCAAGGACATCGGTCCCGGCCCTGCCCAGGTGCAAACCTTCCGGTTTGTACTGGTCCCACCTCCCCCAGAACCGGTTCCAATGTCCCAGGAATTTGAATCCCTCCCCCTTGCACCATTCCTCTAGCCACGTATTCATCTGAAATATCCTTCTATTTCTACTCTGACTAGCATGTGGCACTGGTAGCAATCCTGAGATTACTACCTTTGAGGTCTTATTTTTTAATTTACCTCCTAACTCCCTATATTCAGCTTTTAGGACCTCATTCCCTTTTTTACCTATATCGTTGGTACCTATATGCACTACGACAACTGGCTGTTCACCCTCCCCTTCCAAAATGTTCTGCAGCCGCTCTGAGACATCCTTGACCCTTGCACCAGGGAGGCAACACACCATCCTGGAGTCTCGTTTGCGGTCGCAGAAACGCCTATCTATTCCCCTTACAATCGAATCCCCATCACTATAGCTCTCCCGCTCTTTTTCCTCCCGTCCTGTGCAGCAGAGCCACCCCTGGTGCCAGGAAGTTGGTTAATTAAATAAAAATCTGGAATAAAAAGCTAGTATCGGTAATGGTGACCATGAAACTACCGGATTGTCGTAAAAACCCATCTGGCTCACTAATGTCCTTTAGGGAAGGAAATCTGCCATCCTTACCTGGTCTGGCCTATACGTGACTCCAGACCCACAGCAATGTGGTTGACTCTTAACTGCCCTCTGAAATGGCCTAGCAATCCACTCAGTTGTAACAAACCGCTACGAAACACAATAATAAGAATGAAACCGGACGGACCACCCGGCATCGACCTCCGCACTGGCTTCGGACACGACAAAGGCACACCCAGCTGAGTAGACCCTGCAAAGTCCTCCTCACCAACATCTGGGGACTTGAGCCAAAATTGGGAGAGCTGTCCCACAGACTAGCCAAGCAATAGCCTGACATAGTCATACTCACAGAATCATACCTTTCAGCCAATGTCCCAAACTCCTCCATCACCATCCCTGGGTATGTCCTCTCCCACCGGCAGGAGAGACGCACCAGAGGAGGTGGCACAGTGGTATACAGGAGGGAGGGCATGGCCGTGGGAGTTCTCAACATTGACTCTGGACCCCATGAAGTCTCATGGCTTCAGGTCAAGCATGGGCAAGGAAACCTCCTGCTGATTACCACCTACCACCCTCCCTCAGCTGATGAATCAGTACTCCTCCATGTTGAACACCACTTGAAAGAAGCACTGAGGGTAGCAAGGGCACAGAATGTATTCTGGTTGGGGGACTTCAATGTCTATCACCAAGAGTGGCTCGGTAGCACCACTACTGACCGAGCTGGCCATCCTGAAGGACATAAATGCCAGACTGGGCCTGCGGCAGGTGGTGAGAGAACCAACACGAGGGAAAAACCTACTGGATCTCGTCCTCACCAATCTACCTGTCACAGTTGCATCTGTCCATGACAGCATTGGCAGCAGTGACCACCGCACAGTCCTTGTGGAGACGAAGTCCCGTCTTCACATTGAGGACACCCTCCATCGTGTTGTGTGGCACTATCACCGTGCTAAATGGGATAGATTCAGAACAGATCTGGCAGCTCAAAACTGGTCATCCATGAGGCGCTGTGGGCCGTCAACAGCAGCAGAATTGTATTCCACCACAATCTGTAACCTCATGGCCCGGCATATCCCTCACTCTCCCATTACCATCAAGCCAGGGGACCAACCCTGGTTCAATAAGGAGTGTAGAAGAGCATGCCAGGAGCAGCACCAGGCGTACCTAAAAATGAGGTGCCAACCTGGAGATGCTGCACCACAGGACTACATGCATGCGAAATAACGGAAGCAGCATGCTATAGACAGAGCTAAGCGATTCCACAACCAACGGATCAGATCAAAGCTCTGCAGTCCTGCCACATCCAGTCATGAATGGTGGTGGACAATTAAACAACTAACGGGAGGAGAAGGCTCCATGAATATCCCCATCCTCAATGATGGTGGAACCCAGCACGTGAGTGCAAAAGATAAGGCTGAAGTGTTTGCAACCATCTTCAGCCAGAAGTGCCGAGCGGATGATCCATCCCAGCCTCCTCTGGCGGTCCCCACCATCACAGAAGCCAATATTCAGCCAATTCGATTCACTCCACATGATATCAAGAAATGGCTGAGCACACTGAATACAGCAAAGGCTATGGAGCCCGACAACATCCCAGCTGTCGTGCTGAAGACTTGTGCTCCAGAACTAGCCGCGCCTCTAGCCAAGCTGTTCCAGTACAGCTACAACACTGGCATCTAACCGACAATGTGAAAAACTGCCAAGGTATGTCCTGTCCACAAAAAGCAGAACAAATCCAATCCAGCCAATTATTGCCCCATCAGTCTACTCTCAATCATCAGCAAAGTGATGAAAGGTGTCGTCAGCAGTGCTATTAAGCGGCACTTACCCACCAATAACTTGCTCACCGATGCCCAGTTTGGGTTCCAGCCAGGACCACTCAGCTCCAGACCTCATTACAGCCTTGGTCCAAACATGGAAAAAGGAGCTGAATTCCAGAGGTGAGGTGAGAGTGACTGCCCTTGACATCAAGGCAGAATTTGACCGAGTGTAGCATCAACGAGCCCTAGTAAACCTGAAGTCAATGGGAATCGGGGGGAAAACTCTCCACTGGCTGGAGTCATACTAGCACAATGGAAGATGGTTGTGGTTGTTGGAAGCCAAGCATCACAGCCCAAGGACATCGCTGTAGGAGTTCCTCAGAGCAGTGTCCTAGGCCCAACTATCTTCAGCTGCTTCATCAATGACCTTCCCTCCATCATAAGGTCAGACGTGGGGATGTTCGCTGATGATTGCACAGTGTTCAGTTCCATTCGCAACTCTTCAGATAATGAAGCAGTCCTTGCCTGCATGCAGCAAGACCTGGATGACATTCAGGCTTGGGCTGAAAAGTGGTAACTAACATTCGCACCACACAAGTGCCAGGCAATGACCATCTCCAACAAGAGAGATTGTAACCACCGCCCCTTGACATTCAATGGAATTACCATCACTGAATGCACTGCAGCAACTCGCCAAGGCTTCTTCAGCAGCACCTCCCAAACCTGCGACCTCTTCCACCTAGAAGGACAAGGGCAGCAGGCGCATGGGAACACCACCACCTCCAAGTTCCCCTCCAAGTCACACACCATCCTGACTTGGAAGTATATCGCCGTTCCTTCATCGTCGCTGGGTCAAAATCCTGGAACTCCCTCCCGAACAGCACTGTGGGAGTACCTTCACCACATGGACTGCAACGGTTCAAGGAGGCGGTTCACCACCACCTTCTCAAGGGCAATTAGGGATGGGCAATAAATGCTGGCCTTGCCAGCGACACGCACATCCCATGAAAGAATAGAAAAAAAAGAATGCCTCACCATCAACATCCTGGGGGTCACCATTGACCAGAAACCTAACAGGACCAGCCACTTAAATACTGTGGTTACAAGAGCTGGTCAGAGGCTGGGATTTCTGTGGTGAGTGACTCACCTCCTGACTCCCCAAAGAATTCCAACATCTACAAGGCACAAGTCAGGAATGTGATGGAATACTCTCCACTTACCTGGATGAGTGCAGCTCCAACAACACTCAAGAAGCTCGACACCATCCAGGACAAAGCAGCCCACTTGATTGGCACCCCATCCACCACCTTAAACATTCACTCCCTCCTCCACCGGCGCACCGTGGCTGCATTGTGTACCATCTACAAGATGCACTGCAGCAACTCGCCAAGGCTTTTTCGACAGCATCTCTCAAACCCGCGACCTCTACCACCTAGAAGGACAAGGGCAGCAGGCGCATGGGAACACCACCACCTGCAAGTTCCCCTCCAAGTCACACACCATCCTGACTTGGAAATATATCGCTGTTCCTTCATCGTCGCTGGGTCAAAATCCTGGAACTCACTCCCTAACAGCACTGTGGGAGTACCTTCACCACACGGACTGCAGAGGTTCGAGCAGGCGGCTCACCACCACCTTCTCAAGGGCAATTAGGGATGGGCAATAAATGCTGGTCTTGTCAGCGATGCCCACATCTCAGGAACGAATAAGAAAATATATGTATGGGTTAAAAATTTTAGCCAATACAGTACTAATTATGATTGATGACCAAGGTAGACAACTTAGAAAATTTGTGCTTAATTATTATTTTGATTTGGTGAATGACTAACCATGTACTTGCTTTATGTTTAAGGTGAACTCTGTCCATGCTGCTAACATTCATACTTTCTCCTGAAGTTTACTTACAGCTACCACTTAACTGCCACCTTTCTTTTTCTGTGGTTTGTTCCCTTTGATACCATCAGGTCTTTTTCCAAGCCACTAATCCCACTTCATGCTGACGCCACAAATATTTTGAAGACCACAGATTTTTTTTTTGATATATTCATGAGTTGCCATACTGAATAGCTGGAATGTTTAATGTTTGGCTACTGAAAATGCTAAAGTGCTTACTGCACTAAACAATTACCAAGGAACAAACAAATTAAGAGTTTACTTCTAATTTTTAACAACTTGCATTTATAAAGCACCTTCCATGTTACAAAATGTCCCAAGATGCTTTACAGAAGAAGTGGTGGACACTGAGTGGGAAGGAGCCGAGAAGTTGGGGGAGGTGACCAAACATGCAACTGCTGAAGATTCAGCTTTTTTTTTACTCCACTTAGTATCTTATATAAAATAAAAACAGAAATAGCTGGAAACATACAGATGGTTAATCAGCATCTGTGGAGAAGACAGTTGACATTTTAGGTACGGACCCTTCTTCAAAATGGAAAATTAAGACAGACAGGTATATTAATATGATCAGAAAAGGGGGGGAATATTTATACAAAAAAACAGGGAAAGGAAGAGAGAGAGGAGATATTAGCTGAATGATGTAACAGATCATCTTAGTCAAGTAATGGACAGAGCATTGAAGAAATAGAAGACATAAAGAAACAAAGGACATGTGAATAGCTAAGTAAGTGAGAAGTCTGAGGTAATGTGAAAAAATGGGAGAGATGAAAAACCTGGGAGTCAGATATGAAATTAAAAAGGTTTCAAAATGAGGATATAGCTGAAGTCTGAAGATATTGAAGTCAGAGTTCAGACCAACGGTTTTGTAGGGTGCTTAAGGGAAAGATGAAATATTGTTTCTGAAGTTTGCATTGAGCTTTGTTGATACAGTGCATGAGAGGTCAGAGTGGGAATGGGAGGAGGAGTTAAAATGGAAAACTCTGGGTTACATTTGCAGACAGAACAGAGGTGTTCATCAATGCAGTTTGTAATGTAGAGACCACCATATCGTGAGCCATTGAATACAATCCTGTAGATTAGAGGAAGTGCCTGCAAGTTACTGTTTTGCACAATAGGAGTGTTTGGGGCCCTGGATAACAGTGTGGGAGGAGGTGAATGCATCTTATAAGCCTCTATAGGTCCCTTGTCATACACCTCTTTTCAACACTAAAGGGTCTAGATTTTTCTAACCTTTCCTCAAACTTCAGTCCTCTAATGGTATGGATTAGCCATTTGTTAGATTTGTTCTCGGATGTGGGTGACACTGGCAAGGCCACATTTATTGGCAATCTCTTTGCCCTGAGAATGTGGTGGGGCTTCTTCTTAAGCAATCATTTTTACAACTGAGAGGCTTGCTAGGACTCTTCAAGGAGCATTAGAGTCAATCATGTAATGTGAAACCAGACTGCAAGTAGAAGGAGGCCATTCTACCTTGTCATGTCTGTACCGATTGTTTGCAAGAGTAATCCAATGCTCTGCTCACTTCCCATAGCCTTGCGTCTTCCTCAGCTTCAATTGATTAGCCGTGATTTTGACCAAGTCGCAATGGATCTGGAGGTAAAACATAAATTCTGTAGTTTAGATCACCTACACAGTTCCAAATATGACCACAGCCGATAGAAATTAGGGTGCTACTAAGCTACTACCTATCACCTGAAAAGGGTACCAAGAAAGATTATTCAGTGGGACTTAATGGTTTGTCCATTTAACTCTTTAATGAACTGGTTCAAAACTAATGTGTTATTTGTGCTGACTTTGACAACTGTTACTGTGAATAAACTTGTTTGGTAATTTAATCTGACATGAAAATGTCTGCGTGACTAATATGAATCACGCTGATTAAGAAAGAGATAGATAGATTTCTAGACACAAAAGGCATCAAGGGGTATGGGGAGAGAGCGGGAATATGGTATTGAGATAGAGGATCAGCCATGATCATATTGAATAGCGGAGCAGGCTCGAAGGGCCGAATGGCCTACTCCTGCTCCTATTTTTCTATGTTTCTATGAATCTTCCTCATAAATGACATGGATGCATAGTGGAAATCCTACATATAAATCTAGAGACATTACATGAGCCCTTGGTGTGCTCTCCTAGATTACTTTATGCACGAGGTCATTCTTCAGGTCATAGGGAGTAACAGTACTTGCTTATATGAGCTAATTTTTGTGTTGTAGGACTGAGAAAAGCATCTAATAAGAAACATAACAGAGGCCATAGCTAACATCTAGAATTTAAAAAAAACATTTTGCAGAGTATGATTCATGAATAACAAAAGTATAATGGAAAAATAAAATCAGAAGGGAGAAAAATAGAGAGACTCAAACACTTAGCCAATGAGGAGAAATGAGCTATAGTCATGATGTAGATGACAGACTCAATATAAACAGGAAATTTTCATTAAAAACTTCTATTTCATTCAATATACTTTAACTTACTAAAGTTCTAGGAGCTTTGGGTATTTTAGGCTTACTTTTGCAAAACAGATTGTCAAATAAGCAAAGTTGCAGATAAGCAAGGCAGTACCAATACATATTGGCCCGGAATTTGCAGTCAGCAGCGAAGCAAAGGCGCCCGGAGATCTCGTGATCTTTATGGCGAGAAGTTTGCCTTTTTCGATGTTCAATTGAATGCAGCGCTCTGTCATGGGGATTTCTAGTGTGATGCAGCAGTGACGTCAACAAGCTGTCTAAGCAGCCAATCACATTGAAGAATTCTCACAGGCAGGAAACCAGGAAATGAGAAGCTGCTTTTATCCGGACTTTTTAAAAATGTTACAGAGAGAGAAATAAAGATTGGAACTTTCATATGGGGATAATGTAGAAGCTGAAATATGATGAACAAACTTTAAACAATTTTTTTCTTAAAGTTTGTTAAAAATTGTAATGTTTATCATAATGGAGAAATTTGACACTCCATAAATATAAAAAATAGTTTTTCAGGGCCAGAGCGTTTGTTTACCAGTCAATACGCTGTTAAACCCCAGTTACACCTATTTCAACAAGGCTTAACATTTAATGAGGTATTTAACAGCGATATTACTACGGAAAAGCCCAAGTTTTCATTAGTTTCACGATTACACTAATTGCCGGTTATGGGGGGGGGGGGGGGGCATGTGGGGGGGGGGGTCCACAGCGCAGCCAGTATCGGAGCAGTGAATGACTGATTGCAACTTCAGGATTTCCTCGTTTAGATGTGCATGCACTAAATCCTGAAGCTGCGGTCAGTTTCAGAGGGGTAATGTCGGCAAACGCTGACAGTTCACCGTCATTACCCATCGCAAATTCTGGGCCATTGTCTATGCAGTTGTAATAGAACATTTATATCATAACATTTCAAATTGGACTCATTACATGGACAAAAGAGCTGAATTCCAGAGGTGAGGTGAGAGTGACTGCCCTTGACATCAAGGCAGCATTTGACCGAGTGTGGCATCAAGGAGCTCTAGTAAAACTGAAGTCAATGGGAATCGGGGGGAAAACTCTCCACTGGCTAGAGTCATACCTAGCACAAAGGAAGATGGTTGTGGTGATTGAAGGTCAATCATCACAGCCCCAGGACATCGCTGCAGGAGTTCCTCAGGGCAGTGTCCTAGGCCCAACCATCTTCAGCTGCTTCATCAGTGGCCTTCCCTCCATCATAAAGTCAGGAGTGGGGATTTTCGCTCATGATTGCACAGTGTTCAGTTCCATTCACAACTCCTCAAATAATGAAGCAGTCCATGCCCACATGCAGTGAGACCTGGACAACATCCAGGCTTGGGCTGATAAGTGGCAATTAACATTTGGGCCATACAAGTGCCAGGCAATGACCATCTCCAACAAGAGAGAGTTTAACCACCGCCCCTTGACATTCAATGGCATTACCATCGCCGAATCCCCCACCATCAACATCCTGGGGGTCACCATTGACCAGAAACTTAACTGGACCAGCCACATAAATACTGTGGCAACAAGAGCAGGTCAGAGGCTAGGTATTCTGCGGCGAGTGTCTCACCTCCTGACTCCCCAAAGCCTTTTTACCATCTACAAGGCACAAGTAAGGAGTGTGATGGAATACTCTCCACTTACCTGGATGAGTGCAGCTCCAACAACACTCAAGAAGCTCGACACCATCCAGGACAAAGCAGCCCACTTGATTGGCACCCCATCTACCACCTTAAACATTCACTGCCTCCACCACCGGCGTACCGTGGCTGCAGTGTGTGCCATCTACAAGATGCACTGCAGCAACTCACTAAGGTTTCTTCGGCAGCACCTCCCAAACCCGCGAC
Source organism: Squalus acanthias (assembly GCA_030390025.1). Lineage (NCBI taxonomy): Eukaryota > Metazoa > Chordata > Chondrichthyes > Squaliformes > Squalidae > Squalus > Squalus acanthias. The sequence goes on from CM059428.1 coordinate 125,626,992, forward strand.
CTCTTTCACCTAGAAGGACAAGGGCAGCAGGCACATGGGAACACCACCACCTCCAAGTTCCCCTCCAAGTCACATACCATCCTGACTTAGAAGTATATCGTCGATCCTTCATCGTCGCTGGGTCAAAATCCTGGAACTCCCTACCTAACAGCACTGTGGGAGCACCTTCACCACACAGACTGCAGTGGTTCAAGAAGGCAGCTCACCACCACCTTCTCAAGGGCAATTAGGGATGGGCAATAAATGCTGGCCTTGCCAGTGATGTCCACATCCCATAAACGAATAAAAAAAAATTAGGGATTCTTTGTGAGCTTTCCAAAGTTATACAGTTTCATGGCTTAGATAAAAGTGGCTATTTGAAATACAATTATTATTTACAAAAATAGCTTTGAAGATACTGTACATTGTTAGCAATAAGAAAGATGAATAATTCCAATCATTGACAATGAAAAAATAAACATATTAAACTAAATGGGTAGAGGAGGGATATCAGTCAAATGGTATGTACAAAACTGCAGAATCACTCTCCCCAAAAGGCCTGCCATCTTAAATCATGAGACAGACACAAGTTAGGAAGTCCATTTAGCTCATCCATCCTGAAAGATCCTACAACCCCTCCATCATGGCCAAAGACAGATAAAAAATTCTTGGGGCCCCGCGCACCAAGGAAATTCAGGGCCCTATCCACACCACCCACACAGTCCCCCGGATCCATTAAAACATCAACAGGTGGTAAAATGCTTGAAAGAATAGTCCCATAGAATGTTTACACACACCATTACTAATAAAGCAAATCGTATCACAATATACTATGCATAAGTGAAACTGATTCAGTGGTTGTATGCAATTTTCCTGCATTATAGTGAGTTTTACTGGGAACTCCATATTTGGCTGGACCCCATAGGTCCATACGTTAATTTGCCCCTGACCATGGCATGCACCTGTTTTATAAACGATGCCAGGATTTTCACTCCAATATGCTATCTGGAGGTCTATTCATGTGTTGATTACTCCTTGTGTGAAGAACTTCCTGATATCAGTCCTAAATTTGGCTTTTACGAGTTGAACCTGTGTTCTCTTGTCCTACTGTTAGCATTTAATTTGATGTAGTGTTCTATCAATTATCTTTTCTATACCATTTAATATTTTATATACTTATAAGATTGCCTTTGGGACACCTCCTTTCAAGGTTGAAATGCTTAAATGTCTTTCCTCATAACTCAGGCCTCTGATGCGAGGGAATCAGTTTTGAACTACCTCCAGAGTTTGTGCCTCAGTAACATTCCTCAAGACCAGCACACTATACCGTTTAAACATTACTCCCCTAATTTGAACTTTAACATTTTGGTTATACAGTTCAGCTTTTTATTTTCTTTGTTGACAGGATGTGACAAGTGGTGTTCTCCAGGGATCTGTACTGGGGCCCAATTTTCACCAGAAATATCAATGACTTGAATGAAGGAATAGAGAGTTGTATATCCAGATTTGAAGATGACACCAAGTTAGGAGGCACAGTTACTTGTGTAGATGGGAGCAGGAAGTTACAATGGGATATAGACAGATTGAGTGAATGGGCAAAACAGTGGCAGATGGAGTTCAATGTGGGGAAGTATGAGGTCATTCACTTTGGATCCAGGAAAGACAAATTGGAAAATGTTCTTAATGGCGAGAGACTAGAAACTGTAGAGCAGAAAAGGGATTTGGGTCTACACAAGGTACATAAATCACTAAAAGCTACACCATAGGTACAAAAATCAAAAGGGCGAATGTTGGCCTTTATCTCAAGGGGACTGGGATACAATGAGAGGAAGTTATGCTTCAGTTGTACACAGCCTTCGTTTAAATAGTGGGAACTAAATATTGGAAAGACTGAAGCCATTTTCTTTGGTCCCCGCCACAAACTCTGTTCCCTAGCCACCGACTCTATCCCTCTCCCTGGCAGCTGTCTGAGGTTGAACCAGATCACTTGCAACCTTGGTGTCGTATATAACCCCGAGATGAGCTTCTGACCACATATCCACGCCATCACCGAGACATCCTACTTCCACCTCTGTAACATTGCCCGACTTCACCCCTACCTCAGCTCATCTGCTGCTGAAAGCCTCAACCATGCCATTATTACCTCTAGACTTGACTATTCCAACGCTCTCCTGGCCAGCCTACCATCTTTCACCCTCCATAAACTTGAGCTCATCCAAAACTCGGCTGCCCATGTCCAAACTTGCACCAAGTTCCGTTCACCCATCATCCCTGTGCTCGCTGACCTACATTGGCTCCCGGACGAGCAACGCCTCAATTTTAAAATTCTCATCCTTGTTTTCAAATCCTTTCATGGCCTCACCCGTCCCTATCTCTGTAAGCTCTTCCAGCCCTACAACCCTCCGAGATCTCTTATCTCCTCCAATTCTGGCCTCTTGCACATCCCTGATTTTAATCGCTCCACTATTGGTGGCCTTGCTTTCAGCTGCCTAGGCCCTAAACTCTGGAATTCCCTGCCTAAGCCTCTTTGCCTCGCTACCTCACTCTCCTTCTTTAAGACGCTCCATAAAACCTACCGCTTTGACTAAGCTTTTGGTCATCTGTCCCAATATCTTCCTATGTGGCTCAGTGTCAAATTTTGTTTGATAACGCTCCTGTTTTACTACATTAAAGGTGCTATATAAATGTTAGTAGTTGTTGTTCAAAAGTGAGAAGTCACACAACACCAGGTTATAGTCCAACAGCTTTATTTGAAATCACAAGCTTTCGGAGCGCTGCTCCTTCTTCACCTGATGAAGGAGCAGCGCTCTGAAAGCTTGTGATTTCAAATAAAGCTGTTGGACTATAACTTGGTGTTGTGCGACTTCTCACTTTTGTCCACCCCAGTCCAACACCGGCATCTCCACATCAGTAGTTGTTGTTGTTCTTGGTTAGATCCCATCTGGAGTGCTGCATTCAGTCTTGGACACCGCACCTCACGAAGGATATATTGGCCTTGGAGGGGGTACAGTGCAGATTCACCAGAATGATACTAGGGCTTAAAGGGTTGAATTATGAGGACAGGTTGCATAAACTTGGCTTGCATATCCTTGTGTTTAGAAGGTTGGGAGGTAATCTAAATGAGGCCTTTAAAATGATAAAGGGTTAAAATACAAACAAAATACAATTTTGTCTGGTGGGGGAATCCAGGCAAGGGGGCACAATTTTAAAATTAGTTAGGCCATTTAGGAGTGAAATCAGGAAGCAACTTTTCACACAAGAGTAGTGGAACTCTGGAATTCTCTCTTCCAAAAGGCTGTGGATGCTAGGTCAATATAAATTTTTAAGACTGAGATTGACAGATTTGTATTAGGCAAGGATATCAAGGGATATGGATCAAAGGTGGGTAAATGGAGTTGAGGTACAGATCAGCCATGATCTGATTGAATGGTGGAAGAGGCTGGAAGGGCTGAATGGCCTACTCTTGTACCTATGATTGCTGTTTAGCAGTGATTGGTGATGCTGAGTGCTAAATATACTAAAAACATTGGATCTCTTTCTGTGTCATCCTTAGTCATTTCCACACTATTCAAGGAATACTTATGTCACTCATTTTTAGATCGATGCACAATACTTTACACTTGTTTGCACTAAATTTCGTCTGTCATCCTTGTGCATATTTAACTCATTTTGTAGTGCCCCAGCCTCCTCCTCAGATTCAACTGTGCCTTCGAGTTTGATATTACCTTCGAATTTGATCAGTTTGCATCGAATCCATTCTGAATATCCAATTCCTAACTGTAAATTAGGAATAGAAGGGGTACGAACACCAATTCCTTACACTATTTTCAGTGTGGTGCCGAATTATTGCAATATGTTTATAATAGGGTGCTGCAAATAATTTGAACCAGTACCCGTTCAGTAACTCTAAAGTTTGTTGGCGGAACCGGGGTGTCGGATTGTATGTGTCGCTATGGAGGAAAGGTGGAGTGTATCTCACTAAAGTGTTATCATAAAATAGATGAGATGCTACTGCAAATGTTAAAATCCCATCAAGAACAGCTCCCACAGAGCGTTTATGTGGAATTAAAGTGTAGTAAAAATACATCATGCGAAAACGTAGAAACGGATTCATGGCATGTGGTGAAAACCAACCTTAAACCTTGTAAACAGATCGCGGGCAGCTGTGTTTACAAACAGACTTTTAATTCAGGCTGAAACACATCTAACCTAAAACAATTCCCCAGGGAGCCGAGTTTTTGAAATCACTTATTTTTGGCAAGAAATAAGAAGTGTGAGGGGGATAGCTGCTTTCCCAATTTACTTTTTGAGTAACGTTTCGTTGTAACCCGCCAGGGTTGTTGGCAGCGGAAGGTGAAGCAACGAGCATAAATCTGCATTTTTTTTCATTAGCACAACTTGGTGCTAAAGTTGAGAAGATGTGCGGCGCTGTGCATTAACTGCCGAGTAATGCTGATGATAATTCTTTCTGTGTCCCTCCCCGGGCTGGCTCCTCTCTCTCTCTCTCTCAGGCTCCTCTCTCTCAGGCTCTTTCTCTCTCTCTCTCTCTCAGGCTCCCCTCTCTCTCTCTCTCAGGCTCTCTCTCTCTCTCTATCTCCTTCTCTCTCTCTCAGGCTCTCTCTCTCTCTCTCTCTCAGGCTCTCTCTCTCTCAGGCTCTCTCTCTCTCTCTCTCAGGCTCTCTCTCTCTCTCTCTCAGGCTCTCTCTCTCTCTCAGCCTCTCTCTCTCTCTCTCTCAGGCTCTCTCTCTCTCTCTCTCAGGCTCCTCTCTCTCTCTCTCTCTCTCAGGCTCTCTCTCTCTCTCAGCCTCTCTCTCTCTCTCTCTCAGGCTCTCTCTCTCTCTCAGGCTCTCTCTCTCTCTCAGCCTCTCTCTCTCTCTCTCAGGCTCTCTCTCTCTCTCAGGCTCCTCTCTCTCTCTCTCTCTCAGGCTCTCTCTCTCTCTCAGCCTCTCTCTCTCTCTCAGGCTCTCTCTCTCTCTCAGGCTCTCTCTCTCTCTCAGCCTCTCTCTCTCTCTCTCAGGCTCTCTCTCTCTCTCAGCCTCTCTCTCTCTCTCTCTCTCAGGCTCTCTCTCTCTCTCTCTCAGGCTCTCTCTCTCTCTCAGGCTCCTCTCTCTCTCTCTCAGGCTCTCTCTCTCTCTCTCTCTCAGGCTCTCTCTCTCTCTCTCAGGCTCTCTCTCTCTCTCTCTCAGGCTCCTCTCTCTCTCTCTCTCTCAGGCTCTCTCTCTCTCTCTCAGCCTCTCTCTCTCTCTCTCTCAGGCTCTCTCTCTCTCTCAGGCTCTCTCTCTCTCTCAGCCTCTCTCTCTCTCTCTCTCAGGCTCTCTCTCTCTCTTAGGCTCTCTCTCTCTCAGGCTCCTCTCTCTCTCAGGCTCCTCTCTCTCTCTCAGATTCCTCTCTCTCTCTCTCAGGCTCCTCTCTCTCTCTCCCTCGCTCCTCTCTCTCTCTCTCAGGCTCCTCTCTCTCTCTCTCAGGCTCCTCTCTCTCTCTCTCAGGCTCTCTCTCTCCCTCTCTCTCAGGCTCCTCTCTCTCTCTCCCTCGCTCCTCTCTCTCTCTCTCAGATTCCTCTCTCTCTCTCTCTCTCAGGCTCTCTCTCTCTCTCTCTCTCTGATTCCTCTCTCTCTCTCTCTCTCAGGCTCCTCTCTCTCTCTCCCTCGCTCCTCTCTCTCTCTCTCAGGCTCCTCTCTCTCTCTCCCTCGCTCCTCTCTCTCTCTCTCAGGCTCTCTCTCTCTCTCTCTCTGATTCCTCTCTCTCTCTCTCTCAGGCTCCTCTCTCTCTCTCCCTCGCTCCTCTCTCTCTCTCTCTCTCTCAGGCTCCTCTCTCTCTCTCTCTCAGATTCCTCTCTCTCTCTCTCAGGCTCCTCTCTCTCTCTCCCTCGCTCCTCTCTCTCTCTCTCTCTCTCAGGCTCCTCTCTCTCTCTCTCTCTCAGATTCCTCTCTCTCTCTCTCAGGCTCCTCTCTCTCTCTCCCTCGCTCCTCTCTCTCTCTCTCTCTCTCAGGCTCCTCTCTCTCTCTCTCTCAGGCTCCTCTCTCTCTCTCTCTCTCCCTCGCTCCTCTCTCTCTCTCTCTCTCTCAGGCCTCTCTCTCTCCCTCTCTCTCAGGCTCCTCTCTCTCTCTCAGGCTCTCTCTCTCTCTCTCTCTCTGATTCCTCTCTCTCTCTCTCTCAGGCTCCTCTCTCTCTCTCCCTCGCTCCTCTCTCTCTCTCTCTCTCTCAGGCTCCTCTCTCTCTCTCTCTCTCAGGCTCCTCTCTCTCTCTCCCTCGCTCCTCTCTCTCTCTCTCTCTCTCTCAGGCTCCTCTCTCTCTCTCCCTCGCTCCTCTCTCTCTCTCTCTCTCTCAGGCTCCTCTCTCTCTCTCTCTCTCAGGCTCCTCTCTCTCTCTCCCTCGCTCCTCTCTCTCTCTCTCTCTCTCTCAGGCTCCTCTCTCTCTCTCCCTCGCTCCTCTCTCTCTCTCTCTCTCTCAGGCTCCTCTCTCTCTCTCCCTCGCTCCTCTCTCTCTCTCTCAGATTCCTCTCTCTCTCAGGCTCCTCTCTCTCTCCTCGCTCCACTCTCTCTCTCTCTCTCTCCTCGCTCCACTCTCTCTCTCTCTCTCTCTCTCCTCGCTCCACTCTCTCTCTCTCTCTCTCTCAGGCTCCTCTCTCTCTCTCTCAGGTTCCTCTCTCTCTCTCTCTCTCAGGCTCCTCTCTCTCTCTTTCTCTCACACTCTCTTCTCAAAAATCTTCTACCGGCATGTAAACAGTAAGCGGGTAGTAAGAGGCTGGGTGGGGCCTATTAGGGACAAAGAAGGTGATATATGCTTAGAGGTGCAGGGCAAGGCTAGAATACTCAATGAGTACTTCGTATCGGTGTTTACTAAGGAGGTGAATGCTGACAAAATATCGGTAAAAGTGGACAAGGTAGAAGCAATGCATGGGGTGAAAATTGATAAGACAGGATGTACTAGAAAGGCTGGGTATGCTTAGAGTGGATAAGTTGCCTGGACCAGATGGCTTGCATCCCAGGTTGCTAAGGGAATTAGGGGAGGAGATAATGGAAGCGCTCGCCATAATTTTCCAATCTTCCCTAGATGCGGGGGAGGTGCCTGAGGATTGGAAAGTGGCAAATGTGACACCATTGTTCAAGAAAGGGTGTAAGGATAATCCTAGTAACTACAGTTTAACATCAGTGGTGGGTAAAGTTTTAGAAACAATAATCTAGGAAAAAATTAATGGGCATTTGGAAAGGTTTAAGCTAATTAAGGAGAGCCAACACTGATTTGTAAAAGGCAGATCGTGTTTGACTAATTTAATTGAATTTTTTGACGAAGTAACAGGGAGGATTGATGAAGGGAATGCAATGGATGTTGTCTACATGGATTTTAGGAAGGCATTTGACAAAGTACCACATAGAAGGCTGGTTAACAAAATTGAGGCTCATGGAATAGGTGGGTCAGTGGTAGCTTGGATAAGGAATTAGCTTAAGGATAGAAAAAAGCGAGTTGTGGTAAATGGCTGTTTTTCAGACTGCAGGATGGTTGACAGTGGTGTTCCCCAAGGGTCAGTGCTGGGGCCACTGCTTTTTTTGATATATATAAATGACCTGGATATTGGAATAAAAAGTAGAATTTCTAAATTTGCCGATGACACCAAACTTGGGGGTGTGGCAAACAGTGAGGATGATACCAATCGACTGCAGCAGGACATAGAAAGGCTAGCAGAATGGGCAGACAAGTGGCAGATGGAATTTAATACAGAGAAGTGTGAGGTGATGCATTTTGGCAGAAGGAACAGGGAGAGGCAATATATACTTAATAGCACAGTTTTAAAGAGTTTGCAGGGACAGAAGGACCTTGGAGTTAATGTGCATAGGTCCCTGAAGGTGGCAGGACATATTGAAAGAGTGGTTAGCAAAGCATATGGGATCTTGGGCTTCATAAATAGAGGTATTGAATACAAAAGTAGAGATGTTATGCTGAACCTTTATAAAGCACTGGTTAGGCCACAACTAGAGTATTGCGTCCAGTTCTGGTCACCACACTTTAGGAAGGATGTGAAGGCCCTTGAGAGGGTGTGGAGGAGATTTACCAGAATGGTTCCGGGGATGGTGGATCTTGGCTACAAGGACAGGTTGGAGAAACTGGATTTGTTTTCATTAGAGCAAAGGAGGTTAAGGGGTGATTTGATAGAAGTGCACAAGATTATGACGGGTTTGGATAGGCTAGACGGGGAAAGGCTGTTCCCACTAGTTGATGGTACAAGGATGAGGAAACACAGATTTAAGGTTTTGGGCAAGAGATACAGGGGGGCTGTGAGGAAAAACTTTTTGACGCAGCGAAGGGTGAGGACCTGGAACTCGCTGCCGACGGAAGTGGTGGAAATGGAGACATTCAATGTTTGCAAGGGGAGACTGGATAGGCACTTGAGGGAAATAAACTTGCAGGGCTACGGGGATAGAGCGGGGTAATGGGACTGACTGGATTGCTCCAGAGAGCTGGCACAGACTCGATGGGTTGAATGGCCTCCTTCTGTGCCATTATGACTCTATGACTATGACTCCGTCTCTCCCTCTCTTTGTCTCTCTCTCTCTCACACTATCTTTCTCTCTCTCTCTCACACCATCTCTCAGTCTCTCACCATCTCTTTCTCTCTCACCATCTCTCTTTCTCTTTCACCATCTCTCTTTCTCTCTCTCTCACCATCTCTCTTTCTCTCTCTCTCTCTCTCTCTCACACCATCTCTTTCTCTCTCTCACACCATCTCTTTCTCTCTCTCTCACACCATCTCTCTTTCTCTCTCTCTCACACCATCACTCTTTCTCTCTCTCTCACACCATCACTCTTTCTCTCTCTCTCACACCATCTCTCTTTCTCTCTCTCACACCATCTCTCTTTCTCTCTCACATACCATCTCTCTTTCTCTCTCTCTCTCACACCATCTCTCTTTCTCTCTCTCTCTCACACCGTCTCTCTTTCTCTCTCTCACACCATCTCTCTTTCCTCTCTCTCTCACACCATCTCTCTTTCTCTCTCTCACACCATCTCTTTCTCTCTCTCTCACCATCTCTTTCTCTCTCTCTCACCATCTCTTTCTCTCTCTCACACCATCTCTTTCTCTCTCTCTCACACATCATCTCTCTTTCTCTCTCTCTCACACACCATCTCTCTTTCTCTCTCTCTCACACCATCTCTCTTTCTCTCTCTCTCTCACACCATCTCTCTTTCTCTCTCTCTCTCACACCATCTCTCTTTCCTCTCTCTCTCACACCATCTCTCTTTCTCTCTCTCTCACACCATCTCTTTCTCTCTCTCACACCATCTCTTTCTCTCTCTCTCACCATCTCTTTCTCTCTCTCACACCATCTCTTTCTCTCTCTCACACCATCTCTTTCTCTCTCTCACACATCATCTCGCTTTCTCTCTCTCTCACACACCATCTCTCTTTCTCTCTCTCACACACCATCTCTCTCTCTCTCTCTCACACACCATCTCTCTCTCTCTCACACACCATCTCTCTCTCTCTCACACACCATCTCTCTTTCTCTCTCACACACTATCTCTCTTTCTCTCTCTCACACACCATCTCTCTCTCTCACACACTATCTCTCTTTCTCTCTCTCACACACCATCTCTCTTTCTCTCTCTCACACACCATCTCTCTTTCTCTCTCTCACACACCATCTCTCTCACACACCATCTCTCTCTCACACACCATCTCTTTCTCTCTGTCTGACACACCATCTCTTTCTCTCTGTCTGACACACCATCTCTTTCCCTCTCTCTGACACACCATCTCTCGTTCTCTCTCTCTCACACACCGTCTCTCTTTCTCTCTCACACACCATCTCTCTTTCTCTCTCACACACCATCTCTCTTTCTCTCTCTCACACACCATCTCTCTTTCTCTCTCTCACACCATCTCTCTTTCTCTCTCACACACCATCTCTCTTTCTCTCTCTCACACACCATCTCTCTTTCTCTCTCACACACCATCTCTCTTTCTCTCTCTCACACACCATCTCTCTTTCTCTCTCTCACACACCATCTCTCTTTCTCTCTCACACACCATCTCTCTTTCTCTCTCACACACCATCTCTCTTTCTCTCTCACACACTATCTCTCTTTCTCTCTCTCACACACTATCTCTCTTTCTCTCTCACACACTCTCTCTCTTTCTCTCTCACACACACTATCTCTCTTTCTCTCTCTCACACACCATCTCTCTTTCTCTCTCTCACACACCATCTCTCTTTCTCTCTCTCACACACCCCATCTCTCTTTCTCTCTCTCACACACCATCTCTCTTTCTCTCTCTCACACACCATCTCTTTCTCTCTCTCTCTCACACACCATCTCTCTCTCACACACCATCTCTCTTTCTTTCTCTCTCTCACACACCATCTCTCTTCCTCTCTCTCACACACCATCTCTCTTTCTCTCTCACACACACCATCTCTCTTTCTCTCTCTCACACACCATCTCTCTTTCTCTCTCTCACACACCATCTCTCTTTCTCTCTCTCACACACCATCTCTCTTTCTCTCTCTCACACACCATCTCTCTTTCTCTCTCTCACACACCATCTCTCTTTCTCTCTCTCACACACCATCTCTCTTTCTCTCTCTCACACACCATCTCTCTTTCTCTCTCTCACACACCATCTCTCTTTCTCTCTCTCACACACCATCTCTCTTTCTCTCTCTCACACACCATCTCTCTTTCTCTCTCTCACACACCATCTCTCTTTCTCTCTCTCACACACCATCTCTCTCTCTCTCTCTCACACACACCATCTCTCTCTCTCTCACACACACTATCTCTCTTTCTCTCTCTCACACACACCATCTCTTTCTCTCTCTCTCACACACCAGCTCTCTTTCTCTCTCTCTCTCTCTCACACACCAGCTCTCTTTCTCTCTCTCTCTCTCTCACACACCAGCTCTCTTTCTCTCTCTCTCTCTCTCACACCAGCTCTCTTTCTCTCTCTCTCTCACACCAGCTCTTTCTCTCTCTCTCTCTCACACACCAGCTCTTTCTCTCTCTCTCTCACACACCAGCTCTTTCCCTCTCTCTCTCACACACCAGCTCTTTCTCTCTCTCACACACCAGCTCTCTTTCTCTTTTTCACACACCAGCTCTTTCTCTCATACACCATCTCTCTTCCTCTCTCTCACACACCATCTCTCTTTCTCTCTCTCACACACACCATCTCTCTTTCTCTCTCTCTCACACACCATCTCTCTTTCTCTCTCTCTCACACACCATCTCTCTTTCTCTCTCTCTCACACACCATCTCTCTTTCTCTCACACACACCGTCTCTCTTTCTCTCTCACACACCATCTCTCTTTCTCTCTCTCTCTCTCACACACCAGCTATCTTTCTCTCTCTCTCTCTCACACCAGCTCTCTTTCTCTCTCTCTCTCTCACACCAGCTCTTTCTCTCTCTCTCTCACACACCAGCTCTTTCTCTCTCTCTCTCACACACCAGCTCTTTCCCTCTCTCTCTCACACACCAGCTCTTTCTCTCTCTCACACACCAGCTCTCTTTCTCTTTTTCACACACCAGCTCTTTCTCTCATACACCATCTCTCTTCCTCTCTCTCACACACCATCTCTCTTTCTCTCTCTCTCACACACCATCTCTCTTTCTCTCTCTCTCACACACCATCTCTCTTTCTCTCTCTCTCACACACCATCTCTCTTTCTCTCTCTCTCACACACCATCTCTCTTTCTCTCTCTCTCACACACCATCTCTCTTTCTCTCACACACACACCATCTCTCTTTCTCTCTCACACACCATCTCTCTTTCTCTCTCTCTCACACACCATCTCTCTCTCTCTCTCACACACACTATCTCTCTTTCTCTCTCTCACACACACCATCTCTTTCTCTCTCACACACCAGCTCTCTTTCTCTCTCTCTCTCTCTCTCACACACCAGCTCTTTCTCTCTCTCTCTCACACACCAGCTCTTTCTCTCTCTCACACACCAGCTCTCTTTCTCTCTTTCACACACCAGCTCTTTCTCTCATACACCATCTCTCTCTCTCTCTCACACACCATCTCTCTTTCTCTCTCTCTCTCTCACACACCATCTCTCTTTCTCTCTCTCTCTCTCTCACACACACCATCTCTCTTTCTCTCTCTCTCTCACACACCATCTCTCTTTCTCTCTCACACACACACACTATCTCTCTTTCTCTACACACTCTCTCTTTCTTTCTCACTCTTTCTCTCTCTCAGGCTCTTTTCTCTCTCATTCTGGCTCCTCTCTCACGCTCTCTCTCTCAGGCTCCTTTCTCTCTCTCTCTCAGGCTCCTTTCTCTCAGACTCCTCTCACTCTCTCTCTTACACTCACACTCTCTCTTTTCACCAGCAGTGGCCGCTTCCCTCGCGCTCCCGCCGGAACATTTGCAACATTGCAGATAGTTAGGCGGCTGCGAGTAGAAAGTCAACTAAATGCAAATTCTTTTTTAAAACCAGGTTTCATTTGGAAAACATGTACTGGAATTACAGCGCGTAAAAGGGCAAAACACAACACTCCAAGCCGCCTTCCCACACATTGCAGAGCCCCTCCTACCGCCGGAAAGAGACGCAACTCCCGCCCAGTGAGTGTCAGTCAGTGGGAGAGGGAGGGAGAGAGAGAGAGACGGGTTCGGCATCGCAACACCAGCCGCCCCGGCACAGTCCGCGGCATCATGGCTTCTTCCCACTGCAATACCGATTCCGGGCTGGAGATCAAAACCAGGTCCGTGGAGCAGACCCTCATCCCCCTGGTGACCCAGGTATGTTTGGTGGAAGCGGGGAGAGGGAGAGAGCGAGCACCACGCAGAGTGAGTGAGAGAGAGAGAGTCAGATAGAGAGTGAAGGAAGGAATCTCAGGGAAAGGCAGGAGACCCCTCGGAGTGAAGGAGCAGGTTGGGGGTTGGACATCAGAGGAGGGTCAGAGACCCCTCCAGAAGAGAGGGAGGTCTGAGACCCCCCCCAAAGAGGTAGAGCAGAGACATGAGACCCCCCAAAAAGAGGATCTGAGACTCCCAGAAAGCACGAGTAGAGACCCACATAAAAGGACCCGAGTGACCCCCAGAGGTATGAGAAAGTGGAATTCCTGGGACCCTCCGGAGAATGGGGGTAACATGTGAAATTAGACTTTCGGCATCTGTAACCCCTCCCGAGAAAGCGCCTTCCCGGGGCGGGGGTAAAACCGGTGAGTGACCTCGGTCCCGCTCTGGTACAAGGTGGCGAGGGAGAGGTGATGGGGGTAAAGTGCAGCCTCATGCCCTAGGCTGGATGTCAGTCCCTGTTCCCATTGTCCCCAACCCCGGGTCCGGCCTGCGGAGTGTGTGAAGATCCCCTCTCCAGCAGGAGAGCAATGTGCCGGTGTTTTATGCAGAGGGAGCCGCTCTGACAGCACACTGCCGCCAGAGAGAGAGGCCACACGCGAGGGTTTATTGCCGCCCCAGAGGGAAATTCAGACACTTAGCTCAGAAAGGGAAACACAGACAGAGAGAGAGAGAGAGAGCCATGCACTTCACAGACTGGAGCCAGTGTTTTACTCAAAAGTTCAAACTCAGTAACTTTCAGAGAGGGCAGTGCGACTTTCACCGGACAACAGGGACGTTTCGTTTCCTGCTTTTTAAGCTCCTAAACCGAACAGAGCTTCTTAATTGCAAATGATCCAAGTTTACAATCGCACAGTTCACAAAGCATTCTAGGTTGAACGAAGGACCGTTCTGGCTTTTCATTCGTCGATCCGTCAGGAGGTGTTGGGCTGTAAAATTGACAAGGGCAACTCTAAAAGCGATAGTTTGAGATTTTTAGAGCCCTTATTGCTCTTGTCTCAGCAGGTGTTTTAAGTAGAGAATAAGTATTCAAAATGTCTGTTTTACGATTGAAGTCTTTTGTTCAGTCTTCGTTTTAGTTGCCATTTGTGTTTTAGCAAATAAAGTAATCCTACGTTTATGTTTAAATAATTAGGCAAGGAGATAGAACTGAGAAAACTCAATCATCATGTTTTGCCTCTTTTAGAAGTTTGCCAAATTATTCCCTATGTTTGCATGTGCTTTTGAATTCTGAATTTAGTTAGTAATCTGTAATGTTTCTGATGTTGCATGAAATAGCTGAATATGTATTTCAATAGATACATTGTAGCCTTTACCTGAGAAAGTGGACCTAGCGAAAAGGATTCATGACATTTTTACATGGGTTGCAAACAATATACTACAGTAACTGCACAGCATGTGTTTAATGGATGTAAAGTTTTATTTGGTTTGAAAATTAAGATTTCTAAAAAATGTTGGTCCATAATTTACTGTCAGAATAACGGCACGGCTAATGGCACACAACGTTATTTATGTCCAAATGCTGCAGCAGCTTCAGGCGAAGGCAGGTGCGTGGTTAAACGCGGAAATCCAAAGGATGCTGTCCGCGATGCTCTCCTCCGCCGTTAGCTTTGTGAAAACAGCATCTCGCTGTCTGGCTCACCATTGAAATGCATCGAATGGCATGAAGTTGCTGTATTTGCACAGTAGATACAAAGTAAACTCGCCACAGAAAGTTAAGCTGCGTCCATTTCAGTCTAAGCACCCTTTTAATGTGATGAGTCTTCATTACTGCTAAACAACTTCTCTGGCACTGAAAATTATCTATTACAAGTGTGGAGTCTCATTCTTTCAGGGTTTAATTGGAGATATTAATGTAAAATTTAAATTTTTTTCTTTACTTTTCCTTCCTGATTCTTTTATCTCTCTCAATCCAATCTTTCTTTCCCTCTCTTTATTTATCTTTCTGTACCTAATTTGACATTGAATTCACCCCTTCTAATTTACACTTCCTTCTCAGTCCTTGCACTGTTAATTTCACAATCCTTCAATCTGATTGGTTAAGGAGATACACAGTAGCTTTCCCTGTTCACTCAGGTCCCAGATGCCCGGTTTCCCTCGCTGCAACGCTATCAGCACGCACTTTCAGCAACTTGCCACGCAAAAAGATAAAAACCTGTACCTGCAAGGGCAAGTCTGACTAACAGCAGATGTCGTTAGATGCCCTGACACAGCAAATTATAGCCCAATGTGACAGAAAATGCCATGTGCAGAGTGCGCAAATGGTGCATTTCTGTAAACCTAGGGTTGATTTTAGAGGAAAAGGAGTATTTGGCTATTTTGAGGAAATTCTGATTCCATACTTTTTTAATACCTAGAAGGAACATTAATTCACCCCCAGGAGTGAAGAAAAAAATGAATATTTACCACTTTAGGAGTTTGGATATATACAACTTTCAGTGATGTGGTTGTAAAGTGTTTGGCCTGTGGGAGGGGCCTCAGTGCTTTTCCTTCAGTCAGTTTCTTTCAATGTAGTTTCATTTAAGCCGATTCTGCCATTGGTAGAACTACTACAGCAGTGATTTCTATCACTCTCAAGAGTTTGCTCTGTTAATCCTTTGTATCATAAATTTTCTACTCTCTTATGAAAGCTTGTTTAAGCAACCAGTAGTTATAGTTCTTTCTATTTAAATTTTTTTATTTGTCTTATTGATGATGTCTATCGATTGGCTTTCCACATAATAACTAGGCTTGTCTTGACTCTTCCATAACATAGTGCTGAAGACTTGTTAATGCTAATACCTGGAGCAACACCAGTGTGGTTTACAGTACTTTGAGTACCACTAAAATTTGCAGCTGCTCCAGGACATCTTGTTGTTTTAAGATGCACAGTGAGGCCAGATAATGAGATTTGTCCTGGCGTTGAAAATGATGGACAGATGCCAATGTTGCCGAGAAACATTGAAAGTAGTCATGATGGTTCTTCCTGCATTTACACTGCTAGCAATTCCTGAGGTGAACTTTGTGACAGTTTTACACTTGACTATCAATTGGACAGGATTGGCCCCAAAGACCTTTTCATTTAAACAGTAATAAGAATATGTGCTCCAATTTGGATTGTTACCACATAAGTGTTTGTTTTACTTCTCACATTAGCAAAGTAAACCCTTTCCAAATGCATGCATGCATATATTGTGCATTATTGCTTTTGGATCCCATACCTCAGTAACTTATTTTTGAAAGTTACAGTGGGAAGTTTGGAATCCGTTCTAAATCAGAAGTTGAGAAAAGATTGAAATTCATTCTCTGGCTCTCTTCCCTCTTCCAATAAATTGCATTACCAACAATGTTTACACAGATGTGCAGAGGACACAAAATTAAAATTCTGAATGTGTTATTCTAATCGAGTGCAGTAGGATTTACAATCCTGTGATGGACAATCACAGTGTTTAATATTGATCTAAAGTAATGTAATTTGGGTTTAAATCTACATTTCTTTCAGAATAAAGTCTCCAGTGTAAACTGCTACATTTGAGAGAATACTCTACATATAAACAAACATCTCTGGCAAATGAGGAGAATTTTTTTTATGCAGTACGTTATGATCTTTAATGCACTATCTGAAAAGGTGGTGGAAGCAGATTCAATAGTAATTTTCAAAAGGGAATTGGATATATACTTGAAAAGGAGACATTTACAGGACTATGGGCAAAGAGCAGAGGAGTGGGACTAACTGGATAGCTCTTTCAAAAGCAAGCACAGACAGGATGGGCTGAATGGCCTCCTTCTGTGCTCTATGATGTGCTTCACTCTGGTTACATTGTGCTTGCTGTAGCTAATCTACTGGCATATTTACATGTACTGTTATTCTCTCATCTGACTCATAATTCATGTCAGTGAAAATTTGTAATCCTGTATTTTAACTTATTCAATGGAATTAGCGACTTTCAGTTTTTATGACTTTTAAAAGCAACTTTTAATGACATAATAAAAATAGACTTTTGTTTAGAAGTTGTCCTGCATAATCTCTGCCATTTAAATTGGCCAACACCACATTCAAAATGGCCAACCATTGAGTCATATACAATACAAACAAATCAAACTATTGTGCAACATCACAAAATGGTCATTTTTAGCTTTGCAAGCCTAAAGACCACTGCTGCCACATCCTCTATAGCATTGTGTATAAACTTGGCTCAGTCAACAGCGCTTTTGCTTCTGGGTCAAAAGGTTATGTGTTTGAGTTCTAATCCAATTTAGGCTGATACTCCCCAGTGCAGTATTGAAGATGTACTACCATGTCAAAAGTGCCATCCTTTGGGCTGGATGTGAAACCAAACCTAATGTTTAGGTGGATGTTAAAGATCCAATAGCACTATTTGACAAGCTGGAAGTTCTTCTAGTGCCTTTGGTGCAGCCAAATATAAAGAATGTGGGGAGTACAACCACAGTAATTCTGGTACTTGAAACGAGGTGGATATAGCCTATGCTTAAAAAAAATCTTTCTGGGGAATTGAATTGGAGCAATGTGACTGGACTGATGGTCGTCTATGGGATTATGACTAGACCAATACCATAAGAGTTCTTGGCATTTAAGCCAGGCCTTCTTGATTGTGCCAGAAACACAAGAGAATACAGCAACTGCTCCTCATTCGGTATCAGTCAAAAATGTCCACATGGCAAAACTATATGAACAGCTTTTCCTGCCTGTGGAGCTCTCTGTCCCTTGTATGCAGACAAATGCAGTAGCTGGAGCATGCATTGCACTGTGGGGAATCTGCACCCCAGTACAATTTTGTCATGTCTTATATGCACAGCCACTGAAATTTGAGACATCTGCCCTTGTTACGGTTGTTTCTGGTTGCACCCCTATGTGACAACGTACAAAAAATTGTTGGCTCCCACTATACATACCCCCAAACTACAGTTATCCTATGAGAAAATTTAAATCATCATTATTAAGCCTGTCATGCTTAATAAACACTAGTTGTGTGAATATTTCCTTCTGTCTTTTTGCTTTTAATATTTCTATTATTGATGCTAACTATATTTAATAGGGGAAATACCCCCGCATTGATCATTAAACATCCCCGTGCATATGAAATCATTCCTGCATGTCTATTATTTAAGTGTTACATTTTCCCATCAGTTATCCTCGGGTAACTCTCAAGACTCCACTAAAATAATCCAGTGACTTTATAACCTTTGCTACCCTCTGTGTAAAACACTTAGAAAAACACTTTGATATACGGAACAGTGTGATTTGCTTTTCTGAAATTCTGAAACAGAATTACTTGTAAACCAGTTATTGGAGTAGG
Source organism: Squalus acanthias (assembly GCA_030390025.1). Lineage (NCBI taxonomy): Eukaryota > Metazoa > Chordata > Chondrichthyes > Squaliformes > Squalidae > Squalus > Squalus acanthias. The sequence goes on from CM059428.1 coordinate 125,645,073, forward strand.
AAAAAAATCTGTGTGTACTTGTCAAAAGTTAAAACCTTTATAAAGAGATGGGCGTGAAAATTTGAACAAAGACAGACTTGGACATACTGAAAGTTAGTAATGGAAGCTATTGAAAGTTGTATAAGAACCTGCAATAAGGGTAAAGCTTCTTAGTATTTTACTTATTGTCAAGTGTCCCTATTATTTCTAGTGTATATCTTTTAATTCAGATATTGACTTGTCAAAGAAGCATCAAGATTTGCATCAGATGTTATTGCTGATTTTTCTCTAACAATTATGGTGCGTTGTATCAGAATTTCGCACCGCTTTCTTGAAGACTAATGGATGCACTGCCTGTAATTGGATCTTGTAGCAGGCTCTCAAAACTTTGAACAGAGCCTTTGCTATGTATAGAAAAAGAATCTTTGCCTTCAGTAACTCAGTATAATAAAGATACCGTATTCTGTTACTGAAAACTTAGCTCACCTCCAGTGGAAGTGGTCTGCCTCTGTTTTTATTTTTTTTAGAGCAACAGATCCTCTTTGTTTCAATCTTTTTGCTGATGCCAAATTTAAAAACATAATCTGGAAATTTGGGATGTGGTGTTGGAGTGCCAATGATAGAGTCAGCTTCAAGTTTGGTAAACAACCTTTAGAAATTGTTAACCAGTATAAGCCAAGTAGAGGGGGAAAAAACCTCGAATCAAATCTTGAGCGGATCATATATACCCCCGTTTCATCACTTGCAAGTCACTATTTAGTTCATCCGAAGAATGTTAATAAAAGTGTTGGCCAACTGGAATTTGTTTATTTTGCTAAATTGGCTTAGGAATAAAGAAGAGTGGAGGCATTCTCTCTCCTTGGTATTTTTTTGTGAACTCAATTGTAATGTCCTGCATGATTTAGACAAAAGTGTGTATTATGTACTGTAGGCTTTTAAATTTCTCTCTCTCTCTCTGGATGTAGGTGCCGCTGCCAAGGCTGAATTTATTGCCCAGGCTTGGTTGTCCTGAGAATGCAGTGGTGGGTCTTTTCCTTGAGCTGCTGCAGTCCTTGTGGCGATGTTACTCCCACAATGGTGTTAGTCAGGAAATTCCAACATTCTGACCAAGTGATGAAGGAATAACAATAGATACCCAAGTCAGGATGTGTGTGGCTTGAAGTGGACTTGGGGTGACTGTATTCCCATGATGCTGCTGCTCTTTGAGTTTCTGGGTGGTCGAGGTTACCGGGCTAGTGGGTGCTGGCAAAATAAGCTTGGTGAGTTGCTGCACTGCATCCTGTAGATAGCATGTACTGCAGCTGGTGATCGAGTCGTGAATATCTATTATGTTTTGGATGGTGTAGAGCTTATTGTGTGTGCCTGCACCCATCGAGGAGAGTGGTTGAGTATTCCATCACACTCCTGACTTGAGCCTTGTAGATGGTGGAGAGACTTTGGGGGATCAGCAGATGAGTCACTTGTCGCAGAGAACCCAGTCTCTGCCTGCAGTTGTAGCCACGTTGTTGATATGGCCAATCCACTTAAGCTTCTGGTTAGTGATGGTCCCCTGGATGTTGATCAGGTGGGGGATTAAGCGTTGGTGGTGCTGTTGAAGTTCAGGCGTTGATCTCTAGGCTTTCTCTTGTTGCAGAAGGTTGCTGCCTGGCCCTTGTATGGCATGAATGTTAGCTGCCACTTGTAAGCCCCAAGCCTGATGTTATCCAGGTCCTGCTGTAGGTAGGCATGGGCTGTTTCATTATCCGAAGAATTGTTAATCAAGATGCACACTGTAGAATTATCGGTGAATGGCTCCAATCCTGATCTTATTACAGAAGCAAAGTAATTGAAGTAGCTGAAGATGGTTGGGCCAAGAACGTTGTCCTGAGACAACAACAGAAAACGCTGGAAAAACTCAGCAGGCCAGGCAACATCCGTGGAGAGAGAAACAGAGTTAACGTTTCAGGTCGAAGACCCTTCGTCAGAACTGAGAAAAAAGCAGGAAATGAAACAGATAAAAAAGCAAGGGGGAGGCTGGGGGGAGGAATAAAAGAACAAAAGGGGGGGTCTATGGTAAGTAGAGACATTAAGAGATGCTCAAGGCAAGACGAGATGGTAATAGGACAGGTTAAGAAACAAAAGATGGCTGTGAAGTGTGAAATGCTGGCAGAATGAAAGACAGCTGCTGTGGGGGGGAGAGAGAAAAAAAAGGGAAAAGGCACAAACCAAAAGGGTGGATAAAATATAACGTTGTCCTGAGGCTGTCCACCAGCAGCGTTCCGGATCTGGTGTGATTGGCTTCCGATAGCTGTGCCATTTTCACAATGACCCCCAATGATCATAGTTTTACTAGGGCTCTTTGGTCTCATACCTGGTCAGATGTTGCCTTGATGTCAAGGGCAGTCGCTCTCTTCTCTCCTCAGCATCCATCTCTTGTGCCCATGTCTGAATCAAAGCTGTGATTAGGTATGGAACGTAGTGCTTTCGGCAGAACCTGAACTGAGCAATGGTGAGCAGGTTATTGGTGGGTTGGTGTTACTACTCACAAATAACCTGCTGGTAGCATAAATGGTTACATCTTGCACCACTAGAATCAGCAGTTATTAAGATGATGTGTAATTTTCTTTAATGAAGCTAGAAGATGTGAATAATTCATATCAAGCCAGAGCAGTTCACGATGTTGTCAAGTGGTAAATAATCGTCTCATAAATGCTTTGAACTCCTGAGCACTGAATATCCTGTGCATCTTTTACATTGCATGCTGTTTACCCAATGGTAGCCTTTCAGTTTTATCTTTTTTCTAATTGCTAAATATTATAAAATAGAATGGAAGAAGTAAGTAGAAATACAGGACCCCGTCACTCGATGTTCTTCTTTAAATAATCTCTCATTTCAAAATTGTTCAAATTGGTTATGGTATAAAGATGTTACCTCAGTCCATTTACCTGTATTTGTCATGCAGAACAAGTGGAAGTTATTTGACTAAAAGTTAAGTATAGTAACAGAAGTACAAAATAATTGTTTGTTTTCCTGAACGCCAGCTGTTACGGTTATGTTGGTGAGGTATTGTCAAATTCTTTGTTGAGAAAGGTACTTAAAAATTCATAGGCCTCCTCCTGTGCTGTAATTTCTATGTAAATGCTAGCTCCTTAGCTGAAGGTATCTAGTCTAATTTTATTTTCCTGCCCTTTCCGCATATCATGTCCTGAGGATGTGAAAAGTACCATGTAAGTACAAGTTCTTTCTGCTACCTATTTATATTCTTCATTTTTCAATTATGTTAGAGTCTCTGGGGCTAAATTGGATCGCCACGAACACAGGCGCTGGGATCGTGATAAGCGATTAACCTGTGCCCGTTCGATGTAATGCAGGCAGCACCCCATCTTCGTGCTGTCTGCTCATTATCATGATTTCTGCGTGCTGTTGATTGGCTGCATGCATCAATGGGGGGCCCAAAATCGTAACTTGCTAGCACTGCTTAAAGCTAGTCTGCACCTCTTAAAGGGGAGGTGGATTATGGCTGGAGCAGGTGCTGGGTGTCCTTTTGTGAGCTGAATCTGACCTGGGAAAGAGCGAAGAATATCTGAACATGGGAGAGAGTGGGCACCCAGGTTTTCCAACACTGCACTGGATGTCTTGGTGGAGGAGGTGGATAGGAGGCGAGACGTCCTATCTCCGCAGGGGGCCAGGAGGCCCTCCAGACACATGGTGAGAAGGCAGTGGGAGCAGTTAGCCGCAGAAGTCAATGCCAGGAGTGCTGCCCCAAGGACCTGGATGCAATGTCGCAAGAAATTTAATGACCTCACGAGTGGACAAGGTCAGTGAATGCATCTACAAATACCATATCCTACCAACTGCATCACTAGCCTCAGCACCTGCTCAATTAACCACACCCCATCACTCACTTACCAATAATCTCTCTCAGTCAGAACTCCTAAAATTCATATGCTTCACCTCACCCTCACACATTCAACACTGTTGCAAGCCTCACATGCACATCTCACAGCTTGCACACACTGCCAGCTATTCAATCATGACAGCCACATCACCCAAACATATTGCAAGACACTCACTGACACACTTCCCTCTCGCAGGAGAAGGTGGCGCACAACCGGAGGCAGCAGGAACTAACCGTCGGGGGAGAGGCGTGCCTGCATGCTCTAACCCCCACGGAGGAGACGGTGCTGCCATTATCGGAAGGGCCATTGCTGAGGCCATGGCTAGCGGTGGGGCTGAATCCATTGAAGATGACCATCTACTCATCCCTGATCCTCCTCCTCACATCCCACTTCCCTTTCATCCCTCAATCTCTTCTGAGTTAAAAGCTGCAGATGGTGTAAGCATGCACCTCTTGGGCCCCCCCCCCCCCCATCCCTCACCACAACCCTACCCTTGAGCCTTTTTCTTTTCAGATACCCAAGAAGTGCAACCTGGCCAGGCAGTGGAGGAAGAGCAAGAAGACAGTGATGATGAAGACAAACCGCCACCAATGTTCCCTCTTTTTTTATTTCGTGTGCGGTCCCTTTAAATTTGCTGCACAGCATCTTCCATCGGCAGCAGCTTGTGAGCGGCCTGCGTGGGACCTCCTGATTCGTGCGCAGCTGCGCTCCTTCGGGGGAACATTGACCGTCACTTGATTTCACACTCGCAGCCACCAGCTCAGATACGAGCACTCCGCGTAATTTAAAGGATAGCATAGAGAAATGCTTGGTGCATTGGGAAGCCTGCCAGAAAGCCTGCGTTCAATGTCAAGGAGCGTGGAGGAATCCAGCACCAACTTAGCACAAGGCTTCATGCACAGCTTGGAGCCCATCCTTTCCAGCATGAAAGTGGTGGCCAACTCCATCAACACACTTGTGGACCCAACCATGATGCAGCGTCTGATGGCCGATGTCTCAGCTTCCATTGCAGCACAAGCAGCAGCCACCCAACGTCTGAGTGCTGCAATGGAAGCTCAGACTGAAGTCATGCAAGGTCAGCTTGCTGCCACACAAGCTCAGACTGCTGCCATCATGGCTGTGGATACCAGTGTTGAAAGGGGCTTGGAGGGTGTCACATCAGTCCAGCGATCTGTCCTCCAACAGATTACTGGGATTGCTGAGGCGCAGTTCCGGGGGAGAGGCAGTGGCTCCATGGAGCACGAGCCTACTGTCCCTCTCTGAGGATGACCGCATTCGTTCTCCCACCACTGCCACTCCGCCAATGTCCTTGATGTTGCCTGTCAGCCAGCCAGCCCAGACTGCCGTCGACCATGCGGAGGTGGTGCAGACTGAAGCCGGGTCTTCTGCTTGAGGTCGTCCTCCAAGGCCATCTGCAGTCTCCTCCACTGAAAGTCAGCAGGCTTCCACCAGCATGCTGCAGCCACTGGGGGTAGCACTACGTCAGAGCACTAGGACAGGCAAAGGCACACGGAAGACAGACACCAAGGGAATGCACAAGCTGACTTTTGTATGCAATATGGCATGATTTTATTTATAAATTTTGTTTGGAATGTTTATTTTGTGGTGGATTTTATCTTTGCATTGTGGCCAGGAGGACGATGTGATGGTCAGTGACAGAGGGAAGGTAAGGAGTGTGGGACTGTTCATAGAATCATAGAATGGTTACAACACAGAAGGAGGCCATTTGGCCCGTCGAACCCATGCCATCTCTTTGCAAGAGCACTTCAGCTAGTCCCACTCCCCCGCCCTATCCCCGTAGCCCTGCAAATATTTTTCCTTCAGGAACTTATCCAATTCCCTTTTGAAAGCCATGATTGAGTCTGCCTCCACCACCCTTTCAGGCAGTGCATTCCAGACCCTAACCACTCGCTGCGTAAAAAAGTTTTCCCCCCATGTCACCTTTGGTTCTTTTGCCAATCACCTTAAATCTGTGTACTCTGATTCTCGACCCTTCCGCCAATGGGAACAGTTTCTCTCTATCTACTCTGTGTAGACCTCTCATGATTTTGAACACCTCTATCAAATCTCCTCTCAACCTTCTCTGCTCTAAGGAGAACAAACCCAGCTTAGAGTCATAGATTTATACAGCACAGAAAGAGGCCCTTCGGCCCATCGTGTCCGCGCCAGCCATCAAGCCCTATCTATTGTAATCCCATTTTCCAGCACTTGGTCCGTAGCCTTGTATGCTATGGCGTTTCAAGTGCTCATCTAAATACTTCTTGAATGTTGTGAGGGTTCCTGCCTCTACCACCCTTTCAGGCAGTGAGTTCCAGATTCCAACCACCTTCTGGGTGAAAAAGTTTTTCCTCAAATCCCCTCTAAACCTCCTGCCCCTTACCTTGAAACTATGCCCCCTGGTTATTGACTCCTCTACTAAGGGGAAAAGTTCCTTTCTATCTACCCTATCTATGCCCCTCATAATTTTGTACACCTCAACCAGGTCCCCCCTCAGCCTTCTCTGCTCTAAGGAAAACAACTCCAGCCTGTCCAGCCTCTCTTCATAGATTCATAGCTTCTCTAGTCTATCCACGTAACCCTCATCCCTGGAACCATTGTCGTAAATCTTTTCTGCACCCTCTCTAATGCCTTCACATCCTTCCTAAAGTGCAGTGCCCATAATTGGACACACTACTCCAGTTGAGACCGAACCAGTGTTTTATAAAGATTCATCATAATTTCCTTGCTTTTGTACTCTATGCCTCTATTATGAAGCTATTATGAAGCTAAGTATCCCGTATACTTTATTAACTGCTTTCTCAATCTCCCCTGCCACCTTCAACGATTTGTGCACATACACCCCCAGGTCTCTCTGTTCATGCACGCACTTTAGGATTGTACCCTTTAGTTTATATTGCCTTTCCTCGTTCTTCCTACCAAAATGTATCACTTCGCACTTTTCTGCGTTAAATTTCATCTGCCACGTGTCCGCCCATTTCACCAACCTGTCGATGTCCTCTTGAAGTCTATCACTATCCTCCTCACTGTTCACTATACTTCCAAGTTTTGTGCCATCTGCAAATTTTGAAATTGTGCCCTGTACACCCTAAGTCCAAGTCATTAATATATTTCAAGAAAAGCAGTGGTCCTAGTACCGACCCCTGGGGAACACCACTGTGTACCTTCCTCCAGCCTGAATGAGGAATTGGGGGTTGAGGTTACTGGTATCGCACTTGAATTAGTGCTTCATGTACAGTCCGGGCAGAAAGGGGCTGTCGAGGTTGCAGCCTCCCTCCCTCTTCCTCCTTTTCTGCCTCCTCCTCTTCCACATCCTTCTCCTCCTCGTGCTCCTGCTCCTTAGTTTCCCACCTATTGGGTGGTGGCAAGGGCTGATCACTCATGATGGCAAGGTTGTGCAGCATGCCACCACAAATCTTGAGACCCGCTCAGCCGACTACTACAGGGCTCCTCCAGAGTGGTCCAGGCAGTGGAATCGTTGCTTCAGCACGCCAATGGTCTGCTCTATCACATTTCTAGTGGCACTACGGCTGTCTTTGTATGCATGCTGCGCACGTGTGCATGGGTTGCGAACCGGAGTCATTAGCCGTGTCTTCCAGTAGCCACCCTTTGGTTTGCCGTGGTGGCCGAAATACAGCTGGCATAGAAACATAGAAACATAGAATCTAGGAGCAGGAGTAGGCCATTCGGCCCGTCGAGCCTGCTCCGCCATTCAATACGATCATGGCTGATCATCCAAATCCAGTACCCTGTCCCTGCTTTAATCCCCACAGTACACATATCCCACCCTACCCCCGTAACCCCACGTATTTAATTCCCCCTAACATATCCCCCTAACATATGGCCTGGCGGACTGCCGCAGAATGAAGGCATCATGACTGCTGCCAGGATACCGGGCATTGACCTGCACGATGTCAGCCGTGGCTCTGTGGGTAGCGCACTCGCCTGAGTCAGAAGGTTGTGGGTTGAAGTCCCACTCCAGAGACTTGAGCACAAAAATCTAGCCCGACACTCCACTGCAGTGCTGAGGGAGTGCTGCACTGTCAGAGGTGCCGTCTTTGAGAAGTTAAACCGAGGCCCTGTTTGCTCGCTCAGGTGGACGTAAAAGATCCCATGGCACTATTTCGAAGAAGAGCAGGGGAGTTATCCTTGGTGTCCTGGCCAATATTTATCCCTCAATCAACATGACAAAACAGATTATCTGATCATTATCTCATTGCTGTTTGTGGGAGCTTGCTGTGCGTAATTGGCTGCCGCGTTTCCTACATTACAACAGTGACTTCAAAAGTACTTCATTGGCTGTAAAGCACTTTGGGACGTTCTGAGGTCATGAAGGGCGCTATATAAATGCAAATATTTCTTTTTTTTAAATGATGTGCTACCTATGGTCGCACACCAGCTGCATGCTGAGAGTGGAATCCCTTTCGGTTCTGGTACGTGGCAGAGTTGACATGTGGCGCCCACAAAGCAATGTGCATGCAGTCAATGGCACCCTGCACCGTGGGGAAGCCTGCAAACCTTGCAAACCCTCATGCTCGCTCCACCTGCTTGCCTTTGGCAAAAGGGAATGAAATGAAGTCATCTCTCTTTGAATAGAGTGCCTCAGTGAGATCCCTTAGGCAACAGTGTACTGCAATATGTTGATAATATCTCCAGCACCAACCTGGAAGGAGCCAGACACACAAGTTTATTGCCACAATCACCTTCACAGCCAGTGGCAATGCGGTCCTTGCCCTGCTCTGCAGTTGCAGTTGTGGCTGGAAGATTTCAGTGACGTCCTCCTTAGTGAAGCGCAGACATCTCCAACATTGGTCGTCACTGAGGTTCAGGTAGGAGAATTGCTCCATATACTTGCCATAGAGGGAGTACAACAAAGGTTCACCAGACTGATTCCTGGGATGGTGAGATTGTCCTATGAGGAGAGATTGAGTAGACTAGGCCTATATTCTCTGGAGTTTAGTAGAATGAGAGGTGATCTCATTGAAACATACAAAATTCATACAGGGTTTGACAGGGTAGATGCAGGGAGGATGTTTCTCCTGGCTGGGGAGTCTAGAACACTGAGTCACAGTCTCAGAATAAGGGGTCGGCCATTTAGGCCTGAGATGAGGAGAAATTTCTTCACTTGGAGGGTGGTGAATCTTTGGAATTCTCTACCCCAGAGGGCTGTGGAGGCGCAGTGAGTATATTCAAGACAGAGATCGATAGATTTTTGAATATTAAGGGAATCCAGAGATATGGGGATAATGCAGGAAAGTGGAGTTGAGGTAGAAGATCAACCATGATCTTATTGAATGGCGGAGCAGGCTTGAGGGGCCAAATGGCCTACTCCTGCTCCTATTTCTTAAGTTCTTATGTTCCCTGAACAGCCTGGGCAGATATAGCCTCCTACTGAGAGCCCTCTTCCCTCTTCCAGCAGCTTGTCCTACTCTGCATGGCCCCTGCTCATTCTCCAAGTCATGCTGTATTCCAAGGGGAATTCGTACTAGTGCACCCATGTCTGGGAGCAAGTGGTTTGTGCAGAAGCCTTGAAGTCAGCAAAAAGTCCTTCAGCACCTGCCACACCACTCCCTGTAGACTTTTGCAACTTGAAACAACTATGGAAAGCACCAAACACCTGTACGCTGATTGATGTCATGATCTGCCTGCTCTGCATACTTCCGGCAGACGTTAACTGTGCGCTAACGCCTTTACCAAGATGGTGCCCAGTGTGCTTCGCATCAGAAGTGTGCGCGTGCACCATTTTGGCTCCCTAACGACACTTGTGCCCAAAAAACGGGTGTTGCCGAGCCCAATTTCTCGCACTCTGTCTCAGTAGTCACTTGTAATAAAGAATTCCATGTTGTAGTCACCTTCTTTGAAAAAGTTTTTGTAATGATAGTGCTGATTTTATACTGCTGATTGTTGCTACATTTTATTTCTGCTGTCTATTACTGGATTTGCAACTCATTTCTATTTTTGTCTCGATAGTTTTTTTGTCTAAAAATATTTCTCTCTTTTTCATTGCTTTGTAACATTACCAACTGACTTATATATTGTAATATCTACTACCTGTTTGCCTGCTGCTAGTCTATCCACAAAAGTTACTGTAACAAAGCAATATAATTCATTTCTGCTTCGTTTGTTTGTAAATGTGCGCTATCTTTGTATGATTGTAAAACGTTGTATGACATCTCAAAAAAAGTATCGATTGTTAACTTTGCTCAGTTGATAGCAGGCTTGCTTTGAGTCAGAAGATTGTGGGTTTCAACCTCACTTCAGGACTTAAGTACTCAATCTCAGCTGACACTTTAGCAAGGCCAGCATTTATTGCTCATCCCATCTTGCCCTTGAGAAGGTGGTGGTGAGCCGCCGCCTTGAACCGCTGCAGTCCGTGTGGTGAAGGTACGCCCACAGTGCTGTTGGGGAGGGAGTTCCAGGATTTTGACCCAGCGACAATGAAGGAACGGCGATATATTTCCAACTCTGGATGGTGTGTAACTTGGAGGGGAACTTGGAGGTGGTGGTGTTCCCATGCAGCTGCTGCCCTTGTCCTTCTAGGTGGAAGAGGTCGCAGGTTTGGGAGGTGCTGTCGAAGAAGCCTTGGCGAGTTGCTGCAGTGCATCTTGTAGATGGTACACACTGCAGCCTACGGTGCGCCGGTGGTGGAGGGAGTGAATGTTTAAGGTGGTGGATGAGGTGCCAATTTGTCTGCTGTGAAATGGCACATGGTTCCTGCGATTCAACCAAAAAAATCTTACTAAGTTTACTTGGGAAATCAGACATCATAAAATGCAAGTTTTAACAGATGTTGCGAACACTTCCTTGCATGCCTTCTGCTATAACTACAGACACATCTGTGCAGTGGATGGTTTGCAGGTAAAAATGGATCCTACTAAGTGCTTGCAAACAGCATGTTTAGTATAATTATCAAGATCAACTAAAACCATGACACTAAAAGTTCTCCTTCAAAAGATTCCAAATACCTTTGAGGATTTCACTGCATTAAAAAAATAAAAGTAAACAAAACTAAATGCTATGAATTGTGGAATATCGTTTCTTTTAAAATGTACTGTTTCCTCTTCCTCTTCTCCCACACTATGCAATATTTCTCAGCTGATATGTGTTGCTTAACTGTTCCAAGACAACCAAATATGTTTTGGAACCTGCTTTGGAGGTACACAAAGGGGTAAGCCACTCATTGATTTTTCTATTTTTTCCCAACCACAGGGCAGCTGTTCAATTTACAAGTGCTGACTAGAATAATTTACTATTTATTTTGCCTAATGACCCTGGTTGGGATTAGCCATTCAAAATGTGTGGAAATCACATGCACAAATACATTTCTTACCAATCTATGATGCAGTCTATTGACCTACCATTATGCCACTACAATTTATAAATATACAGAAATTAAACTTGCATGACTTTTTTTAATAAGGATGATACTAGAACCATTAGGAAAGATTGAACAGACTGGGGCTCTTTTCTCTAGAAAAGGGAAGACTTTGAGGTGGACTGATATAGGTCTTTAAAATTATGAAGGGGTTCGATAGGGTAGACCTAAAAAAGATGTTTCTACTTGTGGGGTAGTCCAAAACTAGGGGCCATAAATATAAGATGGTCACTAATAAATCGAATAAGGAATTCAGGAGAAACTACTTTTACAATGACCTTCCCTCCAACATAAGGTCAGAAATGGGGATGTTCGCTGATGACTGCACAGTGTTGAGTGCCATTCACAACTCCTCAGATAATGAAACAGTCCATGCCCGCATGCAACAAGACCTGGATGACGTTCAGGCTTGGGCTGATAAGTGACAGGTAGCATTCGCGCCACAGAAGTGCCAGGCAATGACTATCTCCAACAAGCGAGAGTCTAACCACAGCCCCTTGACATTCAATGGCATTACCATCACCGAATCCCCCACCATCAACATCCTGGGGGGGTCACCATTGACTAGCAACTTAACTGGACCAGCCACTGTGGCAACAAGAGCAGGTCAGAGGCTGGGTATTCTGCGGCGAGTGTCTCACCTCCTGACTCCCCAAAGCCTTTCCACCAACTACAAGACACAAGTAAGGAGCGTGATGGAATACTCTCCACTTGCCTGGATGAGAGAAGCTCGACACCATCCAGGACAAAGCAGCCCGCTTGATTGGCACCCCTTCTACCACCTTAAACATTCACTCCCTCCACCACCAGCGTACCGTGGCTGCAGTGTGTACCATCTACAAGATGCACTGCAGCAACTCGCCAAGACTTCTTTGGCAGCACCTCCCAAACCCACGACCTCTTCCACCTAGAAGGACAAGGGCAGCAGTCGCATGGGAACACCACCACCTCCAAGTCACACACCATCCTGACTTAGAAGTATATCGCCGATCCTTCATCGTCGCTGGGTCAAAATCCTGGAACTCCCTCCCTAACAGTACTTTGGGAGTACCTTCACCACACGGACTGCAGCGGTTCAAGAAGGCGGCTCATCACCACCTTCTCGAGGGCAATTAGGGATGGGCAATAAATGCTGGCCTTGCCAGTGACACCCACATCCCATAAACGAATTTAAAAAAAAACTGAGTGGTGAGAATGTGGAACTCCCCATCACGTGGAGTGGTGCAGGCGAATAGCATAGGTGCATTTAAGGGGCAGCTAGATAAGTACACGAGGGAGAAAGGAATAGAAGGATATGCTGATAGGTTTAGATGAAATAAATAGAGTGGGAGGAGGCTCATGTGGAGCATAAACACCAGCATAAACCAGTTGGGCCAAATGGGCTTTCTCTGTGCTGTAAATTCTATGTAATGGACTGTACGTCTGATGCAGATTTCAGAAGGGCTACGTTCAGTGCACTGAATGTTAATGCTTATCTCATTTTAGAATCACTGGCTACGTTTCAGTTAGCAATAAATGTAGCCTTATTTACAGTGTTTCACAAGTCTTCTCTCAATATTAAAACCTATAATAAAATACAACTGTATTTGCACTTCCAAATTATGTGCATAATTTTTCTTGTAAAAGCTTTGATAATTTTTACTGTAGAAATATTTACTACCTGTTCTTTGAAGAGCAGTTCATTGCGGATTGTGGTTTTAAATCAGGTCGTTTGCACAGAGACAACCGGTGAATTGACTTTAAATGTGTGAAATTGACCTGAAAAGGATAAGTAGATCATTGGCTTATAAGAAAAGATGCACAATGGATAAGTGTAATGTCCAGTTTGTTGTACAAGTGAGATTTTTTTTTTTGATTTGAGTCTAATTACTCAAGTAAGTTATGAAGGTTTTTTTTCCATGAGTGGAATATTGGTAGATATTCAGTTGATAACTCTGTATATACAGTTTATACCACTTTTTTTAATGCAATTTTAAGGAACAATGCAGAAAGGCTTTCCATTTGCCTTGATTGTGCACCTCCTCCTTCCCAAAAAATGTATTTCTGTTGCACTGAAAGCAATAAGTAGCTTTAGTGGGGGAGGGAGGAGAAAGGTGCTGGGAGCCCAGGGCGAGAGCTCGAACTTGACGGGGAAGATTTTCACTGGCTCAGCCTGGTGGAAGTGGGGCGTGAGCCCCCTGAAACGCGCAGTGGGGGGAATGCTTGTGATCCGTTTCCTGCTCCCAATCCGGCTGGTGCCATCGTGAAATGGGTCTAGCCCTGGGCGGCTGGGGTTGTCTGTTGCAGGCGGCAGGCTCTTTTAATATGCGAATCAGTGTCCTATGATGCCCGTCGGACTGCCCTCCATTTTGGGATGTAATGGGAGGAGCATGCACCGTACACGCTCCACTCTGTTTTACCCGGCACTACATACAGCTGAAGAAAACTCAAAATTATTTTTGTTGGGGCAGGAGCAGCAGGAGTGCTCCTGAACGCCACAAGAATAATGGAGGCTGTTGCTGGCTGGGCTCCCCATCTCACTCACTCCTAGTACTCCCACAGGCAGATGTTGTGTTTCTAGGTCCGTACCAATGTGACTTGCCATATGATTTCCCTCTCTTTCCACCCCCCGCCGCCCCCCCATAGTCCATTGGACTTTACCATGTAGGCACTCTCACTTATTTAAAAAAAAATATATATAAATTGGAGCTGCTTTAAAGTAAGTAAATGTATATACTCAAAACACAATGGTCCAGAGGGGTGTAGGAGGATAGATGCCATCCATCATCACTTGCATTTTAGCAGTATTGGGCAAGTGTATATGGGGAAATGAAAACCTTGTCCCCTTTTGGATGCTGGTGGCACTCAAGGCTCTAAAAGTTCATTTGCATTTTAATGTGAGGGGTTGTTCTCGGTGCTGTGTAGCTGTCCAACAGCGTTAACTCACTGGCAAATTAAATGTCTGAGCAGCGCTCTGCTCTGTGCCGGCTTTTGCCCGTGGGGCATTGTGGAATTCTTACCTTCGGATTTAGGGATCGTTTATCGATCAGTATAACTGAATTCCACTGGATGTAGATGCTAATGTGTACATAATTTTTTTGATTCTAAATAAAACTTTGCATACTTTTCTGACAGCAACCCACTTGCTACAGTAAGTAAGTTAGCAGAGCTGCTGCTGTCCTCGATTGGCTAAAAGGCCGACTATGTTTGCTGGAACTTCCTTTGGTTTATAGGCCTGAAATCGGTCTACAACTGCTGACATCTACAGCAAATAAAATCTTTTTCATGTTTTAGCTGGGTGAATCACCACACTACAACTAAAAGCAACTGTAACAAGGACAGATTTATTTTGAGTTTGGGCCTAGCATTTGCTAGGACCAGAGAAAATTGTGGGCGAAAGTTGTAGTGGGGTAGCAATGGGCAAGTCGCAGATTGCTTCAGTAATGCAGGTACAGCAAATGATAGTTCTTCATCTGAACCTCCATCCCAACTTTAACTATCAAATCTTGTGCGACTCCAGTTATAATCTTCTCGCTGACCAGTATATCCATTTCTTTCCTGTCTTGTTGAGGTGAACTTTGGCATGAAGTCGACTGTCCACTTACTTTCATTTGTGTTGTACTGAGTCCTGGAGCAAAAGAGGAGGTCTCTATTTATCTGCCAAAAGATAATAAAATATTCAATTGCCGGGTGGAAATAGGTTTTGTGACATGAAGATTCTGAGGAAAAATTTGATATTGATCAGAAAAAATGATTACTAAAATCAATTGAGACCCGTAGATTAACTTGGCCTTTGTTACTGAGGGTGATTGAAAAATGCACAGAAGGATATTTGTAACACTTTCATTTACAATAAATTTATTTGGGCTAAACTAAATGAGATTTTTAAACAAAAATGTACAATGCTTAACCTAGGTTTAATTGTTTAAAGGCCTAGAAAAAATTGGGCAATGAGAAAGTCTTTTAGTTGAAATATACTTTTATGATCCTGAAGGAAGACTTTTTTTAGATGAATATATAATATTTCTATATTCTCTTCTATAGTGTCATTAGTAAAATATACTGTCCTAGCGTGATAATAATATGACACTTTCTCTTCCTCTGATGTGATGCAGAGACATATTGCAGAACTTAATGTTAATCGTATCATCTTGATATAACGGTAATAATAGAAGATAAAGTTTTAATAAGAGTGTGAATGAGAAAGCTCTAAAACTAAAGTATATCTATATTCTTCTAAAATGACCTGGAGTTTTCTCAGTCTTATAACGATTACTTATACTGCATCCTTGAGAACAGTAACACCAACTGCCCCATCCTCCTCTTCTCTTGCCGTCCTTCCCACCCAGTGCACCTGCTGGGCCTAACCTCATCAACCTCTTCCCATCAGCTCACCCCGCCCATCACCATCCCCTTGAATTTTACCGACAGATTAACATCACTGACTTCCATATTTTTCCTCCAGAAAGTTTGTTCACTCAGAGCGAGACCCTTGCCATCCATGTGGATGATTATATTGACATCCTGTTTTTGACTGAAACTTGGCTTGTAGGTGAAGACACCTTGCCTGTTACTAAAGCCTCCTCCCCTGACTATACTTTAAACCACTATGCCCCACTCAAAGTGCCATGGTGTCAGTATGGTCGTAATCATCAAGTCACGCCCACTACTCCTTGTCTACAACCCCCAAACACAAGTTTCTCCTCGAGCTATATCCTCCCATCTTTCCTCCCTCAGCCTCTGCCCTGAGCAACTCTTCATCCTCAGTGATTTTAGTCTTCATCTCCTCCTGTTGCCCTCTGACTTTCAAATTTACCACCCTCTTGTCCCCTCTAAACATCTTCCTATATCTAGGGGTACAGTAGGATAGTGGTTACTAGACTAGTAATCCAGAGGCTTGGACTGATGATCCGGCGACACAAGTTCAAATGCCACCACGGCAGCTGGGGAATTTAAATTTAGTAAATTCAATAAATCTGGAATAAAAAGCTAGTATCAGTAATGGTCATCATGAAACTACCGGATTATGTAAAATCCCATCCTTTAAGGAGGAAATCTGCTGTCGTTATCCGGTCTGTCCTATATGTGACTACAGACCCACAGCAATGTGGTTGATTCTTAACAGCCTTCTGAAATGGCCAAGCAAGCCACTTAATTGTATCAAAGCGCAATGAAAAACAGAAGAATAAAACCAGACAGACCACCTGGCATCGACCTAGGCACCAGATTCAGACACGACAAAGGCACAAACTCTCTACTTAACAGCACTGTGGGAATACCGTCACCACACGGACTGCAGCAGTTCAAGAAGGCAGCTTACCACCACCTTCTCCTGGGCAATTAGTGATCGGCAATACATGCTGGCCTTGTGAGCGACGCCCACATCCCGTGAATGAATAAATAAATTATCCAAACTCCCCAACCCAATTCATAGCCACTTCCTTGTCCTTGCCAACTCACATGGCCCCTCTGTTGCCTTGGTCTCAATCACTGACAAGATAATTCCTGACCAGTTCCTTGTATCCTTCACCACCCACCTCCCCCTACCCTCTTTCAATCCCTCTTTTTGCCCTGAAAAAAGCTCTTTCTCCAAAATGCTTACAACTGTCCTTACTAACTCACAACTACCTAGTCTTTGGTCTTCTATTCACCACAATACCTCTGGAGCTGGTGATTTGCTTTGATGCCCTCATCCCAAGTAAAAGCTTCACTGTCTTCCATCCTGATTGTTTCCCAGTAGGCCTCATTTTCACCTCCAAGTCTAAGGGATGTAAACTTGAGTCTGCCTGGTGACTTAGCCCAACATCGCCAGATTTAGCTCCACCACATGAAGCTCTACTAGACCTCGCTGCCCTGTGCCAGAACTGCCCACTACTCTAGGAACATTCTGGAGAACAAAGATAGTCCTAGTCTACTTTTCTCTACTAACTACCTCCCTAAACCCCTCTTCCCTGCCCCTCCACCCTCACCTCTAACAGTAAGTGCCAGGAGCTCTTGCATTTCTTTGTGACCAACATAAACACCATCTGTCCAGCTGCTTCCACCCCCTCCCCTTGCCCACCAAGCCAAACTTCCTACCAATCTCCCTCCAACCCTAGTGCTAAATCTCTCTCGCTCTCGCTCTTGCGCTCGCTCGCTCCTCCAAGCTCAACTCGTCCTTGAGAAGTTACCTCCTGCTCCCTCAACCTCATTCCCATTAAGTTGCTGACCACCTAACTTCCTTTCCTGCCCCCCCCCCCCCCCCATGCTAGTTGAAATTGTAAATGCTTTCTTCTCCCTTTCAAAACTGCCATCATCACCTCACTTTTATTTTTTTTAAAACACTTAACCCCTATTTCCTCGCTAACTGCCCTCTTTCCAAGGTCTCCATTTTTCACGCAACCACCTGTTTGAATCCCTCCAATTAAGTTTCTTCCCCTCCCACAGCACCAAAACAGCCCTAACCAAAGTGACAAACTACATTCTCCATGGCTGCAATGGTGGTGCATTATCTCTTCTTGACGTCTCTGTGGTCTTCACTGTGGTTGAGTACCCTAGGCTCTCCAAAGCTGCCTCTCCATTGTCCAGCTCCGTGGGATGGCTCTTTCTTGGTTGTAACAACAACAACACGGCTACTGGAATGGCCACCAATGATGTGGCGAAGGGAATGGGGATGCACAAGGTTTCAGAGTTGGAGGAATGTAGAGTTCTTGGAGGGTTGGAGGATGTTACAGAAATAGGGAGGGGCAAGGCCATGGAGGGATTTGAACACCAGGATGAGCATTTTAAAATTGAGGCATTGGTGGATCAGGAGGCAATGTAGGGTTAGCGAGTACAGGGATGGGTGTGCAGGACTTGGTGTGTCCATTGTGGCCTCATAGTGTAGTCGAGGTTACAGATGAGAAATCAGGAGTGGGAGCCCTAGCAGTGTTCTTCTGCTTCCTTCCTCACACAGCAATGCTAAGGCCAGCTTTAGCCCAAATGCTACCCTGGCTATAGTCAACTAATTCAGCAGGGACTGGAAATTTACTCTGCATACTTTCTGGCTTATATGGCTCAGTCCTACACTGAGGGGTGCATTTACCTAATTCAGGGAGTTTGTTACAATCTAATCTTGAAATTCAGATGTAAGTCATGCTGCTGTAGTCTGGCTGTCTGAATCTGAAAATTAGATTGCAGCTTAATTTATTTCCTAGTATCCAGCTGCTCGTCAATGTGTTCACTTTGTCCATTTGTGTAAATTGAAAAATGGAACACCATTCAGTTTCAGTAAACTGCCCAATTACTTAAGTGTTGCTCAAGTTTCCTGTCTTCATGGGCCATGTAGTTGCATAATATGGAGTCTGGGGAGAGGCAAATATCAAGTTTCAACCCATATTCCCATTAATTTGCATGTATCTCATGCTGCTATACTTTCAGATCATGATTTACCGTTCACGACCAATTAGTGCTAAGTACAGCCGCTTTTCAAATCTCCAGACCTATAAAATTCAAACAACAAACCAGCATACAAGAAATTTTAAAACAAATTCGACTATTGCATAGAAACATAGAAGATAGGAGCAGGAGTAGGCCATTCGGCCCCTCGAGCCTGCTCCGCCATTCGATGAGATCATGGCTGATCGTCCAAACTCAGTACCCTGAGCCTGCCTTCTCCCCATATCCCTTGATACCTTTAGCTTTAAGAAATATATCTAACTCATTCTTGAATATATTTAATGACTTGGCCTCAACTACCTTCTGTGGTAGAGAATTCCACAGGTTCACCACTCTCTGGGTGAAGAAATTCTTCCTCATTTCTGTCCTAAATGGCTTACCCCTTATCCTTAGACTATGACCCCTGGTTCTGGACTCTCCGACCATCGGGAACATTCTTCCTGCATCTAGTTTGTCCAGACCTGTCAGAATTTTATATGTTTCGATGAGATCCCCTCTAATTATTCTATACTCCAGTGAGTATAAGCCCAATCGACCCAATCTCTCCTCATATGTCATTCCTGCCATCCCAGGTATCAGCCTTGTGAATCTTTGCTGAACTCCTTCCATGGCAAGAACATCCTTCCTCAGATAAGGCGACCAAAACTGCACACACTACTCAAGGTGTGGTCTCACCAAGGCCCTGTACAACTGCAGCAAGACATCCCTGTTCCTATACTCGAATCCTCTCGCTATGAAGGCCAACATACCATTTGCCTTCTTCACCGCCTGCTGCACCTGCATGCTTACCTTCAGCGACTGGTGCACAAGGACACCCAGGTCTCGTTGCACTTCCCCTTCTCCCAATCTATTGCCATTCAGATAATAGTCTGCCTTTCTGTTTTTGACACCAAAGTGGATAACCTCGCATTTATCCACTTTATATTGCATCTGCCACGCTTCTGCCCACTCACCCAACCTGTCCAAATCATCCTGGAGTTTCTCGGTATCCTCCTCGCAGCACACACTCCCACCCAGCTTTGTGTCATCTGCAAACTTGGAGATATTACATTTAGTTCCCTTATCTAGATCATTAATGTATATTGTGAATAGCTGGGGTCCAAGGACCGATCCCTGCAGTACCCCACTAGTCACTGCTTGCCACTCGGAGAAAGACCCATTAATTCCTACTCTCTGCTTTCTGTCCGCCAACCAGTTCTCTATCCAAGTCAATACCTTGCCCCCAATCCCATGTGCCTTAACTTTACACGCTATTCTCTTATGCGGGACCTTATCGAAAGCCTTTTGAAAGTCCAAATACACCACATCTACTGGTTCTCCCTTATCTATTTTCCCAGTTACATCCTCAAAAAATTCCAGTAGATTAGTCAAGCACGATTTACCTTTTGTAAATCCATGTTGACTTTGTCCGATTCTGTCACTGTTTTTCAAGTGCTCAGCTATTACATCCTTTATAATGGACTCTAGCATTTTCCCCACTACCGATGTCAGGCTTACCGGTCTGTAATTCCCCGCTTTCTCTCTCCCACCCTTTTTGAATAGTGGGGTAACATTAGCTACCCTCCAATCCATGGGTACAGTTCCAGATTCCATCGAATGTTGGAAGATGATCAGCAATGCATCTACTATTTCTAGGGCCACTTCCTTAAGTACCCTAGGATGTAGATTATCAGGCCCTGGGGATTTATCGGCCTTCAATCCCGTCAATTTCCCTAACACCATTTCCCTAAGTTACAAAGTTTTTACTGCACCGAAGCAGGCCATTCGGCCCAACGGGTCCATGCCGGTGTTTATGCTCCACACCAGCTTCCTCCCACCCTCTTCATCTAACCTCACCAACATATCCTTCTATTCCTTTCTCCCCCATGTGCTCATCTAGCTTATCCTTGAATGCATCTATGCTATTCGCCCCAACTACTCCTTGTGGTAGCGAGTTCTTTTATATTTATGGCCCCTAGTTCTGGTCTCGCCTGCAAGTGGAAACATCTTCTCTACATCTACCCTGTCAAACCCTTTCATAATCTTGAATATCAGATTCAGTCTTCACTTTTCTAGAGAAAAGAGCCCCAGCCTGTTCAATCTTTCCTGATCGGTATAACCTCTCATTTTCAAGTATCATTCTAATAAATCTTTATTGCACCTTTTCCAGTTCCTCTACATCCTTTTTATAAAATGGAGACCAGAACTGTTCACGGTACTCCCAAGTGTGGTCTAACCTAGGTCCTATACAAGTTGAACATGGCTTCCCTGCTTTTCACTTCTATCCCTCTAGAAATGAACCCCAGGGCTTTGTTTCCCTTTTTATGGCCTTATTACCCTGCATTGCTACTTTTAGATTTGTGTATCTGTACCCCCAGATCCCTCTGCTCCTCCTACCCCATTTAGACACTTATTATCTAAGCAGTTTGTGGCCTCCTTATTCTTCCTACCAAAATGGATTACCTCGCACTTATCTATATTGAAGCTAATTATATATTGAAGTTCATTGTACTGGGCTTGCCAGGGCTCAGGGCTTGCATGTGGACCATGGGCTGGAGTTTGAACACCTCCTACTTAGTGAATAGAAGGGCACTCCTGCTATGGTGATATCACCCAGTCACACTAAAAATGAAATGCTATTTCATTGTTTAGCCTGTTAGGAGCAAAGGAATGGGTGACAGATCAATAGAAACCAGTATGTACAGTCATGAACCATCCAATTACCATACTCTTAAATCTTGTAAATATACTTCTCATTAATTCTGTTTCAGAAGCTTAAAATACCCAGTCAGGAACAGTCTTTTTTGGGGGGAAATATATACTCAATCTTGGGTCAGGGTCTCAAATTCGAAAGAAAAGAGTTGTAGCACAATCTTTGGATCTAAAATTCTTCAACTCTTACGACTTATTTCAAACAACAACTACTTGCATTCATATAGCATCTTTAACGTAGGAAAACATCCCAAGGTGCTTCACAGAAGCGTAATCAGACAAATATCGACGCTGAGCTGAAGGAGATATTACGAGACCATACTAGATTGATCCCTGGGATAAGAGGATTGTCCTATGAGGAGAGATTGAGTAGAATGGGCCTATACTCTCTGGAGTTGAGAAGAATGAGAGATGATCTCATTGAAACATACAAGATTCTGAGGGGCATTGACAGGGTAGATGCTGAGAGGTTGTTTCCCCTGGCTGGAGAGTCTAGAACTCCGGGGGGGGGGGGGGGCGCGCAGTCTCAGGATAAGGGGTCGGCCATTTAAGACTGAAATGAGGAGGAATTTCTTCACTCAGAGGGTTGTGAATCTTTGGAATTCTCTACCCCAGAGGGCTGTGAATGCTGAATCGTTGAGTATATTCAAGGCTGAGACAGATTTTTGGACTCTGGGGGAATCGAGGGACGTGGGGATTGGGCGGGAAAGTGAAGTTGAGGTCAAAGATCAGCCATGATCTTGTTGAATGGCGGAGCAGGCTCGAAGGGCTGTATGGCCTACTCCTGCTCCTAATTCTTATGTTCTTATTAGGAGGGGTGGCCAAAAGCTTAGTCAAAGAGGTGGATTTTATGGAGGGTCTTAAATGAAGAGAAGTGGGTGGAGAGGCGAACATAGGAGTAGGCCATTTAGCCCCTGGAGCCTGTTCCGCCATTCAATGAGATCATGGCTGATCTGTGACTAATTATCATGCTTGACTAATTTACTAGAATTTTTTGAGGATGTAACTGGTGGAATAGATAAGGGAGAACCAGTGGATGTGGTGTATTTGGACTTTCAGCAGACTTTCGATAAGGTCCCGCATAAGAGATTAGCGTGCAAAGTTAAAGCACATGGGATTGGGGGTAAGGTACTGACTTGGATAGAGAACTGGTTGGCAGATAGGAAGCAAAGAGTTGGAATAAATGGGTCTTTCTCCGAGTGGCAGACAGTGACTAGTGGGGTCCCGCAGGGATCGGTGCTAGGACCCCAGCTATTCACAATATATATTAATGATCCAGACGAGGGAACTAGATGTAATATCTCCAAGTTTGCAGACAACACAAAGCTGGGTGGGCGTGTGTGCTGTGAGGAGGATGCAGAGAAACTTCAGTATGATTTGGACAGGTTGGGTGATTGGGCAGATGCAGTATAATGTGGATAAATGCGAGGTTATCCACTTTGGTGGCAAAAGCAGGAAGACAGATTATTATCTGAACGGCAATAGATTGGGAAAAGGGGAAGTACAACGAGACCTGGGTGTCCTTGTGCACCAGTTGCTGAAGGTAAGCATGCAGGTGCAGCAGGCGGTTAAGAAGGCAAATGGTATGTTGGCCTTCATAGCGAGAGGATTTGAGTACAGGAGCAAGGATGTCTTGCTGCAGTTGTACAAGGCCTTGGTGAGACCACACCTTGAGTATTGTGTGCAGTTTTGGTCGCCTTATCTGAGTAAGGATGTTCTTGCCATGGAGGGAGTTCAGCGAAGATTCACCAGACTGATACCTGGGATGGCAGGAATGACGTATGAAGAGAGATTGGGTCGATTAGGCTTATATTCGCTAGAGTTTAGAAGAATGAGAGGAGATCTCATTGAAACTTATAAAATTCTAACAGGACTAGACAGACTAGATGCAGGAAGGATGTTCCCGATGGCGGGGGAGTCCAGAACCAGAGGTCACAGTCTAAGGATAAGGGGTAAGCCATTTAGGACTGAGATGAGTAGGAATTTCTTCACCCAGAGAGTGGTGAACCTGTGGAATTCTCTACCACAGAAGGCAGTTGAGGCCAATTCATTAAATATATTCAAGAAGGAGATAGATATATTTCTTAAGGCTAAAGGGATCAAGGGATATGGGGAGAAAGCAGGGACAGGGTACTGAATTTGGATGATCAGCCATGATCTCATTAAATGGCAGAACAGGCTCGAGGGGCCGAATGGCCTATTCCTGCTCTAATCTTCTATGTTTCTATGTGACCTAACACCATATACCTGCCTTTGCCCCATATCCTCCTTAACTTTGGTTAACACAAATTTATCAATCTCTGGTTTAAAATTAACAATTGACCTAGCATCAACTATCGTTTGCGGAAGAGATCTTCAAATTTCTGCCACCCTTTTGATTGTAGAAGTGTTTCCTAACTTCGCTTCTGAAAGGCTTTGCTATCACCTTTATGCTATGTCCCCATGTCCTAGACTCCCAACCAGCAGAAATAGGGTAGATAGAGAGAAACTATCAGTTCCCCATAATACTTAAACTTTGATCAAATCGCCCCTTAACCTTCTAAATTCCAAGGAATACAACCCTAGTTTGTGTAATCTTTTCGTATTTTAACCCTTGGAATCCAGATCTCTTCTGGTAAATCTACGCTGCACTCCCTCCATGGCCAGTATATCATGGCAAAGGTGTGGTGCCCAGAACTGAACACCATTCTCCAGGTGTGGTCTAATCAGGGCTTTGTATAGCTGCAGCTTAACTTCTACCCCCTTGTATTCTAATCCTCTCGATATAAAGGCCAGCATTCCCATAAGCCTTTATTATTTTCTGTGCCTGTACATGACAATATAATTTATGTACATGGGCCCCTAAGTCTCTTTGGACCTCCACTGTTTCTAGCTTTTCACCATTTAGAAAATACTCTGTTCTATCCTTTTTAGGTCCAAAGTGGATGACCTCACACTTGCTGATATTGAAATCCATTTGCCACAGTTTGCCCATTCACTTAATCTATTTACTGTATATCTGTAATTTTATGCTTCCACCTGCACTGCTCTGTCTCCTCACAGGGAGAATAAAATCAGACTAAGAGTTGGAGGGCGTTTAAGCAGGGAAATTCGGAGCTTGCTTGAATCAGATAGCAGAAATTTTGGGGCAGCATTGTGACACATGGGTGCTCCATGTGTGACCGTTTTACCTCCTTTTCTTCATACTTCGCCACCTCTGCTTTGTTGACTGAGGTGAGCTGTCTCCTCACAGGGAGAATAAAATCAGACTGAGCTGGCCTCCCTGAACATCTGCACTCTGTGATTGAGCTCGGAGCAATGCTGATGAAGGCCTGGCAACAGGTCAACCACAGATGGTACAAGGATCAGAATGGCATGAGAGAAAATACAGGCATTTCATACTCTCACAACAGAGTTCGGTTGAGTTATGTGCATGAACTTTTTGTTTCTTTCCCATTTTATGATGGAATGACCAGTCCGTGAAACTGAATAACCTGACTTTTGACATGCCAAGAGTAATTGTCACTTTTAATATTAAAGCTGGATAACTACAATAAAATATTGGGAAGTTGAGTTTTAAAAACAGTATGTAATAGCTGCACTTTTTTTTTTAAAGAAAAAAATAATTTAGGTAGATTTAAGTAACAGGCATTCTAGGAGAGTACAGTGAGATTTTTCATTCCCTATGGAAGGGAGAGTTCAGTATAATGCACTAATTTGTCTTTCTGAATCATTATTCATTTTCAGTATTGAATACAGTAATATAGAGCCACAGGATTGACTAATTTCTTTGCTTAGTGCTGTTCAAAGTGAAAACAGTAAACCAGAATGTCATGCCCCTCCTAAATAATACTTAATGGACTGGAATTTGCAGTGGGTAATGACGGCGAACTGTCAGCGTTCATCGTCATTACCCCTCTGAAACAGACTGCAACTTCAGGATTTCCACGTTTAGATGCGCATGCACTAAACCCTGAAGTTGCGGTCTGTCATTCACTGCTCTGACAGGCTGCGCTGTGGACCCCACAGCCAACAATCAGTGTAACCAGTGAAACTGACACTTGGGCTTTTCCGCGCTAATATCGCTGTTAAATACCCCATTAAATGTTAGGGCTTGTTGGAATAGGTGTACATGGGGTTTTAACAGCGTATTGACTGCTAAACGAATGTTCTGGCCCTGAAAAACTAATTTTTATATTTGTGGAGTATCAAATTTCTCCATTATGATAAATTAAGATTTTAAAAAACTTTACATTTTTTTTTGAAGAGTTTGTTCATGTTATTTCAGCTTCTACCTTATTCCCATGTGAAAGTCCCAATCTTTATTTCGCTCTCTGTAGCATTTTTTAAAAGTCCGGATAAAAGCAGCTTCTCATTTTCTGGTTTTGCTGTCTGAGAATTCTTCAATGTGATTGGCTGCCGAGACAGCTTGTTGACGTCACTACAGCATCGCCCTAGGAATCCCCTATTCGCAGCGCTGCAATCAATTGAACGTCGTAAAAGGCAAACTTCTCGCCACAGAGATCGTGAGATCTCTGTGGGCAGCTTTCTTCGGGGCTAGCGGCAAACGCCTTTGCTTCGCCGCTGACCGCAAATTACAGGCCAGTGATTGGCGTTAGTTGTCTAGGGTGTGAACCAAGAGATATTTATTTTGTGCTGTAGTCAGACTGCATTATATAGAGCAGAGTTTTGAGGCTGGGAAAGAGCATTGAACAAAGCTTGCCTAGTATTTATTTATTTTAATGACATTGTGCTCTTCCAATAAATCCAGTTTCTAGGGACTGTTGAGTTTTTAATTAGAATTGTATTAATTAGAATGTTATGGTTTATCAACAATTCTCCCTTTATAACAGTTGTTTTAATTTTCCTAGTTGAGCTGTTTGCTCTTTGATGTCGAATTGCTACTGCAGCTCTCAAAGCAGCAGAAACATTTTTTCCATGAAAAGCGTTTTAAAGTTTGAGAATTTTCTTGTCTCACACACTTCTCACTAACTTTTATTGCAATATGAATTTGATTTGAATGCTAAATATTCTTCAAGACGGAGAATGCAGTGGAAAAGATGCACGGTATTTAGAAAACGGAGGCAATATTAAGGGGGAAAAAATGATAAACAATCTCTTAGGATCAGTAGAATTTGTTAATAACAAAAAACAAGAAGAATTGTTGCCAGTAATTAATTTGTATGTAGTAGGAAATAACTCAAACCATTTGCTTTCAGGAAAATAATCTGTGGTGCACAGTACAGTGTGGTGCTGTGTTTGTTTTAAAAGATAGTTGATAACATTTGTCCCATTGAACGAATGCTGCAAATTGACCTTGGGTTGTCAGGTTAACTTTTATGTTTAAAAAAAAAAGTGTTTATAACAGCTTTTTAACATGAATTTTTAGTGATGTAGAGGTGAGTAGTGGAAATCTGTGTCTTGAAGGAACTTTTACTTCGGGTAGCCTGTATATAGAAAATGAACTGCGTTGGGGGTGAATTACAGGTGTGTATTTTCCTATGAATCGGCTTTGGCTACTATGTACACATTTTAAATGAATGATAGACCTACACATGCATTTCTAATTGATTGCTCGATCAACCATTGTTTTCCATATGTGCCAGTATTACAAGGGGGCGTTAACACTGGATTGTCATTAGGCTTATTTAGCACATGCTGTGTTAAAAATTGCATCTAAACCAAAATATGCTTTAATACAGTGTGATATGTGCTGCTTGTGTTCATTGTCACAAATTGCTGCAACCAGACAGACCCGTGCAAGTACGATATAGTTGCGAATACTCTCTCCAGACACAACTCAAGCTTGGGAGGACAGAAGCTAATTATACTGCTGGGTGTTTTTCACATTTCAATTAGACAACATTTTTGACGCCTCATTATACTTTGCTGCAATTTTAGTTTTAGTTTTTTTTGCATGCGGCATTATGCTCTGCAAAGTTGAAAATGGCAACATTTTAGACTGCAGAGATGAGGCATTCAGTGATAAATAATTGAGTTGTGTGGCAGAAAAAAATGCACAAAGATAATTTTCAAACTGCAAATGAACTGCAATGCACCGAGATATAATTTTAATAAAACACTGGAAGATCAAAGAGTGAAAGAAATAACTTGCATTTACGTAGCACCTTTCACAACCTCAGGATGCACCAAGGTGCCTCACAGCCAATGTTCCCTCTAAATTTTTTTTCATGCGCGGTCCCTTTAAGTGGCTGTGCGGCCCATTCAAATTTTCGCTCTAAGGAGAACAACCCCAGCTTCTCTAGTCTATCCACGTAACTGAAGTCCCTCATCCCTGGAATCATTCTCGTAAATCTTTTCTGCACCCCCCTCTAAGGCCTTCACATCCTTCCTAAAGTGCAGTGCCCAGAATTG
Source organism: Squalus acanthias (assembly GCA_030390025.1). Lineage (NCBI taxonomy): Eukaryota > Metazoa > Chordata > Chondrichthyes > Squaliformes > Squalidae > Squalus > Squalus acanthias. The sequence continues at coordinate 125,672,742 of CM059428.1, forward strand.
GACACAATACTCCAGTTGAGGCCGAACCAGTGTTTTATAAAGGTTCTTCATAACTTCCTTGCTTTTGTACTCTATGCCTCTATTTATGAAGCCCAGGATCCCGTATGTTTTTTTTAATCGCTTTCTCAACTTACCCTGCCACCTTCAATGATTTGTGCACATATACCCCCAGGTCTCTCTGTTCATGCACCCCCTTTAGGATTGTACCCTTTAGTTTATATTGCCTCTCCTCGTTCTTCCTACCAAAACTTTGCACTTTTCTGCATTAAATTTCATCTGCCACGTGTCCGCCCATTTCACCAGCCTATCTTTGTCCTCTTGAAGTCTATCACTATCCTCCTCGCTGTTCACTGTACTTCCAAGTTTGTGTTATCTGCAAAATTTGAAATTGTGCCCTGTACACCCAAGTCCAAGTCATTAATATATATCAAGAAAAGCAGTGCTCCTAGTACCGACCCCTGGGGAACACCACTGTGTACCTTCCTCCAGTCCGAAAAACCATTGGATCCTTAACATCCAGAGGTGTCGGGGCCTCTGTTTAACATCTCGGCTGGATTGCGACTCGCACTCTGGACCTTCTGACTTAAAGGAGCGAGTGTTACCATCGAGCCAAGGCTAACATTTTGCATGTAATAATAGATATTTGTGAGGAAATTACAATGCTGGTCAAGCGGTCGAATGACATCATTGACATTAGGAGAGGGCCATTTCCAGGTGTTGTTTTATTTAAATGTAGGTTGTGTTAAACTGGCTTCCCATGTTTCTGCCGCCTATGCTTTGGTGACTGTGATATGATTGATCATGCATGTTCTGTTTAATACAAGTGTGCTGCTTCAATTGTTTTGAGCTGAGAGTTTTGTTAGGATCACAGGGTTGTTATAACCTGTTGTAACATTATTTGAAGGATTATACCATCACGTGACTGACTGATAAGTGTCAAGGCTGATGTTGCAGTAAATTACAGGGTTATTCAGTACACGATGATGTCTGATTTTAAAATGATACTATGTTTTACATTGAAAACAATTCCAATGCCCTGATTCACTTATCATGGATCAAATTGAATATTTATATATATATATATATTCGTCCGTTGAATGTGGGTGTCGTTGGCAAGGCCAGCAGTTCTTGCCCATCCCTAATTGTCCTTGAGAAGGTGAGCCACCATTTCAGAGGGTAATTAAGAGTCAACCACATTGCTGTGGGTCTGGAGTCACATATAGGCCAGACCAGGTAAGGACAGCAGATTTCCTTTCCTAAAGGACATTAGTGAACAAGATGGGTTTTTACGACAATCCGATAGTTTCCTGGTCACCATTACTGATACTAGCTTTTTATTCCAGATTTATTTAATTAGCTGAATTTAAATTCCCCAGCTGCCATGGTGGGATTTGAACTCATGTCTCCGGATAATTAGTCCAGACCTCTGGATTACTAGCCCAGTAACATAACCACTATGCTACCGTACCCTTCAAACAGGAATAGCATTCCTGTTAAAACAAAATGACTAACTGTTTAATCTGAATGGCCTCTTCTCATTCCATAATTTATGTTCGTACAAGGATAATACTGCATTGTATAGTTATCAATAGAAAATATGTACCTAGTCATCGAGTGTTTCATTCTGTGAACTGCCAGAATCTCATATTAAAATAATTAATTTCATTAACTAGATAAAATGGTTAGTCTCATAATTGCAGTAACATTTTGTGAAATGTTCAGTTAGTTTCAGGTCAGTATTGCAACCGGCAGGTGCAGAGAATCAGTCTTTGAATCAGTGCTACGAATGCAGCAATTTCAAATTGAGCCAGCCATTTACAACTGAACTTGAACTTTTGGCTTTCTTCATTTTTTCAAACTGTCAGAGCCTCACTAAGGCTGTGATTTTTTTTTTTTAGATCGCTCCCCTTTGTAATGTACTCTCAATGACTCCATGGATAGATTTACAGTATTTTGAAAACTGTCAAAGCTAGTACTTAAGGTTGATGAGACTGAAGCGTAATATTATAGACAGTCAATCTATCAAGACTATGTAAGACATTCCAGTACAGGACAGGAGTTGTGATTGCCAGGAATTCACAAACTTGATGTATCTGCACTGTAGTAAATTGTACTGTTTGTTTTTTCTCCTCCTAATTTTCTTCCATCTTTATATGAAAGCACTGGTTCATGCTGAGGTTTACTGACTGCCTTCCAGTAATTGTGTCCAAGTGGCTGATCTTTATTTGTCAGCCTCGATAGTCATTGTCAGCAAACTGTTCGAGTGTGGGAGCTGTCACAGTGAAGCCTGATATTCATGCATGCATTCTATACAGCTGGAAGCACTGGGCATTTATTCAGAGAAGGACTCCTGGCAAATTTACATAACCTCCCCCCCCCCCCCCCCCAAACCCAGCAATGTAGAACCCTCTAGTACTGCTGTTACTGCCACGCTGGCTGAGATCAGCCCTCTCAGCACAGATGGGGATCAAACCTCTGAACTTCCTGGTCTGTATTGGTCATCCCACATTTGTGCATTTACCAGCTGTGCAGTTGAGGTAGTTCTAATCATCTGCTTTTAAGAAAAATAACCAGTTTAACACCGCACAGTAGTGTATATTTAAAATATTGCGAGCAACACTTGACTCATTTGATGAATGATGCAAGGTCACCTTAGGTCATGAAGCAAACTTTATTTAGATGAAAATGAGAAGTCGCACAACACCAGGTTATAGTCCAACAGATTTATTTAATTTTACAAGCTTTCGGAGCTGTCGCTCCTTCCTTTTTTTATTTAGATGAGATGCTGGAGTGCCTCTGCCTGTTGAACTATAAACAGACAGAGGCATCAGAAGATGAAGGATAAATGAAGAAAGTTGAAAGAAAGCAATTTCTTCCATTCCCCTTGTTTCTGTTGCTTATATCTGTTGTGTTAGATTTTCCACAAACTGTTGATAAATTTGATGAGTCATTTGGTTACTGAAGGCTTCTACTCCACTTAATTACAATCCATTTAATCAGTTTCAGCTAAATTGATGTACTTGTTTCTTATTTCGTTGTATTTTTAAATTTAATTGTACTGCATGCAAATGTTTTTGAATTATAGGAACAATTTAGAGAATGGAGTGTGAAAATTGTAACTCCAAGAGGAAGCCTCCCATTTAAAAAAAAACCAAATGATTTTGATCAAGTAAATTAAAATAATTCTATTTTAAAATAGTTTCTTTGAGGTTTTTTTTGTGAATTTGTGTATGCCTTAAACGTTGCCATGTTGGTGAATGGAATAGTTTCTATTTTGAGCTACATTGAGCCATCAATGGAGTTTCCCCCCCCCTGCTGTAGCCCAAAAACGTAGTTTAATCCCAAACTCAGAAGAGCACCAAACTACACTGGGTTAAATGTTCTGTTCCCATAGCACCCACTGTCTGAGTGAGTTTGCTCATTTAGTGCCAGTTGGTGGGACGTTTTGTGTTCTGGTTCCATGCCTGCTGAAGTTGAGGCTGGTGAAACTCCTTTTGTAAAAGGCCCTTTATAGATGGTGGAGACAGGAACCATCACCATCATCAGTCTCGGCTTTTGTCAAATTGTGAATTCTAGAGAAGAGTGTTAAAAAGGTAGGAAGCCAGATCACTGGTGGAGCCAACGACGATCAAACAGGTTTGCATGAAAAAGTGGTATCACTGTTCTGGATGCCTCAGTTATTGTATCAACAGAATTTCGAAGCACTCGGGGTCATTTTCTATATTGTTTGTTTTTATTCTTACTCACTCTATCTTAGCAAAGGGGTACAAACGTTTTAACAGCATGCGTTGTGTTGGGTGCTGATGTACTAAATGCAGTGTTGGATCCATTGTAAACATTTTTGATTTGAAGCAGCTCAGTCGGGTTCATCTAGCACCAATACTGCAGTGTTCGCAATGATGCTTCGCTGAAATTCATTCTCAATCATTTCTAACTTTTTTTGGACTTATGCAACCCATACCTGGTCTTAGTGATATTTTGGTTTTCTTTGTATCACAGAATCACAGAATCCCCACAGTGCAGATAGAGGCCATTTTGGCCCATCGAGCCTGCACCGACACATATCCCACCCTATCCCCGTAACCCCACGTATTTAATCCCCCCCTAACACTAAGGGTCAATTTACCATAGCCAAATCAACCTAACCCGCACATCTTTGGACTGTGGGAGGAAACCGGAGCACCCGGAGGAAACCCACGCAGACACGGGGAGAATGTGCAAACTCCACACAGACAGTCATCCGAGGCCGGATTCGAACCCGGGTCCCTGGTGCTGTGAGGCAACAGTGCTAACCACTATGCCACCGTGTTGCCAATGCAATGTATGTAATGCTTTGTGAATTTTGTGACCTCTCTTTCTAAACAACATGTAGTTTAGATTGTAAACTTTGTACTAAAATCCATATAATTAAAATGTTTGTGTATAGTAGACATCCATTGCATTGTATCTGAAAGTGTCATTGTGCTTCAGGAAGCTGCATGTCTGTAGGGCAAAAGCTAAGTGATTGACTGAAATGAAGACTTATCTGTTAAGTTGCTAGTCAATTAGCTAGTTGACTAAACAGGAATGAAAAGTTGAGGCTATCGGTGCTCACCGTTATTAAAGTGTAAATCAGACAGCATCTTCCGGCGATTGCACATGTGCAGTTAAACACGTAAATCAGGAAGTTGCTGTCCGAGTTGACCTGCTCCTCCAGAAGCTTTGCTATCTCGTCGAGAAACTCCGTATTGAAACACACGGAACGGTGTGAAGTTGCTGTACTTGCGTGATAGATACCCACTAAATTTGGCAGAAGAAGTTGAGGTTTGTCCATTCCAGTGTACATAAATTTTTAATGCCGTGATAAGTCTTAATTACTGCTAAACAACCTCTCTGGCTGAAAATTAACTTTTACAAGTGTGGAGTCTCATTCCTTCAGATTTTAATTATTGTTGGAGATTTAAGAAAAATTATGTTTTTAAACTTTTTTTTCTCCTTTATCGTTCTTAATCCTTCCTTTCTTTCCTTCTCTTTATTTTGCTTTTTGTACATGATATGGTATTTAATTTACTATTCTAACTTACACTTCCTGGTTCAGACTCTGTGCGCCTCAGTAAGGATTCTTCAATCTGATTGGTTAAGGACATACACAGTTGCCTGGCCTGTTCACAAAGGTCCTAGATCCCCTGTAGAGGGCGCTTTGGCTTTCTAATCACAGCAACTTCCAGTGCAAAAGCCCATAAAAAGCCTGTGGGCAAGTATAAGTGTAATGAACAGCTGGTGCCGTTTGTTCACCACTGACCACAAAATCCAGACCAGTACTAGCTTTCAAACCCCTGGTCCCTCGAATATCTACCCAATTCTCTTACTTTTTTCCCCACACTGTCTGACTCCTTAGGCAAATTTGCAGACATTAGTGCACCTTCCCTCTTTTAACCTTAAACCCTTGTTTTCTGCTTCTAGAGGTTGTGGTAAACTTTAACATATTACTGTATTAGGGTTCAGCCTAGCTAGTCCCTTAAGAATCTTGAATAATATCTCCCTGAACCTTCACTTCAGCAGAGTGAACAATCCCAGATCAATTGGGTATCAGTTTGTCGCTAATGCTTGGATATCCTTGCTATCATCTGATGACCAGAATTGTACACAGTACTCCAATTGTGACTGTACCACTGCCTTGTACAGATTTATTATGCTCTCCTTGGATTAGTGCTCTGACCCTCTGTGTATACATCCCATGATCTGGTTGACTTTCCTTACAGCTGGTGCAGTATTACTGCAGCACTATTCGTTTCAGTGACCTCAGATCAGCCTCAGGTCCCTTGTCTATGTTTTGTCCTGTAGCTCCGAGCCCTGTAGTTTATATTGTCACTGTTTATTTACCTTCCTTTGTTCACATTAAATGCCATTTGCTTCTCATTAGTCCATCTTCCCAACCTATCCAGATTCCTTTTTTATATTCGGTTTGCCTTTCTCTATTGTTTGAAACCCCATCAGTTTGTTGTCATCTGCAAACTAAGACAGGTTTGTTTCCATCACCAGCTTCAAATCATTTATTTACACTGTAAACAGCAATTGTCACAGTCCTGATGTTTGTGGCATCCTGTGAGTGAACCACTGCCGTTCTAATACAGTTCCATTTACAGCCTCCCTTTGCTTTCTCTGGTTTAAGGAAAGAACTTGCTTCTGTATAGCGTCTTTCACGACCTCAGGACACGTCCAAGCGCTTCACAGCCAATGTGGCAGCCAATCTGCGCACAGCAAGCTCCCACAAACAGCAATGAGATAATTACCAGATAATCCATTTTAGTGATGTTGGTTGAGGGAGAAATATTGGCCGGGACACCGGGGAGATCTCCCCTGCCAATTTTCAGTCCACCTCTGGAGCATGCCTGCTATTCCATGCCTTTCTACCTTGTGGATTACTCACTTGCGTGGCACCATGTACCAGATACCTGAGGCTCTCAATGCCGGGAGTGCGAAGGGGTGCATTCAACGGAATAGGACGAGAGATTGGGAGAGAATCGGCAAAGGGGTGGGTGAGCAGTTTAGTGTGTAAACATCCGTAAGACAAAGGTCCTCTACCAACCTGCCCCCGCCACACAGTACTGCCCCCTGATTATCAAAATCCACGACAAGGCCTCGGACAACGTGGACCACTTTCCATACCTCGGGAGCCTACTGTCAACAAGGGCAGACGTCGATGACGAAGTCCAACACCGCCTTCAGTGTGCCAGTGCAGCCTTCGGCCGCCTGAGGAAGAGAGTGTTTGAAGACCAGGACCTCAAACCCGGCACTAAGCTCATGGTCTACAGAGCAGCAGTGATACCCGCCCTGCTGTATGCCTCAGAGACATGGACCATGTACAGCAGGCACCTCAAAGCACTGGAGAGGTACCACCAACGCTGCCTCCGCAAGATCCTGCAAATCCATTGGCAGGATAGGTGCACCAACGTCAGTGTTCTCGCTCAGGCCAACATCCCCAGCATCGAAGCTTTGACCACGCTCGATCAGCTCTGATGGACGGGTCACATTGTCCACATGCCTGATTCGAGACAGAAAGGTAAATATACTAATCGTACTCTATTGGTTTATTATGTAATGTTAACGGACATTATCCCAAGCTTGCTAAAAATGTGCCATAAAAGCTAGGTGTGACAAACAGAAAATGAATGCAGATGAAAGCCTTTTTAATACATTATAGAATATGTATCTCTCTCTCAGATTTTATATCTGTGTATATATATCAATTATTTATATAATGTGTTGTATTTTACATAGTATAATGCTGCTGTTTTAAAACAGAATTTCCTTAACCACAAGCAACACTGTGGGAGATCCACTAGTAGCTTTTAACTTTATTGATATTGGCGAAAGCAATAATATTTGCATTATGAAATTTAAAGGAAACCTATATAGCTAAATAAAATGTTCTTCTCTTCCTCCCAATAAATGTTCTGATAGAAAATAGTAATTACAATTACTCTTCTGATAAATCGACCATTGAAAATGCAGTCAAAGGTAAGTTTATTTAATTGATAGTCATTTAAGAGCAGATTTTGATTAGTAGTGAAGCAAATTCCATCTTTAAAAAAAAAGTGTCAATTAAAGCTATGCGAGAGAGAGAGAGAGAGAGAGAGAGAGAGAGTGCCAAGAGAAAATCAATTATGCCTTTCTGTCCAACAACACGAGAATTGTTTTTTTCCCCCATTTGCTTCCTTCTGGCTTTCCATATGTTCTTGAGATGCGGGCAGAACTTATTGCCCATCTCTAGGTGCCTTGAGGGCATTAAAGGCCAAGCACGTAGAGCCACATGTGGGCCAGACCAGGTAGGGGTGGCAGCAGCTTCCCTTCCCTGAAGATTAGTGAACCAGTGGGGTTATTACAACAATCGAGGCAGCAGTTTCTGGTACTAGCCCACAAACTACCAGGGTTTTTGAATTCAGTTTCACAACTTGCCATGGTGGGATTTAAATTCTCAATCTCTGGGTTACTAGTCCAGGACATTAACCACGAGACTACTGTACCCATATATATCTACTTGTATGCTAGTGTAATCTAGGGATGTAACAATGGTGCCCTCTTATTATCTGTGCTGGATATTCAGATAATTTGCACGTGTCCCCATGGGCTCCTCCAGTCTGTTTAAAGATAACTGAGAAAACACTCGCAAAGACAAAGCCAGAGGCGGCTGATTGAGCTGCTTTATTTCACAGCAATTTAATGTACAAAATCAGTTATGATTGGACTCACTTACCTCAATCAGCACAACTTGTCTTTGCGTGATAATACAAAATAATGAAAATGCTACGCTTCCCAAAAGTCATGAAAACAGGAAGTAAGGATGTGAGCAGGAATTGCACGTCATTTGCAAAATTATATATCTATATCTAGAAAGTTACCACTCCGTTGCCTCCTTTCAAGACTATAAAACCCAAATTTATCCAGTCTTTCCTCATACCTCAGTCTTCTGGCGGTAGGGGCGAGTTTTGTGACTCTTCTGTGAACTGCCTCCTCGGGCTTGAATATCTCCTTTGTGCCTCAGTGACAGGAACTGGACACACTTCCCAAGGAGTGGTCTGACCAACACATTATACAGTTTGACAGTTGAGCAAGACTTCCTCCTGGCATTTATACCACTGAATCCATCTCTTTAATTCCAGTTGCCGACTTACATTGAAACACTGGATATCCGTGTCTGCTACCAGGATAAGGGAGCCCGTTTTAGTAGTGTTAATGGCGGGAGCCATCATACAGATGCCCATCTTCCAGAGTGTTTATTAAAACAAGGCCAGTATAAAAGCAGCTTTAAAATGAGTTAGGAAAAGCATGTGGCCAGACAAAAAAGGCCTGGCTTTGAAGTGGAGCACACTGATAACTCGGGCATGTCAGGGATTGCTTTCGTGCAGTCCTCGTACTTTCCCTTTTCCTTGCTTCATTTTGTGGAGCCCTGTGGCATCGATGCTTTTTCCATTTTAATGAATGTTTCTTATCACTTTAACATGTTGAATTGCTTTTAACCAAAACCACTCTTCACAAAAATTAGTGTAATTGAAATTTATAATGGGTGCCTAGGAATAGAATTAAGCAGTTCACTGTTTTAGGGTATATTGCAAAGCAAAAGTCGTTTAATCCAAAATATTTTATGTTAAATTTTAATGATGCCATAGCATGTTCCATTCCTTATTCCTTTGAAAATAGCCAGAAATCAACTTGCGATTTTATACAGTGGAAAGATGATTAAATATGATTATTGGACGTGGAAAGGATTTTAACTGGATATTATCAATCTCTCTGGTGACTAATTTTCACAGTCTTGCTTGTTGTTCAGAATAGCTGGCATAATTAGAATATTTTAGTGGTTATAATTGTACATCCAAGGAATTATTTGTACTGTACTGTATCTGAATGCAGAGAATCTATTGACTGTTTCCTTCAGTACTTGATTATCTTGATGGTAGTATGCATTATATTTTCTTTTCTATCAATGATGTGTAGTTATAAATTTAGAAGTGATTGCTTCAATACCTGTGCCCTAAGCTACCTGCTGACACATTTTACATTCTTATTTTCACCTTAATATCACCACTGTAATAATACATTATCAGTTGCTGTTGTATTAATATTTGTGTTATTTCATGCAGATATGCATGTTAATCAACCCAGAAATAATTCCATTATGGCTAAGAAAAAGGACCCTGAGGAATGCATTGATTCATTCACCCTTTTGAAAAAGAAAGACATTCAGAAGTATTATTGCAAACCAAACTTGCATATGTTTATAATTTAATAGCAATAATGACTTTAGAGGTGTTTGTTTTATTTGGGGGGGTCAGTAATCAAATATTAATTTTAGTCCTTGCCTTGTGTCAAATTTGGTGTAATGATTTAAAGCTCATTATAAGCAGCTATTCTTTTGTCTCATTCATTACTGCCGGTCTGTCTGCCTATATAAAAATATTGGGCCAGATATTGCGGTAAAAATAACAGTGAGGCTGAAAGTGTTCACCATTATTAACGTGTAAATCGGACAGCAACTTCCATTAACCACACATGCGCAGTTAAATGCGTAAATCAGGAGGTTGCTGTCCGAGATGCGCCACTTCTCCAGAAGTGCGATAATGGTATCTCACCAAGAGACTCGACATTAAAAAATACATGGAACGGTGTGAAGTTCCTGTACTTACCGGATATATACTCACTAAACTCGGCAGAAAAAGCACCCTTTCAATGGTGTGATGAGTCTTAATTACTGCCTAACAACCTCTCTGGCACTGAAAATTAACTTTAACAAGTGTGGAGTCTCATTCCTTCAGATTTTAATTATTGTTGGAGTTTAAATAAAAAAATTCAATATTTTTTTACTTTTTTCTTTGTCTCTTTTATCTCTCTCTTAATCCAATCTTTCTTTCCCTCTCTCTTTAGGGATGGGCAATATATGCTGGCCTTGCCAGCGATGCCCACATCCAATGAACGAATAAAAAAAAATTTTCACTTTCTGTATCTGATTTGACAATAAATTCAGTATTCTAACTGACACTTCCTGGTTCAGACTCTGCTGCTCATTAACGATTCTTCAGTCTGATTGGTTAAGGAGATACACAGTTGCTTGCCCTGTTCACACAGGTCCCAGATCCCCTGCACTTTTTCAATAATTGGCTTACAGGAACCTCCAGGGCAAAAGACCATAAAAAATCTATGTGCAAGTGTATTGAACGGCTGGCGCCGTTCATTCAAAGCTGACCATAAAATCCGGTCCGTTGCGTCCAACACATTCATGCCATAGAAGTGCCAGGCAATGACTATCTCCAACAAGCGAGAGTCTAACCACTGCCCAATGACATTCAACGGCATTACCCTCGCAAAATTCCCCACCATCAACATCCTGGGGGGTCACCATTGACCAGAAACTTAACTGGACCAGCCACATAAATACTGTGGCAACAAGAGCAGCTCAGAGGCTGGGTATTCTGCGGCGAGTGTCTCACCTCCTGACTCCCCAAAGTGTGATGGAATACTCTCCACTTGCCTGGATGAGTGCAGCTCCAACAACACTCCAGAAGCTCGACACCATCCAGGACAAAGCAGCCCGCTTGATTGGCACCCCATCCACCACCTTAAACATTCACTCCCTCCACCACCGGCGTACCGTGGCTGCAGTGTGTACCATTGACAAGATGCACTGCAGCAACTCGCCAAGGCTTCTTCGGCAGCACCTCCCAAACCCGCGACCTCTTCCACCTAGAAGGACAAGGGCAGCAGGCGCATGGGAACACCACCACCTCCAAGTTCCCCTCCAAGTCATACACCATCCTGACTTAGAAGTATATCGCCGTTCCTTCATCGTTGCTGGGTCAAAATCCTGGAACTCCCTCCCTAACAGCACTGTGGGAGTACCTTCACCACATGGACTGCAGCGGTTCAAGAAGATGGCTCACCACCACCTTCTCGAGGGCAATTAGGGATGGGCAATAAATGCTGGCCTTGCCAGCGACGCCCACATCCCATAAAAAATTAATATTAAAAAAAACACCAGACCTGACATTTTGTTACAGTTGCAAAACAATCTTATTTAAAAAAAGCTAGTCACTTATTGCTGGATACTTCTAACCTGGTGCCTCAAACGTTAAAACATTTTCCAATGTGTACAATTACTTCACCAAACAACAATTAACCTCTATTTGACTTGAAGCAATTAGATTTGGGACCATAAAGGGACAGAGTTACAGCATGGCAGCAAACTGCTACATGGTGTAACATTCCATTTCTTAGAAAATAGCAAATCATCCCAATTACCACAAGTAATGCCAAGGGGGCGATCAACTAGTGTTAATTTAAAGCAGTATATCTAGCATACATTTGTTGTCTGTCACACTTAATCATAATCACAAATATTCCAAATCCCAAGGGAAATTTTTGTCGCACTTGGCTCATATTCAGATTTACCATGCCTTATTTCAAATTTCTTCTACCTGATTGGATGATATGTACATTTTTAAATTGTGATTCACACATATGAACATTTTCTAACAAGGTGAAGGTAAAAACTGGTCAAAATACATTTTGGAAGTTCTTTTGAGTGACTTCTTTTGTCCGTCAGCCAGCCAATTGCACACTGTTAAACAAGACAATTTATAATGTGTCATGGTAAAAACATGAAAGAAATTTCAACTTCCCAATAAAATTCCCCAACTTCTGTCAGAAATGCATCGATTAAATTTTCCCAGTTGAGGTCTTATCTCTGTCATGGAAGAGTCTCAGGTCACAGTCTGAGCTTCTGGTGCAGTCCTGAGCAATGCCACAGGAGATTTTTGTGATGTTGGCTTCTGGTACCTCACCCATTTAGTGTCTCCCAGCCTAGTTTTTGGCCAGTAGACCCACCTAGCTAAATCCTTGGCCCTTTACCCCACGCCACAGTGCTAATAGAAAGTACCCAGTGCTGCCAGATCCCAGCACCTACTCGATTAGACCTTAGAACCCGCTCCCTCCGTCCTCCAGTCCAGATGCAGTCCAGGAAGAAGGATCTCCATAGTTCTGTTGTATACCAAAACCTCCCTAGTGTTCCAAACACTGGCATCCTCTACAATGCTGCCACATCCTGGGATACTCGGCCCTCAATCTTAACAGACCTTGTTGCCTTCCCCCAATGCTGCCAGACCCTAGGAATCACTCTTAGGAGGAGGAGTAGGCCATTTAGCCCCTCAAGCCTGTTCTGACAATTAATTAGATCGTGGCTGATCGGTATTTTAACTCCACTGACCTGCCTTGGTTTCATATTCCTTAATACCCTTATCTAACACAAATCTATCAATCTCTGTTTTGAAATTTTCAATTGATCTAGCCTCAACAGCTCTTTGCGGGAGAGAGCTTCAGATTTCCATTACCCTTTGTGTGAAGAAGTGCTTCCTGACATCATCCCTGAATGGCCTAGTAACTCAGTAAACTGAACTACTTCTTCCAACGCCAGTGTTACCAAACCCTGGATTCCTCCTTGGCATCATGGTCAGACCCCAGACAGCTGCTGGTAAACCCCCAAAATCCCATTCCCACTACTGCTAAACCACACATCTATCTCCAGTTTGCTACGTTTCCTATCATCTTGCTGTGTAACCTAGGTTTTAAAACTGTGAGACGAAAAATTAAATGCAATAAGGTAAGGAAACGTAATAGGGCTACTCATTTATGGTTTTCATGGAAAAATGGACAGAGTCACAGAATTCCATTCCCAATCATCTAGGAAACCAAACACACACATGTGATGAAAATGGAATTTGACTTTAAATCAGTGGCACTGATAATACATTATGTGTTACATGGCATAATGCTCCACTGCTGTGAAACCGTGAAGCTCATGAGCAATGCCACTGGTGATCTGCTAGTAATGTATTAAACGGGGAATAAATTTCTTGTAACTGATTTGCAAATTTATTAATTTTGATTCAGTCATATGTAAATTTCTTAGCAAGGAATAGGTAAACTGATCAAATCATTCAAAATACTTAAAAATAAAAGATCTATTTTCTCCCATTAGTCTAACAGATCAAAATAAGGTTTCTAATATAATGAAAACATTAAAAAACCATATTTCACAGTAACATGATTAAACCTGCATATAAGCCTGTTTTTGTATCTGTGAATACTTTCTTTCTCATAAACCTGAGCTTGTAGTTGATATTTTCCCACGGGTATCCTCGTCAGCTGAAGGGAGCTTCCCTTGTGTGTTGGTGACCAAAACCGGACCAGTTTTGTTGACCAGTGCTCAAGTTGTGGTCTGACGAGAACACTGTACAGTTCGGTCATGACGTCCTCCGACATCTTTCACTGTTTTGTCTATGCGTTCCAGCATTCTGTTGGCTTTGTTGATTGCTGCTGTGCATTGGTTGGACATGTTGAGTGTACCAAGACTCTTTCCACTTCACCTTTAGTTATTCCAACACCATTCATAGAGTACGTATATTGCTTACTTTTCTATCTGATGTGCATTTGTCTACATTAAATTTCATCTGTCGTTTATCTGGCCATGTACTTATTTTGTCCAACTCGCTCTAGATTTTGAGCTGCTGCTTCTGATTCCGCTGTCTCTCTCACTTTGCGTTGCGTTTCTGAGTCTAGATCATTTACATAAATGAGAAACAGTAGTGGCCACAACGCTGAGACTTGGGGCACCCTACTTGGTATTCCCCCCACAGGGCGACCTAATTCTCGAATGAATACCAGTTTCCTATCCATTCCCATGGTTTATTCTAAATCACCAAAGCTTTAACTTTGACTAATTGCCTTTCATGAGGGATTTTTTTTTGTTGAAAGTCTAGTTAAGTATTCAGTGCAATGTGAGCCATATAGCCCTAAGTTCTATCTATGGTCTATGTTGAGTTTAGTGCCTTTCAGCTGGTCTAGCTGTTGGAGCACGGCAGTTGACTTTAGTGTCCCTGGGCTAAGAAACTGAAAAGTCAACCAGCTTTCCAGATTCTAATAGTAAGGTAGTGATTCCTAATGACACCTGGGACTGAAAATTAACTCAATGATGGTAAATTGTGTACTGGATTTGTACAGGTTGATATCAGAATTGCATTTCTTAGGTTTAATATCACTGCTTGACATGCTCTACACTACTCATTTAAAAAAAAATTGACAGTCAAAAATAGAGAGATCCGTTAATGTCCATATTCTGTCAACCATATATGTGTGAGAGGTAGAGTATGTTGATTTATTTAGAATATATTCTATTCTGTTCAACATCTGGGTGGATATTGTGGTTTGGTCCTTTTTCTTATGTCGGATCATAGTTGTGTGTGATGATTTTTAACCTGAGAATTCTACCAGTAGGTGGATGAAGGACAATGCATACTTTATGTCTGGAATGTTTGGAAGTTTTAAGAACTGCTGCTGTATCATATTTAGCATTCCACGTCATTATCACCTCATGTTACTGGAGGCAATAAACTGTAGATCAAAGATAGTCTAGATAAAAGCCATGCAGCACATAGCAAGACTGGACAGACCCATAGATTGAGCTGTGATGTGCTGCACCTTTTTCTAAGATTAGACACAGGATAATTGTAACTGAAAATGCAGTACAGAATCTGGATAATGAACTAGAATAGACTCTTGTACTAAATTGTCCTTTGCTTTTGTTTTAGAATTTACAAGAAATGTTTAAACTAGATTTTAGAACCAATTTCTGAAAAATAAGAGTTTGGAATGAGAAGGGACACACTAAGGATTAGACTTCCCAGAAGCGAAGACCGAAATATTAAGGTGGTCAACCCTTTGAAGATCTCTCAATTCCATAGTAGGAGTGTATAGGATATTCACTCCCCCATCTCATCCCTGCTACCTCTCTTCCCTCCCTCTCTTGTGGGTTCTTGATAACTCTAAAACTACCATGCAGAGAATCAGCAGTAACCCATGCCTTCAAACTGGTTACAGCAAGATCAGATTTAGATACAGAGGTCTATACTTTCTGCTGCCTACCTGCCAACTTTTCGGTGGATGTGGGCACCGCTGGCAAGGTAGCATTTATCATCCATCCATAGTTGCTCTGAAGGCATTAAGAATCAAGCACGCAGTTTGGGACTGCAGTCACATGTTGGCCACACTGGGCAGATGTGGCTGGTTCTTCTCTCTGAAGGACATTTGTTGAATTTTTTCCAACAATCCAGAAGTGTTCCTTGTTTATTACCAGATTTGTTGAATTAAGTTTCATAACTTGCCATGATGGGATTTTAACTCACGACCTATAGGTTGGTAGTCCGATACCATAACCTCTCTAGGCCACTCTACCCTCTGTCATTCATGCTGTTTGAACGTTGGATGCAAAGATCGTCCAATTGGTCCAGACAGCATTCAGTGGTGGGCGGAGGGGAAGGAAATGTTTTCCTGGCAGGCAGGGCCTGTGCAGGTGCTCACAGAACATGGCCTTATAGAGGCTGAAGAAGGGGAGACAATTATTTTTCTTGAAGCCAATTTTTTCGCAGGCAGCACGGAGGCTACCTACATCCTTACACTGCAACATGCTTCTGAGGACTGCCACATCAGAATGCTGTTCTCTTCCCTTGGGACACCATGGCAGAGGCCTCAGAAATCCTGAGGGGCACCCCAATTAAGGGGGAGGGGAGGGGGCTGGAAAACCTCAGCCAAACCCTACCACTTGGCAATTAGGGCTTTACAACTGTCACTGGAAACTATGGGCTGCTGGAGGACCAGGCCAGGAATTTAAATTTCTCCCAGGTTCAGCCAGATACCTGCTGCAATTAGAGCTTAGCATTTGACTGAAGCAAAGATGTTGACCCAGATTTTGCTTGAAAAAATAATAGCGTCTGAATGTAAATGTAAGTGCAGATTTTCTGGTGTTGCTATGGGCTTTGGATCCACCCTGCAGTATGAACGATTATCTTGTGGAACCCCTTCCACTGGAATATGGAGGTAATGGCGAGCTTCAAACATTTATTACTTGACCTAGAAATAGCACAAGGCTATAAGGTTCAAAGCAATCAGCATCTTTAGTGATCATTGGATTCGTACCAGATCTATTCACCTGGTGTGAAACCAATGAAGTTTTGTCTTAAAAGCTGGGATGCTATAGAATATAAGGCAGAGAGAATCCTACAGGATATAATACTACATATTATTAATTCAGTGAGTTTTGCCTACCATTAACTAAGACAGCTTCACTATATGTGGAGTAATAATGTAGAAATGGCAGATGTTCACATGTCTTCAATAATGTGTTCCAAGTAACCTGTTAGAAGTAAAAGACTTCCTATGACATTTACCATCCGTTAAAATATCCTAAATTCCTTTTTCCGATCAAGTTAAGGTGGCTTACTCGCAAAGGAATTTCATTTTTTCCTTGTTTCCATTTTTAAGACTTTGTTCTCTTTACTGTGCACAAGACATTTAAGAGATGTGCAGGTGCCAGCCTCGGCTCAGTGATAGCCTCCTCGCTTCCATGTTAGAAGGTTGTGGGTTCAAATCCCACTCCAGACTTGAGCACATAACCCAGGCTGACACTCCAGTGCAGTACTAAGAGAGTGCTGCACTGCCGGAGACGCCTTCTTTCTGATGAGATGCATAACCAACATGCCTTCTCAGGTGGACGCAAAAGATTCCATAGCACTATTCGAAGAATTGCAAGGGCGTTCTCCCAGTGTCTGGGTCAATATTTATCCCTCCGCTAATATCACTAAAACAAATGATCTGGTCTTTATCTTGTTACTGTTTGTGCTACCTGGCTGTGCGCAAATGGCTGCTGAGTTTCCTCACATTACAACAGTGGCTGCACTTCAAAAGTGTAAAGCGTTTTGGGATGTCTTGAGGTCATGAAAGATGCTATATAAATGCAAATTGTTTCTTTCATGTAGGGGACCTGCTCTCAGGTGTATGCCAGAGGTGCTTTATAACCAGTTGCTAGTACTGTGATGATGACAAAGATTGGCAGATAGTACAATTTACAGTGCGCACCAACATGCTGTGCAACTGGAAGTGGATATTATGGTGTCAACATAAGGGTGTGGATGCTATATAATTTTAGGAACCCCAAGTCTTTGTATACTTGGAAGAAATGTGTGAACGACTGTAGTTAATTCCATTCAAGTTTTGGTATGGTTATTTCGGTTTTCACATATCTTTGAATGGAAGATGCATTAATGCTTTATCAAATCATGAAAAGCATGTGGATAATTCAAACCCCATAGTCCTATTGCTTCAGTGTAGCTGGTATTATACAAAACTGATGTACCTTCCATTTGTGCTTGAGTAGCATAGACCTTAAACCGCTCCTTTGGGAAGAGCATATTGTCTCCATGTGTTAATGGATGAAGGTGAAGCAGCACTTGCTCATTCCACATCGTTGGTCTCTGTCTGATTTTGATTCATGGTCTTGTTTAGGAAGTTTTTGTTATCCAATTCTACACAGACTTGAGAAGATGCGTAGCTTCAATTAAATGGATTGAAGACTCTGGCTGGCATATTTTATGATCGGGTTTCTGTGAAGCACCTTGGGACATAGAACATAGAACATAGAACAGTACAGCACAGTACAGGCCCTTCGGCCCTCGATGTTGTGCCGAGCATTGTCCGAGACCAAGATCAAGCTATCACACTCCCTATCACTCTGGTGTGCTCCATGTGCTTATCCAATAACCGCTTGAAAGTTCCTAAAGTGTCCGACTCCACTATCACAGCAGGCAGTCCATTCCACACCCCAACCACTCTCTGAGTAAAGAATCTACCTCGGACATCCCTTCTATATCTCCCCCCATGCACCTTATAGTTATGCCCCCTTGTAACAGCTGCCTCTACCCGAGGAAATAGTCTCTGAACATCCACTCTATCTATCCCCCTCATCATCTTATAAACCTCTATTAAGTTGCCTCTCATCCTCCTCCGCTCTAAAGAGAAAAGCCCCAACTCCCTCAATCTTTCCTCATAAGACCTCCCCCCCAAACCAGGCAGCATCCTGGTAAATCTCCTTTGCACTCTTTCCAATGCTTCCACGTCCTTCCTATAGTGAGGTGACCAGAACTGCACACAATATTCCAAATGTGGTCTCACCAAGGTCCTGTACAGTTGCAGCATAACCTCACGGTTCTTAAACTCAAACCCTCTGTTAATAAACGCCAACACACCATAGGCCTTCTTTACTGCTCTATCCACTTGAGTGGCAACCTTCAGAGATCTGTGGATATGAACCCCCAGATCCCTCTGCTCCTCCACGTTCCTCAGAACCCTGCCGTTGACCCTGTAATCCTTATTCAAATTTGCCCTACCAAAATGAATCACCTCGCACTTATCAGGGTTAAATTCCATCTGCCATTTTTCGGCCCAGCTCTGCATCCTATCAATGTCTCTTTGCAGCCTACAACAGCCCTCCACCTCATCCACTGCTCCACCAATCTTGGTGTCATCAGCAAATTTACTGATCCACCCTTCAGTCCCCTCCTCCAAGTCATTGATAAAAATCACAAACAGCAGAGGACCCAGCACCGACCCCTGTGGCACACCGCTGGTAACTGGTCTCCAGTCCGAAAATGTTCCATCCACCACCACCCTCTGCCTTCTATGAGATAGCCAGTTACTTATCCAATCGGCCAAATTTCCCTCTATCCCACAACTCCTTACTTTCTTCATGAGCCGACCATGGGGAACCTTATCAAACGCCTTACTAAAATCCATGTATACGACATCAACTGCTCTACCTTCATCTACACACTTAGTTACCTCCTCAAAGAATTCAATCAAATTTGTTAGGCAAGACTTACCCTTCACGAATCCGTGTTGACTATCCCTGATTAAGTTGCCCCTTTCCAAATGGTCATAAATCCTATCCCTCAGGACCTTTTCCATTATCTTACCAACCACCGAAGTAAGACTAACCGGCCTATAATTACCAGGGTCATTCCTATTTCCTTTCTTGAAGAGAGGAACAACATTCGCCACTCTCCAGTCCTCTGGCACCATTCCCGTGGACAGTGAGGACCCAAAGATCAAAGCCAGAGGCTCTGTAATCTCCTCCCTTGCCTCCCAAAGAATCCTAGGATATATCCCATCTGGCCCAGGGGACTTATCGACCCTCAGGTTCTTCAAAATTGCTAAAACATCTTCCCTCAGAACATCTACCACCTCCAGCCTATCCACCTTTATCACACTCTCATCCTCAAGAACATGGCCCCTCTCCTCGGTGAACACTGACGAAAAGTATTCATTCATCACCTCTCCTATCTCTTCTGACTCCATGCACAAGTTCCCACTACTGTCCTTGACCGGCCCTACCCTCACCCTGGTCATTCTTTTATTTCTCACATAAGAGTAAAAGGCCTTGGGGTTTTTCTTGATCCGACCCGCCAAGGACTTCTCATGCCCCCTCCTAGCTCTCCTAAGCTCTTTTTTTAGCTCATTCCTTGCTACCTTGTACCCCTCAATCGACCCAACTGAACCTTGTTTTCTCATCCTTACATACGCTTCCTTTTTCCTCTTGACTAGACATTCAACCTCTTTTGTGAACCATGGTTCTCTCACTCGGCCATTTCCTCCCTGCCTGACAGGGACATACCTATCAAGGACACGCAGTAATTGCTCCATGAAAAAGCTCCACTTTTCGTTTGTGCCTTTCCCTGATAGTTTCTGTTCCCATCTTATACTCCCTAATTCTTGCCTAATCGCATCATAATTACCCCTCCCCCAATTATAAACCCTGCCCTGCCGTATGGCCCTATCCCTCTCCATTGCAATAGTGAAAGTTACCGAATTGTGGTCACTATCTCCAAAGTGCTCTCCCACATACAAATCAAACACTTGGCCCGGTTCATTACTCAGTACCAAATCCAACGTGGCCCCAGTTCTTGTCGGCCTATCCACATATTGTGTCAGGAAACCCTCCTGCACACACTGTGCAAAAACTATCCCATCCGAACTGTTTGACCTATAAAGGTTCCAATCAATATTTGGAAAGTTGAAGTCACCCATGACAACTACTCTGTGACCTCCACACCTATTCATAATCTGCTTTGCAATTTCTTCCTCCACATCTCTATTACTATTTGGGGGCCTGTAGAAAACTCCTAACAACGTGACCACTCCTTTCCTATTTCTAACTTCAGCCCATATTACCTCAGACGGCAGATCCCCCTCGAACTGCCTTTCTGCCGCCGTTAAACTATCCTTGATTAACAATGCTACTCCTCCACCTTTCTTACCAACTTCCCTACTCTTACTGAAACATCTATACCCCGGAACTTCCAACAACCATTCCTGTCCCTGTTCTAACCATGTCTCCGTAATGGCCACCACATCGTAGTCCCAAGTACCAATCCACGCTCCAAGTTCTCCTACCTTATTCCGGATGCTCCTTGCTTCTTTCTACATCAAGGGCGCTATATAAATGCAAGTTGTTGTTGCTAAGTGAACAGGACTAAAACAATTAGACAGTTGTCCCAACTGTTTGCTTGCTTGGGCATAATTGCACAGTGATTTGCTGTTTGTAACAGACGGAAAGGCCCTCCAGGAAAGGATTGGGGTACACTTTGATTCCAGAAACCATCAGTGTCACACTCTTTGTCATTCATGCACCTTACCCAGGCACTAATACTTAAACCTAACTGTTAAGAAAGGGTTTTCTAGTTGCTAGAGCTGTGTTCATTTTTAAGTATGTTGCATAATTATCAAAATATTTCCACTGTTGAGAGAGCCATACTGCAGAAGGTTCAGAAAAGGCTTCAGACGATGAAGGCTTGTCCTAGCCTGCGCATGGTTCTAACCTGTGTGATAGAATGGATATAAATTTTACTCACTTATTCTTGTGTAGTAACAACTTAGAAAAAATCATATTTGGCAATTATAATTTTACAATTTCTTACTTAGTAAATTGTGATTAAAAATATTTTATATAGTGATTATGAAGAATACACAATGTGTTGTGTTTACTTTTATGCAGGCAGCCATATAGTGTATGCATTAATGGATACTCTATATCACAATGTTACTGTAAAGGATGTGCTATGCTACTGCGTAGGTGACCATAAATCAAATTTCCATTAATGTAACTATCAGCGCTCGTTGATGGAACTGAAATAACGCAGTGGTTATGTGGTTCATATTGATTCAATAGCAGTCATACCTGGCAAACCTAGTGCAGTATCACTGAATTAACACAGTACTAATGGTTAGATTGCTTCCCAGATAGGATCTGAAAGTTTATTTAAGAACCAGATGACAGGATAAAATCTCTTATCAGCATAGGTCTAGCAAAGAATTTGTTAACAGTAATTTATTCGTTTTCTTAAAATAAATCTTGTTACTCCTGAGTAATTGATGGTCGTGACTGTAGGAGAAGATGTTAAAAATCCTTTCTCGATGCCAATGGTTTAAACTCTCGGTATCTACCAACAACCATCTGCTGGAAGAATCATTGGAAAGAAGGGACTGTTGAAGAGCTGACACGATTTATTGAAAGATCGTTAAATGGGTTATAAAACGCTATATGTTTGGAGGCTTTCAAATTAAGTTCTGAACATTACTTCACATACATTGTATTTCTGTTGCACTGGAAGTAGTTCTGCAATGTTGTTAAAGCTGCTAATCTTCGGAATTTGCCTCTTTGTATTGCGACCTAATATGATCTTACACGAGCAATTATTTCCAAATCGTAACTTAAAGTTCTGGCCATGAGCCAAACTGCATTATGTTTAAAAAAAAAAGTAAGGTACAAGAAAAGGCCATTCAGCCCATCAAAGCTCAATCGGTCCACAGCCAGAACAAGATGGAAGCACGTGGCAGCTTCTGTCTGTTTATTGCTGGTGGTGCTGTGCCTGTGATAGCACGAGGGAGGAGGGAAAGAACACCTCTTGAGGTGGGTCTTCATACCACTGGAATGTTAGAGCCACATTGTTCACAGCACTGCTGCTGGAGTTCATGCTGTCTGTCTGCAGCAGTTATATTGGGGTTTAGATACAGCATGAGTGTTTTACAAACACACAATTCAAAATGTCTGCTTTACTTCTATGTAAACTATTAGTTTGCTATTACAAAGCACTCTACCAAGCCCATTTAATTTCTGGAGGAAAGTTTCTCCCAATGTTAATTAATCAAAAGTCCAGAAGATTTTTACAACTTAGTTTCACTGTATTCTTCAGTGATTGGTTGACTTCCTCGGCATGACATTTCTATCGTCCTAACAACGCCGAAACCATCATGTTTCACACAATATTTGATCATGTCTGTGCAATTGTCCTTATAACTCTCCGTTCTGAAAAAGGTCATCGACCCAAAACTTTAACTCTGTTTCTCTCTCCACAGATGTTGCCTGACTTACTGAGTATTTCCAGCATTTTCTGTTTTTATTTCTTCTAACTCTCAGTCTGGCTCATAATCAGATATTCATCTAATTCTTCTTTTGCAAAATGTTAATCAATACAGTATTAACTGCTTTAGTCAGGAGTTTATTCCAATTATTCACCGCACTGTGGGACGGGAAAAAAATCCTTCTAATCTTGTGTTGCTTGAGGCTTGTAATGTGAATTGAGAAAGAATGTTCTTAGATTGGTACAGGAAGAAAACCAAGGGTTTCATGGAGAGGTTGCCCTGATTGCTGTAGAAGTGCTGTGGTTGTTTGCTGAACACTTACTGCTGAGAAAGATTGCATTCACTAATGTACAAGTTATAGAAACTCATTAACAAAGCTTATTGCAGCTTAAAAAGATGCCGAGTGGATTTTTCTTTGTAGAAACAGGAGTCCTCTATGCGTTGTTGCGAAACAAAAACAAATTATGGATGGCTGCTAAAAAGCTGCTGAAGTAAACCATGCAATAGTACAGATTCTATTATGTGATGCTGTACACCTTTCTTCAGGTCCTAGATCGCAGCTCGCATTTATACTCTGGGTCCTCTGTGAACCTTACAACCGCTGGCATAGTATGCCTGATGCAGAATGGCAAGAAGCCTTTATAAAACAGTATTGTATCACATAAAATAAGCATCTGGGAGTAGGTTACAAAGCTCATGGGGTTGGGATAATGTTCACTGGCGTCTTGCGTTCTATTCTTGCAGTTTATAATTTCATCTCCACCCTAATATTGAATTACAGCCATGTGACATGCTCCAGATGTCTATTATTCTATACATAATGCGGGTGGAGTATATTAAACTTAGAAAAGTTGTACTGTATCACTTTTACAATAAACTACTTGTTCACTTATGGTTCATCTTAAAATGAACCAGCCAGCTATCTTTATTTAATTGTAATTGCTGGTAAATTAGAATAAGAAACTTGAATCTCTTTAATTTAAATAAATTATAGAATTGAAACAATTCAGAAACTCATACAGACCAACATACTTTGAATTCATGCAAAATGTCCTTTATAAAAATTGGTCCCTAAACTCTTGACCTAGTTACATTGTTATGATATGGCATCCACAAAACTTGGCTCCTGTTTCATTGTTTTGAAACCTATTCCCTCACTGTGAAAGCAGTATTGTTTATCCTACCAGCCTTTGTGTTTTTACCATTCCCTATGTGGCTAATGACATTGGAGTGCAATTTGCATAGATTGGGGCCTCTTTGTCGTGGCACATGTTTAAATTAGGGGCCATAATTTGCTGTCAAAATAACGGAAAGGCTAATGGCACTTACTATTATTTATGCGTAAATGCTACAGCAACTTCAGGCGAGGACAGATGCAAGGTTAAACGCGGAAATCCAAAAGTTGCTGTCCGAGGTGTGCTGCTCCGCCGATAGCTTTGCAAAAATGGCATCTCGCTGCCTGGCTCACCGTTGAAATGCATTGAACGGCGCAAAGTTGCTGTAGTTACGCAGTAGATACGAAGTAAACTCGTCACAGAAAGTTAAGTCTCGTCCATTTCAGTCTAAGTACCCATTTAATAACGTGATAGGTGTTAATTCCTGCCAAACAACCTCTCTGGCACTGAAAACTAACTATTACAAGTGTGGAGTCTCATTCCTTCAGGTTTTAATTGTTGGAGATTTTAGAGAAAAAAGACAAAGAAAAAGTAAAAATTTTTAAACTTTATATTTTTTTCCCTTAATCTAATCCAACCTTTCTTTCCCCTCCTTATTTCTCTTTCTGTACCTGATTTGGCAGTGAATTCACCCATTCTAATTTACACTTCCTTCTCCATCCTTGCGCTGTTAATTTCACAATCCTTCAATCTGATTGGTTAAGGAGATACACAGTTCCTTGCCCTGTTCACTCAGGTCCCAGAAGCCCGGCTTCCCTTGCTGCAACATTATCAGTTCGCACTTTCAGTAACTTCCGGCGCAAAATATCATCGTGGTTAAACGTTCAAGGGCAAGTCTAACTAACGGCGGACGCTGTTAAAAGCCCTGCTACAGCAAATTATGGCCACATTAATTGAGGCTAAGAACAAAAACTCTGGCAGAAATAAATACACAGGAACAGAACCCCTAAATTCCACTCAGTATTAAGGAAAGCTTAGTTAGTACTGTATAGAACAGCCAAATCAAAACCAAGTACAGGTGTGCTGGGGGAAACTGCTGCTTCGACTTGATCTCAGCTCTTCATTCAGCTGTGTTGTTCCAACCCTGCAGAGTATTAGGATTCAAACTTTTTCCCAACACTTTTTCTTGTGTTCATGGTATTAGCCAAAACTTCCACCCTCATTCACTGCTGTGTATGGGTTAACCTGCCCAAGGTTTAACAATTAATGTCAAATCAGACACAAATTGAAGTTATGTAGAATACACAGCAAGTTCTCCCATCGTGTTCAAAGGCAGAAAACAACATGACACTAGACCAATATGTACAGGCTAAAACTATTGGTTAGATTTATTAACAGCAGAAATAATATAGAAGCAAAAAGATACCACAGATTACTAAGAGTACATTAATTGAGTTTCCACAATATATGAACTGATCTAACAAAATAAGAAAAGACGCAGCCCAAAATCTTTCCGTTCATTTCAGTAAGTTCTTAGTAACAACCTCTGATGGTAAGTTAGGTGAGACTGATTTCTTGCGGAGCACCTTATTGTCTTGTATATTAACGGTGAGTTAGGAAGAGAACTGAAGACCTTGAGAGAGTCTCTCCAGTTGCAAGGTGCCTTTCCCTTTGTTCTCAGTGGTCAGCTAATTAAAATGTTAACCATTACACTAACATTAACACGATGTGAACTGTTGCCTCCTGATCACCTTCGTCTGTTTTTTGACACTTGGCAGCCATTGAAAACTTAACTCTGTTTGTCAATATTATTTATTAACATTTAAAATAAGCTGTTCCAGCCACCAAAGTAACTAACGTGTTTGGTTTCATTCTGCGGTCCTACCAACATACAAAATTGATGGGCAGGAAAAGACCAGCTGGTCCATCAAGCCTGCCCCATACCATGATGGCTGGAGCATCATGACCAGGCACTCCCTCTCTACATAAGAAATACAAACCAAAATTTTAGTTTCCTTTAAATGGGGTTAAAAGGTTGTGCCAGAATCAATTAAGGAGAGAGAATGGGAAAATCGCATAGTGACTAGTTCAGATAATGGAATAAGCTATATTGGCAAATGAGCTATTCACCTAAATGGGTTTTATTGTCAATCTTTAATTAACTAAACACCAAAGCAAATCCTCATATAATCAGTCTTTCTAAATCCTGCTAATGTTTGTGCTTTATTCAGAATGCCATGTGCTACATTTATTGTGAAGAACTCCTTCCTGAATCAGTTCTCCAAATACAGCCCCCAGTCCTGCTATTGAAACCAACCTGAACCCACCCTGTTTAACTTCTAGTACATTTTCTTGTTCCAACCCGACATCCCAGCTCAAATCTGGCCTTCTGAGTCTGTCTGGTCTACTGTCCATTTCCCTTCCTGTTGCTCCACCAACAGTGGCAGAGCATTCAGCCTTGCAGTCTAGGATTATCTTCATTAACCTCTTCTGCTTTGCTACAGCTCCTCCCACTTTCAAAGACCTTCTTTAAAACCTACCTCTTCAATTTCACCGTTGGTCACCTCCCATTAGTCTTCTCTGAATTCCTGCTCCTATGTGCGAGTCCCTTTCCACCTCCGTCCCCACTTCACTCATTAAGAGCCTTGCGATGTTTTGTTATGTTGAAGGAACCGTAGAGGTGTAAATTGTTGGCTTATGCGACAGCTGGATCAATTATAAGCGATGATGCATGCTAAGTTCTAAAGTTGCTAATGGTGACTATTTTGTTCGGTGTTGCAGGCAGCTTCATATTTGTACTGCTATTGGATTACAGCTTCCTATTTTGATGGTACTGACTGCCTTTTGACATTAGAGTGCTGCTTTGTTTACATTTACAGTTTGCTGCTGACTGGAGGTGCAGTCAACTGCAAACTGAGTAGGTAAATGAGACATTACTTTCTACTGTGCAAAGTTTTTGAGAATCAACAATGGAGGAACAAACTAACTACAGTACTCCTGATTATTCACACTTAACAAAAATAATGGTAATGCACTGTATAAGGCCACTGTCACCTGTTTTCTTGTTTCCAAATACTGTAGATGGACAGTGGTAAATAGTCCTGCACCAACATCTTATTGAGCAGCAACACCATCCTGCCTAGTTGCACCTCTTCCCCTTCCACTCTGTGCCTAGTGGTGTGCTTGTGCATTAGGTGAAGTAATTTAAGTGAATCATCTGCACTTGGATATAGAGGGCACAATATCAACATTTACAGACGACACAAAAATAGGGAGATGTGGTTAACTATGAAGGAGACTAAGCTACTTCATGAGGACATCAGTAATGCCAGCTCTTGCGATTTAATCGCGAGGCACGCGATTTCTAATGAAAGCTCACCTCAACTCGCGATCTCGTGATTCCACTCGGATAAATCATGGTTTTTTTCTTGTTCGGCACCACCTCCTGTGATTGGCTGCTGGGGACATGTGGGATCGGGAGAGATTTATGTGTTGTCTTTTGAAACAAGGTGAATTTGCACATGTTTAAAAAGAGATCTGTAGGTTTTAAGGATGTGTATTAAAGCCAGACGGGCCAGTTTGTAGAATGTGGCAGCTCAGTCTATTCCAAACTGATTCAGTGAGGGTCAGTTCTCTCATCCCAGTCTCATCAGCCTCCGATTCAATTTGAGGATAGCGGGACATGTTCTCTTCAAACCCGTACCCCAAAGGTGGTGGAGAAGCAGACGTTTTATTTTGTCATACTAATAGGAGATCTATAGAGGTTTAGAGGAGAGATAAAGACAGCACAGGATGATCGTGGTGCCAGGTGGAAGAGGCTGACTTTTACAAGAGACTTTGAACAACAGGCATGATTGAACTAAGACGTAGTGCCAAGTCTGACAGAAGCAGAGTGAAACTTTCCATGGCAGCTGAAGTAACCGGTTACTGTGCTGGCACAGAGAGAAGCAGCAGTTGGAACAGGGAAAAGAAGCAAAGAATCCTTGAAGACAGTCCCAGTTGGCTGACATATAAAGAAAGAAATTGCATTTGTATAACACCGACCTCCGGTAAACTGTTTTATGCAGTGGACTTGGGATCTCCAACTAGAAACAAGTTGGTGGGAGCAAAATTAATAATAACATTCAAACTGGAAATGCGTAAATATTTGAAAAACTAAAATTTCAGGCGATGTGGGGAAAGGTGAGGCGGGGGAGGATGCTGTAAAGCTCTATGATAAATTTTCACAGGGGGAGGGGGGATCTCCTGTTCATCTGTTGTAACTTTGGTAAAAGAAAAACTTGCATTTCTATAGCGCCTTTCACCACCTTAGACATCCCAACACGCTTTTGAAGTGTAGTCACTGGTGTAATGTAAGAAACACGGCAGCCAATTTTGCGCACAATGTGATAATCTGTTTTTTTAAGTAATGTTGGTTGAGGGATAAATATTGCGCAACCTGCCCGCTCATTGGTCTGCTCAGCTGTGGAACCAGGAAATTGTAAATTCAGTCTCTGGTCTGCATTGATCAAGCTTCAGTATAAATGGGCAGTAGAGGGCTGCTCCCATAAGCCAATGCTTGGGAAGAAAATAAGGAGAAAATATATTAATGAGCACAACTTAAAAAAAAAAAGTGTTTATTCAGATTGCTGAAAGCATTTATTGTCTTGGATGCTCTGGGATTCCTACCCTTTCTTTAAAAATAGAAGAAATTTGACTGAATTCTCTCAGTAATGGGTATGGGCACTGGAGATAACAACAGAAATTTGCAATTTCGTAGTAACAGGTTCCACACGCACTTGTACAATGGTTTACAATTAAACTCGCAATCACCTCGCAAGTTGCCTTATTTAACTTTGGAAATCATTGAGATGAAAATTTAAATGTTTTCAATTTCTTCATCCCAGTGGGATCATTAAAATTTGGTGGCAAAACCCTCCACCATCTTGGTGTGCAAAGCGTGGTGATAACGGGTAGGATTTTCTAAAAGTTTTTTGTGAAGCATTTATAGATGCAGTAATAGAGGTTTTGTAAGAGCTATGACCTACCTGTTGGAGATTAAATAAAGCCACTAATGAGGTTTATCAACCAAACAATAGCAACTCATGATTTCTTACCAAATCTCATGATTTTTAAGAGTTTGTCTCATGATTTTTGAGACAGTGGGGTTGGCATTACTGGGACATAGACAAGGTTAGTAGATTGAACAGATGGATATCAGATGAAATTTAATGCAAAGAAATGTGAGATGATGCATTTTGGGAGGAAGAATGAGAGGATATATACATTAAATGTTAAAACTTAAAAAGGAGTAGAGCATCAGAAAGACTTGGAGGTTTAGCTACACAGATATTTAAAAGTGGGGACCAGTTGATAAAGCTGCTTTAAAAAAAAACTGGGATTCTTGGTTTTACAAATAAAGCTAAAGAGTACAAAAAGAAAGAGGTAACACAAAACCTATACAAATCATTGCTTAGAATATTCTATCTAGTTTTGAGTGCCTGACTTTAGGAAGGATGTCAAGGCTGTGGGGAGGGTGCAGAAGAGACTCACTAAGGTGATGACAGGGATGAGAAGCTTTAGTTATGAGGGAAGACGAGGGAAATTTTTCATTCAAAGAAGATTAACAGGGGATCTGCTAGAGATGCTCAAAATTAAGAGCGGCTTTGATGAGCTAAGTAGGAAAAAAAAGTGTTTCCAATGAGTCAGAAAACTAGAAGACACAAATGTCATTACCAAAAGAAGGGAGAGTTTAGGAGAATTTATTTTACACATAGGGCTGTTCGGACATGGAATGCCCTACCAGAATAAGTGGTGAAAGCACAATTTATAATAGCTTTTGAAAGGGAAGTGGATAAATATTTGAAAAAGAAAAAATATGAAAGGAGACTTGGAAAGGGATGGGGAATTTGTCTAAATGAATGGTTCTTTCAGAGAGTAGGCACTAGTACGATAAGCCAAATGGCCTCCCTTGTGTTATAAAATGCTATGATTCTAGACGATGTCACCATAAGAAACATCCTATGCTGTCCCAGATACCCATTCAGAAAGGATGGGACTCTGTTTTAATGCATGATTTTTTTTTCTGAAGCTAGAATCAATTTTAACAGCATAAGCAAGATACGTCTGTATCCCAGCCAGCCTTGTGATTTACAACAGTTGTCAGTTAACCTAACTGACAGAAAGGAGATGTTCCTGCCGCCTTGTTGCTCATAATAACCTGTGCATCTTGCTGTATGATTGAGAAAATGGAAGAAGGCTCACTTCACTGCCTGTAGATGTTTAAGGGTTTTCACATTGATCCCGGTGGTTGTAGAGTTCAGAAAGGTCAAGGAAATCTGTACTGGGTACCAATGGGCAAGGCTGAATTTTCCGATCGCCTTGAGGGCCAACAACTCTGGTTCAGCAAGTTAAAAGTTAACTGTGTGTTTCACTCTCTTTGTGCAAGTGACTGAGTTTCAGGTGAGCGCAACTTCTCTGAGATAAAAACAGAAAATGCTGGAAATACTCAGCAGGTCAGGCAGCATCTGTGGAGAGAGAAACAGAGTTAAAGTTTCAGAACTGGAAAAAGTTGGCAGGGAAAGGGGGGGGAGGGGAGGGGAGGAAAGAACAAAAGGGAAGGTCTGTGATAGAATGGAAGGCAGGAGAGATTAAGAGACAAAAGGGATGATGGTGCAAGGCAAACGGAGATGGTAATGGGACAAGTTAAGAAACAAAAGATGGCTCTAGATGAAGTGTAAATGGCAGAATGATCGACAGCTGCCATGTGAGAGAGAAAAAATGAAAAAAAAGATAGGGGCAGAGGTTATGGTCTGAAATTGTTGAACTCGATGTTGAGTCCAGAAGGTTGTAAAGTGCCTAATTGAAAGATGAGGTGCTGTTCCTCGAGTCTGAGAGTTCCACAGGTGAGAGAAGTGCCACAAGAATTCTGTGCAGATTTATCTTTTGGATTAACACACATGCTTGAGGTGTAGCTATAACAAAGAGCTCTTGTGTTCCTGACCTAAATATGGAGATTTGGCTTTAATGCCAGCAACGCTTGTGTTCTGTTTGTTTTTAAATTTCATATTGTGTGTCCAAAAAGTGCAGTTAATCAACAGTTAGGGAAGGTAAAGCAGGTTAGTAGTGCTTTTGAATCGATTTATCCTAAGTAGTAGTTGTGTTCTTTTTATTTTATTTTTCTTCAAATGATTCAAAATATACGATTCATATTCAGAACATAAAATAAAATTTCTGGAAGAATGTAATGAACTCTTTAAAGATGGAAGAATGCCTGTTTGTCTCCATAAAGAAATTACATTCTCAGAAATTGTACATTTCAAGCTGTCTGTTCCTGTGACTTGGTGGGTTTTTAAATTACAAAGGCAAAACACTATCCTCAAGTTTGTCATTAATATTTTAGTTAACACTGCAAACAAATTATGATGGTCAATTATGATTATTTAGAAATATTATTGAGGGGCTATATAGCTTACAATAATTACAGGGTTCATTGAAATTGAAACGCCTGGATCTTGAAACGCCAAATACTGTTTGTAGGTAAGTTTCTTGAATTTCCAAGCCAATCACATCACTTCCAGTGCAGTTTTACTCATTTGTAAGCAAGTCGCTTCCATGAAAACGCTTGTTTATATGCAAGTAAACAATTTGCCTTCTGTGGCTCCACTTCGTTCACTTGGTCACCTCG
Source organism: Squalus acanthias (assembly GCA_030390025.1). Classification (NCBI taxonomy): domain Eukaryota; kingdom Metazoa; phylum Chordata; class Chondrichthyes; order Squaliformes; family Squalidae; genus Squalus; species Squalus acanthias. The sequence continues at coordinate 125,704,302 of CM059428.1, forward strand.
CTCCCAATGCCAGAACAAAGGCTCTTCTTGCTCTTCAGCCAAAGGAAGCAAGCTAAATGCTACTGGTAGGGAGCTGTTCCACCTTTAGAGCATGAGTTTTAAAAAAAAAATGTTAAAACTATGGTGCTAAATAGGGTTTCTTCAATCGCAACATGGAGGCAGTGTTGAATACTGGCAACTGACATTGGGAGCTGGGCAGCCTGAGGATGGAGCAGAGACCCAAGAGGGGAGGTTTGGGATGTGGAATGGAATAGAGGTCGTCTTATGTATGTAGTTTTTCTTAACTTGGCAAATTAATCTGCATGCAGATAGACATGTATATGTTTCAAAAAATTTGAACAATAAAGAGACCACAGAACAAATAAGCTGTTGAATTCCCATGGAGGATGTCTCGAGTGCTCCAGCTCTGAATAGTAGAAGTACTTTGCATTTTTAAATATGCCGCTGCACAATATAATTTTACCATTTATATAATCTGGAACACCTTGGAGAAAAATAAGATTATCTAGCACATCCCCGAATTTGAGAATATTTTTAACTGTCCAAAAAATGTTACTGGAGTCCTTGAGTAAGCAGAACAGGATAAGTGCAGATAAACAAATCAAAGGTGTTTGCAAATTATTGATTCAGGATTTGAAGTTCGGTTATTGTTCAATGGCATGCAACCAATTGGTAGGACACAATTTAAAAAAAACACACAATCTGCCCTTTGGACATTTTTTTGAGATGGGGAGGGAGGGAAGCCTGCAGCTGCCAGATTTTGCTGCTCAGATTGCTTTCTTTATTTTCAAATGGCACTCTACTGCTGTTGTGAAAATACAAATCTTTATGCAAATGCTTCTGCTGTGTTTTTCATCTGCCGTTCTATTCCTTTAAAATGTTTACCCCCAATGGTGCGCTGATGATTTATTGTTTAAATACACCATCTGGTGCGGTATTGAGCTATTGAGATGCTACCAGATTCAAATCTTGCTCTGTGCTGAATCTCATCTGGGAAGTTGCAGGTTGATACAGTTGGCATTGGGATCCTTGGGCTCGGAACTAGAGAAGTGAGGCAGGGTTCCTGCCCCCGATTTCTTTCTGGTGACTCTTGTTGGAAAATGCATGTGTGTGAACATTGGGTGAGTGGAGGATTTAGCAGGGCTGTGATGCTGTTCTAGAAAATCCTGCTGATACTCATGGTCTAGGCTTGCACCATGAACAATTGCTGCATTGGTGAACGATGGTAGTGATCCAGAACAAAGCAGTCCGCTTGATAGGCACTTCATCCACTAGCCTAAACATCTACTCCCTCCGTCACCAACATACCATGGCTGCAGAGTGTACTATTTACAGGATGCAAGGCAGCAACTCACCAAGGCATCTTTGGTAGCAGCTCACAAACCAGTGACCTCCACCACCGAGAACAGGGGTGGGCAATTATTTGAGCTGTTGAGAGCCGCACACCGATGTTCCCCCTAAGATGCACGGTCGCGTACCAATCGCGCGGTCCCGCGCAGGTCGCTCACCAGCTCCTGCTGCTGGAAGCGATATGGCGCAGCAAATTTAAGGGGACCGCGTACGTTGGTGAGAGCGAAGTGTTACATTGGTAAATTTGAAACGGGCCAACTCAAAGTGTTGATCATCACTCCCACTTCTATCCTCAATAATTTAGAAACATAAATTCAGATAGTAGTCAGATACTATCTTAATTACAGACAGACTGGATGCAGGGAGGATGTTTCCCCTGGCTGGGGGGTCTATAACGAGGGGTCGCAGTCTCCAGATACGGGGTAGGACATTTAGGACTGAGATGAGGAGAAATTTCTTCACTCAGAGGGTGATGAACTTGTGGAATTCTCTACCACAGAAGGCTGTGGAGGCCAAGTCACTGAATATATTTAAGAAGGAGATAGATAGATTTCTAGACACAAAAGGCATCAAGAGGTATGGGGAGAGAGTGGGAATATGGTATTGAGATAGAGGATCAGCCATGATCATATTGAATGGCGGAGCAGGCTCGAAGGGCCGAATGGCCTACTCCTGCTCCTATTTTTCTATGTTTCTATGTTTACACAAAATGTAGTGTAAAATCTTCCGTTACTAAATGAATGAAATGATTGATTGATCGATCGCTTATATGTTGTACTGAAAGTCTGTGACACTGACTGGCAGAGCGTCTCGAGCCTGCGGGGCTTCCTGCTGGAGAGGTTTTCTCTTTTCAGTGTGCTGAGTACGGGAGCCCGAGGCTTCGCAAGGCCTGAACTACAATTGTGTGCCATTACCTGGAGTCCTTGGTTTTTGTCCTCTCATCAGGCTTGGAGGATAGGAGTAGGTCACTTTCCTGCAAAGTAAAATGTTCAACTTTTCACAAGCACTTTTCAAACTCCTGCTTTTCTTCCCACCCTTCCCCTGGAAAATGTGGCATTCTGGGGAGAAGCTGACCAACGTATTCCAACTTTGACGGATGGATTTCATGGTTGTTTTGGCAGAGACCCAAATCTGTAGCCATACAGTTTGGAACTTAATGTACTATCTGCTAGGTTACCACAGTACCCTGGTTCTATTGTACAAGATATTTATGAGCATTCAGTTTTGGCTTGCCGAGTATAGACTGAATTGATTATAATTGTAACTTTTTTGCCTAGTAGAAGCTTTCATGTTTGCCAGAAATATTTGTAGATGCTGCTGCTTATTTCTATTACTGAATGTATTAAGAATGTTACTTTAACTTTGCCGCATCAGAAAACAAAAGCAAAGTCCAGGAGAGGAAAGCCATAACCAGCTGCTTTCAGATGGAGCAGTTTCAGTGCTGGCTCTGAGACTCCATGCAAAATTTAAGCAGGAATGTAACTGGATCAGAACGTCTAGTATAACTGAAGGACAAAGCTCCTTTCATTTGTCATAAAATTTGCACGCAGCAACACAATAGCATGAGTCATTTACCAAAGATAATTGGTTAAAATTACTTGATTATTTTAGTCATTGTTTCCATTATGCAATGTATGATGCTGGTAGCAATCTACAAATGTAATTAATACATTTGTTTCAAGGTCAGAGATAGTAATTCTGTAACATTTTAATATGAATACAGTGCATCCAGATTTACTAAGTCTTGTCACATTAGGGATAAGTGGGTGTTTGGTACAATAGCAGCTAGTGAATATGACATGGCGGTTGAATATAAAGTGTAGATGTTCACATTTATGAAACAGACTTAAATATTATCAGCTTTCTCCTTCCTCCCCGAAAGTGAATACTGAGGTTAGGATTCAGGTTCATGGGGTCAGTAGTCATCTAGTACCTCATGGAAGTGTCCATTCATTATGTGCGCTCCTAGAGGATGAATGTCAACCACAGGGAGCATAGCCAAGCCCAATTTTAACTTCATCTGATGTCCACATATGCATTTTCAACACAGTTTACTGGATAGTGATCCGGAGTGAGAGTTCTAACTTTTTTTTGTTTTCCTTAGCCCAGGGCTGTTCTGGCCAATAGTGCCTAACTCAGCACAGAGTGGGCACTGAATCTGGAATCTTTCATATCTGCATGGCTACATTTATGAGATTTTGTATGCATTTACTAGTGTCATACCACAGTATATAACAACACATTCTGATATAAGGTGTATTGTTTTGGGAGAATCCATACAAAGTACTCCCTATGTAATACACCCTCACCATAAGGCAATTTTAAAGCTTCCAAAAACAGCTTTTTAAGATGGTCTAGTCTATAAAGGTAACACAATCCAGCAACTACTGGTTGTGGCTGTTTACCTTAGACTGCAGCTGAAGTCAAGGTTGCTGTCAATGGCAGTGTTGTTACATAAAAGAAGCATCCGATGCTGCTAGACAGGCTTTCACATACTGGACTGGGTACCCTTGTATCAGCCCCTACCTGTCCCTGTTTTGCCTAAATCTCTTGTCACTTATCCACATAACGCAATAGAAACAGAAAATGCTGGAGATACTCAGCAGGTCAGGCAGCATCTGTGGAGAGAGAAACAGAGTTAACGTTTCAGGTCGATGACCTTTCGTCAGAACTGGAAAAAGATAGAGATGTAACAGATTTTAAGCAGGGGCAGGGAAAAGGTGGAAGGCAGGAGAGATTAAATGACAAAAGGTATGATTGTACAAAGCAAAAGGAGATGGTAATGGGACAAGTAAAGAAACAAAAGATGGGTCTAGAAGAGGTGCAAATGGGAATGGCAGAATCATCAACAGCTGCCATGTGAAAAAATAGGGGCAGAGGTTATGGTCTGAAATTATTGAACTCTCTGAGTCCAGAAGGCTGTAAAGTGCCTCATCGAAAGATGAGGTGCTGTTCCTCGAGCTTATGTTGAGCTTCGTTGGAACAGTGCAAGAGGCCGAGGACCAAGAGGTCAGAGTGGGAGTGGAGCGGAGAATTAAAGTGACAGGTGAGACATAACATAATGTCTCCTTCTGTGCCCACTTCTACGTGGTTTTTGGCCGCCGCGCCAGCTCGAGCCCTCAACTTTCACTTGTCCTCTTTGTCCATTTCTAGGCTGCTCCTTCCTCCTCTACCTCTCAACCAACCATGCCCCCTCCACCTCCCCTTTTCCCACCACCATGACTTCTTTGATCCTTCCTCCCATTCAACATTATTCCTCGGTCAACATTTTCTTCTGTCGCCAACTCTGGCTTGCATCCCTCGTAAATGAGGCCATGGCGTGCCTCTCTACCTCCTTTGGTATTCTCTGCAATGCCCAGTTTGGGACTTGTAGCTGGCTCTCTCAGAGCAGCAACTCCAACTATTGCAGCTTCCTCTCCCAAGGTTTAACTTCACTAATTTCCTTCCCATCCCGCTCACCTCATCCACTGTAATTGAGGGAAACATGGCTCACTTGTGGCAAATTCTCCCCCTCACAAAAGCCTTCTGCCAGCTGTATGTTCCAAGATCTGCTACTGCTCTGCTACTGAAACCCTTAATTTTTGTCACCACTAAACTTATTCCTTTAATGCTCTTGCCCATCCCGCCCTTCGCCTCAGCGACATTGACTGCCAGTCCCCCAATGAATCAAATTCAAATTCTTAATCTTTCTCTTAAAATCGCTTCACTGCCTCACCATCCTATCTCTGCAACTTCCTCTAGTCTTGTGTCCCCTCTTGGGGTCCTCAGACCTTAGGCTTTGTGCAGTCATTTCTCCTTGCCCCTCTGGTAGTTGCAGAGCTTTCAGCCACCTTGACCATCCTGTCTGTCCACCTGCCAAAATCTCCTTTGCTTTTCCATTTCCCCCTCCATCTTTTAAAAGTCTTCTCAAAATTGCTCCTAATCTTTTCCTGCAAGAGCTTATTCCCATACTCTGTAAAGTGCGTTGGGATGTTTTCTATGTTAATGCTGTTGTATAAATGCAAGTTGTATTAAGTTAAGTTAAATATTCTAGCAACCTCTACTGACACAAACTGGGTACTGTAACAATATGATGGATCACACATTTTTCCAATGTACTCCAGACCTATGAAAAGGGCATGTGAGCTCTCATTTGTGGGATTTTCAATCCCTGTGTTCTAATAATGATGGTCTGCCCATATCACTAAATCCCAGCTAGTTACAAACATAGTAGATAACCCAATTAAGATTTTTAATTTAACCACTTGTGTATTTTTGGTAATGACCCCATCTGTTATGCTTTGCATGATACATGTATTAATCTTTTGCACTGAGGTTAAGTTCCTTCTGGTACATTATGTATGGGATTGGTTTACGTTGCCAGGCGTTACCGTATTTTCGGTATTCAATTGCATATGATTAATTGTGTAGCAGGTGTTGGTTCTTAGCAGTTTGAATGTACAGACAGCAGAGCAGGGACTCTCAGCCTAACTGGATTGCAGTGTGGAGTGGGTTGGGGGGGGGGGGGGGGGGAAGGGTGGTGGAGACGAGAGCATCAGATATTTTGAGAATTAGATAAAACCATTGCTTGTAAAGAGGGGAAGCTTCCATTTTAAACTAGGTGTGCTCTCTAATCTGTTTACTTAGCACAAGCCAAAATGGCAAATGTCACTGAGGAGCAATCAGAAAGCTTAATTGACCATTGCTGAAAGTGTTTGTTGACTTTTTGCTCCCATCTGTTACTGTATTTATGGCCAAGTAAAGGCCTGTGTGCTCGGCCTCCCACTACTTTTCACTACCTGACTGCCTACTGTTGACAATTGAATGCAGGTGAAGTAAGTTAAATTTCTAATGTGCACTTTTTGACCCTGGTAGCTTGTTTTACACCAAGTTACTTTTGTTTTTCCTCTTTAATTTGTTTTTCATTACTTGTGAATTGGGGCAATTTCAGAGGATCAGCGGTTGCTGGAGGCAATTCTTTATTGTTGTGTTTTTCTTTTGAAGGCTTAATTACTGCTGTACTGATTTTTTTAAAATACCGGTGGCTCTAATTACGGACAGTAGTACTGATGGTACTCCTGCAAAAAGGGCATTGCTTGACCCGTGTTAATAGTGATGAAAACATATCTTTCAAAGCTTTTCATTTCATCCAGGGAAGTTTGAATTAATTGTAGATTACTGCAGCAAGGGTTTGTAGCACATTATCTGATGCCTTCATTGTCAGCAGGTTTTTCCAGTGTTTTATCCAGGAACCAGTAATTTATGTTTCAGTGCCCCCGCAATCTTTTTTTAACACAACTAATCATGAAAATAAGCTCTCAAAAAAAAAAGTCAGAGGAGGAGGCAAACTCAGTTCATTTTGAATATTTCAATATTTAAAAGAGTGTGGTAGTATGGTATAAAGTTCCAAAGAAAGAATTTTGAAACTTGCATTGATACAGCATCTTTTCGTGTGTCTCAAAAAAATCTCGTGGAATGTTACATGGGTAAGCACAGCTCATAAACAGCAACTGATGAATGCAAGTTAATGTTGTTGGTAGAGTTGATTGAAGAAGGAATGTTGGTCAGGATGCCAGGAGAACTCCTTGCTCTTTGAATAGTGCAGTGGGCTCTTTAATGTCCTTCTGAACCACTGGAACAGGCAGATAGGGTGTCAATTTAACATCTCATGTAAAGTACAGAACCCCTGACAATGCAGCACTCCCTCACCTGAAGTGTCAACTGAGATGATGCACCTAATCTTCACATTTAGAAGTGAAGAGTTCTGCCAGCTGAGCAAATCTGACACTTTTACTGTATCAAGAGTTGACTGAAAAGAAGTGTTTGTTTTATGTGATAAAACAAGATTTTTCCAGTTGAAAACAGTGCAGCGAATACGAGGTAAATTGAGGAGTAGTGGTTAGGTGATGCCAAATTGCGATTTTACAAGATTGTAGAGGGATAGAGAACTGAGGGAGGTAAGTTCTAGTTTGTGAGATTAGAAGACTGTAAGAATCTTTATTTCAACATGGAAAGGATGAAGGGAGGAAGGGTAGTGTAATATTTGCAGCTTTCAGGGGACAGGAGAAGAAAGAGGAACATGCCTGACAGCCACATACCACATGTAAATTGTTTCCTGTGTGAAACTGGGACAGATCTGGTTAGTTGTTTCATAAATAAAATATATTTGTGTTTTTATTGTTTTAAGTATCTTCAAAACTCAACTGGATTTTTCTATGAATTTATTGTCTGGCTTTTAAAACATAAGAACATAAGAAATAGGAGCAAGAGTAGGCCATTCGGCCCCTTGAGCCTGCTCCACCATTCAATAAGATCATGGCTGATCTGATCTTGGCCTCAACTCCACTTTTCTGCCTGTTCCCGATAACCCTTGACTCCCCTGTAGTTCAAAAATCTGTCTATCTCAGCCTTGACTATATTCAATGACCCAGCCTCTACAGCTCTCTGGGACAGAGAATTCCAAAGATTCACAACCCTCTGAGAGAAGAAATTCCTCCTCATCTCAGTCTTAAATAGGCGACCCCTTATTCTGAAACTATGCCCCCTAGTTCTAGATTCCCCCACGAGGGGAAACATCCTCTCAGCATCTACCCTGTCAAGCCCCCTCAGAATCATATATGTTTCAATAAGATCACCTCTCATTCTTCTAAACTCCAATGACTATAGGCCCAACCTGCTTAACCTTTCCTCATAAGACAACCCCTTCATCCCAGGAATCAACCTAGTGAACCTTCTCTGAACTGCCTCCAATAAATAAGGAGACCAAAACTGTACGCAGTACTCTAGGTGTGGTCTCACCAACGCCCTGTACAGTTGTAGCAAGACTTCCCTGCTTTTATACTCCATCCCCCTTGCAATAAAGGCCAACATTCCATTTGCCTTCCTAATTACCTGCATGCTAACTTTTCGTGTTTCATGTACGAGGACACCCAGATCCCTCTGTACCGCAGCATTCTCTATTCTCTCTCCATTTAAATAATATTTTTTATTTTCTATTCTTCCTACCAAAGTGGATTCTAACAGGACTAGACAGACTAGATGCAGGAAGGATGTTCCCGATGGCGGGGGAGTCCAGAACCAGAGGTCACAGTCTAAGGATAAGGGGTAAGCCATTTAGGACTGAGATGAGGAGGAATTTCTTCACCCAGAGAGTGGTGAACCTGTGGAATTCTCTACCACAGAAGGCAGTTGAGGCCAATTCATTAAATATATTCAAGAAGGAGATAGATATATTTCTTAAGGCTAAAGGGATCAAGGGATATGGGGAGAAAGCAGGGACAGGGTACTGAATTTGGATGATCAGCCATGATCTCATTAAATGGTGGAGCAGGCTCGAGGGGCCGAATGGCCTACTCCTGCTCCTATCTTCTATGCTTCACATTTTCCCACATTATACTCTATTCACTCACTTAACCTATCTATATCCCTTTGCAGACTCTTTGTGTCCTCCTCACAACTTGCTTTCCCACCTATCTTTGTATCGTCAGCAAATTTGGCTACAGTACACTCGGTCCCTTCATCCAAGTCATTAATAGAGATTGTAAATAGTTGAGGCCCCAGCACTGATCCCTGTGGCACCCCACTAGTTACAGTTTACCAACCTGAAAATGACCCACTTATCCCGACTCTCTGTTTTCTGTTAGTTAGCCAATCCTCTATCCATGCTAATATATTACCCCCAACACCATGAGCTTTTATCTTGTGCAGTAACCTTTTATGTGGCACCTTATCGAATGCCTTTTGGAAATCCAAATACACTACATCTACTGGCTCCTCTTTATCCACCCTACTCGTTACATCCTCAAAGAACTCGAATAAATTGGTCAAACACGATTTCCCTTTCATCGAACCATGTTGACTCTGCTTGATTGTATAATGATTTTCTAAATGTCCTGCTACTACTTCCTTAATAATGGATTCCAGCATTTTCCCAATGACAGATGTTAGGTTAACTGGCCTATAGTTTCCTGCTTTCTGTCTCCCTCCTTTCTTGAATAAGGGCGTTACATTTGCGGTTTTCCAATCCGCTGTGACTTTTCCAGAGTCAAGGGAATTTTGGAAGATTACAAACAATGCATCCACTATCTCTGTAGCCACTTCTTTTACAACCCTAGGATGTAGGCCATCAGGCCCAGGGGACTTGTCAGCCTTTAGTCCCATTAGTTTGCCTAGTACATTTTCTCTAGTGATAGTGATTGTTTTAAGTTCCTCCCTCCCTTTTGCCCTTGATTTTCCCATATAATTGGGATGCTTTTAGTGTCTTCTACCGTGAAGACAGAAACAAAATATTTGTTCAAAGTCTCTGCCATTTCCTTGTTTCCCATTATTAATTCCCCAGTCTCATCCTCTAAGGGACCACTGTTTGATTAGTCCATTATCTTAATGCGTTCTCCTAAAATAAAATTCCTGTGCCAGCTTTAAAAACAGTTTTTCAGATTTCAACCAGACATCATGAGTTGTTTCCTTTCATTCCAATCTTGTTTCCTTTCAAACATGAATGCATCAGAAATTATGAATCTCTGCCTGTGTCCAAAAACACATGAAAATCCCATACTGGAGATGTTTCAACAAACCGCTCTGATCAAGCTTGACTAATACTGAACAGAAGGTACTTAATTATCCACTTGACCGTTGTTAAACTGTAAAATTCCCTGACCTAATTATTTCATCTGTAACATAGCTGTTAATTTTTTTTTAAAAGTTAAAAGCACTAAATCCTGGATAACAATAAAATGATCCTATATATAAATCTATCCCTCTCTTTCAGTCCAAATTGGTAAAATGGGTTTTTGTGCCACAACTGTGTTCACGTATTTTGCTAATTGGAATGAAACAGCCAGTTGATTCATGGAAGATAAAAACTTCCTCTGAACGTTAATTTTCTTACTTTGCTGCTCATAATACTTTTTCAAGATTCAAAATGATTTTAACATGTCAGCAATTGATCTATAAAATGTTGATACATCCCTGTGTTTCTAAATATAATTGTATTTGTGTACAGCAAGTTTAGGAAACAGATTAGAAAGTATTTCTTTCCACAGAGGGGAGCTAATGACGAGAACAGGCTGCTATTACTCATCTAAGACAGCTAATTGGTGTAATGGGAAGATGTTACCGTTGGCACTCTAGAAGGATGAGATCGCAGTGTAATTTTCTGACTTCGTAACCCCGCTGAGGTGCCTTGCCCACCGGAGTGCGGATTAGAAATGAATTTTCTGACCCTTCATTTAAATGGCTAGAAGGTCATGCACCAAAAAGGCCTGAATTTCCGAGATGCGCTCTGTCTAGCGAGGCTCCTTACAGGGAATGAAAATTACCCCTTGAATAGACTGAAGGGCCTTTTGAATTTGAACTTATCTTGTGAATACCAAACTTCCTGGCATGTTAAGCTCTTTATATAGAGAGAGTAGTTACACATTTTTAAAAAAATGATCAGCAATTTCTTCCTTCAGTTTTTGCTTCTCCACCCCTGAAAGTGGCAAATTGGCCTGAGATACTGTTCCATGGATGGTTGTGGCTCTCTCGTACTTTACCCAAATAGCCAATGTATGGTGGTTAACAACAACAACAAATTATATTTATATAGCACCTTTAACGTTGTAAAGTTTCCACGGCGCTTCACAGGAGTATTATAAGACAAAAAAAGTTAAGAAGGCATACGGGATACTTTCCTTTATTAGCCGAGGCATAGAATATAAGAGTAAAGAGGTTATGCTTGAACTGTATAAAACACTAGTTAGGCCACAGCTAGAGTACTGCATACAGTTCTGGTCACCACATTACAGGAAGGATGTGATTGCACTAGAGAGGTTACAGAGGAGATTTACGAGGATGTTGCCAGGACTGGAGAATTTTAGCTATGAGGAAAGATTGGATAGGCTGGAGTTGTTTTCTTTGGAACAGAAGAGGCTGAGGGGAGACTTAATTGAGGTGTATAAAATTATGAGAGGCCTAGATAGAGTGGATAGGAAGGATCTATTTCCCCGAGCTGAGAGGTCAATAACCAGGGGGCATAGATTTAAAGTAATTGGTAGAAGGATGAGAGGGGAGTTGAGGAGAAATTTTTTCACCCGGAGGGTGGTGGGGGTCTGGAACTCACTGCCTGAAAGGGTGATAGAGGCAGAAGCCCTCATAGCATTTAAAAAGTACTTGGATATGCACTTGAAGTGCCGCAAAATACAATGCTATGGAGCAAGAGCTGGAAAGTGGGATTAGGCTGGATAGCTCTTTCAACCGGCGCAGACACGATGGGCCGAATAGCCTCCTGTGCTGTAAATTTCTATGATTCTATGAGCTGGACAGTGACAATTGCTGGGCGATTGACCATGAAGACTATCGTAGCTGAACTAGTCATTGTGGCTCAGTGGTTCCACACTCTCCTCTGAGCCAGAAGGTTGTGGGTTTGAGTCCCAGTCCAGGTACTTGAGCACAAAAATCTAGGCTGACACTCCGAGTGCAGTACTGAGGGAGTTTTTCGGATGACATTAAACTGAGGCCCATTTGACCTCTCTGGGGCATAAAAGATTGCATGCCACTATTTGAAGATGAGCAGGGCAGTTCTCCCAGTGTCCTGGACACTTATCCCTCAACCAACACCACCATAAACAAATGATCTGGTCATTATCCCATTGCGATTTGTGCACAAATTGGCTGCCGTGTCTTTCTACATTACACAGTGACTACACTTCAATTGAACCTCATTAGCTGTAAAGCGCTTTGGGATGTCCTGAGGTCGTGAACGGTGCTGTATAAATGCAAGTTCTTTCTTCCTTTGTCTGTCACTGTTGCTTGGTGAAACATAATCTAGTGTTTCTACTTGGTGAGTTGGTAGTGGTTGGAGAGGGAGGGGGGGGTCTTACAAACTTTTTTAAAAAATGAAAATATGTAGTTTAATGATCTGCCATGAAACAAAGAAGTATCGCATTAATGGGAGGTTGCCGCACCCTAACTACAAGCTGTGACATTTTGCATGCCTTGAATCAGAGACCAATGTGTTGGAATGTGAAAGAATTTAATCAGGAAGGAATTACTGAAAGGAAAATCTGAAAGCTGGCCAGCTGTGTAACCCAGCGATCGTTTAGTTTCATTAAATCTAGTGGAAGAATTTTTAAGCTGAACAACTTAATTTCTGAGATGTTACAATTTTTTCATTAATGAGAGCAAAGGTTCACAGAGCGAGAATTCTGTCTTGTGCTTTATTTGATTAAAGAGTAGGAGGAAGAGTGGTGTCTATGGCAATATCAATCTTGAGTAAATGGGATGATTCCGAAAACTTAGATCCCAGGGGATTAATTCTATTTTTCAAAAATTCAGTCGTGAACTATATGGATCCTGATTATAATCTGTCTTTGAATCGAAATGCATTTATCAATTGGACACGTCAAAATGAAGTAGGAAATAACACTATCTTCAAAAATGTAATTAACTACAATAAAGATCAAGAAAGTGGTTAAGACTGATGGTCTTCATTTGCTTCAGTGTATTAAGGTGCCTAGCGATCGAGCACAGTCTGGTTTTGTGTATTATTACTGTTGTGCAGTTCTGAGTACTTTTTAATGTTTTATCTCTGTGCTGTTGACCCTCCCCAACCTAGTCATAAGGTAAAATTATCTCGGCACAAGTCATCTAGAGAATTGTGACCATTGCTTTACCCCATCCCTCCCCAAAAAGAGAAAAGGAGATTCAACACTAATAATACCAGATGCATATGTTAAATTTTCGTTATAAAACCAGACTTTGCTCGATCGCTAGGCACCTTGATACATTTAAACAAAAAAACAAAGTACTGCAGATGCTGGAAATGTGAAATTAAAACCGAAACTGCTGGAAACACTCAGCAGGTCAGGCAGCATCTGTGGAGAGAGGAAGGTACAATTAACGTTTCAGGTCGGTGACCTTTTGTCAGAATGATTTCTGATGAGGGGCCATAGACCTGAAATGTTAACCCTATGATTGCTGCGTGCAACCAATGAACAATGCAGGTAGCGCTGGCTGAATCCAGCAGTCATGGAAATCAGCAGGTAGCACGAATCAGCAGGGGACCTGATATTGCGAGTGGCTGCTGCTACATAAAGGTAGTCTACACCTCTAAGAGGAAGCTGCAATGTGGCTGCTGGAAGTGGTGTCAGGAAGTGAATTGATTTTGAAGAATTTTGTCAAGGTGGCTCAACCTGTGAGAGAGCGTGCATCAAAGTTTTCTGATAATGCACTGGAGATCTTGGTGCAAGTGGTGGAGAGAAGAGGAGACATCCTGTATCCGCAGGGGAGCAGGAGACCCTCGAGACATATGTTCAGGAGGCAGTGGGAGGAAGTAGCGACAGAGGTCAATGCCAGGAGTATAGCTCCAAGAACATGGATGCAGTGCAGGAAGAAGTTTAATGATCTGACGTGAGATGTCAAGGTGAGTGAGTTCAATCTTCCAATGGCATATCCTACCAACTGCACCACTAGCCTCATCCAATGCTCAATTCGCTACACCCCATCACCCACCTACCAACAATCTCCATCAGTCAGTACTAACCGTTCAATTCTTATGGTTTACCTCACCCTCACACACTTAACACTGTTGCAAGACTCACTATCGCAGCTCACACACACTGTCAGCTATTCAACCATGACAGCCACTTCACCCAAACATATTGCAGGACAAGGTGGTGCAAAACAGGAGGCAGCAACAAAAAACTGGAGGAGGACAAGCACGTTTGCATGATTTAACCCCATGGAGGAGACAGTGCTGGCCATCATGGGAAGGGACATCACTGAGAGTGTGGCCAGTCGCAGCACTGGAAGGATCAGGGTCTCTGCATACCTAATCCTCCTCCTCCTCCTCTTTCCACTACTCCCTCATCCCACAATCTCTTCTGACTCACAAGCTGCAGATGGTGTAACCACGCACTTCTTACTTTCTCCTCTCCCCTCACTGCAACCCAACCGTTGCTCCTTTTTTCATTTCAGATTCCCAAGAACTGGAACCTTCCCAGTCAGAGGAGGAAAAGGCAGAAGACAGTGATGATGAAGAGACACTCACTTGATTTTACACTTGCAGCCACCAGCTTCGAGACTGACACTGCGCATACTTTAGAGGCTAGGATAGAGGGAGGATTTACACGTGGTGAGACACTGGGCACAAGTGTGCAGGAGCCAGGGCAGGGGTAAAGAATACAGCAGCTGCCAACTTGGCACAGGGCTTTGTGCAGAGCTTGGAGCCCATCCTTTCTAACGTGAAACGGGTGGTCACCTTCATCAATACACCTGTGGAACCCATGATGATGCAGCGTCTGATGGCCGATGTCACAGCTTCCATTGCAGCACAAACAGCTTCCATCAAAGATCTGACTGCTGCAGTGGAGGTTCAGACTGCTGCCATCGTGGCTATGGGTGCCACTTTTGATAGGGGCTTCCAACAGATCACCAGGATTGCTGAGGCGCCGCCCCAGGAGAGTGGCACTGGCTCCATGGAACAGGAACCTGCTGTCCTCTCACAGGATGACCGCATTCCTGCTCCCAACTCTGCCACTCCACCAGTGCCCTTGCTGTTGCCTGTCAGCCAGCCAGCCCAGACTGCTGCAGCCCAGGCAGAGATGGTGCAGTCTGCAGCCAGGCCCTTTAGGCCCAGAGCTGTTTGGTCGCCCTCCAAAACCATCTGCAATCTCCTCAATTGAAGGTCAGTAGCCTTCCACTTCCCATGCTGCAGCCACTGGGGAAGCACCTCACAGGAGCACTCGGAAAGGTAAAGGCACACTGAAGACGGGTACTAAGGGAATGCACAAGGTTGATTTAGTTTCATTTTGTATGGATTATTTAATGAGTGAATTTATAAAATTGGATTTGCATTTGCTGGTGGTTTTTTATTTTTGTGTTGTCAGAAAGAGGACGATGTGATAGTCAGTGATAGAGGAAAGGGAAGGAGTGTGGGATTGTTGGTGAGGTGTAGTTGAGGTTACTGGCATCGCTCCTGAATTATTTGATCACGTAGAGCCCAGGCAGGGAACGCCTGTCTATGTTTTAGCCTCCCTTCCTCTTCTTCCTCCATTCCTCTTGTACTTCCTCCTGCTCCACTTATTCCTCCTGCTTCTCTTCCTCGTACTTCTGCTCCTCATCTTTTTGCCTGATAGGTGGTGGCAAGGGCTGTTCCCTCATGATGGCCAGATTGTGCAGCATGGAGCATACTACCACAAATCTTGATATCCGCTCAGTTAAGTACCTGCAGGACTCCTCCAGAGTGGTCTAGGCAGCAGAAGCGTTGCTTGAGGACGCCGATGGAGTGCCCTATAATGTTCCTTGTGGCAGCATGGCTCTCATTGTAGGCTTGCAGTGCACGAGTGCGTGGGTCCCTAACTGGAGTCCTGAGCCATGCCATGAAGGGATAACCCTTGTCGCCCAGTAGCCAGCCTTTGACTTGCTGTGCTGGTTCAAATATAGGTGACACAGAGGACTGCCGCAGAATGAAGGAATCATGATTGCTGCCGAGGTAGCAGGCATTCACCTGCATGATGCGCTGCCTGTGGTTGCACACCAGTTACACGTTGAGGAGTGGAATCCCTTTCTGCTGATGAATATGGCAGAGTTCAAATGAGGAGCACGCAAGGCAAATGTGTGTGCAGTCAATGGCACCCTGCACCATGGGAAAGCCTGCAACCCGTGCAAAACCTCGTGCTCGCTCCTCCTGCTTGTCTTGGGCAAGAGGAAATGAGATGAATATGTTTCTCTTGGTATAGAGAGCCTCGGTGACCTCCGTTTTACTGCAGTGGTTATATCTCCAGCAGCAGCCTGAAAGGAGCCAGAGGCAGAAAAATTAAGAGCCACGGTCACCTTGACAGCCACAGGCATTGCTGTCCTTGCCCTGCTTTAAGGCTACAGTTGTGGCTGCAGCAGTTGACATTTCAGTCGCGGCCTCTTTTGTGAAGCGAAGACATCTCGCGCACTGGTCGTCACTGAAGTTGAGGTAAAAGAATTCCTCCTTGAAGACCCGCTGCGGATGTGGCCCCCTGCTGAGAGCCCGACTGCTCTTCCTCCTCCCTCTGCTAGCAGCTTGTCCTGCTCTGCGTGGCCTCTCTTCATTCTCCCAGTGCCCTACCAGACCATCCATGTCTGGAAACAACTTTTATCAGCACAATATTTTAAATGACACAAAAGTACTGCAAGATCAGCCAGACCACTCCCTGTAGAGCAATCAAAGTTTAGCCAAGTATAGGAAACCTCCAAAAACACGTACAATAGCACCAGCAGCCAAATGAAATAATCCAGCAACTAACCTTGTAAGTACTTCATGAGACTTTTAAATAGTGCTGGTGGAAGGGTCCTTCATTCCGTTTAATGTCAACTGTGCAAGTTTAATACAGGGTTTTGGCTGTAGTGGGGAGTTGAAAAATGGCTGCGGTGGCTTCAAATCACCAACCTACCTGTTAAGACATTGGTCTGGAGCTGTGTGGGAAGAATTCCAGTCCTAGAATCATAGAAATTTACGGCACAGAAGGAGGCCATTAGGCCCATCTTGTCTGTGCTGGCCGAAATAGTGCTATCTAGCTTTTTTTATTCGTTCATGGGATGTGGGCGTCGCTGGCGAGGCCAGCATTTATTGCCCATCCCTAATTGCCCTTGAGAAGGTGGTGGTGAGCCGCCTTCTTGAACCGCTGCAGTCAGTGTGGTGAAGGTACTCCCACAGTGCTGTTCGGGAGGGAATTCCAGGATTTTGACCCAGCGACGATGAAGGAACGGCAATATATTTCCAAGCCAGGATGGTGTGTGACTTGGAGGGGAGCTTGGAGGTGGTGGTGTTCCCATGTGCCTGCTACCCTTGTCCTTCTAGGTGGTAGGGGTCGCGGTTTGGGAGGTGCTGCCGACTAAGCCTTGGCGAGTTGCTGCAGTGCATCTTGTAGATGGTACACACTGCAGCCACGGTACGCCGGTGGTGGAGGGAGTGAATTTTTAAGGTGGTGGATGGGGTGCCAATCAAGCGGGCTGCTTTGTCCTGGATGATGTCGAGCTTCTTGAGTGTTGTTGGAGCTGCACTCATCCAGGCAAGTGGAGAGTATTCCATCACACTCCTTACTTGTACCTTGTAGATGGTGGAAAGGCTTTGGGGAGTCTGGAGATGAGACACACGCCGCAGAATACCTAGCCTCTGACCTGCTCTTGTTGCCACAGTATTTATGTGGCTGGTCCAGTTAAGTTTCTGGTCAATGGTGACCCCCAGGATGTTGATGGTGGGGGATTTGGTGATGGTAATGCCATTGAATGTCAAGGGGCGGTGGTTAGACTCTCGCTTATTGGAGATAGTCATTGCCTGGCACTTCTGTGGCGCGAATGTTACCTGCCACTTATCAGCCCAAGCCTGAACGTCGTTCAGGTCTTGTTGCATGCGGGCATGGACTGCTTCGTTATGAGGAGTTGTGAATGGCGCTGAACACTGTGCAGTCATCAGCAAACATCCCATTTCTGACCTTATGTTGGAGGGAAGGTCATTGATGAAGCAGCTGAAGATGGTTGGGCCGAGGACACTGCCCTGAGGAACTCCTGCAGCGATGTCCTGGGGCTGTGATGACTGACCACCAACCACGACAGCCATCTTCCTTTGTGCTAGGTATGACTCCAGCCAGTGGAGCGTTTTCCCGCCGATTCACATTGACTTCAGTTTTACTAGGGCTCCTTGCTGCCACACTCGGTCAAATGCTGCCTTGATGTCAAGGGCAGTCACTCTTACCTCACCTCTGGAATTCAGCTCCTTTGTTCATGTTTGGAGCAAGGCTGTAATGAGGTCTGGTGCCGAGTGGTCCTGGTGGAACCCAAACTGGGCATACCTAGTTCCGTTCTGAATCTATCCCATTTAGCACGGTGGTAGTGCCACACAACACGATGGAGGGTGTCCTCTGTGTGAAGACGGGACTGACAACTGAAGAACAACAAGTCCTCGGGAGCAGATGGAATCTCCGCCGAGACACTAAAGCATGGCGGAGAAGCACTATTGGCACGAATACATGAACTCATTTCTCTTATTTGGAAGGAGGAGAGCATGCCAGGGGATCTCAGAGATGCCGTAATCGTGACCATCTTCAAGAAAGGTGACATGTCCGATTGTGGTAATTACAGACGAGTTTCCCTGCTGTCTGCCACAGGGAAATTCAACGCAAGAATCCTCCTCAATCGCCTTCTCCCAGTAGCTGAAGAGCTTCTCCCAGAGTCGCCATGTGGATTCCGCCCACTAAGGGGCACAATGGACTTGATCTTCACCGCGCATCAAATACAGGGGAAATGCAGGGAACAGCACCAACCGCTGTACAGGGCCTTCTTTGACCTCACAAAGGCCTTCGACACCGTCAACCATGAGGGATTATGGAGTGTCCTCCTCAAATTCGGCTGCCCCCAAAAGTTTGTCACCATCCTCTACCTGCTTCACGATGACATGCAAGTCGTGATCCTGACCAATGGATCCACCGCAGACCCAATTCACGTACGGACCGGGGTCAAGCAAGGCTCTGTTCTCGCACCAACGCTCTTCTCAATCTTCCTTGCTGCAATGCTCCATCTCACCCTCAGTAAGCTCCCCACTGGAGTGGAGCTAATCTACAGAACAAACGGCAAACTGTTCAACCTCCGTCGCCTCCAGTCCTGATCCAAGGTTGTCCCATCCTCTGTTATCGAATTACAGTATGCAGACGACGCTTGCGTCTGCGCACACTCTGAGGTCGAACTCCAAACCATCGTCAACACCTTCACTGACGCGTACGAGAGCATGGGTCTTACACTAAACATCCATGAGGCAAAGGTCCTCTACCAACTTGCCCCCCGATTATCAAAATCCACGACGAGGCCTTGGACAACATGGACCACTTTCCATACCTCGGGAGCCTACTGTCAACAAGGGCAGACGTCGATGATGAAGTCCAACACCGCCTTCAGTGTGCCAGTGCAGCCTTCGGTCGACTGAGGAAGAGTGTGTTTGAAGACCAGGACCTCAAACCCGGCACCAAGCTCATGGTCTACAGAGCAGTTGTGATTCTCGCCCTCCTGTATGCTTCAGAGACATGGGCCATGTACAGCAGGCACCTCAAATCACTGGAGAGGTACCACCAACGCTGCCTCTGCATGATCCTGCAAATCCATTGGCAGGATAGGCGCACCAATGTCTGTTCTCGCTTAGGCCAACATCCCCAGCATCGAAGCTTTGACCACGCTCGATCAGCTCCGATGGACGGGCCACATTGTCTGCATGCCCAATACGAGACTCCCAAAACAAGCGCTCTACTCTGAGCTCCGACACGGCAGGAGAGCCCCAGGTGGGCAGAGGAAACGCTTCAAGGACACCCTCAAAGCCTCCTTGGAAAAAGTGCAACATCCCCACGGACACCTGGGAATCCCTGGCCCAAGACAGCTCAAAGTGGAGGAAAAGCATCCGAGAAGGCGCCGAACACCTCAAGTCTCTTCGCCGGGAGCAGGCGGAAGTGAAGCGCAAACAGCGGAAGGAGCACACGTCAACCCAAGCACCCCACCCACCCGCCCCTTCAACTACCGTCTGCCCCTCCTGTGACAGAGACTGTAGGTCCCGCATTGGACTCATCAGTCACCTGAGAACTCATTTTTAACGTGGAAGCAAGTCATCCTCGGTTCCGAGGGACTGCCTAAGAGAGAAGAGAGGAGTGCCACACAACACGATGGAGGGTGACCTCAGTGTGAAGACAGGACTTCGTCTCCACAATGACTGTACGGTGGTCACTGCTGCCAATGCTGTCTTGGACAGATGTATCTGCGACAGGTAGATTGGTGAGGACGAGTTCAAGTAGGTTTTTCCCTCGTGTTGGTTCTCTCACCACCTGTCACAGGCCCAGACTGGCAGTTATGTCTTTCAGGACTCGGCCAGCTTGGTCAGTAGTGGTGCTACCGAGCCACTCTTGGTGATGGACATTGAAGTCCCCCACCCAGAGTACATTCTGTGCCCTTGCTACTCTCAGTGCTTCTTCCAAGTGGTGTTCAACATGGAGGAGCACTGATTCATCAGCTGAGGGAGGGCGGTAGGTGGTAATCAGCAGGAGGTTTCCTTGCCCATGCACCATGAGACATGGGGTCTGGAGTCAATGTTGAGGACCACTGTGCCACCACCTATGGTGGGTCAATCTTGCCGGTGGGACAGGACATACCCAGGGATGGTGATGGAGGAGTTTGGGACATTGGCTGAAAGGTATGATTCTGTGAGTATGATTGCTTGTGGACAGTTGGGACAGCTTTTGGCACAAGTCCCCGGATGTAGGTGAGGAGGACTTTGCCGGGTCAACTGGGCTGGGTGTGCCTTTGCCGTAGATGGTGCCGAGGTCGATGCCGGGTGGTTAAGCGTCAACCACATAGGCTAGACCAGGGATGGCCAGCAGATTTCCTTCCCTAAAGGAAATTAGTGAACCAGATGGGTTTTTAACGACAATCCGATCGTTTCATACTAGCTATTTTTTATTCCAGATTTATTTAATTGAATACCCCCCAGCTGCCGTGGTGGGATTTGAACTCACGTCTCTGCATCACTAGTCCAGTAACATAACCACTATGCTACCGTTCCCTAATCCCACTTTCCAGCTCTTGGTCCGTAGCCTTGGAGGTTACAACACTTCAAGTGCATATCCAAGTACTTTTTAAATGCGATGAGGGTTTCTGCCTCTACCACCCTTTTCAGGCAGTGAGTTCCAGACCCCCACCATCCTCTGGGTGAAACATTTTTTCCTCAACTCCCTCCTAATCCTTCCTGTCCTCAATGATTGATCTACCCCTCTGGGTTACATTAATGAATGAATTATCAGTATTTTCATGGAATACTGCAGACCTTCCTGTTTGTTAGTTGGTTACTAAGCCTGCCACAAGTGGGTTGACTTGGTTCCAAACTTCAATCACCAGCTGTCATCTTGGAACCAACTTGTCCACAAGGGGGGGATAGTCTTTTTGCCCTAATAGATCTCATTATAAATGTGCTTTTAAATAATCCAATTTAAGGCATGCCCTTCAGCCACCAAGATAGTTTTGTAATGGTTTAATCCTTAAAGAATTGAAGAATTGGTTTATGAGTCATTAGCTGTCCTAATTTGCTTACCCCGATCTTTGCCATAACCCAAGGCAAAAGACTATACTACTTGACAGCCGTTGGACACAATGGCCTTCAGTTCTGCATTCAAGGTCTGTTTCAAAACACAGAGCAATAAAGGGTATTTGAAAAGGAAGGCCACACTTGTTACAATTTGTGCTCCTTCCTAGTACTTTCTACTAATGCTCAACACAAAAGGCAGCTTCCGATGGACCTTGCTGAGCAAAATCACTAGGATATTGTTGCTATGGGGCAAAGAATGATCCCTTGTACCATTCAAATCAGCCATAATATAGCCTATCGACTCTCGTGTGCTCCAGCTCTCTGAACTGACAAAAAAAAACTGTGTTGCCAGACTTTGTAGCTCAGACCATATAATACAGATCAAATTTATTAAAAAGTAAGATTATGCAAAAGCAAAGATAACAAGTAGATTGGATAGTGATACATTATTTAACTTTCACCAATACTTTAACCATTTTCTGAGTCCAACATAATGGTTCCGATTTTACGAGGAGGCAGGGAGGGAGCGGGGGCACGTGTTTGCGGGGGGGGAAACCCAAAAATGCCGGGAATGCGGAGGCCCCGCCACATTTAACGGTAAGACCTTGTTAGCATTGTTTTACTTGGTTACCCGCCTGGCATGTGCCCAGATTGAGAGGCTGGCCTGCTGCTGGGCTGAAAAACAATGGGAGAAGGGGGCAGCTGGTGTCGCTGGAGACGATGTCCAGCAATCGGAAACGATCGGGGCATAGTGGTGGCATTGTTAGATTGTGGGTGGTCGTTGGATCACGGGGAGGGATGCAGACCTCGGCAGCAAGTTTGCTTGAGGGGCAGGAGAGGAAGCACTTCTGCGTCTCCTGGCCCACAAGTAGTGCCCTAAAAATCACTAAGCTGCTGGATCTGGCAGCTCCCACCTCCCTTTAGCTGCTGGATTTCCCAATCCCTGGGAGACGCGGCCGCCCAGCGTTAAAGTTAAATGGCTGTCACTGTGACTGTGTCCGATTTCGGGTGATACTGCGGAGGAGAAATCCCTCCATTGGAGGAGAATTCTCTCCAATATGTTCATGTTTCATGGTTCTTTACCCCTCTGGGATAACTATAGCATCTCGTTTCGCAGTGGCAACCTTGCATATATTAACATACCAGCAACAACCTGCATTTATATCGAGTCTTTAACATAAAAAAAATCCCATGGTTCTTCAGACACAAATCAGACAAAAATTGACACCGAGCGAAAGAAGGGGATATTGGGAGGGGTGACTAAAAGCTTGATCAAAGAGCTGGGTTTTAAGGAGGGTCTTAAAGAAGAGAGAGGTGGGGTGGCAGAGGGGTTCAGAGGAGGTAATTCCATATTGTGGGGCTCGATGGATGAAGGCACAGACACCAATAGTGGGGTGAAATGAGATGGGGCTGCACAAGAGGCCAAACCTGGAGGAACGCGAGAGTTCTCCGAGGGTTGTAAAGCTGGAGAAGGTTATAGAGAAAGGCAGAGTCAAGACCAATAAGTGATTTCGACACCAGCTTGAAACATCTGGCAAGCCAATCTGAACCTAATAAGAGGCTACTTACAAAGACAATAAACAAAAGACAATTCAACTCTTTCCCTTTAGTTCAATGTCAACCCTTCCTCCTCTTCACAACCAACTGCAATCTCTGCCAGTAAGCAGTCACAGAAGCAATTTTTAAATTGTTACAATACTAGGCAATGCTATAAATGCCCTATAAAAATAGAGATTCTTAAGATCTGAAACGGACAGATCCTCTGGTCCATCACACTGTCCTCAAGGTTACACTGATATCAATCGAAACTGAACTGATGAATGCACTATTTTCCCTACATAAGGTTATTCGTATGAAATAACTGTTCTTTGTCCAAGCTGAAACTACCCTTAAAAAAAATCCCACTTGCACAACAGAGGACAGACAGTATCAGAATTAATGCAATGGTTTTAGCAAGAACCCTGCAATCAGCTTTGAAAGAGAGATGAGAAAATAGTTGGCGCTCATCAGGAGTTCTTATCCTCCCTGTTGGTAAGTACAATGTTAGTTGCTTTCATTGACTGTTGCATTCTCCTTAATTGCAGGCCTCATTAAACATTCTCATTAGTTTTGGGGTGAATGGATACAATTTTAATAGGACACCACCACTTCCTCTTAAGCACTGTCTATGTTGGTCTATTTGACTACTTTGCATGAATAATAAGTAATGATGACACTGGCTTGAAGCTACTGATACTCTGTGATGAGATGAATTAATATGTGTGTGGTTGAAATTGTACAATTGCAAAAGCACCCTAATGACATTAGCAGAGATGCAATTAATGAAGCTCCCTCACACTGTCCAGGGTAACAAATTCCCCAAGCCACCAGATCTCAACTGTCCAGAAAGATGCAAATAAAACCAACAAATATTCCTTATTATACCTCGAATTAACTAATTTTAATTATGCTGTATTTGGTAGGTGATCCACTGGGCCACAGAATACGTAGAAATTGGGAACCTTGCATTTACAGTATTATTCCTATTGTGTCATTTTCAGAGTTTTACAAGCCTACACTGCACATTTATACTGTTCAGACGGGCGAGGATCACTGGTTCTAGACTCTCTTGCATCTATAATTTGTACCCACTTAAGGATATATGTGTCTACAGGATCAGGTGGTTTGTGGCTGGTGTCATTTCAACTGCCTTTAATCTGCAGCCAAGGTGTAATATTGCCAGTGTGAGGTCTTATTACTGATGCAAATTTTGAAATGCTTTGCATGTTCTTATTCCTCCAGTACTATGTCTCTGTCCTTTGGGACTCCCTTGCTGTTTTCAAAGGTCTCCTTAATATCATTTTGGCCCCTCCGAGCTCTCATTTCCCTTTCTTCCTCCTGCTTGATGTCTGCCATTGTAGATGATTCTGTCGACACTAGAGATGCTTCTTTGCATTTGAGGAGTACTAAGGAAACACAAGTTGTTGCTTTAGGTTTTGCACCTAAGATGATGCAGCACAAATGCCGAACGTTTAGTATAAATACAATATTGGTAAAGGCCAAGCTCAGTGGGGAAATAGGTACAATGCTACCACTCCCTTAAGCATGGGTAGGGGTCAGTGGAGAGTGAGAGACTTAAGTGTATTTATTTCTAAATGTATTCAATTTGCCCACTTTTTTTTAGTCACTCATGGGATGTGGGTGTCGCTGGCAAGGCCAGCATTTATTGCCCATCCCTAATTGCCCTCGAGAAGGTGGTGGTGAGCCACCTCCTTGAACTGCTGCAGTATGTGTGGTGAAGGTACTCCCACAGTGCTGTTAGGTAGGGAGTTCCAGGATTCTGACCCAGCAACGATGAAGGATCGGCGATATATTTCCAAGTCAGGATGGTGTGTGACTTGGAGGGGAACTTGGAGGTGGTGGTGTTCCCATGCGTTTGCTGCCCTTGTCCTTCTAGGTGGAAGAGGTCGCGGGTTTGGGAGGTGCTGCCGAAGAAGCCTTGGTGAGTTGCTGCAGTGCATCTTGTAGATGGTATACATTGCAGCCACGGTACGCTGGTGGTGGAGGGAGTGAATGTTTAAGATGATGGATGGGGTGCCAATCAAGCGAGCTGCTTTGTCCTGGATGGTGTCGAGCTTCTTGAGTGTTGTTGGAGCTGCACTCATCCAGGCAAGTGGAGGGTATTCCATCACACTCCTTACATAGAAACATAGAAGATAGGAGCAGGAGTAGGCCATTCGGCCCCTCGAGCCTGCTCCGCCATTCAATGAGATCATGGCTGATCATCCAAACTCAGTACCCTGTACCTGCCTTCTCCCCATATCCCTTGATACCTTTAGCATTAAGAAATATATCTAACTCATTCTTGAATATATTTAATGACTTGGCCTCAACTACCTTCTGCGGTAGAGAATTCCACAGGTTCACCACTCTCTGGGTGAAGAAATTCTTCCTCATTTCTGTCCTAAATGGCTTACCCGTTATCCTTCGATTATGACCCCTGGTTCTGGACTCTCCGACCATCATGAACATTCTTCCTGCATCTAGTTTGTCCAGACCTGTCAGAATTTTATATGTTTCGATGAGATCCCCTCTCATTCTTCTATACTCCAGCGAGTATAAGCCCAGTCGACCCAATCTCTCCTCATATGTCATTCCTGCCAGCCCAGGTATCAGCCTTGTGAATCTTCGCTGAACTCCTTCCATGGCAAGAACATCCTTCCTCAGATAAGGCGACCAAAACTGCACACAGTACTCAAGGTGTGGTCTCACCAAGGCCCTGTACAACTGCAGCAGGACATCCCTGTTCCTATACTCGAACCCTTTCGCTATGAAAGCCAACATACCATTTTCCTTCTTCACCGCCTGCTGCACCTGCATGCTTACCTTCAGCGACTGGTGCACAAGGACACCCAGGTCTCGTTGCACTTCCCCTTCTCCCAATCTATTGCCATTCAGATAATAGTCTGCCTTTCTGTTTTTGACACCAAAGTGGATAACCTCACACTTATCCACGTTATATTGCTTCTGCCCACTCACCAAACCTGTCCAAATCATCCTGGAGTTTCTCGGTATCCTCCTCTCAGCACACACTCCCACCCAGCTTTGTGTCATCTGCAAACTTGGAGATATTACATTTAGTTCCCTTATCTAGATCATTAATGTATATTGTGAATAGCTGGGGTCCAAGGACCGATCCCTGCGGTACCCCACTAGTCACTGCTTGCCACTCGGAAAAAGACCCATTAATTCCTACTCTCTGCTTTCTGTCCGCCAACCAGTTCTCTATCCAAGTCAATACCTTGCCCCCAATCCCATGTGCCTTAACTTTACACGCTATTCTCTTATGCGGGACCTTATCGAAAGCCTTTTGAAAGTCCAAATACACCACATCTACTGGTTCTCCCTTATCTATTTTCCCAGTTACATCCTCAAAAAATTCCAGTAGATTAGTCGAGCACGATTTACCTTTTGTAAATCCATGTTGACTTTGTCCGATCCTGTCACTGTTTTTCAAGTGCTCAGCTATTACATCCTTTATAATGGACTCTAGCATTTTCCCCAATACCGATGTCAGGCTTACCGGTCTGTAATTCCCCGCTTTCTCTCTACCACCCTTTTTGAATAGTGGGGTAACATTAGCTACCCTCCAATCCATGGGAACAGTTCCAGATTCCATCGAATGTTGGAAGATGATCAGCAATGCATCTACTATTTCTAGGGCCACTTCCTTAAGTACCCTAGGATATAGATTATCAGGCCCTGGGGATTTATCAGTCTTCAATCCCGTCAATTTCCCTAACACCATTTCCCTGCAAATACTGACTTCTTTCAGTTCCTCCCTTTCATCAGACCGTATGTTCTCCAACATCTCTGGGAGGTTATTTGTGTCCGCCTTTGTGAAGACAGAACCAAAATATGCATTTAATTGGTCTGCCATTTCTTTGTTCCCCATTATAACTTCCCCCGCTTCTGACTGCAAGGGACCTACACTTGATTTCACTAATCTTTTTCTCTTCACATATCTATAAAAGCTCTTACAGTCAGTTTTTCTGTTCCCAGCAAGCTTACTTTCATATTCTATTTTCCCCTTCTTAATTAATCCCTTTGTCCTCCTTTGTTGAATCCTAAACTGCTCCCAATCCTCAGGGCTACCGCTTTTTCTGGCCAATTTATATGCCCTCTCCTTGGATCTTATGTTATCCCTAATTTCCCTTGTTAGCCACGGTTGAGTCACCCTTTTTGTTTTATTCTTATGCCACACTGGGATGAACAAATTCTGTAGTTCATCCATGCAGTCTTTGAATGTTTGCCATTGCCTATCCACCGTCAACCCCTTGAGTGACATTCCCCAATCAATCCTACCCAATTCGCGCCTCATACCATCATAGTTTCCTTTATTTAAATTCAGGACCCTAGTCTCTGATTCAACTACTTCACTCTCCATCCTAATGAAGAATTCTATCATATTATGATCACTCTGACCCAAGGGGCCTCGTACAACAAGATTGCTAATTAATCCTTTCTCGTTACATAATACCCAGTCTAAGATGGCCTGATCTCTGGTTGGTTCCTCGACATATTGTTCCAGAAAACCATCTCGTAAACATTCTAGGAATTCCTCCTCCACAGTATTTTTACTAATTTGGTTAGCCCAATCTATATGTAAATTAAAGTCACCCATGATGACTGCTGTGCCCTTACTGCATGCTTCTCTAATTTCCCTTTTAGTGCCGTCCCCAACCTCCGTATTACTGTTTGGAGGTCTATATACCACTCCCACTAACGTTTTCTGCCCCTTGTTATTTCTCAGTTCTACCCATACAGATTCCGCATCATCAGAGCTAATATCCTTCCTTTTAATTGTGTTGATCCCCTCTTTGACCAGCAATGCTACCCTACCTCCCTATCTTTTTGCCTATCTTTCCTAAATATTGAATAACCCTGGATGTTGAGTTCCCAGCCTTGGCCACCCTGGAGCCATGTTTCTGTAATCCCAATCAAATCGTATTCATTTACCTCTATTTGCGCAGCTAATTCATCCACCTTGTTCCGAATGCTCCTTGCATTAAGACACAAAGGGGTAAAAATTGAGTCGCGCCCCATTTGGGGCGCTAACCTCGCCGGGGCACGACTTTTAGCGCCCCGAAAAAATTAGCGGCCCCGCGCCGGAACTTCAGTGGTTGCGCCCCAAGAGGGAAGCGGGGCGCCACTGGAAGCACCCCGCATCCCTCTTGGGGCGCTGCGAGTGAATATCCTGGCGTGGCGCTGCGGCACGTCGCGCCGCGGTATTGCAGGCCTTCCTCCCCTTCTTAAAGGGGAGGGACCCTGCGCAGCGCGAACCGGGGCCCAGCTGGGCCCCCAGGGATCGGGAGTGCCGGCAAAAGAGCCCGGCACTCAAGAGAAGTGCCGGGCTCTTGGAGCGCAGCCGGCACTTCACGGTGGGGGGGCTTCACGGGGGCCGGGGACAGCAACGGGGGCAGGTGCTGGCAGGCGGCCAGCAACAAAAATGGCCGCCTGCCACCTCCCCTTTAAATATCGCCGCCCCGGCCGCACGTACGCCTCCCTGAACCCGTCGGACATAGCGTCTGGCGGTAAATCAGGGGGCGCGACTGAAGATCACGGCCGGGGCGCGAGCGGGGTGCTGCGCACGGCGATGACGTCATCGCCAGCGGCGCAGCGCCACAGGGCGCTACCGGCTGCCGCCGCCGCTAACCTCCCACTAAATTTTTCGGGAGGCGTGGGCGGCGCTGCGCCCGGGCGTTAGCTGCTTTACGCCCCATTAGCGCCCTCTTAAGGCGCTAATGGGAGGCGCAAGCAGCTGAATTTTTCCCCCAAAGCCTTCAGGCTTGTTTTTTTAACGCTCTCAGACCTATATGAATTATTATTTACTGTGACCATGTTTGATTTAAACCATTGAGTTCTTTGCCTTCTACTTTTGGTTTTTCTCCTTCCTGTCTTTAGCTTTTATCCTTGTTTCCCTTTCCTCTGTCTCCCTGCTCAGGTTCCCAACCCCCTGCCACTTTAGTTTAAACCCTCCCCAACAGCACTAGCAAACACTCCCCCTAGGACATCGGTCCCGGCCCTGCCCAGGTGCAGACCGTCCCGTTTGTACTGGTCTTACTTGTGCCTTGTAGATGGTGGAAAGGCTTTGGGGAGTCAGGAGGTGAGACACTCGCCACAGAATACCTAGCCTCTGACCTGCTCTTGTTGCCACAGTATTTATGTGGCTGGTCCAGTTATGTTTCTGGTCAATGGTGACCCCCAGGTGGGGGATTCGGCAATGGTAAATGCCGTTGAATGTCAAGGGGCGGTGGTTAGACTCTTGGTTGTTGGAGATAGTTATTGCCTGGCACTTCTGTGGCGCGAATGTTACCTGCCACTTATCAGCCCAAGCCTGAATGTCATCCAGGTCTTGTTGCATGCAGGCATGGACTGCTTTATTATCTGAGGAGTTGTGAATGGCATTGAACACTGTGCAGTCATCAGCGAACATCCCCATTTTTGACCTTATGTTGGAGGGAAGGTCATTGATGAAGCAGCTAAAGATTGTTGGGCCAAGGACACTGCCCTGAGGAACTCCTGCAGCGATGTCCTGGGGCTGTGATGATTGACCTTCAACCATTACAACTATTTTCCTTTGTGCTAGGTATGACTCCAGCCAGTGGAGCGATTTCCCCCCCCGATTCCCATTGACTTCAGTTTTACTAGGGCTCTTGATGCCAGACTCGGTCAAATGCTGCCTTGATGTCAAGGGCAGTCACTCTCACCTCACCTCTGGAATTCAGCTCCTTTGTCCATGTTTGGACCAAGGCTGTAATGAGGTCGGGAGCTGAGTGGTCTTGGCGGAACCCAAACTGGGCATCAGTGAGGAGGTTATTGGTGAGTAAGTGCCGCTTGATCGCACTGTCGATGACACCTTCCATCATTTTGCTGATGATTGAGAATAGACTGATGGGGCGGTAATTGGCCAGATTGGATTTGTCCTGCTTTTTGTAGACCGGCCAGAGGTGCGGCTAGTTCTGGAGCACATGTCTTCAGCACGATAGCCGGGATGTTGTCGGGGCCCATAGCCTTTGCTGTATCCATTGCGCTCAGCCGTTTCTTGATATCACGTGGAGTGAATCGAATTGGCTGAAGACTGGCTTCTGTGATGGTGGGGAGCTGAGGAGGAGGCCGATATGGATTATCCACTCGGCACTTCTGGCTGAAGATGGTTTCAATAGCTTCAGCCTTGTCTTTTTCACTCGTGCTAGGCTCCACCATCATTGAAGATGGGGATATTCATGGAACCGCCTCCTCTCGTTAGTTGTTTAATGGTCCATCACCATTCATGACTGGATGTCGCAGGACTGCAGAGCTTTGATCTGATCCGTTGATTGTGGGATCACTTAGCACTAATTATAGCATGCTGCTTCCGCTTTTTAGCATGTATGTAGTCCTGTGTTGGAACTTCCCCAGGTTGGCACCTCATTTTTAGGTGCACCTCATTTGTATGGCTGGGTGACCTCTACCTGAAATATACAAACATAACATCTCAATAATGCAGTTCTTTGGAGAGAAAACAATTGTTTTCATGCTTATGGTCTGAGAGCTGTGTGCTTTCATTGTACTTTAACCCAACTTCATGTTTCAGTTAGATACTGTAAGTATGAATATATATTTTATACTGCTTGGCAAAGTAGTGTGTTATAGTGAAGCAATGTTTCACATCAGCTTATTTGTGTCGCTGAAGTGGCCAGACTTCTGACAGAATGCTATTGAATTTGTAGACTTGTACATTATGTTAACTTGTATTGCACAAAATAGCTTTGATTGTAGATCTGGATTGCTAAATAGAGTTTGAATCCTATTTTCAACTAACATATGAGGTAAATTTCTATTGTTTTTGGGAGAGTTATATTGGTTTACTTATTTTAATTCTTCCCAGACCTCAAATGCAATAACATCATCCATTTTAATCTTGGGGTCTTCTAGGCATTTAATCTCCATTGCATTTATGTCTGTTTGTTTATCCTCCATGGCACCACATTCTATGGAGTTGCCTGAACAGGCCTTGTTTCGGTAGATTTATATCATTATTCCACAGAATTGCCTATGATGGAGTCTCATCTCTATCACAGAAGATTGTCTCTTTATTCTTCTCATCTTCAGTAACTGAATCTTTAAAATTCTCCTCATACTATTGTTATCCTGGAAGCTCTCCTTAACTTCTTTTATCTTAGGATCGAATATTGACCAAAGGAGAGCCTCTTCTGTTACTGCAGGAAACTCTTTGGTATCCGGCACCGACGGGACCGGGGTGGTGCCGGTTGAATAAAAATTCCAGATGGCGGAGAGGGTTATCTACCGAGGCTATTTTTAACAAACAAAAATAAAAAAATCAAGAAATGTGCAGTATACAGTAATTGGGTACTCACCTACAGAATGTTGTGTTAAATGGATGGTGGAAGATGCTTGATTAAGTACAGTACTGCCAGTTGAGGGTAATCCATAACTCTTTAATGACTTCCGACAGCGCCAAGAAGCCGAGTAGTGGCAGTTTGGAGAACTACCCCCACTGACTAACTTGACCACCGTGGGAGACTCGGACTCGGCAACATTTCCGGTTTTTGAGGTGTTGTTTTTGGAGTCTGAATTTTGCCGGTTAATAGAGAATTCTGGATATTTAGGTGCCGTTTAAACGAGAGTCTCTTGTACTGGGACAGTTGCTACTATCTATATAGCACTGTTAATGTCAAAAAGGTTGGGAGGAAAAATAAAACAGATAAGCAAATGGACACAGAGAAGGAGGATTAGGAGAGGTGACCGAAAGCTTGATTGAAAAGATGGATTTTGAGAAGATTTTTAAGGGTGGAAAGAGAAATGGTGAGTGAGGTGGAGGGATTCTCTTGTACATCCCTAATTTTCTTTGGCTCACCAGCCCTGGAATTCCCTCCCTAAACCTCTCCCCCTGAAATGCTTGTTCTTTGTCAAGTGAAAGAGGCTTTTTCCATCCCTTATTATGTGGGGTTGGATGAGCAGCACTGTTGCACAAGATATTACAGGCTTTAAAAACTCTTCATGATCTGTCTTGTGCTCCACTTTTACACCACGTTGGACAGCATTTGCTCCTGGTGGGCTGCATAAAAATGGATTATTTGAAAATGTTAGTTTCTTTTGGCTTGCAGTGATATATATTGTAGGTAATTTTCTTATGTCAAGCTGTGTCATAAATGCAACTGTATTATACACAGTCTTCATGGAAATGACAGTTGTAATATAGAAATGGCCATGAGCAGTGAAACCTGCCAACAGTGAACTCAGCTTAAAGGGTAAGCAATCTTCAACCAAAACCCAGAGGTCAGTTGCTTTTAAGACTATATCAACAACCTAGACTTAAATTGCTCTTAAATAATTTGTTTTTCGATTTAAAGTCTCAAGAAGGTACATCTGATATCTTTCTCCAAATGCTTGGCATTCTGCTACTTAATTGTCTAATTATTCTATACCCTTTCTAATGGACATTTAAATATTTTCTTAGACTACCGGAGTTTTGGCTCTGATCATTGCCTTGGATAGATAAATCTCAAATCATCAAATGACTACATTTTTATGCACGTATTTCCAAATTGCATTATTTTCTAATCTTTGCAAATGTTTTATTTAGAATAAAATGATCATCTGATATGAGAGCCCTGCTGAGTTCAAACATTTTGATTAACCACAGTAACAAATATATTATTATTTCATTAAAGTTGTCACAGTCTGTGTGTTTCATGTAGACTGACAGGATCTGTTCTTGTATTGGAGGGCACAGATGGAAAATCAGTTTGTATTTTGGTGGGGCAGGATGTAAACTCAGCAAAAGTGTAATACTGTACAAAGTATATATGAAGAAAGGTTCAGAACCATCAAGTGTGCCAGATTATGTTGCATTTCAAATGGAGAAGCCAGTGTTTATCCTGTTGGCCCCACCTGTTCCTGTCTTGACAATTTCAGCATCAATTTTTCCAATGCCTGTCTCCAGATTATAAAGCCAGTATTATTACGTAAACAAGTTCTTAATCATAGCGAATTGAATTTGTGTGATATCCATAATCCTAGTCATGGAAGATGTTTGTAGTGTTTCTTCAGTCGCTATTGTTTTAAATTGTATTGGTTGTAACCCCTTCAAATATGTTTCTTGCTGTGTTTTATGAGAATCTCTCCACTATTTTGGCAAGAACTCTACTGTGTCAGGCTTTTCTCTTTCAATAACTGTTGAAGGTATTTTATTCATATCCTTTTCCTGTGAATATTCTGTCCTGAATCAAAAGCAAAAATTGTTCTGACCTGAGTATACATTTAGATGTGACATCTCCTTAGTGCTGATCTGCAGTGATATATGGCGTGCATTAACTGCAATTTCTTTTTATTCGTTTGTGGGATGTGGGCGTCGCTGGCAAGGCCAGCATTTATTGCCCATCCCTAATTGTCCTTGCGAAGGTGGTGGTGAGCCGCCTTCTTGAACTGCTGCAGTCCGTGTGGTGAAGGTACTCCCACAGTGCTGTTAGGGAGGGAGTTCCAGGATTTTGACCCAGCGACGAAGAAGGACTGGTGATACACTAAGTCAGGATGGTGTGAGACTTGGAGGTGGTGGTGTTCCCATGTACCTGCTGCCCTTGTCCTTCTAGGTGGAAGAGATCGCGGGTTTGGGAGGTGCTGCCGAAGAAGCCTTGGCGAGTTGCTGCAGTGCATCTTGTAGATGGTACACACTGCAGCCATGGTACGCCGGTGGTGGAGGGAGTGAATGTTTAAGGTGGTGGATGGGGTGCCAATCAAGCGGGCTGCTTTGTCCTGGATGGTGTCGAGCTTCTTGAGTGTTGTTGGAGCTGCACTCATCCAGGCAAGTGGAGAGTATTCCATCACACTCCTTACTTGTGCCTTGTAGATGGTGGAAAGGCTTTGGGGAGTCAGGAGGTGAGACACTCGCCACAGAATACCTAGCCTCTGACCTGCTCTTGTTGCCACAGTATTTATCTGGCTGGTCCAGTTAAGATTCTGGTGAATGGTGACCCCCAGGATGTTGATGGTGGGGGATTCGGCGATGGTAATGCCGTTGAATGTCAAGGGGAGGTGATTAGAATCTTGGTTGTTGGAGATAGTCATTGCCTGGCACTTCTGTGGCGCGAATGTTACCTGCCACTTATCAGCCAAGCCTGAATATCGTCCAGATCTTGT
Organism: Squalus acanthias; assembly: GCA_030390025.1. NCBI lineage: Eukaryota > Metazoa > Chordata > Chondrichthyes > Squaliformes > Squalidae > Squalus > Squalus acanthias. The sequence goes on from CM059428.1 coordinate 125,738,374, forward strand.
TGCATGCGGGCATCGACTGCTTCATTATCTAAGGAGTTGTGAATGGCGCTGAACACTGTGCAGTCATCAGCGAACATCCCCATTTCTGACTTTATGTTGGAATGAAGGTCATTGATGAAGCAGCTGAAGATGGTTGGGCCTAGGACACTGCCCTGAGGAACTCCTGCAGCGATGTCCTGGGGCTGTGATGATTGACCTTCAACCACCACTACCATCTTCCTTTGTGCTAGGTATAAGAACATAAACATAAGAAATAGGAGCAGGAGTAGACCAATCGGCCCCTCGAGCCTGCTCCGCCATTCAATGAGATCATGGCTGATCTGATCCAACCTCAACTCTAAAGAACACAAGAAGTAGGAGCAGGACCAGGCCACTCGGCCCCTGGGCCCGCTCCACCACCCACAGGGCCTTGACCGATCCGTACTCAAACTCATGTCCAATTTCCAGCCCGCTCCCCGTAACCCCTGATACCCTTTACTTCTAGGAAACGGTCTATTTCTGTTTTAAAATTATTTAATGAAGTAGCTTCCACAGCTTCCTGGGGTAGCAAATTCCACAGACCCACTACCCTCTGAGTGAAAAAGTTTCTCCTCATCTCAGTTTTGAAAGAGGAGCCCCTTATTCTAAGATTATGTCCCCTAGTTCTAGTTTCACCCATCATTGGGAACATCCTCACCGCGTCCACCCGATCAAGCCCCTTCACAATCTTATATGTTTCAATAAGATCGCCTCTCATTCTTCTGAACTCCAATGAGTAGAGTCCCAATCTACTCAACCTCTCCTTGTATGTCCACCCCCTCATCCCCGGAATTAACCGAGTGAACCTTCTTTGTACTGCCTCGAGAGCAAGTATGTCTTTTCTTAAGTATGGACACCAAAACTGTATGCAGTACTCCAGGTGCGGTCTCACCAATACCCTATACAACTGCAGCAATACCTCCCTGTTTTTATATTCTATCCCCCTAGCAATAAAAGCCAACATTCCATTGGCTTTCTTGATCACCTGCATACTAACTTTTTGATTTTCTTGCACCAAGACCCCCAGATCCCTTTGTACTGCAGTACTTTCCAGTTTCTCGCCATTAAGATAATAACTTGCTCTCTGATTTTTCCTGCCAAAGTGCATAACCTCACATTTTCCAATATTGTATTGCATCTGCCAAATCTCTGCCCACTCACCCAGCTTGTCTATATCCCCTTGTAGGTTTTTATGTCCTCCTCACTCTCTACTTTCCCTCCCATCTTTGTATCATCTGCAAACTTTGATATGTTACACTCAGTCCCCTCCTCCAAATCGTTAATATAGATTGTAAAGAGTTGGGGACCCAGCACCGACCCCTGCGGGAACACCACTGGCTACTGGCTACTGGTTGCCAGTCCGAGAATGAACCATTTATCCCAACTCTCTGCTTCCTGTTAGATAACCAATCCTCCACCCATGCCAGAATATTCCCCCCAATCCAGTGATTTTTTATCTTGAGTAATAATCTTTTATGTGGCACCTTGTCGAATGCCTTCTGGAAGTCTAAATACACTACATCCACTGGTTCCCCTTTATCCACCCTGTACGTTATGTCCTCAAAGAACTCGAGCAAATTTGTCAGACATGACTTCCCCTTCATAAAGCCATGCTGACTTTGTCCTATTAAATTAGCCAGTGGAGCGTTTTCCCCCGATTCCCATTGACTTCAGTTTTACTAGGGCTCTTTGATGCCACACTCGGTCAAATGCTGCCTTGATGTCAAGGGCAGTTACTCTCGCCTCACCTCTGGAATTCAGCTCCTTTGTCCATGTTTGGACCAAGGCTGTAATGAGGTCGGGAGCTGAGTGGTCTTGGTGGAACCCAAACTGGGCATCAGTGAGCAGGTTATTAGTGAGTAAGTGCCGCTTGATAGCACTGTCGATGACACCTTCCATCACTTTGCTGATGATTGAGAGTAGACTGATGGGGCGGTAATTGGCTGGGTTGGATTTGTCCTACTTTTTGTGGACAGGACATACCTGGGCAGTTTTCCACATTGTTGGGTAGATGCCAGTGTTGTAGCTTTACTGGAACAGCTTGGCTAGAGGCGCGGCAACAGCCGGGATGTTGTCAGGGGCCCATAGCCTTTGCTGTATCCATTGCACTCAGCCGTTTCTTGATATCACGTGGAGTGAATCGAATTGGCTGAAGACTGGCGACCTCAGGTGTAGGCCTATATGGATTATCCACTCGGCACTTCTGGCTGAAAACGCTTCAGCCTTGTCTTTTTCACTCAAGTGCTGGGCTCCACCATCATTGAGGATGGGGATATTCATGGAGCCTCCTCCTCCCGTTAGTTGTTTAATGGTCCACCACCATTCACGACTGGATGTGGCAGAGGTTTGAACTGATTGTGGGATTACTTAGCCCTGTCTATAGCATGCTACTTGATGGTAGTGTGAGGGATATGCCAGGCCATAAGGTTACAGATTGTGGTGGAATACAATTCTGCTGCTGATGGCCCACAGCACCTCATGGATGCCCAGTTTTGAGCTGCTAGATCTGTTCTGAATCTATCCCATTCTCCACAATCACTGTGTGGTGGTCACTGCTACCAATACTGTCATGGACAGATGCATCTGCGACCGGTAGATTGGTGAGGACGAGATCAAGGAGGTTTTTCGCTCGTGTTGGTTCTCTCGCCATCTGTCGCAGGCCCAGACTGGCAGTTATGTCCTTCAGGTCTCGGCCAGCTCGGTCAGTCAGTAGTGGTGCTACCGAGCCACATTGAAGTCCCCCACCCTGAGTACATTCTGTGCCCTTGCTACTCAGTGCTTTTTCCAAGTGATGTTCAACATGGAGGAGTACTGATTCATCAGCTGAGGGAGGGCGGTCGGTGGTAATCAGCAGGAGGTTTCCTTGCCCTTGCTTGACCTGAAGCCATGGTCAATGTTGAGGACTCTCAAGTCCCCAGATGTTGATGAGGTGGAATTTGCCGGGTTGACTGGGCTGGATGTCCGGTGCCGAGATCGATGCCGGGTGGTCCGTCCGGTTTCATTCATTCATGTTTTTCGTAGCGGTTTGTTACAACTGAGTGACTTGTCATTTCAGAGGGCAGTTAAGAGTCAACCACATTGTTGTGGGTCTGGAGTCACATATAGGCCAGGTAAGGACGACAGATTTCCTTCCCTAAAGGGCATTAGTGAACCAGATGGGTTTTTACGACAATCCGATAGTTTCATGGTTACCATTACTGATTTATTTAAATAACTGAATTTAAATTCCCCAGCTGCCGTGGTGGGATTTGAACTCACGTCTCTGGATCATTAGTCCAGGCCTCTGGATTACTAGCCCAGTGACATTACCACTACACTACCATTCCCGTATTAGAATTTCTCCAGTAGTTTGGTGATATTACACTTTAGTGTGTCTGTCCACAAGACCACAGTTCAAACTACAGGATGAACAATATATTTAATTTTTAAAACTTTACTCATACATTTCTATTTGAATGTTCTTGACCTTTGTTGCATTCTGTACTACCTGCCAAAATCACTCATTTGCAAGATAGAATAGATTCAATTAATGACACAAAAATCAATACACTGTTGCCTTTGTATGCATCATCGAGCATTATTGATCAGTACCGAACAATCCTGTCTCCTAGTGTTATAGCATTGTTATAATGGTTAAAGTGTACCTTCATTGTGTTGAGTGCCCATGTTTTTGGGTGGTGGGGAAAGGAAAATAGGCCAGTGTTATGCCTTACATTTTAGCTGATTTCCTAGCTAACATTCATGGCGATTCAGTGCTGTTTCATACTTGCTTTCATACCTGTTCTGTTCCAGAGAAATGCAAAATAACCTGATAGTGGACACCTGACCGATTTTATTCATTTGCTCTTGCCTGTCATACTCGCTCAGTCCATTCTGTGCGTGTCACTCCTCTGAGATCTTTCTCTGTGGCAATTTATATTTTTTGAAGATAATATTGTTTGTAAATGTAGGTATTCTTGGTCCATAAATAACTTTATTGTATCATCAATCCATAATCAAAGATATGGCAGTATTAAACATAATCATTCAGATTTATGAAAAGCTATAAATTCCTGTGGGAAATATTTATAGAACAACATATATGTTCTGACATTTAGTTTTGGCTTTGTACTAAAAGATTATGTTGAGAAATATTCCACACCATTTTGCATAGGATAATACTCACAGCACTGTGGTTTCTGGAAAAAATCCATCAAATAAAATCTGGAGAAATTTTTAAACTTGATTTTTATTGAATTTTTAGATAAGAACATAAGAAATAGGAGTAGGCCATTCGGCCCCTCGAGCCTTTGCCACCATTCAATAAGATCATGGCTGATTATCGACCTCAACTCCACTTTCCCGCCCGATCTCCATATCCCTAGATTCCCCATGAGTCCAAAAATCTATCTATCTCAGCCTTGAATATACTCAAAGACTCAACATCCACTGCCATCTGGGGTGGAGAATTCCAAAGATTCACAACCCTCTGAGTGAAGAAATTCCTCATCTCGGTCTTAAATGGCCGACCCCTTATCCTGAGACTATGCCCCTAGTTCTCGACACTCCAGCCAGGGGAAACAACCTCTCAGCATCTACCCTGTCAATCTATAATGAAATGAATACAATTCAAAGAGGTGGTAGACATCATAAAACATAGATAATTTTATTATGTATTACATACATGTAAGTATGAAAGGCAAACCAGATCCAAGTCTTAGCGGAACGTCCTTTTACTATTGCAGTCATTCTGTTAAAAGATGTAAGGAGGTGCCAGGGGACACACTACCCACCCCTTCCTGGAAGAATATTTTTGTGTGTTACTGAGCTGATCCTTTATAACATGATCTGTGAGAACTATGATTACCATTCCGGAACTTGGGATGAAACCTAAACCAGCCTGTGTATTTTTGATTTGGAGTGCGAACCTATGTAGTTACAGAGGGTTAGGAAGAACCAAATATATCTTGAGAGCAGTTCAATGTGTGAAGGCTGATTGAGGTGGTCCAACTCTGTATGGCAGTTCTTCTTGATACTGACAGTGTAGTGTTCATTGGGAAGATTTAGAAATTTATGAATCCTGCCCTCTTGTAGCAAATTTCTGTTGCTTACTGTAGAAGGTATTAGCTGGTTAAGTCTCCTGCAGTAAGATCCTTTTTATTTACTCACTGTGCACTATTTTGACAACACAATATAGTAAATGGCATTTGCAGATGTGATTTAAAAAAATTATTTTATTGAATTTGTTGTTGCATTTCATTCACTGCAGTACAAGCTTACCTATGGGTCTCTATATCATATGTACTCAATAATATGTTATGATTTATTGCACTTACAAAAACATGTAAGCAGGAGAGGATGGCAGACTACAAATATAGTAAACTATATCCATGTAGATACTGCACTTTCACATATATGGCATGAAGACTTATCCAAACTTAATTCAAAGAGACCTTATCCCCAAACGATCTGGGTGTCCCAGCTTTCATATTTATTATTTATCGTCTTTCCCAATCAGACATTCGAAGAAGAAAATTGTAAAACTAGTCAATTTCTACTATGGATGTTTTTGTTTTGTTGATCTAACAACTTTGTACTGCAGCTCAGTTATGACCTGTTGGACACAAAACTGAAATCTTATAAGTTGTAAAAATCTCATGTTGGCAGTTACCTTTAGTGCACCTTAGTTCCAGAAACTGTCTAGTTGAAACTGGAGGTTAATAAATTGTTTGATGGATGCTGTGTAAGGACACACTGAATCCTGAATAGTACCATGAAAGGAAAGCGTAACGTAATACAGTACTTTGATGATAAGCAGCTGAAACTAATGCATATCGAAATACTTTTGCTTGAGTAGAGCGTGTATGTAGCCCATTTATTATCCTCAATTCCGCAATGAATGAAATGAGTAAGAAAAATTAGGATTCACGAAGGGAAAAGTACTGTTTAAAATAATTTTTTTTTTTAAATCACCATAACGGTTAAATTTAAAATAGGCAGAGGTCTAATTAAAAACTCTTGGCTTAGAAGTGGTTCTTAAATTTACTTCCAATACACCCAGTTGAGTGTTGAGTACGTTACTAGTCTAAAAGAGCTTTGAAGTGACGATTGACATCAAACTTCCATGCTGCCAATACCTTATAGTTGAAGTAAGGCTTCCTGATGGTGTTTACCTATTAAAGTAAATCAGTATAAGGATATTCATCCTGCATAATCCTTGTACTTGTTTGCAAATTGAGTTCAATGCATTTGTTGTTATTGACTAATTTTATTAACGAGGCCTACAGTATGCATTATGAGATCAAAATTAGGAAGGGTAGAACTTCTGTTTCTATAGTGCCTTCTCACATCTCCCACAAATGTCCCAATGTGTTTTAGAAACAAATGAACTACTTTGGAGAGCAGGCACTGTTATGTAGGTGAATACAACAGCCATTTTGTGCACAGCACGGTCCCATAAACAGCAATGAGTTGAATGACCAGTTAATCTGGTTTTCTTTATGGTGCCAATTGAAGGAATTATTTTGTCCATTGCAAACAGGACAACACCTCCGACAATGTCGTACTCCTTCAGTACAACACTGGAGTGTCGGCCTTGATTGTATGCTCAAGCTCAAGACTTGGAGTGGGATTTGAACTCTCAGCCTCAGGGGAGTGGCAATTGGTCTCTCGCGTCTCAGCCCACAACTTTGTCGCTATTTCAATTGGTGGAACAATACTATAAATGCTTCCTTTGGTATTAATATTTTTTATCCTGTCCCCACTGACTACAGTTTTACTGTAATCTTCGACTGGCTCATTAAAGATATCCTAAACTTTCATCACATTGGTGGCAGCAATTTGTGTGAGATGCAGATTCTGTCACAGCTTTCCTGATTTAGAACCTACTTCCCTTAAAATGTCCAGCTTTCCTTCTCCCCAACCCAGTCCTCTGGCTCATCTCATCCACGTTCCTTAACTCCAGGTTTTGTGTCAGTTAAATATGTTTCCTAAAACCTTAGTCTGAAAGCCAACTATTCTCTGGCAAGAATATGGATACTGAAGGCCAGCCAGGTTGGAGCAAGAATCTTTTAAAATCTATTTATTTGAAATTATAAAATGGTTGAGAAATCAGAAAAGAGAAGTGCTGGAAAAGTACAGTAATTCCATGAGATTCTGAAAACACAAAAAGACAACCTGTTACTTCTGTAACATTTTCCAGTTCTGACGAAAGGTCATCGACCTGAAACGTTAACTCTGTTTCTCTCTTCACAGATGCTGCCTGACCTGCTGAGTATCTCCAGCATTTTCTGTTTTTATTTCAGATTTCCGGCATCTGCGGTATTTTGATTTTTGTAAAAGACAAATTAACATTTTATAGTGACGATCGTCATCAAAATAGAAGATTCAAATCTCGAATATTTTGTAATTAAAATCTCTGTTGAAGCTGTGTGTGATATCTTGTAACTCTTTATTTATTTGGGGGGTAAAGCTGCAACATTGTAGTTTCGACTCAGCCAGACTGATCGGAAATGATGAAATTCTCCCCTCTGTTGGCTGCAAGGGTTCCCTATGAAATGAGATTGGGCAGACTGGAACAGGAGCACAAAACTGCATGCAATTTCGCAGGCTGACTCGGGGTCCATGAGAATAGCTGGTGTTGGTGCTGGAAACGTTCACACTGATGCAGTCAGAGCTACTCTCCCGAGGGTGGGATCCGGATAAAGAAGAGAGGATTCTTTATGCCTATCCAATGCTGTAGTTAAAAAAAAAAAGGTAGAGTTACCACACAAATTTAATCCAGGAATATAATAATCTATTTATCGTATTAAAAGTCTTGCATATGGCACATACTTGCTGTCCCCAAACATTACTGTAACACTTTTCAGGTCATTATTTATAAAGGAAAGACCCGATGTAAACATTTATAATGGGAAAACTGTATATAAACAGTTGCCTGCCATGGTTTGTCAATGAACCAATCAAATCATGCAAAATGCTTTTTGGGAGAAAACAATCTGTGCCATTAGAAATTTTGGTTTTGAAAAGATAATGTCCAAAATAGTATTTAAAACAAAAAAAAGACACATTTCAGAATCACATGATTAAATTTACCAATTGTCTTTTAATGCTTTCATTGCAGTTTTTACTTCAAGGCCTCAGCCAGTCTTAAAAGTTTGTGCTTCGACTGAATATTTTTATCTCGTAACAAGTTGAGAGTTCAGTCACCTCTGTGTATTCTGAGCCTGTGCAGTTTGCAGAAATATCAAGCATGCAATCTGTGCATCAGCAGGAGTTGAAGAGCATGCTCCCTCACCTTGAGTGGATTCAGAGCTCTTTGATGGAAAAACAGAAAGTGCTGGAAACACTCAGCAGGTCAGGCAGCATCTGTGGGGAGAGAAACCGAGTTAACGTCTCCGCTCGACGACCTTTCATCAGAACTGGAAAAGGTTAGAGATCTTTTGGTTTTCTTCCCAAAAGATTTTGAAAGAAACGTAATTCTCAAAGGTTTATTTCAGGCAAGTCTGTGATTACCAATGTCTGTTATGGTTTCTTTGTTGGTGGTTAAAAAAGAAAACCAATTGTTTATAGAATGGATTTCTTTTGTAGTCACTTGCCTCTTTATTTTGATTTGTATATTCAATTTTAAAAATTCTGTCTTTTGAGCCATTTTGGAGACGAGGATTTTTTGAATGAAAACTTGGACACTGCATAAATAATGAACTCAGGAAAAGTCAGTGAAAACTCAATAATAGTGCGCTAAAGCATAAATTTACTGCTTCTGTATTCCTGGCACACATCAAGAGCAGATATTGGGAAATCATACGCCCCTAGCCCGTGATCTGTAATCAGTTAATTATAAGAAGCAGAAAATTTATCCTTAAGTTTTAATTCATGAACATAGAGAGAGGAAGTAGTGATGAAGTACCAGAGGGCACAGTCGGGGCTGTGGACAGGTTGCGAGAAAGCCAATGGGTGGGTAGTGCCTAATCATCCAAAGGGGCCGTTTTTCTGTGTCCCCATTCCCTCAAATGTGCTCCCCTCGAATAATGCTGGCAACCATGCAGCAATTCCCATCCAATGCTGTTAAACCTGCTCTCCAGTCCTGCTGGACTCAACAAACTCTCCTCAGACTCTTCCCCTCTTTCAACTCCCGCAACTCCCCCCCCCCCCACCCCCCCTCCTCCAAATTCTAGATATTGGGACCCCTTTTCAGTCCTTTCAAATTCCACGACTATATTCCCCGTGCTCATTGTTCCCAGAACCAGTGCTCCCAGATCCTGAGACCTCCCTTGCCAATTCTCCCAGGACCCCTCTCCCAGTAAACCTAGGACCTTCCCTAGTATTCCAAGAACCTCTATCTTCAGTGTTCCCAGAACTCCCCATCTCCCTGTGCTTCCCGTTCAAAGTACTGTTGGAACCCTCGGACCCTTTACCCAGTACTTCCGGACTCCAGGCCCTTTCCAAGTGATCCCATGGCTGCCCTCAATACCATTAAGTCAGTGTTCTTAGTAATACTACTTGGCATAATAGCCATATTCTTATAAAACTTACAACTCACTGAGCAATACCAAAGGAGATTCACTAGTTTTAAATAAACTTGAAAATCACTATTTCTAATATCATGCCCAACATGATAGCAATTTTCTTTACCTTTAAATGAAGGGATGCACTTCATTTAAAAAAAAAAGGCAAGATGTTTATCAGCCACCAGGCGATAGACATGAGCAGCATAATGAAGATTTTCAATGTGGTTTTTGTTTTATCTCTTCACACAGCCTCACTCACTCATCACTGTCATGTTAGAATCATACAATTGGTACAGCACAGTAGGAGGCCATTCGTCCCATCAAGCCCGTGCCGGCTCTCTGCAAGAGCACTTCAGCTAGTCCCAATCCCCTGCCCTTTCCCCGTAGCCCTGTAATTTTCTTTCCTTCAGGTACTTATCTAATTCTCTTTTGAAAACCACGATTGAGTCTGCCTCCACCACCCTTTCAGGCAGTGCATTCTAGATCCTAACCACTCGCTGTGTAAAAATGTTTTTCCTCATGTCGCCATTGGTTCTGCCAATCACCTTAAATCTGTGTCCTCTGGTTCTCGACCCTTCCACCAATGGGAACAGTTTCTCTCTATCTACTCTGTCTAAACCTCTCATGATTTTGAACACTTCTATCAAATCTCCTCTCAATCTTCTCTGCTCTAAGGAGAACAACCCCAGCTTCTCCAGTCTATCCACGTAACTGAAGTTCCTCATCCTTGGAACCATTCTTGTAAATCTTTTCTGCACCCAATCTAAAGCCTTCACATCCTTCCTAAAGTGCGGTGCCCAGAATTGGACACAATACTCCAGTTGTGGCCGAACCAGTGTTTTATAAAACTTCATCATAACTTCCTTGCTTTTGAGCTCTATGCCTCTATTTATAAAACCCAGGATCCCGTAAGCTTTTTTAATGGCTTTCTCAACTGTCCTGCCACCTTCAACGATTTGTGCACATATACCCCCAGGTCTCTCTGTTCCTACACCACCTTTAGAATTGTACCCTTTAGTTTATATTGCCTCTCATCGTTCTTCCTACCAAAATGTATCACTTCTCACTTTTCTGCGTTAAACTGCATCTGCCACGTGTCTGCACATTCCACCAGCCTGTCTATGTCCTCTTGAAGTCTATCCCTATCCCCCACACTGTTCATTATACTTCCAAGTTTTGTGTCATCTGCAAATTGTGAAATAGTGCCCTGCACATCCAAGTCATTAATATATATCAAGAAAAGCAGTGGTCCTAGAACCGACCTCTGGGGAACACCACTGTATACCTTCCTCCAGTCCGAAAAACAACCGTTCACCACTACTCTCTGTTTCCTGTCACTTAGCTAATTTCGTATCCATGCTGCCACTGTCCCTTTTATTCCATGGGCTTCAACTTTGCTGGCAAGCCTATTATGTAGCACTTTATCAAACGCCTTTTCGAAGTCCGCATCAACCCTCTCTGTTACCTCCTCAAAAAATTAAATCAAGTTGGTGAAGCACGATTTGCCTTTAACACATCCATACTGGCTTCCCTTAATTAATCCACACTTGTCCAAGTGACAATTTTTAACTCTGATTATAGTTTCTAAAAGCTTCCCCACTACCGAGGTTAAGCTGACTGGCCTGTAGTTGCTGGGTTTATCATTACACCCTTTTTTGAACAAGGGTGTAACATTTGCAATTTTCCAGTCCTCTAGCACCACCCCCGTATCCAAGGAAGATTGGAAGATTATGCCAATACCTCCGCAATTTCCACCTTTACTTCTCTCTGCATCCTAGGATGCATCCCATCCGGTCCTGGTGACTTATCTACTTTAAGTACAGCCAGCATTACTAGTACCTCCTTTATCAATTTTTATCCCATCCAATACCTCAACTACCTCCTCTTTCACTGACTCTGGCAGCATCTTCTTCCTTGGTAAAGACAGATGCAAAGTACTCATTTAGTACCTCAGCCTTGGTCTCTTTTTTTGGTCCCTAATCGGTCCCACCCCTCCTCTTACTACCCGTTTACTCTTTATATGCCTACAGAAGACTTTATGTTAGCTGCCAGTCTATTCTCATACTCCCTCTTTGCCCATCTTATTTTCTTTTTCACTTCACTTCTCAACTTTATATATTCAGCCTGGTTCTAACTTGTATTGTCAACCTGACATCTGTCATAGGCCCTTTTTTCTGCTTTATCTTACTCTCTATCTCTTTTGTCATCCAAGGAGCTCTGGCTTTGGTTGTCTAACCTTTCCCCCCCATGGGAATATACCTCGACTGTACCTGAACCATCTCTTTAAAGGCAGCCCATTGTTCAATTACAGTTTTACCTGCCATTCTTTGATTCCAATTTACCTGGGCCAGGTCTGTTCTCAACCCACTGAAATTGGCCCTCTTCCAATTAAGTATTTTGACTCTAGATTGCTCTTAGTCCTTTTCCATAGCTAACCTAAACCTTATGATACTATGATCCCTGTTCCCTAAACGTTCCCCTACTGAAACTTGCCTGACCCACCTCATTCCCCAGAACCAGATCCAGCAATGCCTCCTTCCTCGTTGGGCCGGAAACGTACTGATCAAGAAATTTCTCCTTCACACACTTCAGAAATTCTTCCCCTTCTCCACCCTTTACACTATTACTATCCCAGTCTATATTTGGATAATTTGAAGTCCCCCATTATCACTACTCTATAGTTCTTACACCTCTCTGTAATTTCCCTGCAAATTTGCTCCTTTATGTCCTTCCCACTAGTAGGTGGCCTATAGAATACATCTGGATGTTCCCAATCTTCTCTTGACAGTTTTCTTGCATCATTGGAAATTCAGGAGAGACTGTGTTCCACCACTATGTGTGCTGCATGTTGGCGCTCTAAATGTGGCCACTTTTGGAAAATATTTTAATTTGAGCTGCTTGGATGAAAATACTGAACAGGGGCATTTTGTTTATAAATGATGCTAACCTTTAGGATGCACTACATCTTACAAATCTGAGCTGTTCAGCCTTTATTTACATCCTGAATTACGTGAAATTTTGCAGGTTTAATATTTCCTATACTCCTACTTGAAATTTCATACTAGCAGTGATGGCATCTAGAAATTTAATGGGAAAATCTAAAAATAGCTTACTTGTTCCAGCATCAGAGGTTCCTAAATGAATTGCAGCAACTATTAGTTAGGTTGCTGGGTGAACTGTTTTGAGGAAGAAGCTGTATTGCTCTCATCATGGCCGTTTTCAGAATCCTAATTGTAAATCACAGTGCTCCACAATTGCCTTGCTTGCCTCCACTTTCCACATTTTTGTCCCCAAATACATCTTGAATTGTTTCCCACCACTATTATTCTCCCATAAAATGAGCACCTCCATGGATTCAAATTCGAGGTTTATAGATCAGGGAGCATATGATGTACAATTAGCTTAACTGTCCACCGTTGAATCTAGCTTGACCACCATGAGCAGTACCACCATTATGGAAGCTACAACACGGAAGCAGACCATTTAACTCGGCCAGTACATGTCCGAAACACATTTACCCACTGTGTTCCCATATCCCTTTTATCTTTTGTTCCTTGAAAGCCTCTTACTCAAGAAGTGAATTCCTCAGCCTCAGTACTTTGTGTGAAGAAGTTGCTCTTGCTCTCTCTCCTAAATATCTTACATTTAATCTTGTGTCTATTGCCTTCGCTTTAGACCCTTCAGCTGCTGGAAACAGTCTCTCCTATTCTGCAAGAGTTGTTCTGGAGAGGAAGATTAAGCTGAACTACTCTTCATCATAAACCACCTCATCTGACCAACTTCTCCCATTCCCTCCATCCTCAACTACAAAACTAAAATTAAAGAGCTTATGGAATTGTTTGCTTCCAAAATGGAGGCTATCGGTGCAGCTGAACTTGTGTTCTGTATACATTTGAAGCTAAGGCACAGTAGGCTTTAAGATGGGTGCCTGGCTCCAGTTTTTCTAGCTTTTGGAAAGTTGGCTTTTGTCCTCCAACTTCCAACTAGTTTTAAGGTATTAATTAAGCCTAGATACATCATTTTCGAGGTGTGAACAGTACGCTTGTGTGGTTGAAGATGTGTTTGTCAGAAGAACAGTTAAGTATTTAAGCCGTAACATTAACATTATTTTATGTCTACTCGAAATTTGCTATGAACCGCAGGAGAACTGAAGTCAAATGGGATATTTAAGCCTCTGCATGTGGGATTAGAAGGAAAATTGAATTACTAGAGACTGGGGAAGCCCAGAGTGTGGGAAGGAAGTGAACCAAAAACTTGCGGCGGAGAAAGCTATTGACTGGAGGTTAAAATAAAAGACAGTCTATAGTCACTGCTATAGCTTTAAAAAGATCAGGCTATCATTGTACCAAAATTTGTGCCGTTCTGTATGTGTCTTATTTGTTAGTTTCTGTAAATAAATCTAGTCAGTCAATTCTGAGCGTGGTATTCTGATACTGCCCTCTTTGTAGTGGCTCGGAGAGAAGTCATGGAGCGAGGGACAGGCGGAGTAGGATTGAGAGAGTTGTAAAGGATACAGAAAGAAAGAACCAAAGAAGAAGAAAGAAAGACTTGAATTTATATAGGCCCTTTATAGAAACATCTTCCAAGGTAAGAAACGAGTATGTCGACGTTTGGTCCAATTATGCTTTAACACGCAAGGGTTTAAAAGAGAAGAAAGACTTGCATTTATATAGCACCTTTCATGACCACCGGACGTCCCAAAGTGCTTTACAGCCAATGAAGTACTTTCTGAAGTGTAGTCACTGTTGTAATGTAGGAAATGCAGCAGCCAATTTGCGCACAGCAAGCTCCCACAAACAGCAATGTGATAATGACCAGATCATCTGTTTTTGTGATGTTGATTGAGGGATAAATATTGGCCAGGACACCTGTGATAACTCCCCTGCTCTTCTTCGAAATAGTGCCATGGGATGTTTTACGTCCACCTGAGAGAGCAGACGGGACCTCCACTTAACGTCTCTTCTAAGAGATGGCACCACACTTCCCCTTCAACCAAGCCTGCAGTCTCTTCAAATTACAGGAAACTTTTGTTTATCCGGCACCCAAATATCCGGAATTCTCGCTTAACCGGCAAAAATCATCCTCCGAAAACTCCTCTCAAATAACCGGCAATGTTGCCGAGTCGCAGTCGAGTCTCCGCGAACGCCGAGTACTCCAAAAACTCCTCAAATAACCGGCAATGTTGCCGATCCCGAGTCCGAGTCCGAGTCCGCGAACGCCGATTTAGTCAGTAGGGGTAGTTTTCAAAAGTGCCACTACTCGGCCTCCTGGCGCTGTCGGAAGTCCGAAACACTGCAGTAGCAGGAGTTGATTCTCCCGCGCTGCCTGGAGTCTCTTTGTTAAAAATAGCCTCGGTAGATATAACTCTCCGTTATCCGGTACTTTCGATAAACCGGCACCACGCCGGTCCCGTCGGTGCCGGTTAATAAAGAGTTTCCTGTACTGCTTTTTCTACGTAGTGTTCAACTCTCGCCTTGTAAAATGTTCTGAAATGCTTTTTAGAAGAAGAGCGTTATATAAATAGTTGTTGATCTAGAATTAGACACATTGGGTGCTCAAGGACAATCACATGTAGGTAATTGACATTATTGTGTCACATAGGACACATACTGCTCCTAGAGATCGGGAGAAATATCCCACCGCCTGGAATTCTTCAGATCTCGTTCCTATAAATTTGGTTGATGGTCTAAAACACAGCTTGATGAGGATACATCCAGCAAATCATTTTCTTTTAGAAGAGATCTCAATGAGGGAATACCCCTTAGCACTCCAATTTAAAAGCGAAAAAGAAAGACTTGCGTGTATATATAGTGCCTTTCATGACCTTGAAGTCCCAAAGTGCTTCACAGCCAGTGAAGTACATTTGAAGTGCAGTCACTGTTGTTCTGTTGGAAATATGGCAGTCAATTTGTGCTCAGTAAATTCCCACAAACAGCAATGTAATAATGAATAGATAATCTGTGTTTAGTGGTGTTGGTTCAGGGATAAATATTGGCCAGGACACCGGGGAGATCTCCCCAGTACCACTTCAGAATAGTGCCATGGGATCTTTTAAGTCCACCTGAGAAGGCAGATTGGTGATAAATGAGAGAGAGAGAGAGAGCGAGCTGAAGATTAGCCTAGCAACAGTCAGTGTGATCAAGGATGATCAACAGAATGTTCCAACTCTAACAGCAGCAACAGAAAAGCCGCTGATGCGTGTCGAATAGGCAAGATACTAAGAGTTAGGCTAGAGATTGCCATATAAGGCAATGTGCAGTAAAAGAACCAATCCGGGGAGAAAAGGGAAAAAATTAAGAAAAAATAGTGTACAAGTACAAGAAGGCATGCACGGCTACGTTCAATTGTGCTTTATCGGCTGATAATACTCCGCTTGTCGATTGCTTTTTACGCTGAAGTAAAGTGGTTGTAACCACCATCTTTGTTACTACTCAAGTGAACGACGCAAGTTTTTTAATAACACTGATGGGGCCTCGGTTTAATGCCTCGTGAAAGATGGCACCTCTGACAGTGCAGCACTCACTCAGTACTGCACTGGAGTGTCAGCTTAGATTTTGTGTTCATGTCTCTGGAGTGGGTCTTGAACCCACAACCTTTTTTTAAAATTCATTTATGGGATGCGGGCGTCGCTGGCAAGGCTAGCATTTATTGCCCATCCCTAGTTGCCCTTGAGAAGGTGGTGGTGAGCCACTGCCTTGAACCGCTGCAGTCCGTGTGGTGAAGATACTCCCACAGTGCTGTTAGGGAGGGAGTTCCAGGATTTTGACCCAGTGACGATGAAGGATCGGCGATATATTTCCAAGTCAGGATGGTGTGTGACTTGGAGGGGATCTTTGGAGGTGGTGGTGTTCCCATGCGCCTGCTGCCCTTGTCCTTCTAGGTGGAAGAGGTCGCGGGTTTGGGAGGTGCTGCTGAAGAAGTCTTGGCGAGTTGCTGCAGTGCATCTTGTAGATGGTACACACTGCAGCCACGGTATGCCGGTGGTGGAGGGAGTGAATGTTTAAGGTGGTGGATGGGGTGCCAATCAAGCGGGCTGCTTTGTCCTGGATGGTTTCTAGCTTCTTGAGTGTTGTTGAAGCTGCACTCATCCAGGCAAGTGGAGAGTACTCCATCACACCCCTTACTTGTGCCTTGTAGATGGTGGATAGGCTTTGGGGAGTCAGGAGGTGAGACACTCGCCGCAGAATACCTAGCCTCTGACCTGCTCTTGTTGCCATAGTATTTATGTGGCTGGTCCAGTTAAGTTTCTGGTCAGTGGTGACCCCCAGGATGTTGGTGGGGGATTCAGCGATGGTAATGCCGTTGAATGTCATGGGGCGGTGGTTTAGACTTTCGCTTGTTGGAGATAGTCATTGCCTGGCACTTGTGTGGTGCGAATGTTACCTGCCACTTATCAGCCCAAGCCTGAACATCGCCAGGTCTTGTTGCATGCGGGCATGGACTGTTTCATTATCTGAGGAGTTGTGAATGGCGCTGAACACTTTGTAGTCATCAGCGAACATCCCCATTTCTGACCTTTATGATGCAGGGAAGGTCATTGATGAAGCAGCTGAAGATGGTTGGGCCTACGACACTGCCCTGAGGAACTCCTGCAGTGATGTCCTTGGGCTGTGATGATTGACCTCCAACCACCACAACCATCTTCCTTTGTGCTAGGTATGACTCTAGCCAGTGGAGAGTTTTCCCCCCGATTCCCATTGACTTCAGTTTTACTAGGGCTTCTTGATGCCACACTCCTTATTGAACCAGGGTTGGTCCTCTAGTTTGATGGTAATGGGAGAGTGAGGGATATGCCGGGCCATGAGGTTACAGATTGTGGTGGAATACAATTCTGCTGCTGCTGATGACCCACAGCGCCTCATTGATGGCCAGTTTTGAGCTACTAGATCTGTTCTGAATCTATCCCATTTAGCACGGTGGTGCGGCCACACAACACAATGGATGGTGTCCTCAGTGTGAAGAGGGGACTTCGTCTCCACAATGACTGTGCGGTGGTCACTGCTACCAATACTGTCATGGACAGATGCATCTGCGACAGGTAGATTGGTGAGGATGAGGTCAAGTAGGTTTTTCCCTCGTTTTGGTTCTCACCACCTGTCGCAGGCCCAGACTGGCAGCTGTGTCCTTCAGGACTCGGCCAGCTTGGTCAGTAGTGGTGCTACTGAGCTGCATTGGAGATGGACTTTGAAATCCCCCACCCAGAGTACATTCTGTGCCCTTGCTACTCTCAGTGCTTCTTCGAAGTGGTGTTTAACATGGCGGAGTACTGATTCATCAGCTAAGGGAGGGCGGTAGGTGGTAATCAGCAGGAAGTTTCCTTGTCCATGCTTGACCTGAAGCCATGAGACTTCATGGGGTCCCGAGTCAATGTTGAGGAATCCCAGGGCCACTCCTTCCCAACTGTATACCACTGTGCCACCACCTCTGGTGGGTCTGTCCTGCTGGTGGGACAGGACATACCCAGGGATGGTGATGGAGGAGTTTGGAACATTGGCTGAAAAGTATGATTCTGTGAGTATGACTATGTCAGGCTGTTGCTTGACTAGCCTGTGGGACAGCTCTCCCAATTTTGGCACAAGTCCCCAGATGTTGGTGAGGATTTTGCAGGGCCGACTGGGCTGGGTGTGCCATTGCCGTGTCCGTAGCCGGTGCCGAGGTCGATGCCGGGTGGTCCGTCCGGTTTCATTCTTATTATTGTGTTTCGTAGCGGTTTGTTACAACTAAGTGGCTTGCTGGGCCATTTCAGAGGGCAGTTAAGAGTCAGCCACATTGCTGACGATGAGAATGCTACCCGCTGAGCTACGGCTGACACCGTGAGAATGCAGAAAGACCAGACTGCCTTTGAACCACCCCGCCCCCGCCCCCCCACCCCCAGCTTCAGTGTGGGATTAGAATTTTTTTTGGATAAGCAAATGTGAGGCTACATGACATGAGGATCTGCATGGTTAAATTGGGTCATGAAAGAGGACCTGAATAAGTGAAATGATTTACAGACTTGTGCTATTATTGCATTGTACGTTATTATTAGGACTGTATCATTAGCCGGGAGGGTGAGTGAATTGGCTGCCTTAATTGCTGAACATTCCTACTGCATTTGGCATGAAGATAGAAATGATTGCACCACATCTAAAATCTGACTTGCGAAAGCATCGTACTGTGTTTATTCCCATTCCAGATACATTTGAAATACAGATTCTATCAAGTAGATGCAGTAGGTGATGGGCCACAGATAGATGGTATATTTTTTCATTCCATCAAAACAAACAATATTGACTAGTGGTGCACATCTCCTCTGGTTAGATTAAGTGCTACTCTGAGAGAGCAGCAACAGATATTTAAGTGAACTAGATTCAAATGTGTTGCCTTATTGGACATCTATAAAGTAACTACATAAAATAATGTGCGCACATTTCCAAACAGAGAGAAATATGTAGTTAGTTTATCAGTGCTACAACTTGGAATCTCCCTGTGCCCAATTCCCTCTGGTTTATTGAGGATAGTGACAGAAGAAAGGTATATTACTTGCCCGAAATTCATCATTGTAAATGTAAAATTCCTCATTGTTTGAATTAATTTGTCTGATGCATATTAATCTTACCACCTCTTCCCTGTGGACATCGGCTTTCATGAATTTCTTTGTTTGGATTAAAACATTTACGTTCTATACCTGTATAGTCATCGCTCTTGATATAAACGTATGTGTTATTTAAATTAAAACACACTGTGCCACATATGATAAATACAAAATAATGCATTGGAACACCCTTGGCAGTCATGCTAGAGCTACAACAACATTTTGTATTTATACAGTATCTTTAACAATAACTTGCATTTATACAGTGCCTTTAACGTACTAAAAGTCTCACAGAATCACAGAATCCCCACAGTGCAGATAGAGGCCATTTCGGCCCATCGAGCCTGCACCGACACATATCCCACCTTATCCCCGTAACCCCACGTATTTAATCCCCCTAACACTAAGGGTCAATTTATCATAGCCAAATCAACCTAACCCGCACATCTTTGGACTGTGGGAGGAAACCGGAGCACCCGGAGGAAACCCACGCAGACACGGGGAGAATGTGCAAACTCCACACCGACAGTTACCCGAGGCCGGATTCGAACCCGGGTCCCTGGCGCTGTGAGGCAACAGTGCTAACCACTATGCCACCGTGTTGTCCTCCTTGCGCTTCACAGGAGCGTTATCAGACAAAATTTGACACCGAGCCACATACGAAATATTAGGACAGGTGAACAAATGCTTGGTCAAAGAGGTAGGTTTTAAGGATCATGTTAAAGGAGGAGAGCGGGGTAGGGAAGCAGAGAGCCTAGACAACTGAAAGAATGGCCACCAATGTAGGAGGGAAGGGAATTGGGGATGCACAAGAGGCCAGAATTGGAGAAAGGCAGAGTTCTCTGAGGGTTATGGGGTTGGAGGTTACAGAGATGGGGAGGGGTGAGGCTATGGAGGGATTTGAACACAAGGAAGAGACTTTTAAATTTGAGGCAATGCTGGACTGGGAGCCAATATAGTCCAGCGAGCACCGGGGTGATGGGTGAATAGGACTTGATGCAAGTCAGGATACGGGCAGCAGAACTTTGGATGAGCTGAAGTTTATGGACGGTGGAAGAAGGGAGGTCGGCCAGGAGAGCACTGGAATTGTCCATTCTGGAGGTAACAAAATCATTGGATGAGGGATGCAGCAGCAGATGGGCTGAGGGACTGGCAGCGATGGGTGATGCTATCTCGGTGAAATAGGCGGTCTTTGTGATTCAGATGGGAGGCCAGCCAGGAGATGGGCGGCCGGCCAGGAGCGCATTGGAACAATTGAGTCTGGAGGAGACAAAATCATGGATGAGGGTTTGAGCAGTACATAGGCTGAGGCAGGAGCAGAGACGGGTGATGTCGTGGAGGTGGGAGTAGATCGTTTTTGTGATGGAGAGGATGTGGAGTTGGATGGTCAACTCTGGGTCAAATCGACTACTGAAAAACTTAAGAACAATACAATAACTTTCTAAAATTGATGCAGTGGGAAAAAGTACTTTTTAACATCTATATAAATTAAAATATAGATAAGAAGGTTTCTGTAGTAGATGACAGCTGTAGCTGTTTGCTGTATATTGGAGACCTTTAATTAGGTCTTCCCAAACTTGATGCTGGCCTTTTGTATATTCTGAATTTACACCTGTGTTAAAAGAAAGTATATAGACTGTACAGATGAATAGGTCCGTAACACACATCCTTTCTATTGTGATATTTTTTAAATTGATGAACCCAAACTAAGGTGCAGAATTGCTCCAGTGGACCGAACATTTTTTTTATGGTTCCATCCTGAAAGTAAAGTTATGCAAAGTTCTGAGACTGTAAAGTGGGAAAAATTACTCCCACTGGTTAAAATTGGTTAAAAAAAGGGGCATAAATTTAGGATTAATACTAAGTGCATAACTTCCCCCTCAGGTGGCTGTAAAAGAGCCCATGGACTACATAAAGAAGGGCAGGTTGTACTCCCACTGTCCTGGCTGAAATTTATCCCTCAATCAGTACCACTTAAAACAGTTAAATTGGTAATTTATTTCTTTTGCTGTTTGTGGGGCCTTGCTGTGCACAAATTGGCTGTGATGTTTCTCTACGTTGAGACAGTGAATACACTTTAAAAGTTCTTCATTGGCTGTGAAGCGCTTTGGGATGTCCTGAGGTTGCAAAAGGCACTATATAAATACAAATTTCTTCTTTAGTGTTTCTTCACAAGTTAACACAATAAGTACAGAAGTCCTTCTTTTCACTCTTGTTTGAACTCTGCCTATTTATCAATGTATTTTTGACAATAGTGTCTAAAATTGCAGAGAGTATATTACATGGGCTTACCAGTGAGTTTTGCAGCATCAAAGATTACTTGTTTTAACTTGCAATCAAACATACTCCGATTCACATCAGTACTTGATTAACCCTTTGATTACATTCCCTTTAAGCGAATAGTTGATAATCACACCCAAATCCTTATCCTTTTCTATTTTTAACAAATGAGCATCTGACGGTATCTGGATTTGCCCAATCCACCAGCCTTCTGCATTAATTCTGTACCGATGTTTAATGTTTCTGTAGCCCCGAGGCTAAAGAGCATTAAAATCAGTCAGGTTTCTGCTCCTGATCAGTGCCCAGTGGCTGATAATGGGAAATGTACTTATGTGAACATCAGTTGGGGAAAGGATTAGACGTGGCTATGATGCACTCCGGAGCCTGCCAACACTTACCTTCTAGACTCGCATATAAAGAATTCGCACTCTGATGAGGCATCAGAAGGTTCTATCAGAACTCACATCAATGCATTTGTTTAAAAATGCATTTATAATCTGCACAAATGAGAACAGCCAAATGTTGTACTTGGGAAAAAATCGTAACAATCGTGTGCATGTATGTGGTGCCTTTAATGGAGAAAAACATCCCGGGTGTTTCATCAACAACAACAACAACAACAACAACAACAACACTAGTGCCAGGCAATGACCATCTGCAACAAGAGAAAGTCTAACCACCTCCCCTTGACATTCAATGGCATTACCATCGTCAAATTCCCCACCATCAACTTCCTGGGGGTCACCATTGACCAGAAACTTAACTGGACCAGCCACATAGATACTGTGGCAACAAGAGCAGGTCAGAGGCTTGGTATTCTGCGGCGAGTGTCTCACCTCCTGACTCCCCAGAGCCTTTCCACCATCTACAAGGCACAAGGCAGGAGTGTGATGGAATACTCTCCACTGTGTCAGCTGTGGCTCAGTGGGTAGCACTCTCGCCTCTGAGTCAGAAGGTTGTGGGATCAAGTCCCACTCCAGGGACTTGAGCACAAAAATCTAGGCTGACACTCCAGTGCAGTGCTGAGGGAGTGCTGCACTGTCGGAGGTACCATCTTTCAGATGAGACGTTAAACCGAGGCCCTATCTGCTCTCTCAAGTGGACATAAAAGATCCCATGGCACTATTTCGAAGAAGAGCAGGGGAGTTATCCCCGATGTCCTGGCTAATATTTATCCCTCAATCAACATAACAGAAACAGATTATCTGGTCATTATCATATTGCTGTTTGTGGGAGCTTGCTGTGCGCAAATTGGCTGTCGTGTTTCCTACATTACAACAGTGACTACACTACATAAGTACTTCTTTGGCTGTAAAGAGCTTTGAGACGTCCGGTGGTCGTGAAAAGCGCTATATAAATGCAAGTCTTTCTTTTTCTTTCTATCTTTCTAGCCTGCTTGCCTGGATGAGTGCAGCTCCAACAGCACTTAAGAAGCTCGACACCATCCAGGACAAAGCAGTCCGCTTGATTGGCACCCCATCCACCACCTTAAACATTCACTCCCTCCACCACCGGCGTACCGTGGCTGCAGTGTGTACCACCTACAAGATGCACTGCAGCAACTCGCCAAGGCTTCTTCGGCAGCACCTCCCAAACCCACGAACTCTACCATCTAAAAGGTCAACGGCAGCATACACATGGGAACACCACCACCTCCAAGTTCCCCGCCAAGTCACACATCATCCTGACTTGGAAATATATCGCTGTTCCTTCATCGTCGCTGGGTCAAAATCCTGGAACTCCCTCCCTAACAGCACTGTGGGAGTACCTTCACCAAACATACTGCAGCAGTTCAAAGAGGTGGCTCACCACCACCTTCTCAAGGGCAATTAGGGATGGGCAATAAATGATGGCCTTGCTAGCGACACCCACATCCCATGACTGAATTTAAAAAAAGTGGGCAAATTGAATACATTTAGAAATAAATACACTTAAGTCTCTCACTCTCCACTGACCCCTACCCATGCTTAAGGGAGTGGTAGTATTGTACCTATTTCCCACTGAGCTTGGCCTTTACCAATATTGTATTTATACTAAATGTTCGGCATTTGTGCTGCATCATCTTAGGTGCAAAACCTAAAGCAACAACTTGTGTTTCCTTAGTACTCCTCAAATGCAAAGAAGCATCTCCAGTGTCTACAGAATGGCAGACATCAAGCAGGAGGAAGAAAGGGAAATGAGAGCTCGGAGGGGCCAAAAGGATATTAAGGAGACCTTTGAAAACAGCAAGGGAGTCCCAAAGGACAGAGACATAGTACTGGAGGAATAAGAACATGCAAAGCATTTCAAAATTTGCATCAGTAATAACACTTCACACTGGTAATATTACACATTGGCTGCAGATTAAAGGCAGTTGAAATGACACCAGCCACAAACCACCTGATCCTGTAGACACATATATCCTTAAGTGGGTTCAAATTATAGATGCAAGAGAGTCTAGAACCACACGGACTGCAGCAGTTTATGAAAGCAGCGAACCACCACCTTCTCGAGGGCAACTCAGGATGGGCAAATAAGTGCTGGCCTTGCCAGCGACGCCCACATCCCGTGAATGAATTAAAAAAACTTGCATTTATATAGCGCCTTTAACGTAATAAAACATCCCAAGGCACTACACAGGAGCGATTATCAAACACAATTTGACACAGCCACATGAGATGTTAGGGCAGATGACCAAAAGCTTGGTCAAAGAGGTAGGTTTTAAGGAGCGTCTTAAAGGAGGAAAGAGAAGTAGAGAGGCGAAGAGATGTAGGGAGGGAATTCCAGAGCTTAGGGCCTCGGCAGCTGAAGGCACGGGTGGAGTGATTAAAATTGAGGATGTGCAAGACGCCAGAATTGGAGGAGCACAGAGATCTCTGAGGGTTGTAGGAATTGGGTTACGGACAGCAGAGTTTTGGATGAGCTTATGGAGGGTGGAAGATGGGAGGCCGGCCAGGAGTGCATTGGAATAGTCAAGACTAGAGGTAACAAAGGCACGGGCGGAGTCTGGCGGTGGAAGTAGGCGGTCTTAGCGATGGCGCGGATATGTGGTCAGAAGCTTGTCTCGGGGTCAAGTGTGGTCAGAAGCTTGTCTCGGGGTCAAGTATGACACCAAGGTTGCGAACAGTCTGGTTCAGCCTCGGACAGTTGCCAGGGAGAGGGATGGAGGCGATGGCTAGGGTACAGAGTTTGTGTCAGGAACTGAAGACAATGGCTTCGGTCTTCCCAATATTTAGTTCGAGGACATTTTTGCTCATCCAGTAGTGAATGTTGGACAAGCAGTCTGACAATTTAGGGACAGTGGAAGGGTCGAGAGAGGTGGTAGTGAGGTAGAGCTGGGTGTCGTCAGCGTACATGTGGAACCTGACTTGTTTTTGGATGATGTTGCTGAGGGGAAGCATGTAGATGAGAAATAGGAGGGGGCGCCAAGGATAGATCCTTGAGGACACCAGAAGTAACAGTGCGGGAGCGGGAAGAGAAGCCATTGCAGCTAATTCATTGGTTACGACTGGACAGATAAGAATGGAAGCAGGCGAGTGAAGTCCCACCCAGCTGGACAACAGTGGAGAGGCGTTGGAGAAGGATGGTGTCTGTGTCAAATTCTGAAGATGGGTCGAGAAGGATGCGGAGGGATAGTTTACCACAGTCATCGGATGTTATTTGTGACTTTCACAAAGGTATAAGAAGATGGACACTGAGCCAAAGAAGAGATTAGGAGGCGTGACCAAAATCTTTGTCAAAGAGATGCGTTTTAAGGAGTTCTTAAAGGAAAAGGTTGAGGGAGGGAATTCCAAAGAGTTGAGCCTCAGCAGGTGAAGGGTGGGGCAGAAGGAGAGGGGACAAAGAGCGATACACAAGCGGCCATAGATGAATAGAGAGTTTGGGAGGGCTGGAGGAGGTTACAGAGATGGGGAGGGGCAAGGCCATGTATAGATTTAAAGAACAGAAAAGTAATTTTAAATGAGTTGTTGGGGGACTGGGACCCTGTTCGGTCAGCAAGAACTGGGGTAACAGTGAGGGGGACTTGATGTGGGATAGGATATGAGTAGCAGATTTTTGGATGAGTTGGCGTTTATGGAGGAAGCACATTGGTGTAATTTAGTCCGGAGGTGACCTGGGCATGCATGAGAGTTTAAGCAGTGGATAAGCTGAGGTAGGGTTGGAGGCAGGCAGTGTGAGTGGTAGAACTAGGCAGTCTTTGTGATGGAAAGGATATGGGATCATAAACTCCGCTCTGGGTTGAACAGTATGCTAAGGTTGCTAATAGACCAATATAAATTCCTTCTTCAATCCCTGGCTATTAATAGTGGGGGAAAAACATATTTGGACTGGAAATTACTGTATTAGTTCAGTCCCTTTCTTTGGCAGTGAAACATGCAAACTGGCATTTACAAAACATGCCATATAGGATGGCTTAAAGATTCCAGAAATTCCTCTGTCAGTCATGCAGATGAGATTTTTTTTCTCCAGCAGCTTCTGTACCAGGTTGTTGGTGTTGCCAAGACAGAATTAACTAGGCTGTGGGAGGGGAGATGGGAATGAGCTATAACCAGTCCCTAACTTGCTTTTAGCTTACCCTTTCACATTCCTTCATTTGAGGTTATTTTTTGTAGCTGGATTTCTGTTTCAGCACAAACAAGTACATGAGAATCTGAGGAGGGTGTAGAACTGACTTGAGGAACGATCTGAACTTTTGAAACTTTGAAATGCTGTGAAAACTTTCTTGATAGTTTATTTTGATGATGGGGGATGGGATGGGAGCAATCCGTTTTCTCCTTCCAATCTATCACTATCCTGTTTTTCAAAAGAAATACAACAATCAGTTTATTGATTGAGAGACGCATGGTGTTAGTACTGGAGGAAGACTTGCGTTTTGCTTTGCAGTTTAGACCTACATGTCTAATTTTTAACCCTTTTTGTTGCTAATGGTTTATGCTTAATCCTGCTTTATATGGCAAATCCAAGCCTGTATTTCCCTGGATCATTCCCAAAACCAACTGTTCTGAAACATGCATTTTCCCTGCCAGGTTCTTTGGGCAATTATTGTTTAAATGGCATTCAAATCTTCACTATTAAAGGTAAAAGGCCTCTTATAACTTAGAAACTTAAATAACTATTTGTCATACTCAAATGCTTTATAATTATGGCAAGATCATTGTGGTCAGGTACAATTCTTTAACTTTCTAAAATTGAAGCAGTGGAAAAAGTATTTTTTTTAAGAGAATGTATAAATAAAAATGTAGATGGAAATGTTTCTGTAATAGATGACAGCTGTAGCTGTTTGCTGTATATTGGAGACCTTTAATTAGGTCTGTCCAAACTTGATGCTGCCCTTTCGTATATTATGAATTTACACCTGTTAAAAGAAAGTATTTAGACTGTATAGATTAATAATTCTGGAACATGTATCCTCTCGTGTAATATTTTTCAAATTGATGGACCCAAACTAAGGTGCAGAATTGTTACAATTATTTTTATGATACCAAATTGAAAGTAATATTATGCAAAGCTCGGAGACTGTAAATAGGGAAAAGTAATTCCTGCTGGTCAGTCAATTGGCAAAAAGTAGGATTAATACTAAATGCATATAGGAGTGGTTAAGAGGAATTTTTCACATAAATGGTTATTAGGATATTGAGCAGGAGGGAGTGAAAACAGAGTTAAATAGGAAGTTCTTTAGCAGGTAGGAAAGGAGATTGCAAGATGGATGTGATGAGGGAGAGAGTTCCAAAGAGTGGGGTAAATTGGCTGAAGGACTGGTGTCTGCTGATAAGTGGAGAGAGCACAGAATGACAAGTAAATCAGTTTAGGATAAGGAGAGAGTACTTGAAGGGACTTACAGTTAGAAGAGATCGGGAAGATGGGGAAGCCATAGGCAGCTTTGATGGTGAGGATGGGCATCTTGGAGTAGGTTCTCTGTACGGCAAGGTCCAGTGGAGCCCAGTAGGGACTGGATTGATGGGTGTGCTTGTTGAGAATACATGTCGTTCATGGAGAGTAGTGATGGGAAGACCAGCAAGGAGACTGTTGAAGAAATCCAGGCTTGAGGTGGTAAAAGCATGAATTCGAGTTTGAGCAACAGAAGGGGGATGGGTGTTATTTTGGAGGTGAAGGAAAGCCGGTTTAGTCACATGCACCTTGGGGGAGGAAGCTGAGCTTTGAGTCTGGCAGTGTGCCAAGGCTCAGTGCCTATAGGCTCAGCCCAAGGTGGCAGCTGGGCAGGTGGAGGAATCAAGGCTGTGGATGTGCACATGTTTGTGGAACTAAAGACTACCCCTTTTTTGCCAACCTTAAGCTGGAAGACATTATAAGGGAACTTAAAGCCGTCAAAGCAATTTTCCTGGGTTTGCGCCTTGGTGCACTGGATCACTGGAGGGCAGTGATTAGCAGAAAATCTGGCAGGTTGGCGCACGTATGCCTGCAAAGGAACCTGCCCAGTTTTCCTTCCATTTCATTGAATGGAGAATTAGGCAGGGTCCTTTACAGGAACATATTTGACCTGCCTGATTTTCTTATTTCCGCAGTGCCCAGGTGATCAAGTGCATCGGGGTGCAGATCATTGAAAATCTTCCTTCTTAGCTCATCTAGGTCTTGATGTTAGCTAAGCAGTTGGAGGAAGTGGTGACAGCCTTGAGGTCGATGGAGAAGGTTAAGAGACAGATCTGAGTATAGTTGCCGCAAATGTGGAAGTTCACCCCATACTTTTGGATTATGTCACCTGAGTAGTGGCGCATAAATGATGAAGGGCGAAACCCCAACGATGGAGCCCTGCAATACACCATGTGACAGTGCAGATAGAGGAGAAAAAGCCATTGGAAGCAATGTACTGTTCAAGATGCCAATGCTAAGAACAGAACTGAGAGAGAAAACAAAAAGAAAATACTGCAGATGCTGGAAATCTGAAATAAAAACAGAAAATGCTGGAGAAACTCAGCAGGTCAGGCAGAACTATGAGAGAGTTGTGTCATGGAAGTGGACTGTGGAGGAGAGACCTGCGAAGAGAATGGATGCTGTCGAAGGCAATAGAGAGGCAGAGATGGATGACGAGAGACAACAAGCTGTGGTCGCAATCAAACAGGATGTTATTGTTGACTTCGACTAACATGGTTAGGTGCTGTAGGTAGGATGGAAGGTTAATTTCAAGGCTTCAGAAAGGCAATGGTGGCAATTAATTGCGAGGCAGTGGACATTCCATGAAGGGGAAGGTTTGAGATGGGGCAGCAGGTGGAAAGTGGAGGGTTGAGAATAGGCTGTTTTTGAAGAGGAGATAATAACGACAGTTTTGCTGAAACTAAGGTATTCTGTATAAGTATTACTTCTATTTATTTTATCTAGTTTTATTGAACTAAGAACTTGTTCTGAAACTTTTTTTAAACAAGTAGCATGCTTCTCCCCAATGGACTCCGCTTGAGTGCAGCATGAAGCAGAAGTGATATGAGAACTGCAACAATCCTTGAATTTGGTCTTACTATTTATAAACTGGCCTTGATGCACATAATGTTACCCACTTCTGCCCCTGCATTACTAAGTCATTACCTGCCAAAGAAGTGCAAGTACCTCCCAATCTATAAAAATAACATTAAATGAGCATTAGCAATGACACTGCAGTATTTACAGATAATTAACTTTTCAATTACAATGGTCTAGGCGGCAATTAGAGTGGAATGCTTCATTAATATGATAGGAAAAAATAGTGATTTTTTTTTAAGAACATTTACTGAAATGGGAAATTAAATGACTCAGTGCATTTTTTTTTTGATGTGGAAAAGTTTCATAAACCTCTTTCCTTGGGGGTAGGAAGCCCCTATGACGTCGCCAGCGTGAGACAGACATTGTCGCTCTGTGTGGGTTAGACCCCAGAGGGGTCTGCACATACTTCCAGACTGTATGGTGTCACCTTGTATAGAATCAGCACTTTACAATCTATCTTGGGGAGTGTGGCCACCTTTAATGAACGCTGAAACCCAGCCCCCTCGAAGCCAATGTTACCAGCCTTTGCCGCTTTGGTGGAAGCTGAAATGGCTGCCATGCAAGCTCCAGGCTCCACCATGGATAGACAGGTGTCTACCTTTGACAGATTGCTGGACCAAGTAGATAGGAGCTTTCAAGGAGTCACTCATCTTGTGCAGTCTGGTCTTCCACAGATCAGTGGAAGTGACGAGCTCCAGCCCCACGGGAGTAGCACTGGCATTATGGGAGCAGCATGCATGGCCCTCTCTCAGGATATCAGCACATTTGCTCTTTCACCACCTCCTCAATGAATACTCACCATGGTTCCAGGAAGTTAGCTGGGTCAGACTGCCTCAGTCGCAGCCGAGGTGCAGAAGTCTGCAGCCAGACCCTCACAGGCTTGAGCACCCGGAAGTCTCTGGCGATAAGCATCTCAAGGGTCCCAACATGAGCAGCAGCAGCAGCCTTCCACCAGCATTGCTGACGCCAGTAGGGGAACAACTTGTAAGAGCAGTAGAGTTAGGAAACCTTGTTATAAGAAAGGCACCATGGGTTGACACTTGGGTGAGAAATTAATTGAAGGCAATTATTATGTTTGGCATTAAATTCATCACCTTTATCACATTTGGCACTTTCTATTTGCAGTATGGTTTTATCGTAGCTTCTGAAACTGCATTGCCAATATGTCATCAATATAGAAGGTGGCTGAATGGTTTCAATGTTCCTTTAATGCAGGATTAAGGGAGTGGTGAAGGATGTAACAAGGACTGCTAATGCGGAGGGATTTTGTGTAAGTCTTCAGGATGGGAATGAGCTAGTGACCAGAATCGCTGTGCAACTAACTCATCCTTCAAGGCATTGAGGTGGCCCTCACCATGGTCTTCCTTGTCCGATGAGGGCTGTTGCTTTGCCTATTCCAAATGCAGGCCTCTCTGTACGGCAAGGTTGTGCAGTATGCAGCACACCACTGTGATGCGGGAGTCTCTTTGTAGGGGATATCGTAGGGAAGCACCAGACCTGGATACGATATAATTGCGATTACGGAGACGTGGCTGCAGGGTGACCAAGGCTGGGAGCTGAATATCCAAGGATATTCGATATTTAGGAAGGACAGGCAAAAAGGAAAAGGAGGCGGGGTGGCGTTGTTAGTAAAGGATGAAATCAGAGCAATAGTGAGAAAGAATATTGGCTCAGAAAATAAAGACGTAGAATCAGTCTGGGTGGAGCTAAGAAGCACCAAGGGGCAGAAAACATTGGTGGGAGTTGTCTATCGGCCTCAACAGTAGTGGTAATGTAGGGGATGGCATCAAACAGGAAATTAGAGATGCATGTAACAAGGGTACTACAGTAATTATGGGTGACTTTAATCTACATATAGACTGGCCAAACCAAATTAACAATAATACTGTGGAGGATAAATTCCTGGAGTGTGTACGAGATGGTTTTTTAGAGCAGTACGTTAAGGAGCCAACTAGGAACAGGCTATCCTAGATTGGGTATTGTGCAATGAGAAGGGGTTAATTAATAATCTTGTTGTGCGGGGTCCTTTAGGGAAGAGTGACCATAACATGATGGAATTCTTCATTAAGATGGAAAGTGAAGAAGTCCAATCTGAAACTAGGGTCCTAAATCTAAACAAAGGAAACTACGATGTTTTGAGGAGTGAGTTGACTATGATAGATTGGGGAGCTTCATTAAAAGGCATGACGGTGGATAGGCAATGGCTAACATTTAAGGAACGAATGCATGAATTGCAACAGTTATACATTCCTTTCTGGCGCAAAAACACAAAAGGAAAAGCGGCCCAACTATGGCTAACAAAAGAAATTAAGGATAGTATTAGATCCAAAGAGGAGTCATATAAAGTTGCCAGAAAAAGTAGCAAGCCTGAGGATTGGGAGCAGTTTAGAGTTCAGCAAAAAAGAACCAAGAGATTGATTAAGAGGGGAAAAATAGAGTATGAGAGTAAATTTGCAAGGAACATAAAAGCGGATTGTAAAAGCATCTACAAGTATGTAAAAAGAAAAAGATTAGTGAAGACAAATGTAGGTTCCTTGCAGTCAGAAACGGGATAATTTATAATGGGGAACAAGGAAATGGCAGAGCAAGTAAACAAATACTTTGGTTCTGTCTTCACGGAAGAGGACACAAATAACTTCCCAGAAATGCTAGGAAACCAAGGGTCTAGTGAGAAGGAGTAATTAAAGGAAATTAGTATTAGTAAAAGAATAGTGCTGGAGAAATTAATGGGACTGAAAGCCGATAAATCCCCAGGGCCTGATAATCTGCATCCCAGAGTACTAAAAGAGGTAGCCATGGAAATAGTGTCATCTTCCAAAATTCTATAGATTATGGAACAGTTCCTGCAGATTAGAGGGTGGCAAATGTAACCCCACTATTTAAAAAAGGAGGGAAGAGAGAAAACAGGGAACTACAGACCGGTTAGCCTAACCTCAGTAGTAGGGAAAATGCTTGAGTCTATTAGAAAGGATGTGATAACAGGACACTTAGAAAATATCAACGGGATTAGACAAAGTCAACATGGATTTATGAAAGGGAAACCATGTTTGACAAACCTACTGGAGTTTTTTGAGGATGTAACTGGTAGAATAGATAAGGGAGAACCAGTGAATGTGGTGTATTTGGATTTTCAGAAGGCCTTTGATAAAGTCCCACATAAGAGGTTAGTGTACAAAATTAAAGCACATGGGATTGGGGGTAATATACTGGCATGGATTGAAAATTGGTTAACAGACAGGAAACCGAGAGTAGGAATAAATGGGTCTTTTTCGGGGTGGCAGGCGGTGACTAGTGGGGTACCGCAGGGATCAGTGCTTGGGCCCCAGCTATTCACAATATTTATCAATGATTTGGATGAGGGAACCAAATGTAATATTTCCAAGTTTGCTGACGACACAAAACTAGGTGGGATTGTGAGTTGTGAGGAGGATGGAAAGAGGCTTCAAGGCGATTTAGACAAGTTGAGTGAGTGGGCAAATACATTGCAGATGCAGTATAACGTGGATAAATGTGAAGTTATCCACTTCGGTAAGAAAAACAGAAAGGTAGAGTATTATTTAAATGGTGATAGATTGGGAAATATTGATGTACAGAGGGACCTGGGTGTCCTTGTACACCAGTCACTGAAAGCAAACATGCAGGTGCAGCAAGCAGTTAGGAAGGCAAATGGTATGTTGGCCTTCATTGCAAGAGGATTTGAGTACAGGAGCAAGGATGTCTTACTACAGTTATACAGGGCCTTGGTGAGACCACACCTGGAGTACTGTGTGCAGTTTTGGTCTCCTTACCTAAGAAAGGATATACTTGCCATCGAGGGAGTGCAACGACGGTTCACCAGACTGATTCCTGGGATGGCAGGACTGTCATATGAGGAGAGATTGGGTCGACTAGGCCTGTATTCACTAGAGTTTTGAAGAATGAGAGGGGATCTCGTGGAAACGTATAAAATTCTGACAGGGCTAGACAGACTGGATGCAGGGAGGATGTTTCCCTGGCTGGGGTGTCTAGAACGAGGGGTCACAGTCTCAGGATACGGGGTAGGACATTTAGGACTGAGCTGAGGAGAAATTTCTTCACTCAGAGGGTGGTGAACCTGTGGAATTCTCTACCACAGACAGCTGTGGAGGCCAAGCCACTGAATATATTTAAGAAGGAGATAGATAGATTTCTAGACACAAAAGGCATCAAGGGGTTTGGGGAGAGAGGAGGAATATGGTATTGAGATAGAGGATCAGCCATGATCATATTGAATGGCGGAGCAGGCTCGAAGGGCCGAATGGCCTACTCCTCCTTCTATGTTTCTATGTCAAGACACATGAATCTTTTGAGGAGCCCTATGCTGTGCTGGGTATGACCTCCTATGTGCAACCCCTTTCACCTGTTGTCTTCTAACAGGCTTCAGCTGCTGGTGCTGAATCTGCTGCTGCTCCTCTTCCTCCAACTGTTCCTCCATCCAACTGAAACAGGCAATAATAGCAGCCATGATAAACAGGTCGAGCTTACTGAGGGTAAGTAAGGCAAATAAATCTCAGAAAGAAGCGATCTGGAATTAGGAAACTCTCCTGGCAATCCAGACAGCACAATGGCACACCGATCCTATGATCCATTTACCTGCCGGTGAGCACCTCTATAAACACTGCTTCAGGGGCTCTGAGAAACCAATCCTGTTAGGTTTTATTGACAGTTGGGCACTGGGTGGGACTTCAGCGATTTTTGCGTTAAAAAGGCATCGGGGTCCTAATTGTGTCATAGGACCCCAATTTACATGTACTCGTGAGGCCCCTGCCTGCCTTGGCGGGTTCCTCGATGTCTCTGAAAACTACACAGTTAAAATGGCGGCGGACGGGAGCGCATCAGGAACGCAGCAGTAAGTACACTACCGTGAATTTAACAACCTGCCCACACCATTACCGTCTGGTGTGGTGGGTTAAAATCGCCCGCTCTCTATCTTCCACCGGCTCTTTACACTTGCTGTATATTGTTATCTTTGCTGCAGTTAGCAGAGGACAAAAAGAATTGATTTTAGACCTGATTGATGTATGCAAGGCACTGGTACAGAAATTCTTTCCTTTTGAAATAGCTAACTTCGTTTTTCTTCCTCTGAATAGCGACACTGGTCTAAAATGATTTTTGTGTATATTTTTAATTTAAATGTGCAATTGAAAAAGGTTAAGTAACATTCATATTGCTGAACGGGTGAGGAAATTTCAATTTTCTGTGGGAGATTTTACCAGTGGGTATTCACTACGCTTAAGAAAATAAAGGCTCTATCAGATTAAATGAGGCCTCTTTACTGAGAATCATTGAACTGCTTACTTTACAGCATTTTTCTCAGCATGAAGGTCAGCATGGCTCAGTTGGTAATCCAGAGGGATATGGGTTTAGATTCCACTTCAGGACCTGAGCAAATTACCTAGAGTGTCACACAGTGCAGGAGTGAAGGAGTATTGCATTATTGGTGCCGTCTTTTGCATGAAACCTTAAATCAAGACTACCTATTCCAAAGCATTATATGAAGAGCCAGCAAGTCAAGGGTTTAGAAATTGGTTTGCACTGGCATGTTTCTCCTTTTTTTCAGTCAATTTTTCAGCAACTTTTAGAAATTTAGAAGCATAATTTATTTTTTTAATGCAGACAGGAGCCATTTGTCCTTCGCCTACACTGAACTTCGTGTTCTCTCGAACTAATTTTACTGAGTCCCATTTTCTTGCTTTCTCCCCATGTCCTTTTATATTCATTAAGTAATTATTCAGTTAATTTTTCAATGCTGTAATTGCCTCATCATCGATCGATCATCCATTGTGATAAGGCATTCCATATTCTGATAACTATTCACATGAAAAGATTTATTTTACTCGCCCTCTTTTTATGTATGTAATGTTTATCTTGAGATCATGGCCTTCTGTCTTCAATTTACCGTACAGTAGAAATTATCTATGTTTATCTTGTCTATTTCTTTGATCATTTTGAACACCTCTGCAAAATCCCCTCTCATTCTTCTTGGCTTGAGAGAATACAGCCCTCGTTCTAGCCTTTCCTCATAACTCAGACCTCTCACGCCTTGTGCTATCGTGCTAAATACACATGTGCATTCTCCAGGGTTATTATAACAGTCATAGTGAGGAGCCCAAAATGCAGAGTTCCAGATGTAGCAGAACCATCATTTTCTAGAGTCATCATGACCTCTTTGTTTTTGTATTCAATTCCTCTCGAAATAAACCACAAAATTTCATTTGCTTTCCTAATGGCTTTTTTTAGACTGTTGAATCATTTTTAAGGATTTCTGTATCTGCACACCTAAATTCCAATGCTACGCTATTGCACTGAGAAAGTAACCATTTGAGGAATAGTTCCCTTCTTTATTCTTACCGAAATGTGTTGCCTTCCATTTTTCTGTATTAAACTGAACCTGCCACTTACCTACCCATTCTCCTAGTCTGCTTATTCTCCTGTAGTCAAAAGTCTATCAATCATACCAAACGGATAAAATAGCAAACCTATTGTGTTAAACCTAAAACAGATGCATAACCCTGCTGCTTGGAGTTTGGATTCCAGAATGGTTTTGCCAGCAATGTTGGTGAGAAGATATGTTTTCTTTCTAATTAAAAATCATTGTATGTTTAAAAGGTTTTTTTTAATGTCACCATCTCAATGTCACATCTCTAACATTTTGGTAATTTCAGATAAGATTTAAAGATATTTAAAATAAGTTGCGCATTGTAAATGGCTTGTTGGAAGGAGTAATTCAGTTGGACACATTTCTTTTTATCATTGCATATTTGTTATTATTCGCTGAACTCAGTTCACAGCAAACCTCTCAGTTTTCAACATAAGGGAAATGTTAAGAGATTTATGATCAACAAGAGCGACACTCACTGAAAATCCAATTAAATGCAGAGATCTGTATTCGTCCAGTAGAATGACTTTTGTCAGAATGGGTTGCATTTTAAACCAAAAAAAGCGATTGTCACTTTCAATGAGCAACACTTGCCAGGTTTGCTTGCACCACTGTTTTGAATGTGTGCAGAATGATCACATAATCTGGGTAATCACTTAACTTCTTTTACTGTGAGATCAAAGGATACTGGATAATTGAAGCATTAACTCAGCAAGGGATTTACAGTAGAATCAAACAGTGAAAGTAATTTGAGCAACACGCAAGTTTAACTTTTCCAGTGTTTATTATGCTTTTATAATATTTATTACACACAAACAACTTTGGGATCACTGCTGCTGTTAATTTGGGTTAGGATGGGAGGAGATAAAACTCATTTAAATTGAAGATAAGAACTTAAATGGACATTGTTGCCCTGGCTGAATTATTTTCATTTTGCCAGAAAAGTAAAACATCCTGCTTGGTGATGCAGTTCTTTTAGGAAAAGTTTATTTAAAATCTGATGGCCAGTGTGCCTTCTCCAAGGTGGGAGTTTTGATGCCGGCTGTCCCTGGAACTAAACCTATCTGAAGGACCCCCAAAACTGTAGCGATGCCCCAAAACGTTGATGGAGACCTGCTTCTTTTGCATAAGTTTTAATTTTAAAATGGCTTCTCTGCAGCCTTTGTACTGTTTGAACAGCTAAACTATCCAGTTGAGGAAAAAGCTTCAAAATGTTGTCCCCCCTGCACCAATATTTGACTACAGATCATCAATTGTACCGGTTTCTGTGGGATTAGACTTTAAGGATTTTACATTGTCATAGTCATAGTAATTGATTAATAGTTTCACCCAAATTTAAACTGGACATGTTAATTTAAATATAAATAATACATGATGGATATTCTTTGAAGTGTTGGGACATCTCACTAAAATTTTCAGTTTTAAAACTCATGTTTTGCATAGAAGTTCCTCTTTTATTTGAAAAAATAATAAATTTGAGTTCCTCATTCTTTATAAGAATATTAGAGTTAAATCGATAAAAATGCAATTGGCAATAAGCCAATCATTTCATATAAATCACATAATTCGAACAGAAAAACAAACATTTAATAATTGTCAAAGAGCAAACACTTTAATGCAATTTATTATTCAGATAACTCCCTAAGGACCAATCCGTGGCACTTTGGGAGCACAATAAAACTCTGTGTAACACTAGAGGCATAAAGAATTCAGAATTCTTTCATGAATGAGTTGACCACCGACCGGTATGTTTTGTACTCTGACATCTAGGACTTGAAGGTCCTGAAAACTATTTTCAACTGCTCAGTGAAAATGGGGCCAGTAAAAATTTCCAGATGTTCATTACATGCAGTAAAATTTGTTTTTGAAAGAGATCTGTAGGTCTGAGAGCTTAACCCATGTGACCCTATTCTAACAACAACTTGCATTTATATAGTGCCTTTAACATAGTAAAACGCCCCAAGGCGCTTCACAGGAGCGTTATCAAACAAAATTTGACACCGAGCCACATAAGGAGAAATTAAGACAGGTGACCAAAAGCTTGGTTAAAGAGCTAGGTTTTAAGGAGCGCCTTAAAAGAGGAGAGATAGGAGAGGCAGAGATGTTTAGGGAGGGAATTCCAGAGCTTAGGTCCTAGGCAACTGAAGGTACGGTCGCCAATGGTGGAGAGATGAAACCAGGGATGCGCAAGAGGCTAGAATTGGAGAAGTGCCGAGATCTCGGCTGGAGGAGGTTACAGAGATAGGAAGGGGCAAGGTCATGGAGGGATTCAAAACAAGGATGAGCATTTTAAAATTGAGGCTTTGCCAGGCCGGGAGCCAATGTAGGTCAGCGCGCAAAGGGGTGATGGGTGTACGGGACTTGGTGTGAATTAGGATATGGGCAGCAGAGTCTTTGGATGAGCTCAAGTTTACAGAGGGTGCAAGGTGGGAGGCTGGCTAGGAGAGCATTGGAATAGTCTAGTCTAGAGGTAACAAAGACATGGATGAGGGTTTCAGCAGCAGATGAATTGAGGTAGGGGCGGAGACTGTTACGGAGGTGGAAGTAGGCGGTCTTGGTGATGGAGACCATTATGGGGTCGGAAGATTAGCTCAGGGTCAAATAGGATGCCAAGGTTGCGAATGGTCTAGTTCAGCCCCAGACCATGACCACAGAGAGGGATGGAGTCGGTAGCTAGGGAACGCAATTTGTGGCAAGGACCGAAGACAATGGCTTTGGTCTTCCCAATATTTAATTGGAGGAAATTTCTGCTCATCCAATACTGGATGTCTGACGAGCAGCCTGACAAATCAGAGGCAGTAGAGGGGCCGAGAGGTGGTGGTGTTGGTACAGCTGGGTGTCATCAACGTACACGTGGAATCTGACAGGTTTTCAGTTTATGTCGCCGAGGGGCAGCATGTAGATGAGAAATGGGAAGGGCCAAGGATAGATCCTTGGGGACTCGAAGTAACCGTGTGAGAGCGGGAAGAGAAGCCATTGCAGGTGATTCTCTGTCTGTGACTGGATAGCTAAGAATGGAACCAGGAGAGGGGAGTCCCACCCAGCTGGACAACGGAGGAGAGGCGTTGGAGGAGGATGGTGTGGTGAACCGTGTCAAAGACCGCTGATCAGTCGAGAAGGATAAGGAGGGAGAGTCACATAGGATGTCATTTGTGATCCTGCTCCTCCAGGGCCCACAAAAATAACCCCACACTTGCATTTAGTGGGGCTCATGGGGCCCTTTGCTCATGAATACGGTAATTGAGATCCTATTTATGCTGTAGGACCTTGATTTCCATATTAAAAAGGCCTGTCGCCTGAAACAGGTGGGTGCTGTGGGCATCTGGCAGTAGGCCCAATTCAAAATGGCCCTGGCCGTATCGCTGGTGTTAATGGATCATTATGGCTACCAGTCCCAAATGAAGGCGTTAACACCCCGTTAACGCCAGGCGAAGGCAGTCAAAATCAACCCCAGTATCTCTCAAAGATTTCATTCACGAGAAAAGGGAACCAATCACGTCGCTGGAATTTAAGTTATTTTAGCAGCTATGTTGATTCTCTACCTCATTATGTAACAATTCTGTGGGTGGTTGGGATGTAGCGGGTGGAAGGAGGATCAGAAACCTTATTCAAATCATCATCTCTTCACCACCTAATATCTAAAACAATTTCCTTCAGAAGCCTGCCCTACCTCCAGGAGCCTTGGGTTTGTTTTCTGGAGCTTGGATACTTCAGCTGGGCTTTGGATCTTTTGGGCCTTCCCACATGCATAACCTTGGTGGCCTCAGTCTCCTACTCTCCTCCTGTGCTCGAGTTCAAACCCCCAGTATATGTGTTTTTCCTTCTGGCTGCCGGTGTTTCTCTCTCTTTCTCCCTCGACTTGCACAAAAGTGAGAAATAGAGTCAGAGACAAAGAGAGAGATAGATACCACAATGTGAAAAATGTGTCGGAGCGATATGGATAGATAGAGTGGGACAGAGAGAGAGCCCCACGTAAAGAGTTAGACAGGAAAGAATGGGAAAGAGTTGAAGAAAGTGGGAGACTCTTTCCTATGTTCCTATGAGACCATTTTGTTATTATCAACAAGTTAAAACCTACATCTCAATGCAAGTAGCAGTAACGAGAATGGCAAGCTGCCATGAAAAGTATGAACATTGTTCTGGCTTTTGATTTTCACAAACACAAAGTACAAAAAGATTTATTAATCACATATACTATTGTTTACTGTTTTTTTTCTTGCGCCTAACTATTTAAAGGCCATAAAAGAGGTTGTGGGAATTGTTCTAAAGTCCAGTTAACTGAATTAATCTGTTGGCTGATGTATTTTTTGGCCTGCCAATTCTGATTGACAGCTTGGCAAACTGCCACAGTTATCATGAGCAAGTTCTTTCTCTACCATGTTGCATAATTAATTTTGTAATTGTTTCAATTCCTGAATTGACATACATTTTTGAGATAATATTCTGTAAAGTGTGCTATTGTGTTAGGCTGTAACCAACATACACCAGCTTTGTTAATACAGCATAATGCGAGAATTGAAAAAAAAACCTGTCTGGTAGCATTATCAAAATATTATATGTAGATCTTGGGAGAAAACGTATGCCCTAATAAGGGCATTTTAATATGTAGGCTTTATGTCCAGACAGAAGAGTTGTTGTATCCTTAAAGGCTTGATGTCTTCAGGAACAATTGTTTGGAAAATCTTTTTCTCTTATTTCTTTCAAAGTTCATGCTGCAGTAGTAATCCGAGTCAATCCCATTGCCACGATGGTGCATGCCACTTCTGGCTCATCTTCTTTGCGCAGCCCCTGAAAAGTTTTTCACAAGGACTGCGCTGCTTTAAATGGAATTTTGGTGCATAGCACTGTTGCTGTATTTTGTAAGTTATGAGCGGAAGCCAAAACAGAATATTTCTGTGTTCACTAGTAGAAAAGACAAGGTAAGTGAAGAAGTAGTGGCACCAAGCTGGGGTTTAACAGCCTGTGCAATGCAGGATGTTGAGTCTCTGAGTTTAAAAAAAACGAATGGGAAAAATAACCTGCTACTAACTAGATTGTTTATTAGCATTGTGAAAAATGCTGTGCTACCAATAACTCTGCAAGGTAGTGAAGGTAAACATATTATGCAGATTTAACGTTGCATTTCACACTTCATTTAGCCTCAACCTGTTACATCAACACCCCCTCTTGCCTTGATTATCTCTTAATGTCTCTCAATGTCTCTTAATCTCTCCTTTTGTTCTTTCATCCCCTCCCCCTTTTCCCAGCATTATACTTGCTTTAAATCTATTTCATTTCCTGATTTTTTCCAGTTCTGACGAAAGGTCTTCGACCTGAAACGTTAACTCTGTTTCTCTCTCCACGGATGCTGCCTGGCCTGCTGAGTTTTTCCAGCGTTTTCTGTTGTTATTTCGGATTTCCAGCATCCGCAGTATTTTGCTATCATATTATGCAGATTGCTGCTTTTATTAATTTGGCATAGGTTGCCCGAGTGAGCAACTAGATGGGGAAAAAGAGCAGTGAAAGGAAGTATACCCTGACTTTACAGATTTTGGCCTCAATAATACGTAGGTGGGGAGGGGGGCAGGAGGGAGGTTTAGCAGCCGGAAAACCCAGAAGTATAGGTTTCCCGGAGGTCCTCCCGAATTTAACGGCCTGCAGGTGTTAAAAATAAAGGATGCGTTAAAATTGAGGCACACAGCCTCCTTTTAAAATATTTAAAGACCAACCCACCTCTTGAGAGCAGGACCAGCCACATAAATACTGTGGCAACAAGAGCAGGTCAGAGGCTGGGTATTCTGTGGCGAGTGTCTCACCTCCTGACTCCCCAAAGCCTTTCCACCATCTACAAGGCACAAGTCAGGAGTTTGATGGAATACTCTCCACTTGCCTGGATGAGTGCAGCTCCAACAACACTCAAGAAGCTCAACACCATCCAGGACAAAGCAGCCCGCTTGATTGGCACCCCATCCACCACCTTAAACATTCACTCCCTCCACCACCGGCATACCGTGGCTGTAGTGTGTACCATCTACAAGATGCACTGCAGCAACTCTCCAAGGCTTCTTCGGCAGGAGCTCCCAAACCCGCGACCTCTTCCACCTAGAAGGACAAGGGCAGCAGGCGCATGGGAACACCATCACCTCCAAGTTCCCCTCCAAGTCACACAGCATCCTGACTTAGAAGTATATCGCTGATCCTTCATCGTCGCTGGGTCAAAATCCTGGAACTCCCTCCCTAACAGCACTGTGGGAGTACCTTCACCACACAGACTGCAGCGGTTCAAGGCGGCGGCTCACCACCACCCTCTCAAGGGCAATTAGGGATGGGCAATATATGCTGGCCTAGCCAGCGACGCCCACATCGCACAAACGAATAAAAAAAAAAGTTGGTCACATGCTCTCCGACCCGCCTCTTTAAAACGGAAGTCGGCGTGTTGGGGTCGGGTTCTCCATTTTTAAAAATCTTTAACCCCCACCCATCCTGGATTTAAAAAAAAATAATTCTCAGGATATGGGCATCACTGCCAAGGGCGGCATTTATTGCCCATCCCTAGAAGGTGTTCTTTTTGAACCTCCGCAGATTCTTTGTTGCAGTTTGATACAACTGAGTAGCTTGCTAGGCCACTTCAGAGAGCAGTTAAGAGTCAGTGACATTGGTGTGGGACTGGAGTCACACATAGGCCTGAGCAGGTGAGAACAGTCGGTTTGCTTTCCTAAAGGACGTTAGTGAACCCGTTGGGTTTAACGACAATCTGAAAGCTTCATGGTCACTTTTACTGATACCAGCTTTTATTTCCAGTCAAGCTCTAGATTACTATTCCAGTAACATAGACACTAGACTACCGTACCACCACACGATGTAAAAATTTCAGACTGTATATCGAAGAACTGCAAAAAAAAAATAATCCAGCAGCACATTTGGATCTTCTTTCAAACTTAGCTTTTATGTGCAGAATATTTTGTGCCATATAACACTAGTGTAAAGTACTGGCGGTTACAAGTCAGTCATTGGGACAGGACTGGTTATGGTGGGAACAATTTGATGTGATGAATTTAGAAATAACAAACCATTAAGGCATAACAACAGAAAACGCTGGAAAAACTCAGCAGGCGAGGCAGCATCCGTGGAGAGAGAAACAGAGTTAACGTTTCAGGTCGAAGACCTTTCATCAGAACTGGAAACAGCAGGACCCCTGTTCACCATTAAGGCATATTGTGTTAAGTGTGATTTCTTTTTCCTATGTGATTTTATTTCCTATAATGTGATTTTTTTCCCCCCCCCCCCCCCCATAGTGTATTGACACCTCTTGCATGTGCATCAATATGTGAATTAAGATGAGAGAGCCATAAGCATGATGGTAGAAATGAAAATATTCTCTCTCAGTCAGATGGGGCTGCTGTTCAGAGGTTTGACGATAAAGCAGGTCGCTAAGCCAGAATTGACTCAATGTTATTTAACCTAGGGGTATCTATTGCAGGCATTGGGTGAAACAAAAGGCAAATGCTGCATTCCCCAGCACTGATGCCCTTTCCTTGGAGGAACAGTCTTCGGAATGGCCTGTATTCACTAGAGTTTAGAAGAATGAGAGGGGATCTCATTGAAACGTATAAAATTCTGACCGGGCTAGACAGACTGGATGCAGGGAGGATGTTTCCCCTGGCTGGGGGGTCTAGAACGAGGGGTCATAGTCTCAGGATACAGGGTAGGACATTTATGACTGAGATGAGGAGAAATTTCTTCGCTCAGAGGGTGGTGAATCTATGGAATTCTTTACCACAGAAGACTGTGGAGGCCAAGTCACTGAATATATTTAAGAAGGAGATAGATAGATTTCTAGACACAAAAGGCATCAAGGGGTATGGGGAGAGAGCGGGAATATGGTATTGAGATAGAGGATCAGCCATGATCATATTGAATGGCGGAGCAGGCTCGAAGGGCTGAATGGCCTACTCCTGCTCCTATTTTTCTATGTTCTGTTTCAGAAAATTTAATTAAAATATTTCAAAAATCTGCAAATAAAAATAAATGAAATCTAGATAATATGTAATTGCAAATAAAGTGTTTTTTAAATTGAATTGGCAATTTTTCCCTTATCATCAAGTTATCTTTGTGCTGTAAATAAATGTGTTCAGGCTTATGTGTTGAAATAATGTATTGCATTGTTTTCCATTAACATCAGGCTGCTAAAAATATTTGAAGCATTTATCAGAATAACGAATGCAGTGTTATACAGAAATGTCATAAAAAGTTCATTAAAATCAGGATAACCTATATATCCCTCCCTCGTGTAATGCTTGCAAATGATTGCTGAATCACAATATTTACATTATCTTGTTAATGTGCTCCAGAATGCATAAATTTGTTTTTTTTTAATATAAGGGAGGTGTTGGCATTTTCTACTATCTTGGACTTTTGTTAGTAAGTCTGAGTTGGCCTTTTTTAGATCTGCATTTAAAGGATTCCATAACATTAAAGCATTTGGATGTTTGCCAAATGCAGGGATAAGATGAAGAGCCAGAGGAGAGGGCATCCCCGATTTATTTTTGTGTTTTGTTTGCTTTGTTGCCATGTGTTGCGTTCTGTAGTCTTCCAAAGCTGTCAGTTCACATTTTGGCCTGTCGGGTTGTTGGGGCAACATCTCATTAAAGAAGATGCTTGATGTAATTTTGTGTCCGATTGTTCCCTTTCATTTAACTGCCTTCTGAGGCAGAGCAAAGCCTTTCCTGTGGATGCACTGCTTTTCCTCTCTCTCTCTCTCTCTCTCTCTCTTTTTTTCTTCACCCCAGGCACATCTTGTTGATCTTCATTTACTGGAGCCGGAGGTGAAGTAGACAGAAAAACAGGCTGTGGGTGTTTCAGTTTTATTGAACTATCCCTTCTCTATCCGAGAGGAGAAGGAGCTCTGCACAAAGCCTAAGTGACTCCTGTCATTGCCTCCCACACATGTTACACTATTTCCAATCCCTCTTGACAAAATAATTTGCGGTTACAGTTATTTTTTGCAGCTGACTCAGTGCTGCCATCCATTTAAAAAAAAAAATCCAGACTTCTGTACTCTAACTTTAACTTTTAAATTATAGCTGTGGTTCTTGAAACATTGAATATCTTTGATGTTTTAGGTCTGCTTGCTGTAGGATAAGTGTAAACTTCTTCAATTATCAGTAAGATTCAATTGGTTTTGCTGTAATTTTAATCGCTGTTTCATTCTAATCATGATTAAATCTGCAGTAATCAAAATGTTAAATGAAAGAAGACTATATGAGCCAGAGTGTAATCTGGTACTGTTTACTGTATTGCATCCAAATATTCATCTTGGTAACTGCGATATAGTCATAAGCTTGTAATCATGTACTGAAATAAGTTGAAGTGCCTTTGTACTTCTGCCTCTTATTACTATTACTGTTAGTTTATTGGCAGTCAAACAAAGCTAATTGTGGTATGTTCCCATTAACTTGATTAATAAGCAGGCGAGTAACGGTGGCAGCTCATTTATTTTTAGTAATTGAGTATTCTATTGACTATTGAAATGGCTGTTTGAATGGCAAGAGCCTGGGGCTTGAACCTCATTCACCGTGCAAATCAGTTAACTAGGAGGTACATACAGTATTGTGTTTGTGCCATCGTTCTTTCAAATTTT
Source organism: Squalus acanthias (assembly GCA_030390025.1). Taxonomy (NCBI): domain Eukaryota; kingdom Metazoa; phylum Chordata; class Chondrichthyes; order Squaliformes; family Squalidae; genus Squalus; species Squalus acanthias. The sequence continues at coordinate 125,783,199 of CM059428.1, forward strand.
CCAGTCAATACATAACAAGCACCCAATGAATAAAGTAATGATCAGAGTAATATGTCATTGTTTATGCTAATGTAATGATGGAAGAGTGGGATCAGAACAAGCCAAACTAAAAGCAAAAAACTGTAGTTTCTGGAAATCTGAAAAACCCCCAGAAAATGCTGGAAACACTTAGGTCAGTCAGCATCGGTGGGGAGACAAGTTCATGTTTCAGGTGTAGACCATCTGTCATAAATGGAAGATATTGTAGATGAACAATATCTAAAAAGGAACCAAACAAAGGGAAGGGGGAAGGACAGCATACTGGTGCACGCGCGCACACACACAATAGTGGAAATGTTGAGTTTACAATATTAGGTTCAGTCTTTAATGGAGGACTGGAGCACAAGATGATTCAGATTTTTTTTAAATTTCCTCTGATGTGCACAACTGATCATATAACCTTAGGAACTGCATTCTTTAAACTCTACGGGCTGCTATCAGTTTTTACATTGATAGTTGGTGACATTTAATGCAAAGCAGCTAATACTGAGAGAAATTTCTAATAGTGGTACAACCATAGTCATGATATCTTTGCTGCAACCATAGCAACATAAGATTGAAGTTTACATGCTTCAAATAGTTATAATTGCCTATTTTGCAACTAAATATTTTCTTGTACTTTGTATAACATAGTAAACCTCTGCATAAAACCATCTCGCTACTTTATTCTTGGTTTCTAAACTCACAAACTAAAAAAAACATGCTTTCTGCTTTATCTTCCTCCTGTTGTTGCTTTTGAGCAGATTGATTGATGTTTCCTATGTTAAATGGGAGAGAGTTGACTCAGATCTGCTTTTTGTGTCACAACTCCCTCCCTAACAGCACTGTGGGAGTACCTTCACCACAAGGACTGCAGCGGATTAAGACCACCACCTTCTCGAGGGCAGTTAGGGACGGGCAATAAATGCTGGCCTTGCCAGCGACGCGCACATCCCAGGAACATATATAAAAAAAATCAAGTATTTCAACATTTGTCAATCAAATGAGCAAAAGTTTGAAAAATACTTTTTCATTAAGAAATTAAGTCCCTGCGATGTCTCAAAGTACACCATTTAGCAGTCTGTTAAGTGTGCTGTTGTCCTTGCTAATGTCTATCCTTGTTCCATCACTTAGAACTGATGTGTTTCTGTTACCCAAATTGATCTCTTGAGTACTGCTAAATTTCACACAAACATAGTAAATGAGTTTGAGTTTTGAGCGCATCTGATTTTGCCTCTTTACTCAAGAGTAAGGTGACCCCTCAAACCGCCAGGACACCAGTAATAATATACATTTTTGCCACATGTTCTAATTCAGCTTTTAATCTGGTGATCATTCACCCAGACAAGTATTTAGAACAGTTTGTAAGATCTGTAAAAGATTTTAAAACTTAATTGCTTGAACATTTTTTTCCCCTGCTTGTAGATCACAACACTGATCAACCACAAGGAGAAACCAAAGAAGTCTGAGAAAACGCTGCGAGCAATTCAACGGGTAGGGCAAGCAGTGAGTCTGGCTGTTGGAAGATTTGTCACAGTTGGTGAAGCCATAGCTAGTGAAAATGAAGAGTTAAAAGAAGAAATGTACTTTGCCTGCCAGGAGGCACGGCGAGCAGGTAGGTTCTGTCTTGTGATGCATTGTAAATGATGTTGGGCTGGAATTTGCTGAAAAAATAACAGCGTGTGAACGGAGCGTGCCTTTATTAATGCCATTATTAATGTGCAAATCGGCCCGCAACTTCTGGCGAGGAAGAGATACCCCGTTAGCTTTACGAAAATGGCATCTCGCGCTCAACCTCCCAGTGATTTTCATGAAGTTGCTGCATTTGCACATTAATGCCCATTAAACTCGCCACAAAAAGTTAAGCCTAGTAATTAATAGCGCAAATACCCTTTTAACAACATGATAATTGTTAATGACTTCCAATCAATCTCTCTGGCCCAGAAAGTGAATAATTAAAAGTGTGGAGTCTCATTCCATCAGGTTGGGAACTGTTATTGGTGATTTTAAAAATGTCTAATTTAAAAAAAATCTTACTTTTCCTTTCTGTATCTTCTATCTCTCTCTCTCTCTCTCTCTCTCTCTTAATTCAATATTTCTTTCCCTCTTTATTTCTCTTTCTGTACCTGATTTGACATTGAATTCCCCCACTCTAATTCACCCTCCTTCTCAGTCCTTCCTCTGTTTATTTCTCAATCCTTAAATCTGATTGGTTAATGAGGTACACTGTTTATCCTGTTGTTCACCAAGGTCCGAGATGCCCTGTTGCCCTCGCTGCGCCGTTATCAGTTCGCACTTTCAACTTACAGGGCAAAAAATTTTTGAGGGGATAGTTGCAGGAAAAGGTCTAACTAACCAGGGACACCGTGAGATGCTCTGCTCCAGCAAATTCTGGGTCATTATCTATGCCGTTTGACGCCACCCCAGCTCCAACCTCACCCCCACCTCGACGCTTCTCTCAGCGTAGATCCGGTGTTGGTACGACACCCGATGCAACAGTATTATCACTAGGATTATAGTAAACTGTGTGATGGTGGGACTGTGAAATTTCCACAGCCATACTGTGTTTGGGTTTGTTCACTGCAATTTCAATATAGCATAATGGTGAGCATGTGACATTTTTATCCTGTCAGCATATTTCTCCCATGCTATTACTCAAGGTTTTCTAATGGCAGGAACGTTTTGTACCATGCAATGCTGAATGCATTCTACAGCATAATTGATTTTCTGTAGTATTGCTTAGGGACAAAAAAAATTGTGTCTCTTTTAGCGCATAATCTAGGCTGTCACTCCAGAGCAGTACTGAGCGCAGTACCGTGTTATCGGGTGTCTGTCCTTTGGGGGAGATATTAAGCTGAGGTCCAGCCTGCCTGTTTCGGGCAGATATTAAAGATCCCACTATATTATTTGAAAAAGGCCAGGGAATTTTCCTTGTGGTCCTGAACAACATTCCTCCCTTAACACATACCACTAAAGAAAAGATAAACTGGTAATTCATCTGCTTGCTGTTTGTGGGACCTTGCTGGCACAGAATGGCTGCTGCATTTGGCCACATAAGAGTTACTGAAGTTCAAAAGTAATGAATTGTGTGTAAAGTGCTTTAAGATGTGTCCATGTGATGAGACTAAATGTGAATGTTTCTTTCTGTAACTGCTTCTTTCCTACTTCCTGTGTGCCTCAGTCTTTCTGTTTGTGATACGTTCTTTCTGTTTCACACTTTTTTTTCATTGTGATATCTGAATTTTCATGTGTTTGGCTTTTTTCCCCTCACACTTTATCATGCTTTCTTGAAGTCTTTCTCTCTCTCTCTCTGTTTCCCACTCTTTTTTTGCCTTCCAAGAAATTGCATCGTTAGGGATGGGACAGCGTGGGTCAGTGTGCGTAGTTGCACCATATTTAGTCTGGTGGTGGGTCTGATGGGTTTTTTCCTGCCCTCCTTTATATTTATATGTAAGTGTAGTAATTTCTTGGAGAACTTTTTTGTGTTTAATTTGTAAAATAAACATAAATAGTCAGTGTGTCAAAAGCAACATGGTCTGTGAATGAAGTTGGTAAAAATCATTTGAGAGATTTGATTGGTCAAAATTCTGGTGCTTCCTGGTTTGTGATTGGTAGCTTTGGAAAAAAAATTAAGTGATTTGATTGGTTGGTGGTTGGTAGCTTTTAGTACCTGTCTACTGAATTTTTTAATTGATCACATTTACTCTGCTGGATATTTGAGACAATCAACATGGCAACCTTAATAGACAGTGGTTATTTATTTTTACCCTACATATACTTCGTAGTGTCATAGAGCATCGCACCTCAAAAGTGTCTATCGACACATTTGGGATAATTTTGTGTGACCACTTCCAGCAAGCTTGAGTCTCACTATTGATCTCACTGCTAGTGAGGATTTATGCCAGGGAAGTAGCATCAGAAAATCACCTTTATTGTATTTGCTTGAACTGTGAAAAATAATTTGATTCTAGATTTTATCCTTCCACACTTAGGTTTTGTCTAGAATAATTTGAGCTAGGTAACACTGGAGTGATGTACAGCTGATTATGGCCCAATCACTGTCACTGCCAGTGATAGTGATGGGAGCAGTTTGAGATTATTAATAGAGTATCACACAGCAATTGTATTGGTTTAAATGCTTGGCTAAGTGAAAGGCGCTAAGTAAATCCAAATTCTTTCTTAAATGTGATTTTTTCCTATAGCAAATTGGTTCCAACATAAGCCTAGTTGTCAAAGCTTGTGCAGTTCTGATTTTGTAGCTGAATTTTTTTTCTGGTGTCCCCAAAAATGAACAATTGCGCGCACACACAAAGATTTGGTGTTGATTTTAGTCAGTGTAAATATAAGGGAAGTTTAGGGTTGTCAGTATTACCAACACTTTAATTGAAGTCAGCAATATTTGTGATTTAAGTGAAAATGCTATAGAACCATTAGTCACTCATGGACTGAAGGATTTAAAAAAAACAATGACAGACTGAAGAGCGGGCGTGTGGTATAACCGCTGCCAAATGTGATTCTGCCTGTTTTATGTCCCCGCCCAGGCCCAATTTCACCCCTGGTGACTTCAGGAATTGAGGGGGAATAAGAAACAACACAACTATTACATTGACAAAGAGCAGCAATGTTTGTGCTTCTAATTTTATTTCTAGCTGGATCCCCGGTAAATAAATTTTGGACTATTTATCTGACTTGTATCCTGTGCATCTAACTTTGATGTGGACATGATTGAAGATGAACGTTCTTGTATGAATTAAAAATAAAATTTTGCTTGTTGCTACTGTTTTGCACTCTCAGAAATCACTCACGGCCTTTAATGTCTGGGCAAGCAATTTGCAGTTTCCGTCACAGCAGCTGTGCTCAGTTGGACACAGATAATGTTACCTGTAATGGGAAATGACCTTTCAGCATAGCCACAATTATAATTTGTTTTGAATTTTCGATCAAAGCAGACATTTCGGATCTAACTTTATAGAGATTATATGTAGCTGAACAGATCAGCTGTGTGCTGTAATGAAATTGATTTCCAAAGCATCGGTGATGGAGCTGCTGGGGCTCAAAGACCTGATTAACATTGATGAAGGTTTGAGCAACACTTGAAACAAATACCTGGTATTAGTAGCTAACTGACAGTAACGATGAGGCTACAAGGGAAATACTGGTTCAAACTTCTGAGTCCAGCTTTTAATCCTTGAATGAAATAGCACCCGACATGTGTTTTGATCATTTCCCCAGGTTATTGTTATTTTTGGCTTCCCCTTTTAAAAATGACAGTAACGTACATTTGAATCTGCACAATATTTTTGATCAGCAACTAGAAAGACTAATGCAAAGCATGCTCTATTTGCATGTTTAAATTTAAAATGGAGGCATTTGCTTCTCTTGTGCATCTAAAGATCAATACTAAATTACAACATAGAAGTCTGTGACGTTGGCTTGTTGTGACTGAAATATGGCCTCTGCTTATTAAATAGGTGCTAGATTTAATGAGAGATAAAACGATGGGGGGAATTTTAACCCTACCCAGCAGGTGGAAACCGGACGGGTGGGCAGTTAAAATACTCCAGGTTACTTACCCGCTGCAAAGCCACCTGAATCCTGCTGCGTCTGATTTTAACCTGCTCCTCTGAGCAGGCGGCAAAGGCTCCGGCCTAAAACTGACAGGGGTTCTTCTTCCAAAAAAATGCTAATGGAATCCAATAACGTCAGTCGGACCCAAGGGCATTTTAGCTCAGACCTGAATGGAGAAGCCGCTATGGCTTTCCTGCCAGGCCGGAGGCAAGTCAGAATAGGATTGGGATGTGAAGAGGCCCTGAAAGGTAAGTTTTTAAACTTTCCTTTGTGGGGCCAAGAAGAGCAAGAGGCGGGAAGCGGACCGACGGCATGGTAATGAGGCTTGGCGGTTGAAATGGCTGTGGCCTCATTCTGCCAAGGGCGGTCGGGAAACCGACTCTCGCAGTTTCCTGGAAAAACTCAGCAGGCGAGGCAGCATCCGTGGAGAGAGAAACAGAGTCAACGTTTCAGGTCGAGACCTGAAACGTTGACTCTGTTTCTCTCTCCACGGATGCTGCCTCGCCTGCTGAGTTTTTCCAGCGTTTTCTGTTGTTGTTTCGGATTTCCAGCATCTGCAGTATTTTGCTATCGTATCTCGCAGTTTCCTGCTGGGAATTAAAGTCGACCCCAAGTGATAAACTATTAATTCAGTTTATTCTGGAACCTGTTCAAGGATATTTTGACACGCTTGGTGGTTTTGCTGTAGAATTGTTTGAGAAACATGAAAAGGCAGCTGTTGACATCATTTACAACTTGGAAGCAAGAACTGGAGGGTTAATGTTGACTGCCCCCATTTTAATTTTTAGAGTAAAAGAAACTCAACCCACTGCTGGTCTTTTGGAAAGTTACTGGCATTGCTGACTGATTTAAATAGAAAGAAGGTTTTTGTTATTTTTGATGTAAAACAAGGGTTTTAGTTTACTTATTTGTCTAATCAGACCCTCCAGGATAACCATGTCATTCAATTGCTATCATCTGTTCTTTAGAAGAGTGGTATACACTGCGCTACAGCTTTTTCTCTCTCCATTTCATTTCATCTCATCTTTTTGTGCTTCATAGGATGCTGTGAAAGTGCAATTTTCTCTGAATGCATTAGAAAGATAATCCCTTTTTGAAACCTCTTCTGGCATTGCTTTCTGTGTGAGGTTGTGCCCTATATTCCAATCTTTGAAGACAGTGTCTTCTGAGAGACACTCCAGGTCTCAGTACTCCAGCATTTCTTTTGTCTACACTCCCAACCAGAGCAAACATGTAGTGTGCTCTCGTACCCATTTTTTTTTTCTATTTGTAATTGAGGTCCAACCCAGAAGGTTCATTTTTCCTGGCAGCCACTAAGCTCTGTTTTTGTGAACTGTTGCTGTGGTTACCAGTTAAAGGATGAATATGCCAGTTGAAACATTTTTATACCAACACTTTGTAGTTCATTTTTTCACGTTTGAGATTATAAAGTTTGTTTTAGCCATAAAAAACTGTTCAATCAAATAGAAAAAAAACCCTTTTCTCATCCCATTAAACACATAGACCACTTACAACTGCTATAGTTCCTTGAAACTTTATTTTCATAAATCAGATGTTACTGTTAAAGCACTTTCCTAGAATACAGGTGTCAGTTAAACCTGCATCACCCCCAATATTAACTTTTTCACCAATCCGCTATCTTTATATTAACTCAGTGTCACTCACTAACTTCAGAGTATTGTAAAAAAAATATATATTTTTGTTTTTGCTCCCCGCTGTGGTACAGTTCCACAGGCACTAGAAGCACTGTTTAGTCCTCAGACAGAAAGCTGGGTTCATGTATGAACCAAGGCATTGTGTGTGTGCACGCGTGTGTCTTCTCCACAGGTATCACTGGATAGCATTCAGAAGCTGTAGTCTTGACTGATTATTTTCCCTCCCTAGCCTAGCGACACTAAGGCTAATTGTAGTGCCCCATTATCACTCTAAGAGATTGAACCTTGGCCCTTCCTGGTCTATACTGGTTTATTTGATAATCAGTTAACAGTTCGTGAGTGTGCTATATATGGATGACTTAAATTATATATTAAAATACTATAATTATTTTATATGCATTGCAGTATTTCATACTGATGCGTTTGTATGTTTGGCTTGACAAGATTTCAACCTCGGCTCAGTGGGTAGCACTCTCGCCTCTGAGTCAGAAGTGTGTGGGCTCAAGCCCCACTCCAGAGACTTGAGCATTTATCTAGGCTGGCATTTAGGTGCAGTACTGAGGAAGTCAGAGGTGCCGTCTTTCAGATGGAATGTTAAAACAAGGCTTGTCTGCACCCTCAGGTGGCTGTAAAAGAGCCCATGGCACTATTGAAAGAAGAGTAGAGGAGTTCTCCCGTTGTCCTGGTCAACATTTATCCCTCAATCAACATCATTAAGACAGATTATCTGGCCATTTATTTTGTTGCTGTTTGTGGGATCTTGCTGTGCGTAAATTGGCTGCCGCGTTTCCCTACATTACAACTGTGAGTGCTTCAAAGTAATTCGCTGGCTGTAAAGCATTTTGGGATCCCCTGACGTTAAAGGCGATTATATAAATGCTAGCTCTTTCTGTGACAGACGCTAGGACCTTATAGAAGCTTTTTGTACAAATGTTGGTAGATCCTAATGAAAGTCTTGTTTATTCTTGATTTTTTTCCCCCCCGTGATTTTATTGTAACTGCTCATAGACTGTGAATTGTGAGGAAGAAAGGGGAAATAAATAATTTTTTAAAAAGCAAAAAAACTAAGGCGCACTAATCAAGATGGAAAAAGAAAGAATGGGAAATAGTACAAAAGAAAATGGGAAGTTTTTTGATGGAGATTATTGAAAGTAGTGGCACAGTGAGGAAGCATGTTGGAACTTCGCACCGCTGCTTGATGGTCAGTCTGCCCTGGTGTTACGGAGACCCAGTGAGCATATTACTATAACAAAAACATTCTTTTAAAAAATGAAAGGAGGAGAGCAGTCTGTTTAAATGCTTTCTTTTTGCATTCCCAGTACTCTTTGTTTCTCGGTTCATTTTTTCTCTTGATTATTATGTGAAATGTGACAATGCAGTTATGAATTCTAAAATACTTAATGCAGTTAGTTAATCAGAACCTGTTTCTGTATGTAGCATTAAGTAGCAGTACATCTGGATGTGGCTAGAGATCGCTGTAATGGTGACATATATATCTCGGATTTGACACCTGTGCAGAGTTGGGGAAAATTGTACTGGGAAATAGATGGGCAGGACACCGGTTCCCATAGACTTATCCACTGTAACCTTCCGTAATCTTTGGACCAGATGAGACGGGCAGAATTTGGTCTGAGGTTCTTGCTGATGAGAGACTAAGACATAGAAAGGAAATGATAGAAAGAATAAAGAACTTGAAAACATAAGCCTTTTTCCTGCCTTTCATGTTATAATGGCAGCCATGTTGGTACTGATGGTCTTTTTATTGCATTTGTCACTTTGCTTTTATTTTTCTCGTAGAACTTAAGGAAAAATTTGTTACCTTTTGTCACTTGGAAATAAACTGAAAGGGGATAAGGTAGAAGTGTTTAAAATAACAAAGTTTTGGGCAAATTTGATCCAAGTAAGCTTTTCTGCCATGTTCAGAATGCACAAGGAGTGGTATTTCCAAATTAAGAGTGACAAAAAAAAAAAGGAAATGCAGGAGGAACCTTTTTACTGAAATGGTGATATGTGGAACAGATTACCAGCACGGGTGATGAACATGTAATATTAATGGGTTTCAGGAGGAAACTAGACAGGTTCGTGTCAAGAAATAGAATTCCGGGATATTAAAAATGCACCAAGGGAATACTGTGGATGGGTGGGTTTATGGACCGAATGCTTTCTCCTGCCTGAAACTGTTACTGTGTTACTATATTGGTGCTATTCCATGTCAGTCATCTGGTTTTGGCCTCCTGGGTTACGACGCCAGCTATTTATGGAACTATTATGAAGCTAGTGACTGATGCTTCCTATACACATTCTGCTCCCTAAAAATCTTTAGTTCAGCTTATAATTGTTTCTCCTGTTTTCTCCCTGTAAACATCATACTGCCCAGCGTGGCTGGTTTCATCTTTTATCAGGAGGGCAGGGTAACCATATTCATAAACACCCATTGACATGTCTACATTTCCTTGGTCATCTTGCTCGGAGGCATGCTTGAGTGGGCCACAAAGGGACATTCCCTCCTTCAGATGACCTGGTGAAGATTGGCAGAACTTAACCTTATAGAGGAAGTCTGCATTCAAATGTCAGTAGATTGTGATTCAAACTGTGATCTGTTCGTGGGAGTCCAGCCCTGCAGGACTGTAGCTGACGGGCTGCTCCTTCTGACTGGTAATGAGCATGATGTCATTTTGTGACACTTCATATGTTCCAAGCAGTAAAAATGATCAGAAATGTTTCTGTGGCTTTAGAAATAGCAAAGTTTCATAACACCTAGCACATCCAGGGGTTGCTCATGATATAGTTTGATCAAAATTAACAGTCTTTGTGATAGTGAAGTTTTAAAGCATTGACCTTTTATAAATGTTTAGTCTGCTGTAAATCTCAAAATTCATTTGAATATGTAGCAGAAACCCTCATGTAATGGGTTTAGGATTAAAAGCAGCACTCTGTTTTCTAATCCTTGTTCATGAACTACTGTAAAACATTCTTTAATTGGATTACTAAAGCTGTTTGGTAACATCAAAGATTTTGTTTGTGTGTGTATGTACATATATACACACACACACACACACACACACACACACACACACACTGTAACTAGCCTAGCTTAAATGAACAATATAGATCAATTAAGATCACTAACACCATAGTGATTTAATGGCAGTCATTTCTTTTTTTAATCAACAGTTTACTTTACCATACACCAGTTATTATGGGGACAAAGGTTAGGTTTAATTTCCAATATCACAATAAGATTGTCAGAACCACGTTTTAGTTCATTTGATTTGGGGGAGGGTGGAGAGGAAGGAAGAGAAGATATCACTTTTATGGTAAAGTCCAACTTACTGCAATCCCTCCAGTAGCTGAAACTACTTGAGGGCGATTTTGGTGTGCACACATTAATCGGGCGAGCGGACAGTGGGCAGGGCTTGCGTGGTGGCCACTCGGAGGAGTTGGCCTGGGAGCCGATCGGCTTTCATGGTGGGCCCTCATTACGGTGCAGTTGGCGAGCTGCCAGCGTGATCTGCGGTTCCCAGTAGCCAGCTTGCCGATTTGGAGACCGGAGATTGGACAGGGTGGTTTCGTGTGAAGGGCCTGCAGCAGCAGTTTAATGGGAAGGTGCACTTATTGTCAGGATCAAAAAGGAGCCGCAGGCAATGTGTGCAGAACCGACAGCAGAAACTACAGAACATTTCAAAAGCAAAACACCAGACACTGGAATTCTGAAATAAAAACAGAAAATGCTGGAAACACTCAGCAGGTCAGGCAGCATCTGTGGAGAGAGAAACATCTTTTGTTTCTATACTTGTCTCATTATTATTGCACCATCATACCTTTTGTCATTTAATCACTCTTGCCCTCCACCCTATTACAGACCTTCCCCTTTGTACTTTTTCTAGCCCCCCTCCCCATTTTCCCTGGTTCTGTGTTAAAAGCTGTTCGTCTCTACCATCTTCCAGTTCTGATAAAAGATCGTCGACCTGAAATGTTAACTCTGTTTCTCACTCCACAGATGCTGCCTGACCTGCTGAGTGTTTCCAGCATTTTCTGTTTTGTATTGCATAACATTTCAGACACATTGGTGCAAAATCCACATGCAAATGCCAGAAAGATGTTTCCAAAAGCTCCATCCAGCTTTACTTGACAGCAGCTGAGGATCCCTTTAATTATCGCTGGAAATGACCGCCTCCCAACTTGTATCGCCTATGGTTGGTGGTGGGGGCAGAAAGAGCCAGAAATTGCATTGGGATCTTAATTGTGTCACGACCCCTGCTATATTACACACACACACACACACACATATATGAGGCTCCTACCTGTTTCCAGTGAGCTCTGGCTGCTAGGATGCTGGTACCCGAAAATGGGGACAGACATAAATACATCAATAAGTCAATACGACCAGCCTCCCCTTGATCTTGATTCTGCTACTGCTCTGTTTTTAAAGTACATGAAAGGGTGATCGCGACATGAAAAGTGCCCTTTTTCTAGGACCATGTGGATGAACTGCAGATATGAAGGATATTCTTCTACTTTTAATTTACTTGGGGGACGTAAGTAAAATTGGAGCTTGAATTGGATGAATGGTGGCTAACTAGCAAATAGAAACCACTCCCACTGACTTAATTTAGTGTTGGATTCATTACCTTGACCCTTCAGTCACCTTAAAAGGCTAGCAAATGTGATTTTGCACTAACTCTGAATGTGTGATAGTCATGCAATTGCAGTAGTATAATCAAGTTGATGACTTTGGAGCATCTATGCATCCAGGACTCTTGTGTATGAGCAATATTCCTGCTGTTGCTGAATCTGCCCCACAGTGTAAATGAGGCAATTCAGCACCAATAGAAACCGGAATAATTACTGGAGAATTTCTGCAATATAAAAAAGGTGTAAGATTCTGAAAAAACACAAGTGATCATAAATATCTTTAAAAATGCAACAGTAGACAATATGAAGCAGTTCTCAGTTCACAACTACACAGAAGGCCATTGCAAATATAGTGAAGCATATTGAAGTCATTTGGCACACATCCATCTATAAACATGTAGCAATAGAGTTTCCGCTTTGGGCGCAATTGGGGAAACTGGGTGCAAATTGCGCTGATTTTCGAAGTAAAGTCATGTTTCAGATTTCCGCCCACACTCATTTTACAAACTTAAAATCTTCCATGAACCAGTGCAATCGATCAGCGTAATAAAACGTAATTGTTTATTTCTTTCTTTGCATTAAAAAATATTCATTGAATAAAACGGTACCAGGTTACCACTCTTAAACTTATCAGTCAATTGAAAATGGGTTTATCACAAAAAATAAGCATTTTTAATGTGGGTCTCGTCCCCCAACTGAGTAACCTGATTTTAAATGACTGAAAATGACTTTAAGAAACCTATACTGAACCATTTACTAGTTTCATTGGTGTACACTAGTCAGTTTCTTAGTAAATTAAATATTTTTTAATGTGTAAAAACTTTTAAAATGTGCCTACTAGTGCTTTTGCGCTTTAAAAAAAAAGCTCAATGTGAGGAGCCTCCTCGAATGGCTACAAATAGGCGCAATCGATGGAAACTCACCATCCTCGCTATTTTGATCTGGGAGTGTGGCCAGTTTTGTGGGCGGGGCCGCTTCTGGCGAAATGATTGGTAAACCAGCGTTAAAGATTGTGGAAAATCGATTTACGCTTGACGTAACTTATGTTTAAAATTCCCCGATCTTTTGGGCTGGTTTGGCCGATTTCACCTATTTTGTGCTGATAATAGCGCAGACTAGTGGAAACTCTACCCCATGCAGTTTTGTCTTCCGCTTAGAACTGCATTAGGAATTTATCTTGGTATCTTCATATGGTGAAGAAGGACAAAAGTTGGCAGGAAAAATAGAATTCGAATCCTTTTTTGCCTTTATTCTCTGATGATTTAATTTCAGATTTTATGTATTATATTATATATTATACACTACTGTCCAACTGAGAGCCCCAATTAATCATACCTGAAGACCAGGAATGTTTCTACTACTTGGCACCTCTTTAAAAAAAAAAAATTGTCATCCTTTTCCAGTTCAGTTGATTTAATGACAAATCCCTGCTGAATCATTTTTGTTGTCCATGAAGACTCAGATTTATTTTTAATTAAAAATACTTTGGAACCAATCTTGATAACATTTGATAGATTTTATTAACAATAAAGAAATTCAATAGCAGCAGTTCTCCATGTGAAGGCCCAACATCACTTGCATTTTTTTCAGGGTGAGGATCTAAAACTACTTTATTTTAGTGCCACTGCCAACTATGTATTTAAGTTAAAACAAAATTCAGAATATATAAACCAGTTTAATAGAAACATAGAAAAATAGGAGCAGGAGTAGGCCATTCGGCCCTTCGAGCCTGCTCCGCCATTCAATATGATCATGGCTGATCCTCTATCTCAATACCATATTCCTGCTCTCTCCCCATACCCCTTGATGTCTTTTGCATCTAGAAATCTATCTATCTATCTCCTTAAATATATTCAGTGACTTGGCCTCCACAGCTTTCTGTGGTAGAGAATTCCACAGGTTCACCACCCTCTGAGTGAAGAAATTTCTCCTCATCTCAGTCCGAAATGTCCTACCCCGTATCCTGAGACTGTGACCCCTCGTTCTAGACCCTCCAGCCAGGGGAAACATCCTCCCTGCATCCAGTCTGTCTAGCCCTGTCCGAATTTTATACAATTCAATGAGATTCCCTCTCATTCTTCTAAACTCTTGTAATAATAGAAAAAAAGCTGGGAAGCAATGAACAAAGGCAAAGAGCCATTTCCTTGTTTTAAAATCGGCTTACACCTGTTTGGGAAATTTTCTAGAGAAAGTTTTGGTCAAATTAAGTTTCTGCGGGGGGGGGGGGGGGGGGGGGGGAGAGAGAAGACAAGCCACATATAATAATGGTAGCAAGAGATAGAAACCGGGAAGTGGGCGACGCGCTTGCAATGCACGACTGAAGATGAAGACCCTTGGGTCATTGGAAATTGGGCTTCATCTACATAATACCAACAGCGTGTCCCGATGCAGCTTGCCATTCTGGGCCCTGTAAAATTCGGTTGGGTCCAGGTAAGTCCTGGGCACACCTACTCCTCCTGGCTTCACATTAACGTAGTAAAAAGACACAAATTTACCTGTTTTTTTTTTTGGTGGCCTCCAGCGGTTCAATTTAAGGACCTGTGGTTAGGCCGCTGTAATCCCGGAAAAACTGAGCGGACATGCGTAGCGTACGCACTGCCCAGACTTTGTTGAATCTGGCATTGGGGTTCTGATTAGTATATTGAAGGAGCCTAACTCCTGTTTCAGGCAGGCGCCTTGGGCGCTTGGAAGTCGCCGGCTGCCTGCGCACTTCCGGGAGGCAATCGGCTGTGGGTGATTGCACCCAGAAATTGGTTAAAAAGAAATGGGCAAAAAAAATGGCAGATGGAATTCAAGAAAATAATAGTAATAATTATAGTTGTAATGGGGGAAAAAACTGGGTGATGTGCAAGAGGAAAGGAATTTGTGGTTTCAGGTTCACCAGGCATTAAAAGCAGCATCATTTAAGGCCTTAAAAAGCTAATGGAAAATTGGATTTTCTGCCAAGAGGTACAGTAATCCCTCCCCAACCGCGGGGGATACGTCCCTGAAAACCCCCGTGGTTAGTAAAACCGCGGTTGGCAAATACAGTATAAATGTTCAAATAACACAAAAAAAATAAAAAAGCAATAAAATCATGTTATTTACCTTAATCCTAAATTAAAAACCGCGTATACGCAAAATTCACTGCCGCGGTTGGCAAAAGTTGTCGCAGAGAGGAAACCGTGTATACTTGAAATCCGCGTATGGCAAATCCACGGTTGGGGCGGGATTCCTGTGTAAAATATAAATGCTGCGATGTAATAGTGAATCTTTATAAAACCTTCGTAAGACCACAGTTGAGTACTGCAGTTTAGGTCTCCATACTATAGGAAGGATATTGAGGCGATAGGGAGGGTATAGTGCAGATTCACTGGGATGCTGCTCAGTATGAGGAAGTACAAATATAAAGAAACACATGAGAAATTGGGGTTGTGTTCATTCAATATATGAATATTTAACTTTAAATGTTGTTTTTATTAACAATTTTACCAGAATTCTGATCTAGTTTTGTCCTTAATGAAAGTTGCTAATGTCATGAGTTTGGCCCAAATTTCCTCCCTCTCCCTGGGTGTTTCCATATCATAAAATGGATACCTTTTGTCTCCCTTCTTCCAGTTTATCATTTGATGCCTCATCTATTGTTAGGAAGGGAATAAATGTTAAGCTGCAGAAATTTGCTGCTGGAAGTAGCTGTGTTCAGTGCAAAATGACAAGTAACCTTGAAACTTAAAATTATGATTAATATTCCTTTTATTGTAACAGTAACTTTGGATTTTAGATTATCTTGTTTCTTTTACACACCAAGTGGACACAGATATATCAGTGCATCTTTCTAATGATCTTTTTACTTGTATTTAGCTTTAATTTGTAAATGGCACTACATTTCAGTTTACAAGAGACTATTTTTGACACGCAAATTTGTGTTTCCCTTCCATGGTTTTCAGAATTTGATGTTTTAACTCTCAATGTATTTGAGTATGTTTAAAGTATGCTTTGTTTTATTGATCTGTGTTGCTATCTAGGAGAGAGCATTGCACAGTTGACTGATGTGGGCTCCTTTGACCAGCCAGAATCAGATGCAAGGGCAACAGTTTACACAGATAAAACTGGAATGATAAAAGCTGCACGACTACTACTGTCTTCTGTTACAAAAGTACTGGTGTTGGCAGACAGGGTAGTCATAAAGCAAATCATCAACTCCAGAAGCAAGGTACGTAACTTTTTTACACCAAAAAAAGCACATTATATGAAACCTACACAAACTAATTTAGCAAATCTTATAAACAGAAAACCAGCGCGATGACTAACATTGCTTTGAACCTGTATTAACACGAGAAGAAACCAGTAACTAAATATGCTTTACATCCGCACAGATTGTCCCTTTTGCAGAACAATCTATCTGGTTTTAATGAAGATATATAAGCCGTTACAATTATAGCCTTGTATAATGCGTTTTCTTGTTGAATGTAGAGAGGCAGTTGCTTTTTTTATAGTTAGAATGGAGAGCAACATAACACAAATGTGGATACTTTGATTGATTGTAGTTTGGAAATATAGCTACCGGGGAACATGAAATTTGACATTTAACCTAATTGCTTTCGGAACTATGAACTTGCAAACTTCAATGTCTGTAAGGTATCTGGGGAAGTAACCTTCAGTTTTTTTTCCTCATAAATTGCCCTAGCTCAAAAAATGTGGCTACAGATGTACAGAAGAAAACCATGTGATAATTACTGTGCTGAATTTGTGTCTTCACTGGTTTGGGATGGGGAAATAGTTTGATAAGTTCTCAAATGCATAACACAATACCAATCACTGAATACAACAGAGGTCAGCTACTTGTACCTTTTCACAAAAGTTGAAAAAGTGAGCAAGTCAAAGAAAATGTATATTGGAAGATAAGAACAGGAGTAGGCCATTCAGATCCTCTAGCCTGTTCCGCCATTCAATTATATCATGGCAAATCTGTACTGCAATTCTATTCGACTTTGCTCCATATCCCTGAATAGCCATTAACTAACAAAAATCTATCGATCTCGATTCTGTAAAATTCAATTGACCCAGCATTCACATCCTTTTGTGGGGAAGAATTCTACAGTTTTTGTGTGGGATAAAATGTTTCCTGATTTCACTCCTAAATGGTCTAGCTCTAATTTCAAGATTGTTCTCCCTAGTTCTAGATTCCCCCATTAGAGGAAATAGTTTTTCTGTATATACCCTATAATATCCTTTAATCATGTAAATCACCTCAATTAGATTACTCATCAACCTTTTAAACTCAAGGGAACACAAACTAAGTTTATGGAACCTCTGTCCTCGGTCCTCCCCTGGGGCACATCATTTGTTGCATCCTGCCTCCATCCCAACCAATTACCAACCCATGTCACAAGGTTAACCTGGAATCCAGTGCTCTTTCATTTTTGCTAATAATCTCTCGTGTAGAACCTTATCAAATGCCTTCTGGAAGTCCACATAGACAATATTTATAGGTACACCCCTATGCAGCATGTTCATGACCTCCTCAAAAAAAATCAACTAGATTAGTCAGGCATGATCTACCCTTCAGAAATCCATGCTGACTCTCTGATCAGCTCAAAATTGTCCAAGTGCTCAGTCAGTTGGTCTCTGATGATAGATTCCAGTAACTTTTCATAAACCTACATTTCAGTTAAACTGACAGGTCTGTAGTTACCTGGTTTCTCCCTCCCTCCCTTCTTAAATAATAGACTGACATTTGCAAGGCACAATTTTTCAATCTAGAGAGTTTTGGAAAATTATGATTAATACATCTGCAATTTCCTCACCTATTTCTTTTAATACCCGGGGTGGAAACTATTATGTCCTGGAGATTTGTCTATCTTACGTCCCATTATATTCTCCATTACCAATTTTTTACATATTAAATCCATTTAAGTGCCTCCCCTTGACTTATTTTTAGGTTTCCTTACATCACTGGTATTGTGGCCTCATCCTCTACTGTGAAAATGGATACAAAGTACTCATTTAACAATTCTGCCATTTCCTTATTATCCATTATAGTCACACTTGCATCAGGCCCACAGTCCCCTTTACCACTCTCCCTCTCTTAATAAATTTATCAAAAAAATTGTTGTTAGCTTTAATATCCTTTTGTACCTCTTAATACTTTTGTATCCTTTTGTTGCTTTTTATAGCTCTCCCAGTCTGCTGGATTTCCACTTTTCCTTGCATTTGTGCAAGCCTTTTCTTTTAGCTTGATACTGTCTCTTACCTCATTTGCTAACCATGATTGCTTAACTACACAAGTGGAGCCTTCATTTATCATCCCTTCAAAGTTTGTCTTATTTATATTTATAACTTTGGTTTGAGGCTCTCCCTTCCCAGTCTCAAACCCAATATCAAATTCAATCATATTATGGTCACTATTTGCAAAATATTCCCTTATTGCCAGATTGAGAACTAATTTTGGTTCCTTACTCATCACTAAATCCGATATGGTCTGTTCCCTTGTCGGTACTAAAACATATTGTCCAGAAAAGTGTCCCAAATACATTCTAGAAATTCACTGCCTTTACTACTTGAGCTGTCTGCTTCTCCCAGTCTATGTGAAAATGAAAATTTCCCATGATAACCATCAATTGTAGGACAGATCTGTACTGGGGAAGAATTTGTCACTGCTATAAGATGCTGTTACAAGTGAATAGGATATGGAAACATTTTGATTTGCACCAGATTGGTGACTTTTGTTTGTGAATTTTGAAAATTTGTTGAATCTTTCTGGATTTATTTTAACATTAAGCTTTCTTGGCTGACAGAATAAAATAACAAGCCCTTGCATGGTACTGCTGATAATGAGAGCTGAAGAACCCGTGGGCAGCTGCCTTCCAATATTTTACAGTCCGCAACTAAATAAAAAGACAAGTTGTATTTTCAGTGTTTAATCTTTCCCTCTGCGCAACGATATGAAAAGATATGGCTATGTAAGAGCTAAACTCCTACCCTGAAGCGTTCCCTTCTAAATACTGCAGACTTAAAACTCAACAGATTGTGAAGAAGAAATTCAACATCGTTTCACCTGTTTCTCATGTGTAGAATGAAGCATAGGGGAACGAATTTAACATTGGAAGTGTGCCTGCTGCCAAATTAGAAATCAGCAACTTCTAGGTGTGCAGGGTGACTGCCTGAAACAGGGGTTAGTCAGTTTGCAAATGGAAATCGGGGTTGTAAAGCCAGTTGTAAGACCCCAATTGAAATTCGTGTACCAATGGGCAGAGCTGGCGCCATGAACACTCTGCCCAGTTGTTCCAAGCCTTGAGCGGTCCTTAAAGGCTGCTCAGAAAACGGCCAGAAAGCTTTTTACAAGTTCCATTTCTGTGAAACCAGGAGGAGCAGGTGTACTCCTCTTGGCTGCACAAAAATACTGTGGGCCGCTGCCAACCTGGATTCGCCCCTGTCCACTTTGAACCCCCCCCCCCCCCCCCCACCTAACTGCAGGCTGGCTCTGCTTTGGAACCGGCCAGATCTTCATCACATCACCCGATTGGTCCTCTGCAGTTCTTCTGTTGAATGCAAATCGGGCCCATGGCCGGATTACAATCGGGTCTCATTTGCATTCAAGCCCAATTTCTCGGCCTGTGTTTCAAGATCTCCAGGAGGAACTTATAAATATTTAAATGAGAAGTTCCCAGTGGAAATTAATGTGTCCATATAAT
This sequence comes from Squalus acanthias, assembly GCA_030390025.1. NCBI lineage: Eukaryota > Metazoa > Chordata > Chondrichthyes > Squaliformes > Squalidae > Squalus > Squalus acanthias. The sequence continues at coordinate 125,802,748 of CM059428.1, forward strand.
TATTTGTAATTAAACATCAAAAATAGGACAGAAAGTTGATTTTTAAAAAAAATTATTTGCTGCTATTTTAACAATGTTGTCTTTATTACCGAAGCAATTCCATACATAGGAACATATGAATTAGGAGCAGGAATAGGCCGTATGGCCCTTTGATCCTACTCCGCCATTCAATAAGATCATGGTTGATCTTCGACCTCAACTCCACTTTCCCACCCAATCTCCATATCCCTTGATTTCCCCGAGAGTCCAAAAATCTATCTGTCTATCTCAGCCTTTAATATACTCAACGACTCAGCATTCACATCCCTCTGGGGTAGAGAATTCCAAAGATTCACACCCCTCTGAGTGAAGAAATTCCTCCTCATCTCAGTCCTAAATGGCCGACCCCTTATCCTGAGACTATGCCCCTAGTTCTGGACTCTCCAGCCAGGGGAAAACAATCTCTCAGCGTCTACCTTGTCAATCCCCCTCAGAATCTTGCATGTTTCAATGAGATCACCTCTCATTCTTCTAAACTCCAGAGAGTATAGGCCCAATCTCTCCTCATAGGACAACCCTCTCATGCCAGGGATCAATCTAGTGAACCTGATGCATTGAGTTACATGATGAATGCTGAGGCTAATGTACAGAATTAGTATTTTTCATAATTTTTTGGCAGAGTGGTTGTGAAAAAAACAATAAGGAAGAACTTGCATTTACATAGTGCATTTCACAACCTCAGGATGTCCAAAAGTGCTTCATAGCCAATGAATTACTTTTGAAGTGTATTCACTGTTGTTCTGTAGGCAAATGTAATACACAATAATGTGTGATTAGTACATTTATTTTGCTAATTTTTGAGACTGTGTAACCATCTCTGAGAACATATATATATCTTTTTCTTCAACTTTTTTCTCCACACTGCAACTCTTGAGATTATACACTGTGTTGAAAAGTCCTTTTGCTCGCATGCTACCATGTGAGCCTTGGCTAGTTGCTAAGACAGTTACCTATTCTGTTTTGGTGTGTGTGTGTGTGTGTGTGTGTGTGTGTGTGTGTGTATCTGAGAGGGAGATTAGTTCCCACACATCCGCCACTCAGTGCCTCTTCCAGTAACACAGTTGAGATCACAAACTCAATGGGCTGGAGGGAAGGGCACTGAAATTACGCTCATACACACAGTGCCACGCTGCTGCTCTCAGCTGTGCTACATTTTCAAGTCATCAAATTAGCACTGGCTTTTAGAATTATAGACTAGAATCATAGAACCTTACAGCACAAAAGAAAACCATTCGGCTCATCATGCCTGTGCCGGCTCTTTGATAGAGCTGACCAATTTAGTCCCACACGCCAGCTTTTTCCTTATAACCCTGCAAATTAGTCCTCTTCAAGTACATGTCCAGTTGCCTTTTGAAAGTTTCTATGGAATCTGATTCCACCACCCTTTCAGATAGTGCATTGCAGATCTTAACAACCCTCTGTGTGAAAAAAATTCTCCTTATTTCCCCTCTAGTTCTTTTGCCAATTATTTTAAATCTATGACCGCTGGTTACTGACCCGCTTGTCAGAGGAAACAGTTTCTCCCTACTTGCTCTATTAGAACCCCTCATGATTTTGAACACCTCTATTAGGTCTCCCTTTAACCTTCCCTGCTCTAAGGAAAACAATCCCAGCTTTTCCAATCGCTCCACATAACTGAAGTCCCTCATCCCTTGTACCATTCTAGTAATCCTCCTCTGTGCCCTCTCCAAGGCCTTGACATCCTTATTAAAGTGTGGTGTCCAGAATTGTACACAATATTCCAGCTGAGGTCTAACCAGAGATTTACAAAGGTTTAGCGTGACTTCCTTGTTTTTGTATTCAGTGTCCCTATTTACAATAACAGAAAATGCTGGAAACACTCAGCAGGCCAGGCAGCATCCGTGGAGAGAGAAACAGAGTTATTGTTTCAGGTCTGTGATCCTTCGTCAGAACTGGAAAAAGTTAGAGATGTAACAGGTTTTAAGCAGGTGCAGAGGCAGGGAAAGGTGGAAGGGAAGAAAGAACAAAAGGAACGGTCTGTGATAGGGTGGAAGGCAGGAGTGGTTAAATGTTGCAATTGGGGATGGCAGAATCATCAACAGCTGCCATGTGAAAAAAATAGGGGTGGGGTTATAGTCTGAAATTGTTGAACTCGATGTTGAGTCCAGAAGGCTGTAAAGTGCCTAATCGAAAGATGAGGTGCTGTTCCTCGAGCTTACGTTGAGCTTCATTGGAACAGTGTAAGAGGCCGAGGACGGAGAGGTCAGAGTGGGAGTGGAGCGGAGAATTAAAGTGACAAGCGACCGGAAGCTCGGGGACTGAACGGAGGTGTTCCACAAAGCGGTCACCCAATCTGCGTTTGGTCTCCCCAATGTAGAGGAGACCGCATCGTGAGCAGCGAATACAGTATACTAAATTGCAAGAAGGTACAAGTAAATCGCTGTTTCACCTGGAAGGGGTGTTTGGGGCCCTGGACAGTGGGAAGGGAGGAGGTAAAAGGGCAGGTGTTGCATCTCCTGCACTTGCACAGGAAGGTGCCGTGGGGAGGGGAGGGGCTGTTGGGGGTGATTGAGGAGTGGTCCCTTCGGAATGCTGAAAGGGCAAGATTTCCAGCATCCACAGTATTTTGCTATTGTATTCGTGTCCCTATTCACAATGCCAAGTATTCCATATGCTTTCTTAACCGCCTGATCAACTTGCCCTGCCACCTTTTATAGATTTGTGAATATGCACCCTCAGGTCCCTCTGCTCTTGCACCTCCCTCAAAATGGTACCATTTAAATTATACTGCCTCTCCATGTTGTTCCTCCTAAAGTGCATCACTTCACACTTATCTGCATTAAATTGCATCTGCCATGTGTCTGCCCATTTCACCAGTCTGTCTCTGTTCCTCCTGAAGTTAATAACCAAAAATGATAGATCCCCATAGATCTGTAAAGCCACAAACTGCAATCATCTATGCAGCTCATGAATAATCAAGTATGTAATGTTCGGTCATGAGGCAATTCAGATTTTTCCTAACCGTGGTAAAGATTTGATCTTGCCGCTAATTGTAGCAGTGTAAATCGGGAAGTAAAGCAACCACTAATGAACAGATCATTTTAGCACAGGTTTTTTCTGATGTCTAAAATCTATTTAACAGCACTAATGAAATAAAAGCATTAATCACTACAATTAATGCTGAAGCCCAATTAAGAAAAATGCAGCTTTAAATTGGCTGCTTTCATAAGTCTAAATTATGTGCCGATTTTGACATAATATTTTCTTCACAAACTGTTAACCTACTTAAACGTGTTTCACGATTGACACTTCCTGAAACTACATAGGGCCGATTTTAACTTCTGGCGGGGAGCCGGCGGGAGCGGACAACCATTCCGCCTGCAAGCGTGAGTCGGAAGTCCCACAGGTTTTAACTGCCGGGCGGCATTGGAATGTCACTGGTCAGCTGCTTGGCTGTTTCCAGCAAACAGCAGCAGCCGGCTGGCTGGGAAGGGCGAAAATTAGAAGGTAAGTCCAGGAGGGGGCGTTGTTCTTAGCGTCTCGCAGCGTGGGGTAGGGGGGGGGGGGGGGTTATCCCCAGGCAGCAGAGGCCCAGATATTCATTGTGGGGCCTGGAGGAGCGCTCTTCCTTTGTGGGACCCGGAGGGGAAAAAAAAAGTTTTTAAAAAAAACTTTGCTTAGTTTCTGGCTTCCCAACAGGTTCACCTGGCAGGGTGGCCATGGTGGGCACCCAGCATCAGTAGTCCGGCAGGAACCTCGTCCACAACCAAAACCAACAATGTTAAAACCGCAGATCAGTGGGAAATGGAGCCGCTCCAGTTTAACTGCTCCCAGCCCTCCGTTCCTGTTGATCAGGGAGGTAAAATTGCCCCTCATATGTTTTACATGGGAATACATAGAAGTTACAGAATGGAAACAGGCCATTTGACCCAACCAATCTGTGTTGGTGTTTACCCTCCACGCAAACAAATAGTTCTAATCACATTTACCTACCCTGTTCCCATATTCCTTCAATGCCTTTTCCTTTGTCCACCTATCCCAACTAATCGTAAAGGTTGACAGTTTCTGCATCTACCGTTAAACCTGGAAATGAATTCCACAGCCTCACAACTATCTGTGTAAAGAAGTTTCTCCTACCCTCTGTTCTAAATCTCTTGCATTTAATCTTGTATCTATAACTCATCATTCTTCACTCCTCAACAATTGGAAACAGTTTTCTTCTGTCTATCCTGTCCTATCCTTTCATAATTTTCAACACCTCTCGTATCGCCCTGTAATCTGTGTCGTTCTAACTCTTCCAACTTTTCAAGTTTTTCCTCTCTTTTTGTATTTCCTCATATCAGGCAGCATCGTAGTGAGTCTGCATTGTACCCTTTCTAGAAACTCAATCTCCTTCCTGTAGTTTGGAGTATAATACTGCACACGGTGCTCTAACTGAGGTTTTATATAGGCTTATCATTATCTCTTGGCTTTTATATTCTATGCTTTGTGATAAAACCTAGAACTTCATTAGCTTTTTTTACAACCTTATCGACCCGAGGTGCTGCCTTTAATGTCCTTTGTACTCCAATTCCATCTACTCTTCCACAACAGCAAGTCGACTTCCACCCTGAGTGTAATTGCTCCTGTTTTTTTAACAAAATGCATCACCTCACACTTGCTGACATTGAATTCCATCTGCCACTTGTTTTGTTGCATTTGTGATTTTCCTCATTGGTTTTCGGTTTCACACCACGAGTAACGGTTCCCTCATAATCACAGCTGGCAATTGCATTGATCTGCCTGTATACTTTTACATAGCTTTTCATGTTAGTGCAATGGAGTACTTGCTGCTTTTTTAAGATCATAAACCGTTTCTTGCTCACTGCTTCCCAGATTAGGAATTTGTGGACACAGAGTTAACATCATCTCCCACCTACTCACCATCGTTGTACAGATGCTGAAAAGGGGTCTCCGTTATGTGTTCCATCAGTGTTTGCATGACATTTTGTCATTGAGACATTGCTGTCAGGATGTGTGCAGTGAACAGCTGGATTGCTGAACTAATTGAGATTTAAACTATTTAATTTCCTGTTTAGCTGCTTGAGCAGTGTGAACTGCTCATTATTGCAGCGACTCTGATTCACTGCTTCCCTGTCATCATGGAAACTAATTGGCTGTACACACATTCCCCCGTTATAAAATGGTGCATATTGTCGTCTTGCCGTTGTCACTAATTAAGCATAAGAAAGTTATGTATCTGTTGAGATGAATGAATTATGGCGACAGATGTATTAACTAAATGGAAGGGGGAGCAGATAAGTCCTAACTATTTAAAGTGGTCATCCAGCTAATGTTCCCCTTCCCTTTAAAATGAAGCAAAGCTCCTACATAGGCATAACTGGCTTTAGATTCCCCACTTATCACACAGCATTTTGGATTGTCTTCATTACCCCAGAGCCTGCTCCTGTGTATGACCCAGAAAATATTTCATCCAGAGCTCTTTTTGTGCTGGCAAACCTCACTTTTCACAGATGTTGAGTGGTACCATGAGCTAAATAGCCAATTTGGAATCTCCTTCCCCTTCCCCTTCCCCTCCCCACTGTTTTTCACAACTGAACTCTTAACCAAACAACAAAAGCAAGTTGGAGACCATTATAAGATACAGTAGACAATTGTGAGTTATCACTGGATAAAAGCACAGTGTTTACATCAAAATTGTTAACCTTGCAATAAGGGTATTCGTGTATATTTACTTCACTGAACAGAATATGAAAACGACAGACAGGAAAAGATTAAAAAAAAGGCCTGTGATTTTTCTCTCCAAACCCAGAAGGCGATCAGACAAGTTCCAGGAGACCACAGCGACTGGGGAGTCACCTACCCCAATATCCTAATTACCTTTCATACACTGGCTCAGTTAGGCACTCATAGAATTACATAGAATTTACAGGACAGAAAGAAGCCATTTGGCCCAACTGTTTACACTCCGCATGAGCCTTTTCCCACGTACAAATGTCTCAGTGCTATCTGCTTCAGTCTCTCCAGTGGTAGTGTTCCACACTCGCACTGTTTTTAAAAAAAAAAGATTGCTCCTAAATTATTTATGCCCATTGTTCTGGACTCACCCACAAATGGAAACCTCCACATCCATCCTATCAAACCCTTTCTTAATTTTAAAGACCTCTATCAGGTCTCCACTTGGTGTGGTCTAACTGAGGTTCTGGCTTTCTAGGTCACATCAGAGGAAATTAAGAGTCAACCACTCTGGTCACAATTTTGCTAACCTCGGTGGCGGGTCCCGACCCTGCTGCTGGCTCCATCTCGGCCTCTGAAATGAATTTACATTGATTGGGCTTGTTAAGCCCGCCCAGCACGTTTCCCGGCCAATTAGAGGAAGTGGGTCTGGTGACCTAATTTGATGACGCGTCATCAGCCGGTTCCCTTAAAGAGACCATGTCCAAATTTATTTTGACAGTTCTGCTGTCCGTGTTCTACAGCTTTTGAGGTGCTGCAAACACTGACAATCACTGCACAGAGTTGCACGGCTGCACCCAGGCTCTCCCATTACTCCCTCCATATGCTTATGGAAGGAGTCACAGTGCGCAGGGAGGTCCTTTTCCCTTCCAATGGGTGGAAGAGACCTCCCCAGGACACCAACGCAGCCTGGTTGCACATTGCACAGGAGGGCACAAGCAGGGATGTCGTCAGGAGGACCTGGCTGCAGTGGCACAAACCTTTCAATGATCTCAGTAGATCACAAAACGTTACTGCAAAGCCACACTCAATCTCATCCTGCTGTGCCTCTCATCACAAAGCCATCACTCTGCCTTCCCCACTCTACTCCTGCACATCCTTACTCACACCAACTTACCTTGCACCTCCACCCCTCCCTCTCTATCTACATTATCACTTCACCATCTCACTAGCCACCCCTCACATTCACCCTCATCCTAGTGCAATCATACCAACTAACAACACACAGGGGTAGGCACTTGGCTGCTTTGGCCAATGTTCATGTGAAGTTTCTGTTAATGTGGTGTCAAACATTGAAATCTTTATTTTCAACACTTTGCATTCTTGGATAGATTTGTGTGCACCTTTGGAAGTGGCTTAGTGAGTTGCAATGAATGGTGAGACGTAACAGTACCCCCCACAATGCTGATGAATGTGAAAGGAATGGCTTGGGCATTGTAGGGATGCGTTATGTTGTTGATGTGGGGTGGTGCCAACCTGACGCATCATGTGGCAGCCAGGGTGTGCAGCATCAAGTGAAGTAAATGTGGCCATGGTGAGGCCATCCCTGGCCTCCCGGGCAGCAATGTGGTCGGGTGCTGATGCCCTCTGTCCTGTGCAGCATCAGGTGATTGCGGAGAAGGTTGATGTTGTTGGTGCTGCCGATGTGCCTGGTGTTGGGGCTGATCATCGTGGGATTCTGAGGACCAAGGTGAGAGAGTTTCAAGGGCACCCATGCTGATGGAATAGATGGCAGGTGAAGTAGAGATGACAAGCAATCTGTCAATGGTGGGAGGGGTAATGAGGGGAGACTTGTGTAAAGACTTGCAGCATCCTGAATCTGTAGTGGAAATGCAGTTTATAGAAACTAGTGGTTAAGGGAACATATCTTAAATCAGCTGGGAGCTTTGACTTGATATTTGAAGCTGTCAACTCATCAGCTGATTCAGTGGCCACTGACCTCCTGCCTCAGCTTCACAGACGAGGTCTAGGCACAGCGGGAAACTGGTGAGTGAGCTGTCAAATACAAAAAGCTGGGAAAAAACCATTGATAAGTGGCTGTAAACAAGCCACTAATTATTTTAATTGCCTCCCCCGCCACTGCCTGTCGGGTCTGCTCAGCACTGACTGACTTGACATCGGGAAAATCCAGTGTGCGCGTTTTGACAGCGGGTTCCCGACCCGCTGTCTATCATTTTAAATTTAACAGCTGACCCGCCACCAATCCCGTCCGCTGAGTGCCGGCAAAATTCCGGCCATAGTGTGGGACTGGAGTCACACCTTGGACAGACATACTAATTGGGCTTTTACGACAATCTGGAAGCTTTCCTGGTTATTTTTTCTGGTGCTAGCGGTTTAAGTCAGGTCACTGTAAAACTTAACCAGATTTACTGGATTCAGTTTCACAGCTTACCATGGTGGGATGTGAATTCTCAATCTCTGAGTTGCTAATCCATTACTATAATCACTAGGCTACTGTACCCAGTTAATATCTTAGTGTAGATGCATACACAATATGTTTTGAAGTTTAGTAGCCAATTTTCAATGCATTAGACTTTAATGCCAATCAAACATTTATATCCGTATTCACTGATAGAGCAGCCTGTATCATGTACTTACAAACTAATTTAATCTCGCGATAAAAGTTGTGCCAAGTTTCTTGCTTCCCCCCCTCCTTCCCCTCTCTTAAATGAGAAGATTTAGGACAATGGATTAAATTTGCCATTAATAGGATGGCTTTACTCTATTAGAGACTGCAGTGATCAGAAGTACAGGTTCTAAGAAAAATGGTTACACGTGACATGCAGTTGAAATGTTATCAATTATGGTGACCAGATACTTCCAATAGTTTTTAGTTCCAGAGATCAACCTAATGGCCAAAAAGCTTCCCCCTTCCAAAATGCAGATTTTTCTCTTTCTAACTGGTGAGTTATTTTTGTATCTATGGAATAAATTGAATCAAGCTTCATAATCATTGTTTGTAGATTAAAATCATTAAAATGTTTCACAAGTTCGCATCTAATAAATCTTAAAAAATCTTCAGAAAATACATGTGTGTTAATATATGAAGTGACACACTTGACACTCAATTTAACATAGCACTTGGTCACCTAGTTTAATTGTTTTGCACTGCATTAATGACAACAACTGGCAGTCTCCTCTAACCTGAGTACGATAAACCATCTGAAGTGTACATAACAGAAATGCTGATTTCCAAAATTGTACTGCAAGGATTTGTATTGCATTTATAAATAGAAATCGTAGTAAATTGCAGTGCATTCTGACTGAGAAAATCATACAGTTCTCTGATAGTTAGTGCAAAAATGAAATTGGCTTCTATGTTCTTTTTGGTTTTGGGGGGGGGGGGGGTGGGGGACCAACATTTTGGTCCACAAATCTATTTATAAAGAGAGAGAAGTCTAATGTTTTAAGGCTGGATTTGTCCATAAATCAAGGTACCAGGCATTAGATTCAGAGGACTGGTCTAGATGCATCATTCTGACATGTTGGTTTTTTGTCTTTTTGATAAATATTTTGTTTTCAGTTTACAGAATTCAGTAAAAGTCAGGTTGCTATAAAACTGGCAAGGCTATACGTTATGTAAGCATATAGTTCAATTAATTGTAGGATCACTTTTACAGAAAAGAATTTGCCAGTAAAATTGGGCAAGTTTGTAAATGACAGCAAATGACGGATTTTCTGTTCTCGGGAGCTTGAATGAATGAATGACATGAAGTGATGTGCCTAACAGAGCCTGGCATCAAATATTCTTTAGTACTCACAGGACTGTGTTCAGAGTGTGCTCATTAGTGGTGAACCATTATATTCATAATTTTACTATGAATAATATGTAAACATTCATTGATGTTGATTGTACTTGTATTTTTTTTTGCAGATTAAGGTATGCATGTTTTTCCTTTTCTCCTCATCCTTTTCCTTTCCGATTTAAGGTTCATGTGAAACAAAAATTTGAAGTCTTCCCACCAGTAGTTTAAAAATCACCTAAGAATTGTGATTTATTCAAATCTTTTTGTCAAATTTTTTCCCCCCAAACTAATTATGTTTAATCAGTGGGTGCTAATGCAGCTCTGTAAATTTGGGGTAAATTGGCTTGAGAGAGTTACTGTGCTCGACAATGCTAGGGAGTTGAAATAATGTTCATTGTTTAAAAATGACACAATAATTGAGGCATCTTGGGTTAATGACAGCTTATGTATCTATATTTATTCAGTTCCTTCAAGCTGTTACTTAGTAATTCCTCAGAATTTGTTAGCCACATTAATATAAGTGTTCACTGTTTAATCAAAATACTTGAAAAGGAAGTTGGTTAAAAACAGCAAAACAGTTCTCTTTAAATGGTTCCTCGTTGAGAGATAATAACCAACATTTTCTGCTTTTGCTTTAGTTTAAGTCGGAGCAGTTACGTTTTAGATAGACTCAATGAAAGTGTGCTTTTTTGCACCCAATTTTCTGAGGTCAGTTCTTTAGATGGCTTCAGGGGCAGATTTGGACAGGTGTAGGAAGCAAAGTAGTGGTGGGAGTAGGAAATTGAGTGGAAGAGAAATTTAAATAATGGGAGCAATTAAAGAGGAGTGTTGAAACAAGGTGACAGAAATTCTTAGTGTTTTCCAAGGCTGAAAATACAAGGGACTAAGAAGACAGGGCAAAAACGAAGGGAGAGGAAATCCAAGGTGCAGGCAAGTAATGGAACAATTCAGCACTTGACCTCCTGTTTGGCTGCTGAAATGGAGGTGGTGCTGCAGGAGATAGTTGTGAGGAAGATCACTCATGGGCCATTTCATGACACCATCCCCAAAGGTCAGCATTGCAGCATGCTTGCATGGAGGTTGAATCAAGTTTCGTGCCACAGCTGTCTGCAACCCTATGCTGCATGTATCCTTACAGCAGGTAGCACAGCACTACAACCCTGCTGATCCAGACTCTGAGCAGACAGGTGTCCATGGCCATTGTCAGGCAAATGTTCTAGGACCTGCAGAAGTGATTGTTGGCATTTTGGTATATGCGGCTAATCAGGTTATGTTGGCTCTTGATCACCTCATATGCCTTTTATGCAGTGTCACTGAAACCAAGACATACTGTGATTGGAGTGCTTCTGAGGAAGTATTCAACATTACTATTAGTCAGACATTGGCATATGTTACTGGTGTTATTATGTCTGTTTTCCCAGCTTCCCTTTGGGCAGAGGAACTTCCACCTGCACTAGTCTGCCAAAACAAAGTATGTGTATACCAGCGGATGGGCACATAGCATCTCTTGCCCAGTCTTATTTGCCCTTCTCTTTCCCCTCTCTCACCCCCGAGGTACTCCTCTGCTTTCAAACCTGTCAGACAGGGGGATTCCCATTGGTGCCAGTAATGGTGCTGGCAGGGGGGGAAAAATAGGGAAACTTCCACAAACTTTCATGAGAGCTTAAGTACCACCATGAAAAAAGTAAAGAAAAATATTTAACTAAAGGCTGAAGTACATCTGGCACTTTGTCCTTTCTAAGAAAATCTAGGCTGGCACTCCAGTGCAGTACTGAGGGTGCCGTCTTTCGGATGAGACGTTAAACCGAGGCCCCGTCTGTTTTCTAAGGTGGACATAAAAGAACCCATGGCACTATTTCAAAGAAGAGCAGGGGAGTTATCCCCGGTGTCCTGGCCAATATTTATCCCTCAATCGACATCACTAAAACAGATTATCTGGTCATTATCACATTGCTGTTTGTGGGAGCTTGCTGTGCGCAAAATTGGCTGCCGCGTTTCCTACATTACAACAGTGACTCCACTTCAAAACGTACTTCATTGGCTGTAAAGCGCTTTGGGATGTCCTGAGGTCGTGAGAGGTGCTATATAAATGCAAGTGTTTCTTTCCATAACCTCCACATACTTACTGCCACTTACTGACTCTGAATGCCCATTTCACATGGGTGTGTTTAATATCTGATGTTCTGCAAACCAGAATGGTGGGAAATGGCATGCAGTGCCTGCCAGTTTGAGGTGTGTGCTCCCATCTCTGTCGCGCACGCAGTGAGCGGAAATCCAGGAGGGCAGAATTTCCATCAGTTTTCTGCTCCCGCCTTCCTGCTTTTACGACGATGCAAAAGGGAGCAAAAAAATCTAGGCTTACCTTTTTTAAATACTTAAGGTGTTGAATAGATTGATGTGCAACGTTCCCGCTAAGCCACACGGCCGTGCAGCAGTCTGGAGGTCCTGCGTAGGCCGCTCACGGACTTTTCAATGTAAATAACTGCGCATGTGCAAAAAATTGAATGGGCCGTGCAGCCAGTTAAAGGGCCCACGCACCAAAAACTAAAATTACAGGGAATACTGTCGGTAAGCTTTAATGTTTTCTTTGGTTCTGATTTTATTTTGTGTTTTGATTAGTGGGTGTCCCACTGTGTCCTGTGGGGCTGTTTGTCTTAACTTAGTGGTGATATTAGAGCCCGAGAGCCGAAAGGATCTAGCTGACACTTTACATTATTATTGGTTCAACTTTGGGTAGTATTGCAACTTTCTGATTTTTACCTTAATTTATCATGTTATATTAACTTTTTCCCAGTAAAGCGTTTTTTGTTTGTTTTGTCTTTTTTTTCCAGGTTCTTGCAACTTTGGAGCACTTAGAAAAAGTCAGCAGCTTTCAGGAGTTTGTACAAATCTTCAGTCAATTTGGAAACGAGATGGTAGAATTTGCCCATTTGACAGGAGACAGACAAAATGTAGGTTATAGATAAACTGCAACAATAAAGGAAGTAGATTCACTGATATGTTATTTAACCCATTTCAATGCTTTAGGACATTTTATTGCATTAAAAGCACTATAAAAGTGCAAATTGTTGTTTGTGTTGTAACCTCAGTGAACCTCAGAATTTCCATTGCTTTCATTAGCTGTTTGGATCCTTTGCAGTACAGCCAAATTCCTCACATGCTGGCCAACTCATCAACATAATGTATCCTGTTTTCATTTTTAACGCTGTTCGGTCCAAAATCCTAGAGCTGCATTGCAGTTTTATTGTGAGGTATGTTTGTCCACCTGCAACACATCTAAACTGTGTTCACACCATCAAACAATGAAATCATTACATTCTCAGGTGGAAATTACTGCCAGTGTAGTCTTCTCGGGGGCTAGTTGTGATTTAAATTTATTGCACATGTATTTCTGCCTGTTCTAGGGTGAGAGTGTTCAGATGCTACACTTAATCCAGATCGTAATTTGATATCCTTTTAGCTTTTTAATCTTGGTTTTTTTACAACAGCATTCCCATTACTTGTATCTTGATGACATCATAAATTGTTGAAACTTCTTCGCTCTTTCTCATGGTACTATAGGCAATACGGCTTTCAATATACGGACATGAATTCTTCTTCAGCAACCTGCTCATGTGTAGCATGGTGTTGAGAAATGTAATGGCTTCATTTTGAACCATGCAGCAGATTAGCTCATAGTATTTAAATACTCAGTGACTGAAAATGTTTGCACACTTTCCCACCCTCCCTTTTGTTCTGCTATATCGCACACAACTGTTCTGCATTTATTTCCAGTCTCGAGTAATATTTGTCCTTCGTATTGAAAGCTGCTGAGATGTGGCTGGTATATATTCTATGGCGGGACCTTCTGCAACATCAGTTCCTTCAGGAGGTTGGGACTTACTTGCTGAGGCTTAGTGAGCTGCTTCAAGGCACAGCTTCACGTGTTGAGGATAATTTCCCGAGTGCATGCTGATGGCAAGGAACGTCACCAGCACATACCAGAAACTCTCGGGCAGTGCACCTGCGATTTTCCACTGTGCACTAGTTCCTCGTCACCAGTGTGTGCACACAGAAAATGCAGTTTTTTTTGTGCTCCAGAGCGTAGCCCCTGGTAGTGTGCTTGTGCACGAAAGCAATACAATAACAAAGGGATTTGAGTTGACTTAGATATTAAATGTTTTGCTTTTACTGGGGATTTGTAAAGTTCTTAGTGCATTCACTGTCTAGGCTTACAGATGAAGTATGGTATATGGGCAGGATACCACAGCAAAATTTGGCACTTTCAAGAGAGCAGGTGAATAATTTTTTTTAAAAAAAGGGAAACCAGCCACCAATTTCCGATTTTAATGGTGGGCGGTTAACCTGCACTCTGGAGCTGGGTCCAAAAAAAAATAATATTTTAATGAGGCTGCGTGCCTCACATTTTAGCTCCCTTTCAGATTTAACACTGGCAGGTCGGGAGGGAGGTCAGAACAGCTGGATGGACCAGGTAAGTGCTTTTCCAGCACTGCTTGTGCGTCAGGAGGAGCGGGAGTGCCCCCCCCCCCCCCACGGCTCACCAAGCTAACCAGTTAATCTCTCCGCAATTGAACCCCCTCCCCTCCCCCACACCATGTCCGACCCGCAATCTCCGACTCACCCCACCCCGCCCCCCCAGCCGATGTCTGACCCGCAATCTCCGGCTCACCCCACCCCCCAACCGATGTCCGACCTGCAATCTCCGGCTCCCCACCCCCCCCCCCCACCCGCAATCTCTGGCTCAACCCCCCCCCCCACCGATGTCCGACCCGCAATCTCCGACTCCCCACCCCCCAACCGATGTCCGACCCACAATCTCCGACTCATCCCCTCCCTCTACTTCACTCCTCTCCCCGGCTGCAGCCTACCTCCCTGACAGACAGCCTCTCAATCTGGCTGGCTGTGGCTGTGAAACGGGTTCAACAAATTTAAATAAGGTCCTGCTGTTAAATGCAGCAGGACCTCCGGGAAACCCGTACTTCCGGCTTTCCCGGCCGCTAAACCTCCTTCCCCGCCTCTGGGTTATTATTGGGCCTTTAATCTTGTGGTGGATGGCAGTTTTTCACACTGGAGGGAGGTATACCCAAGGTTCAGTACGAGGACCACTGCTGTTTTTGATGTACATTAATGACTTAGACTTGCGCGGGTGGGGGGGGGGGGGGGGGGGGGGGGCGGGTGCAGGGCACAATTTTGAAATTTGCAGATAACATGAAACTTGGAAGTGTAGTGAACAGTGAGGAAGATAGTAATAGACTTCAAGAAGAAATAAGACAGGCTGGTGGAATGGGGCGGACACATGGCAGATGAAATTCAACGCAGAGAAGTGTGAGGTGATACATTTTGGTCGGAAGAATGACGAGAAACCATACACACTAAATGGTACAATTTTAAAGGGGGTGCAAGAACAGAGAGACCTGGGGGTGTTTGTGCACAAATATTTGAAGGTGGCAGGACAGGTTAACAAAGCAGTTAATAAAGCATATGGGATCCTGGGCTTTATGAATAGAGGCATAGGGTACAAAAGCCAGGCAGTTGTGCTAAACCGATATAAAACACTGGTTCAGCCCCAGCTGGAGTATTGTGTCCAATTCTAGGCACCGTACT